>JASDDO010000008.1:407435441-408635441 GCA_030015575.1 Agapanthus africanus
ATGGATCATACCGTACGTGATGTTGTGAGGCTGGATTCCGATTGATAGATTCACCGACTCGGTCATATTAGATACATATACCTTATAGCTTTTAGCTGCCGATTTACTTTATGCTACGTTCATGTCATTACCATTACATTTCATATACCCGTGCTAGTACACTTACAACATTATCGATGATGCGTATGTCACACTTACACAGATTGGCCAGCTCACACACTTCATCATCGATAATTGCCATGTCACTACACAGTAGAATTGCTGCATCATGATATGACTCCTTGCATGATTTACTTTCTATAGTTACATATACACCTTCATACGATATTGCATTTGACCTTGGACGAATTGGGAACCGCAGGATATATTTTTAAACTGGATTCATTTTAAAGAGAGATTTTCTCTTGATATGATATTTCAGTGCGTCCACCATGTGTTTTCTCGGTTCTGAGATTGGCATGTTACACCCGATTCAAGGAGGAGGAGGAACCGTCTACGGATGCATGGTGGACCCGGTGAGGTATCCCGGGGCAAAATGGTCGCAGATGATGGCGTTGAGCCTGGCAGGGGATCACTATCTACAGATGATAGTATTTGAACTCGGCGGTTTATCCGGAGGATACCGACCGGAGTAGAGAGATGGGCATGAGGGCCGATCTGAGGATGTGGCGCCTGAGATATAAGGATTTGCGTGTCAATGCTGGACACGGGTTTCATGATGTTTTCGAGTGTCGGTGTTGGACACTCAGGTTCCATGATTTGTTGTGTCATTGATGGACACACATTCTTTGATATCCTCATATATTTTCATGCATATGTTTGTATGATGTTTCGAGTGGACGAGATCCACATGCATACAGGCATTCATTATATTGTTGGATGTTATCCGCATGCATGCTGACATTGATTATTATTGTTGGCACATATACAGATACGGTCACCCTAGATCTCATAGTATTACCTTTATGATATAGTTGACCTAGGAAATCGTTATTTTATTCGATTTCTACCTATTGATGTTTTCTACTCATGAGTTGGCAACTCACCCCCGTTGTGCCACAGTTCTTGCAGGTTGACCGCTTGGATCGGTAGTGGCATCGTTGGCACACAGCTTGCATTTGGGTGATTTGCTTTGGTAGGTGGGACATTTGTATCGTGCCCGCTCTTGTATTTATTATTCATATTGTATCTAGTCAACTCCATCAATCAAAACTAGTAATTGTATATGTAGTTGGACTTAGCAAGACTTGTAGTTGCGAGACTTGAGCGATGGGTTTTATGTTCGCTTTTTGGGTTGATGTCTTGCTTTATTCATTATCTTTTGTTGTGAACTTCACCGTTGGGCGTCGTATACTAATATTTATACTCTGCGTGGTTGTGGATCCGCCGATTGGCGAAGAGCTAGCTCCCGCTTGGTGATTCCTTTATATTATCATGTATTGTGGTTTTGGATCAAAAAATATAAAGGAGGTGCTGCCTAAATTTTTAAAGGACGAACATGTTTTACAACAAGTAGGATAACTTGTATTTTTCATGTTCCCTTTTCTATGCATTTAAGAAAACCTTTTTCTTCATTATACCTTATTTCAAAACTTCACCTCTTTTATTTCTTTAAAAGGTTTAGATTTCTAGGTTTCAGCTTATTTGGATTACGTTACGCCTTTAGACATTGCGTGATTTAAGTGCTGGTCACGAGCTAATATTTTGGGTCGTGACAAAGCTGGTATCAGAGCGCTAGGTTTAACCTTGGTTCGATTCTATGTTTGACTATGCGGAGTCTAGGGCAGGTATGTATTTCGGAACCTAGGCTTGACCTTACGGAACTTAGACTTAGACGGGGGGAGGGGGTATTAGACCCGAACTTTCGTTTCATAGGTTGACCCTGATTGATGGAGTAGGTAGCTTGAGTAAAGTGACGTACCGTATGTATGTTCAGCGACATATTTACGATACGATACTCCACTTAAGAAAACTTAGGATGTACATATTTTGAGATCTGTGATTCTCTTCGTTTCCATGATCATACTCTCATTGATGCCGTTTCTTCTTATGATCATGTATCCATTCGGGATCTGTCGTTTCCTTTCATGCCTTGATCTGTTTTCATCGATACGCGCTTGAGGTTCCTATCATCTTGGTTTGAGCGCAGATTCAGCTGCTGCTGGTGTTGCGGTCAGGGAGAGCTCGTCATAGACGAGGGCTAACCATTGTATTTTCTAATGACATGGGAACGTCCCGATGTAGTGTTTATGCTGTGATCTCTTGTTGAGGCGAGTGTTTGGTTTTACACAGGATGATCGGGCCATTGTTAGAGCTGCCAGTTGTTAGAGGACTGTTGATGTACAACCTACCTCAGAGATTGTGATGTCGTCTACCGTATGGACAGATGACCCAGCTGTTGCTGAGATTGATGTGATGTTGCTTCCAGAGCTTATGAGCTGAGATCGCTGGAGCTTTCAGGCAGGGATACGATAGATGATAGCTAGTCTATCTTGAGTTGAGAGACGAAGGGTATTCACATGTTGTATAGGCGAAGTTAAAAGTTCGAACGAATGTCAGAAACCCATTTTTCCAAGTTTAAAGTATTCGGAGGAACATGCAAGTAATTCTGTGGACCTTCTAGAAGAATGAAACCCTAACTCGACATGATGACCATGGAACCGCTTTTGAATCTTAGGGTTTGCGGCAGTTTATCGGTTCCATCGGTGAGGCTTGGGTTTGCCCTTCTACGGCTGGTCCATATATACTATGGCATGTACTAGATATTATTAAACTGTGCTCAGGTGTTAAGCTCTCGGGGAATTATGGGACTTTGATGAATCGATTGAAAAGTTTAACGTCGTCCTGATATCATGTGATAGGAGACCAGTAAGCTGACCAGCTTCAGATAGAGGACCTCACCCAGATGCGTTGTGAGTTGATCGAGAACGGACGAGTATTGAGTATTCCTCCGATGGTATAGACGAGTTCCCGAGGACGTGTTCGGCTAGAGATCTTCTACAGAGTGATGAAGATACCGTGTTCGTGATTTCGAGTCCATGTGAGAGATTCCAGATTGACTGTAGCCGAGACAATTGCAGTACGCAGATAGCATGACGTGACGTCGAATCAGACGATAATAAAGACGAGTGGAATAAGAGGTTCATGCGAGATGTCAACGAGCTATTGTTACTCCCCGTTGAGATTAGAGATCTGATACGTATACAGAGGCCAACGCCAGTGACGTGCTGCTTTATGAGTGGTCATACAAATTGGCCAAGAGATGACCAGAGATGTTCCTGAGCGGAACCGTTTCCGTTAGCACACCGGACTGGACCGATGAACCGATGGATTGCGAGATTGGTAATCCACAGAGAAATGAAGACCCAGAGACAGAGAATGCCAGACTGTGAGCAGGAGGCAAGCGGATGTTCTTGCTCTCCCAGTTTTGGGCGCACCGATATTTTCGACATTGTAGGAGGTGTACCTCGATTTCATTTGTTGCGATTTGCGTTTATGATCTGAGTATCACGCTTATATCGTTTGGATTTGAGTTTTGATGATGAGTTTTATGATATTATTTTCGTGCACCATAGCTGCACCTACTGGGTATTTACATTTTCGTGTATAGTTATTGCACTTGATATATATTTTTTATACACCGTTGTATTGATTTATGATTTGTGCATATCTATTGCACTTGATCTTGATTTTATGCCTTGGCTGCACATGTTTATGATTCCACGGATTTCAGACAGTCGATTTGATTTTGTGCGTGTGGTACGCACTCGATTTGATTTTGCACTCGGTATAGCTTATATGTGCTTGCAGTGCATTGATAGGTGTTTTGTGCATGCAGTTGCACACGTTTATGATTTTATACACCTTGGTACACTCGGTGTTTTTGTTTACGCATTTGAGTTATTGATTGGTATTTTGTACATTTGATGCAACGGATTGGTATTTTGTACACTTGATGCACCAGATTTGTATTTATGCATTTATGCATTGTATTTGTATTCGTGCACTAGATGCACTGGATTTGGATTTCGTGCATGTGGGATGCACTTGATTTAGATTTCATTCGTGCATGTAGGATGCACTTGATTTAGATTTCATTCGTACATGACTGATGCACTTGATTTGGATTCTCGCGCATGTTGTGCGCATGATATGAGATGTGATTTTGTGCACACCGGATGCACTCGATTGAGATTTTCGTGCACAATAGATGCGCCAGATATTGTTGTCATGCACACCCGTTGCACTGGACAGATGCTTTCATGCACACCCATTGCACTTAGTTTTGCTTTGTGCATATTGTAGCACCTGTGATTGGATTTGATTTCCGTGCCCACCAGACGCACGTGATTGTTGGATATGTTTTTTAGGCTGATTTTGCTCTTGAGCACCTTGTTTTCATGATGAGCACTATGTTACGTAGTTGCCAAACAGGACTGATCCGAGGACAGTACCTGAGTACTTTGCATGCATTAAAAGTTTAATAAGAGGTTTTCAAAAAGGAGCTATAGTCTCGCTATTTCCTACGTGTCCGCGAGCGACACGAACAATTACAAAACAAAACCTCTTGGGATATGTTAAAAACGGCGGAACGTATAATTTGAGCAAGAAACATATATAGGTATATTTACTACTTTACATATGAGTGTCCTCCCTTTCTTGCCGGGAGTTATGTATCACACGGCAATTCAGAAAAGATTTTTCATGTGTTTTATTCAGTTTTAAGATTTTTCCAAGGATGCGTGCTATTTATGTATTATAGTATTTGATGGTGCATATTTGATTTCAGTAGTGGATTTCAAGATCTGTATCTCCACTGCAACTCCGATGATATGCGTGCAAATCCGATGATTTGCGTGACGCTTGACGGAGTTCGATTTTGAGTTTTATATTCGTTTTCAGTCGCACACGATACGCTGCGGCTTTTCTATATCTTCCATGATTCGGAGCCCCGTCGATTTAAGTTGATTATTGAAATGTTTTAGTATTTGGGGGTTTAAATTTAAATTCGGGGACCGAATTTCTTTAAGGGGGGAAGACTGTAATATTTCAGAAAATATAAAATATTATTTTTAGAATTTAATATTAAAATAATATATTTCGCGAAAACAACCCGATTTGCGAAATTGGGGTTTTCGTAAAATGATTTAAATATATACCAATAATTGTGAAATAATTGAATATTAAAATGATTTATTCATTTAAAAATATATTTATCGGATTTGGCATTTTTAAAAATTTATTATATGTAGTTTGGATAAAACCCGATTAGTGCACTGCTAATTGCGATTAGGTCAAATCCGTGTTTCTACAGTTTTCCATGGCTAGTGCAATACCATGTTGCATTTTGGTTGCATGTTGTTCATTTGTGTTATTGATATTTGGTTTAGGGAAAAAGAAAAGAGAAGAGAAAAGGGTATAATTGAGAGGTGAGTTTAAGAGAGAGAGTGAGGGTAAGGGAATGAGAATAAAAGATAGATAGAGAGAGAGGGGGGCAGCCTCATTTTCCTCCCCCATTGTTATTTCTTCATCTCCCTCAACCTCATCTCCCTCCACCTCTACCCCAAGATCCATCTCTAAAGTGTCATCAAAACCCTAAACCCTTTTCATTAAAGTTGATTCCCTTTTCACCCTCTACACTTTGAACCCATCAATGTTGGATTTTGAGGACTTTGGGGAGCTGGGGTTTTGCTTGGCTACATCCCTGAGGTATAATTCATTTTCTTTAGTTTAGTTTCTAGTTTCCTTGCATTCTAGTGTGGTTTGGAGTTAACATGTAACAACCCTAATTTTCATATACACTTTTCTGTACAAATTTTTAAATTTTTTTTAAAACCATAAAGAAGTATTTTAATCTAAGCAAAAGATATATATAATTAATTATTTTGTTTTTAAATAATTTCATTTTTAGTGTACATTAAATTGTTTTTAAACTTAAAGTGTACTTTGATATTTAATGCTGCTGATATCATTTTAAGTAACTATTTTTCTACAATAATTACAAGAAGGAGCTTGTAGCTCATTGGTAATACCTTGCATTGCTGAACCAAGCCACCAGAGTTCGAATCCCATACCCCATATTATTTTTAATATGGATTTTTTAAAAACCTTTAGAATACCAAGAGTTTACACGTGCATATCTCACAAAAACCCCACTACACCCAAAGATGTAACACTTGAAGAGGGTAGATGAACCGCCGGGGGAGATCCAGGTCACCGGACTCTGTCGGGAATCGGCCAACTCGGCCTTGACTCGGCCGACTCAGTGATCCGACCGAGTCACGGCCGAGTCACCCCCGATTCGGCCGATTCCGGCGAGGGTCACAACATGAAAGTTGTGTCTTTTGGTATTCCCTACGCACCTGCAAAGTTTCAGCCTCATACCACCTCCAGAGCTCTTTAAAACCCCCAATTACTCCACTTTTAATACATTTTTATTACATTTTATCACATTTTTATTTTTTAACTTTTCATCTACCCTAACCCTAACCCTAGCCTAGCCCTATATAAAGGCCCCTACCCTCTACCTTTTCCCCTCACAACTCTAAGCATACTCTCTAAAACTCTTGAGAACTTGGTGCAAAGAGCGAGAAGCGAAGCGCTGCCGAAACCGACAACGGATTCCGGCGACCGGATCAAGACCGACGTGACGTTTCCAACGAATCGGCAACCACCACACCTTTTAGAACGCTTAGCTTGTCCAAACCCGTAAGTCCCAACCTTCTATCTTTCTTTTCTATAATTGTAAAATACGACTTTTTGGAACCGACGGAAATCGGACAAAACGATTCCTGATCCGGTTTTTCTTTAAAATTCCACTTGTCGCCTAATACATATTATCAACCCTATTGCATGTTGACTATTAATCACCCTTAAATCAAATTTAATCACACTTTTCCACATGAAATGGTAATTTCTTTACAAAACCGTATTTCTTGCATAAAAATACCATCAAGTTCAATTTTAATGTTCTAATTAGATCCCTCACTCTTAATCATGTTTATTTTGATAACAAAACTTGTTTCATTCAATTTGGATGAAATTTCACACATGAAATGATAACGTTTATGAATACCGTATTCTTGCACCTTAATACCCTTAAGTTTAACATAGCTTATTTCACCTTGAAACTTCACCAAAACTTAATATAAGTCACGGGGTAATGACCTACCCTTTCACACACTCATTATAACCCTAATTGATAAATAACAAAAATACAGAATACGATATTATAGGACTTTTTCACTAAAATACCATAACCTTTATAACTTTTAGTTTAACCTTTAAATTGTAAACTTTTCTAAATAAAACTTATATAAAATGAAAGCACGATTGGTCATGGACATCGATCGTTTATCTAAACTGTCTTGTGGGTCTAGGCAAGTGTGTCTAAGGCTAGTGGTTTTTAATTAGGCCCACGACTGTGGTTCCTTCCCACTTACCTGGCACTTACCTGGCTGCATTCGACGGTGAAGAGGCGATTTGAGGCTTCTAATGACTCATCGTTTAGACCATAGAATATAGGTTAGATGGTCTAGGAAACCCTAACAACTAAAATATGGAGAACTATATACTTTTACAAATAAATACCCTATATTTAGAAAACCTTTTCCCTAAATTAAAAGTATTATAAAAACCTGAGCAAAGTGCCATTACAACCCATCTTTGGGGAACCTGTTAGGGATAGCACGGTTCATCGTGCACCCGCAGGCTAGTAGTGCGAGATTCAGACCTCCGCAAGGAGCATTCGGTCTCGAAAGGTTTAAAATACGATATTTAAAGAAAGTGATATTTTTGTAAATAAAATATTCATTTAAAAATTATTTATGTGTTTAATTATATATAATTATCATTTAAACATTTATTTTATTATAATATAAAATTTCCACTTTTTCCTAAAATTCAAAGATTAAAAGTTACATTAAAATAACACGAATTTCAAATAAACAATTAATACTTTTATTAGGATATATTCACTAGAATAACACAAATAAAATTCACATTCATTATAACAATAAAGACGATTATTAAATACTTGAGGTGTATTTGGAAAACTATACAAAAGTATTTTTACATAAAACCCCCTCAAGTTTCACAAATTACAATAAGGCCCCTAGCTAATATTGAACTTCAAATTATATTTCTTTTAGTTGGACTCGGGTTAGAGTCTGACTAATTCTGACTTGAATATATTTCAAGTCAATCTATATTGCAATTATATTCCAACACAACTTGAATACATGAATCCCAGAATCAGTTAACAATCTGTCTGACTGAACCGAACCATGGATATTCTTTTTACAAGTTTCCAGTATTCCATTTACATGACTCTACGGTTATAACCGTTTCCTAATATCATGGTTTCGGTAAGTCAATCAGTTAATCAAGTCAATCAAGCAATCATTACAAGTTTACAAGATAACAATACAAACATGACATCGCGGGGTTTAAAGGGGTAGATTGGTACGGAAGATGTTAAAAGTGGAATGAGGTGGTCAGATTAAGACACCTAACCTATATTCCGTTGCTGTTGTACCGTGGCATAAACGGTTCCTTGTACTATACGTGCCCTTAGTCTCTGGCATATAGAGACTCCCCTCGTATACACTGGCATCCTCCTGTACCAAGCTACAAACAATTACGTTAAACAATATTTCATAATATTCTACAATACAATACTTTAGAAAATACTATACTCTGTCACTCTCATTCTTCATTCTTCTTTGGGACTTACCGAGCGACCTGTTCGCTGACGACATTCTATTTCTCTCTTCTTTGAATGTCGTCAGGTGCGTTGGACCAAGTTGAGACCGAGCTCACAAGTGAAGATTTGGAGCAGTTCCAGGAAGACCCAGAGCTCTAGACATTGTATCTTGTTATTTCCAGTATTTCCTTTTATTGTTATGCCACTGTTTAGGCATTGCTTTTTCATTTCAGATGTATTTTCATTTCATGCATTGTATAAAGAATGTTATTAATAAAAGTTGCTGTTATTTCTATTATTCGTCTCTTGTGATTCATTTTATATTGCTTAGTTACGCTTAGCGTATGTACTTCTGAGTACATACGTAGCGGGCCTTGTCACGTCCACTTCGCCGTACACTGGGAAGCGGGGCGTGACAGGTTTTGTTGGTGGCCCATGCAGGTCAGAGCTGTATGAATCCCTGTCATGCAGTTCTGGTCTGCGTGAACAACCTAAGCAATATAACACAAGAACCAGCAACTAAAACATTCTTTACAATTCATGTTCTTTGAATCTTGCAAATCTCTATTTCTTGAATCCTACCGTTTCATATTCCTTGAAACTTATCATTTCATATCCGTTGAATCTATCCTAACCCTATTCTTTCACTCACAATCACCAAATTGTTTTGAAACTGTTACACTTTCCTTTTACAAATTTCGAGGACGAAATTTTTTATAAGGAGGGTAGAATGTAACAACCCTAATTTTTATATACACTTTTCTGTACAAATTTTTAAATTTTTTTTAAAACCATAAAGAAGTATTTTAATCTAAGCAAAAGATATATATAATTAATTATTTTGTTTTTAAATAATTTCATTTTTAGTGTACATTAAATTGTTTTTTAAACTTAAAGTGTACTTTGATATTTAATGCTGCTGATATCATTTTAAGTAACTATTTTTCTACAATAATTACAAGAAGGAGCTTGTAGCTCATTGGTAATACCTTGCATTGCTGAACCAAGCCACCAGAGTTCGAATCCCATACCACATATTATTTTTAATATGGATTTTTTAAAAACCTTTAGAATACCAAGAGTTTACACGTGCATATCTCACAAAAACCCCACTACACCCAAAGATGTAACACTTGCAGAGGGTAGATGAACCGCCGGGGGAGATCCAGGTCACCGGACTCGGTCGGGAATCGGCCAACTCGGCCTTGACTCGGCCGACTCAGTAATCCGACTGAGTCACGGCCTTGTCACCCCGGATTCGGCCGATTCCGGCGAGGGTCACAACATGAAAGTTGTGTCTTTTGGTATTCCCTACGCACCTGCAAAGTTTCAGCCTCATACCACTTCCAGAGATCTTTAAAACCCCCAATTACTCCACTTTTAATACATTTTTATTACATTTTATCACATTTTTATTTTTTAACTTTTCATCTACCCTAACCCTAACCCTAGCCTAGCCCTATATAAAGGCCCCTACCCTCTACCTTTTCCCCTCACAACTCTAAGCATACTCTCTAAAACTCTTGAGAACTTGGTGCAAAGAGCGAGAAGCGAAGCGCTGCCGAAACCGACAACGGATTCCGGCGACCGGATCAAGACCGACGTGACGTTTCCAACGAATCGGCAACCACCACACCTTTTAGAACGCTTAGCTTGTCTAAACCCGTAAGTCCCAACCTTCTATCTTTCTTTTCTATAATTGTAAAATACGACTTTTTGGAACCGACGGAAATCGGACAAAACGATTCCCGATCCGGTTTTTCTTTAAAATTCCACTTGTCGCCTAATACATATTATCAACCCTATTGCATGTTGACTATTAATCACCCTTAAATCAAATTTAATCACACTTTTCCACATGAAATGGTAATTTCTTTACAAAACCGTATTTCTTGCATAAAAATACCATCAAGTTCAATTTTAATGTTCTAATTAGATCCCTCACTCTTAATCATGTTTATTTTGATAACAAAACTTGTTTCATTCAATTTGGATGAAATTTCACACATGAAATGATAACGTTTATGAATACCGTATTCTTGCACCTTAATACCCTTAAGTTTAACATAGCTTATTTCACCTTGAAACTTCACCAAAACTTAATATAAGTCACGGGGTAATGACCTACCCTTTCACACACTCATTATAACCCTAATTGATAAATAACAAAAATGCAGAATACGATATTATAGGACTTTTTCACTAAAATACCATAACCTTTATAACTTTTAGTTTAACCTTTAAATTGTAAACTTTTCTAAATAAAACTTATATAAAATGAAAGCACGATTGGTCATGGACATCGATCGTTTATCTAAACTGTCTTGTGGGTCTAGGCAAGTGTGTCTAAGGCTAGTGGTTTTTAATTAGGCCCACGACTGTGGTTCCTTCCCACTTACCTGGCACTTACCTGGCTGCATTCGACGGTGAAGAGGAGATTTGAGGCTTCTAATGACTCATCGTTTAGACCATAGAATATAGGTTAGATGGTCTAGGAAACCCTAACAACTAAAATATGGAGAACTATATACTTTTACAAATAAATACCCTATATTTAGAAAACCTTTTCCCTAAATTAAAAGTATTATAAAAACCTGAGCAAAGTGCCATTACAACCCATCTTTGGGGAACCTGTTAGGGATAGCACGGTTCATCGTGCACCCGCAGGCTAGTAGTGCGAGATTCAGACCTCCGCAAGGAGCATTTGGTCTCGAAAGGTTTAAAATACGATATTTAAAGAAAGTGATATTTTTGTAAATAAAATATTCATTTAAAAATTATTTATGTGTTTAATTATATATAATTATCATTTAAACATTTATTTTGTTATAATATAAAATTTCCACTTTTTCCTAAAATTCAAAGATTAAAAGTTACATTAAAATAACACGAATTTCAAATAAACAATTAATACTTTTATTAGGATATATTCACTAGAATAACACAAATAAAATTCACATTCATTATAACAATAAAGACGATTATTAAATACTTGAGGTGTATTTGGAAAACTATACAAAAGTATTTTTACATAAAACCCCCTCAAGTTTCACAAATTACAATAAGGCCCCTAGCTAATATTGAACTTCAAATTATATTTCTTTTAGTCGGACTCGGGTTAGAGTCTGACTAATTCTGACTTGAATATATTTCAAGTCAATCTATATTGCAATTATATTCCAACACAACTTGAATACATGAATCCCAGAATCAGTTAACAATCTGTCTGACTGAACCGAACCATGGATATTCTTTTTACAAGTTTCCAGTATTCCATTTACATGACTCTACGGTTATAACCGTTTCCTGATATCATGGTTTCGGTAATTCAATCAGTTAATCAAGTCAATCAAGCAATCATTACAAGTTTACAAGATAACAATACAAACATGACATCGCGGGGTTTAAAGCGGTAGATTGGTACGGAAAATGTTAAAAGTGGAATGAGGTGGTCAGATTAAGACACCTAACCTATATTCCGTTGCTGTTGTACCGTGGCATAAACGGTTCCTTGTACTATACGTGCCCTTAGTCTCTGGCATATAGAGACTCCCCTCGTATACACTGGCATTCTCCTGTACCAAGCTACAAACAATTACGTTAAACAATATTTCATAATATTCTACAATACAATACTTTAGAAAATACTATACTCTGTCACTCTCATTCTTCATTCTTCTTTGGGACTTACCGAGCGACCTGTTCGCTGACGACATTCTATTTCTCTCTTCTTTGAATGTCGTCAGGTGCGTTGGACCAAGTTGAGACCGAGCCCACAAGTGAAGATTTGGAGCAGTTCCAGGAAGACCCAGAGCTCTAGACATTGTATCTTGTTATTTCCAGTATTTCCTTTTATTGTTATGCCACTGTTTAGGCATTGCTTTTTAATTTCAGATGTATTTTCATTTCATGCATTGTATAAAGAATGTTATTAATAAAAGTTGCTGTTATTTCTATTATTCGTCTCTTGTGATTCATTTTATATTGCTTAGTTACGTTTAGCGTATGTACTTCTGAGTACATACGTAGCGGGCCTTGTCACGTCCACTTCGCCGTACACTGGGAAGCGGGGCGTGACATAACAAGTGTGGATTGTGATCTTGGATTTTCCCAAGTTGCTGTTGAGGGACAAGTAGAGGTGTATGGAGTGTTTTAAGGCCTTAGGGATTGATTCCAAGACCTGGGTATGAGAGTAGAACCCGATACACGAACTTAGGAATTGTGTCCATGTCGGTTTTGTGTACAATTGGGGACTACAGGGAATCTGGAGCTACCTGGGACGTTTTTGAGAAAACCAAACAACACTAGGGACCTAGTTGGACCAATAGGAAGCTACCCTGCGAAGAAGAACACCAATAGGGGAGGTTCGACCGAGCTGGCCGGATTTGGGAGGCTTGTGGCCGGCCAGTTTTGGGATTCTGGTGTCTAGGTCGTTTCAGTAGCTCGCTCACTTCATATACAACACCCTATACTTTCTTGTTTTGATCCATTGGACAAATTGGGAACCGCAGGATATATTTTTAAACTGGATTCATTTTAAAGAGAGATTTTCTCTTGATATGATATTTCAGTGCGTCCACCATGTGTTTTCTCGGTTCTGAGATTGGCATGTTACACCCGATTCGAGGAGGAGGAGGAACCGTCTTGCGGGTGCATGGTGGACCCGGTGAGGTATCCCGGGGCAAGATGGTCGCAGATGATGGCGTTGAGCCTGGCAGGGGAGCACTATCTACCGATGATAGTATTTGGACTTGCCGGTTTATCCGGAGGATACCGACCGGAGTAGAGAGATGGGCATGAGGGCCGATCTGAGAATGCGGCGCCTGAGATATGAGGATTTGCGTGTCAATGCTGGACACGGGTTTCATGATGTTTTCGAGTGTCGGTGTTGGACACTCAGGTTCCATGATTTGTTGTGTCATTGATGGACACACATTCTTTGATATCCTCATATATTTGCATGCATATGTTTTTATGATGATTCGAGTGGACGAGATCCACATGCATACAGGCATTCATTATATTGTTGGATGTTATCCATATGCATGCTGACATTGATTATTATTGTTGGCACATATACAGATACGGTCACCCTAGATCTCATAGTATTACCTTTATGATATAGTTGACCTAGGAAATCGTTAGTTTATTTGATTTCTATCTATTGATGTTTTCTACTCACGAGTTGGCAACTCACCCCCGTTGTGCCACAGTTCTTGCAGGTTGACCGCTTGGATCGGTAGCGGCATCGTTGGCACACAGCTTGCATTTGAGTGATTTGCTTTGGTAGGTGGGACATTTGTATCGTGCCCGCTCTTGTATTTATTATTCATATTGTATCTAGTCAACTCCATCAATCAAAACTAGTAATTGTATATGTAGTTGGACTTAGCAAGACTTGTAGTTGCGAGACTTGAGCGATGGGTTTTATGTTCGCTTTTTGGGTTGATGTCTTGCTTTATTCATTATCTATTGTGGTGAACTTCGCCGTTGGGCGTCGTATACTTATATTTATGGTTTGCGTGGTTGTGGATCCGCCGATTGGCGAAGAGCTTGCTCCCGCTTGGGGATGCCTTTATATTATCATGTATTGCGGTTTTGGATCAAAAAAATACATAGGAGGTGCTGCCCAAATTTTTAAAGGACGAACATGTTTTACAACAAGTAGGATAACTTGTATTTTTCATGTTCCCTTTTCTATGCATTTAAGAAAAACTTTTTCTTCATTATACCTTATTTCAAAACTTCACCTCTTTTATTTCTTTAAAAGGCTTAGATTTCTGGGTTTCAGCTTACTTGGATTACGTTACGTCTTTAGACGTTGCGTGATTTAAGTGCTGGTCACGAGCTAATATTTCGGGTCATGACATCTCTGGTTGTAACCTAACTGTTGGGCAAAGCGATGTGGATTGTACCGCATGAAGAGAGCAGTATCATTTAGGCGGAACACTAAGTACCCCGGCCGGATTGAATATAAATGCATGATCTCTTTGGGCTTTAAAGCTGGAGCTCCACTCTTCGACAAATCGAACAATTGTTGAACGAGCCCCACTGGAGCAGAAAGGACTCGGTCACTGAAAACTATCCTGCCTTCATTCAAATATGGATTAAGCAATACCCGTAGATCCCCAAACTGAGTCGAATCAAGAGTAGAAGTATCGATTAGCCTCATGACCCGTGGAAAGGTATACGCTTCATAGAAAGCAGGGCGCTGATGTATAGAAAATGCGCCTAACACATGCATCTCAATCCATGATGTGAAGTAGCGGAGGGAGAAATTCACAGTATCTGCACCTGGGTTTGAAGTGTTGGCAGCAGTACTTAAACCGTGATATAGGTGTGATTGTCCTGTAACACCAATAGCCAATCGCGCTCTTTCGGCTATGCGATGGGCAAGATAGAAGACGGAGGCTCTTATAAAACGGCGATGCATCGGTATGGCGAACCAGTAAGCCAGAGACTGATGAAGCCGACAAATAAAGTTTCTTCTTCTATTCCAGGGGCAGCAATCACATCAAAGGTCATGGCCGATGAGTTCGGAATGTAAAACTGTGGCAGGTCGTCTTCTATGGTCGGCAATTTCTTCAAGCCGAATCCGAAGGGATCCTCGACCTTTGCGAATTTCGGAGCCTTCTTGGATAAGAAATCTTCACGGCGAAAGCAAGCAATGAAAGCATCAAAAGTGACTCCTTGCCCTTCCAATGCCATGAATAGTTTCTCAAAAATACCCAAGGCTTTGATCAGACTCGGGTGCTTGTGCCGAACAACATTCTTGGTCGTCAAGCCTTCAAGCACCACTGGCGCCATAGCAAATATATACTCGTTGTGGGGTAATAATTTTTCATAGTGTTCTCCCCTGATCGGCAGTCCCGAAATTTTCCAGAATTCCTCTAGCGAAATGGAAACTTCACGATCTCCCAATAGGAATGTGCGCGTTGGAAAATTCTATTGATTCAAAAAGGCCTTGACCCACCAGACATGGGGAGCATGATAGTAGAACAGTGACACATACACCGCTTGATATAGACCAACTTTTTGTAGCCGTGAGTGTTGGGACGAAAGAATGTAACGGGCCCATGGAAGGTAGCCCACCGAGTGTCGCGGGACGACGCCTATCTTGTAGACCTGTCCCCAAGGTCGAGCTTCGCCTTGGCAGATTCGGCGTCCCAAAATATTGATAGCCTTCAAGGGTTGATTGGGTATCCATGTCGTTGATGGCTTAAAACGGCCTTCGGAGGTCCAATTAGCCGCCTCCACCGCATAAGCAGCACACGGACGCTCCATGAATGATATTGAATGGATGGGTTCTGTCGGTACCTCGCATGTGAAACTACGTCAACCCCCGATAATGTGGATATACCAAACTCCCCATAGGAGAAGACTCTTAGTATCCTTATCATGTTCTCTAATCATCGCCATAACCTCCTCATCTGATGGCGACAGTGGAAAAGCGACATCCGAGCATATGTAAGGGAAATAGGGAAGTGATGCCATCGTACCTGAAAACAGGGAAGGCCCCCATTAATAAAAGATATATATGAGTTTGTTTCATGGGACCATTAACTACAAAGCCAGTAGGCCCCACAAATTCCAAATGGCGACTCACCAATGATGGGGATAGATAATCATTGTGAGGACCAAAAGGATTCTCATTAAATAAACAGTGAAATTTAAACAACTCTTAATATTCTCGAAAAATGAGTTCTGTTAAAATACACAACAGATTCAAATCTGTATCAAGAGTATTAGAACCCTAAAGGAAAAATGCTCAAGAACACCAGGGAATAAAATTCCCAAAAGTCTCCGAGTCTTTCAGAGCTAAGCTCTGTAATATGGAATTAAATTCCTTTATTAATGGCATTAAATCCCAGAAACCCCCATGGTGGGGAAACAAAGAAAATGGAATTAAATTCCACGAATTCTCAAAGATCGGTGATAGGGAAAACTCTAAGAGGAGAATTAACAATCTTCAAGACCCCAGAGTCTACTTAAAAGAAAAGGTTTTTAGATCTCTAAGAGATCAGTTCAAGAAAAGTGCAGAGCTCTGTTGATGGATTTAAAATCCAAGGCAAGAACGAAAAGTGTTTTCTAAGAGGTGAATGTCGTTCGTGATTCTTACCCAAAAGAAGTGTTTGTAGAGTTTAACTCTGAAATGCAAGGACAGAGAACTAAGCACTGGAAGGAGAATTAAATTCTCAAGGAAAGAATAAGAGAGGAAGAAGAAGAAACAGTGATCATCTAAAGAGCCAAACATTTCTCTATAAGATGTGATGGGGAGTGATTCATCTTCCCGTTCCCCTAGGCAATCCAAGGGTTGTAAGGGTGGACAGTGTTGCACTCACATGCAAACCATGTGTGAGCAACGTTGGGGGGCATTTGTTCCCTCATAAAAAAGGGGAAAGGGGGAAAATTCCCCACTATTCAAGTCTTACGTGTTAAACACATGGACGCCTATATGCAAAGCATATAGGCGCTGCAATTAAAACAATTCATGGGCTAAATAAGCCTCACGTGTTAAACATGTGAGCGTCTATATGCAAAGCATATAGGCGTTGCAATCAAAACACCTAATGGACTAAATAAGCCTCACGTGTTAAACATGTGAGTGCTTATAGGTGCTGCAATCAAACAATTGATAGGCTAAATAAGCCTCACATGTTAAACACGTCAGCGCCTATATGTAAAGCATATGGGCGCTGAATAAAATAAACTAAAGGCCAAACAGGCTCACGTATTAAACACGTGAGTGCTCATATGCAAACCATATGATCTCTGAAAATAAAGCGTGCTAAAACTCATGCTAGGGGTCACGTGTTAAACACGTGAGTTCTCCTGCTTCACTCTTTGGTAAGATAGAATTAAATTCTATTTGGGAAATATTTTTCCTGATCTTTCTGATACGGAAAGATTCTTCTCTAACAGAGAATTTTGGATTTAAAATGCAATTGTAATAAAATATCACCAATCAAACCACCTGATAGAATTAAATTCTATATGAGAAATATAATCTTGATCTTTCTCAAACTAGAAAGATCTTTTCTGTTAAACAGAGGACCCTTAAATCAAAGATCCAATGGTGATTATAAAATCACCTCCTGATCATCTGATAGATTAAAATTCTATCTTAGGAAAATATTTTCCTAATTTGGCTAAATTAACAAGATATTCATAAGAAAATATTTCTTAATCTTGTTAAAGAAACAAAAAATCTTCTCTGTTAAACAGAGAGCCTTTGGATTGAAAATCCAGCGATGAATAAAATGCACCAATTAATCTTCATGATCTCTCAGTGAGAGATTTTCTTAACATACTGATTTTTTCCCTTCACCTATAAATAGGAGCAAGGAGATTAAATCTAAGGAGACATATCGAGAACACCCAAAAGTCTCTACAAAAAAACTATACAGTGTGCTCTTGAAAAAGAAAGAGAATTTAATTCTCAAAAGAAGAAGAAGACTTGCCTCATTGAAACCTTAGGTAAAAGAAACACAGAGATCAAATTATCCCCCATTTTGCCTCTCTAAGGATTTTACCCCTCATATAAGAACTCAGTTCTTTCTCTGGTTGAGATTTGCAGAAGCAGATCTCCCCCACAAGTTAAGAATTTAATTCTCATCGGGGAGATTCTGTTTTGCAGATTCAACACTTAGGGGAAAAGAACCAAGTCAAAAAGAAAGAACAAGAACATAGGGGAATTTAATTCCTTCAAAAACTAGGGTTTAACCCTATATAAAGAACTTAGTTCTTCAAATGATGATGATCCAAGGTCCTCAAAACCGAAATCTTGATGATCATAAATGACTAAAAATGTCATTAACAGAGATCAATATCTCTAAGAAAACACAAGAACATCTTGGTGACTCGTTAGTGCTAAGCACTATTTTGAAGCCTCACGTGTTTCCCACGTGAGTGCTTCAAACGAACAAAATGAACAGCCTCACCTGCCTCACGTGATTCTTACGTGGGCGCCTGAAAACCAAAGGAAAAAAACTTCTTTGTTAATTAGGCAGTCACCCCAAAGGGAAGCAATCACGTGAGATGCACGTGAGCTCTATCCAAGTGCTTAGCACTTTCATAAAAAGAGGAAAACGAACAGATAAAACCCAAAGCCCAGCACTCACGTGTTTTCTATGTGAGTGTCATGCAGAGTGCTCAGCGCCCTATGATTAGTCCAAAATGACTAACAAACGTTCAAATCTGGGGGCCTCATGTGTTTCACACATGAGCGCCACGGAATTATAGTGCTTAGCACTAATCCAGCACCCCACGTGTTTCACACGTGAGCGCTATATGTCCCAGTGCTCAGTATTGTTGGGTAATTATGGAAACTCAATCTCAGCCCAAAATTGGCTAAGTTTCTCGAGGCTAAACCTCTTTGTTTTTAAATCAATCGAGCCCATATGTTCTTGATTTCTAAGGTCTCAAATATGACAAAAAATTCTTAAGCCCACATCAACCCCTTTTCCCTCAAATATGGGATTTGGTTTAAGGGTACATCTCTTCACATCTCTGATACATGTCGTTGTAATTCCTCAAAGTCTTCAGAGAGGTGGCGGGTCCCGACGCCAAACAACCTCTTTCGTTGATGCACTTCCAAATTGATGTGCACACCTCGAATCGGATCACACCCCAAATTGGGTGCATTCCATGTCACCATCGTTCATTCCGCCACGTAACAAATACACGTGCATACAAGGTGGATAATGGACTGAAATATCCCTAAACTAATATTCACCCCCAAATACGGCGATAATGGACTGAAATGTCCCTAAACTAATATTCACCCCCAAATACGGCGATAATGAACCGAAATGTTCTTAAACTAATATTCGCCCCCAAATACGGCGACGGAGGACTGAAACGTCCTTAAACTAACATTTCGCCTCAAACATAGCGATAATAGACCGTGATGTCCTTAAACTAAAATAATCGAGCCCAAATGCGCATATTTTTAAGTTGATCTTAATCTCAAACCAGATTAACGGTCCTTAAATCAACCCAAACCCAAATCTAAAATTATACGGATTTGAACTAATCCATGCCCTACGGGCGACAACATAAATTAGTCTCCGTATATAATCCACGGGCAACCAAAATAAAACAAACATACACACGACACGAAGTGATCCTCCGGAGTAGGAGAAAATGGTTATCGCGATGCAGTAACGTAATTAACTGCAGGGGCTTACGCCTGCAGGGAAGAGCGTCCCCACTATCAAAAACCCCTCGCAAACTAGGGGGAATTTGATAAGGTCTGCTACAACGGTCGCGTTTATCCAAAGCTCCGATATACGGTGCAATAAATCAACTTGGCATCTTTGGAGAGGTGGACGGATAAATCCAAATAGCATTTGCCCACAGGATTCAGGCCAGATGTCCCGACGTCCGGTCCGTCTTCCGGCGGTGAACAAACCCGGTCTTTAGGCGAATACTAACCCGATATTCGGATGAATACTAACCCTACTTGAGGGCGAATAATCCAATATGTAGATGACATACATTGTGGAAATTCCATGCCTAGATGATATACGTACTAACTCTAATTCGTCAAAACCTCTACACTGAATAACATGAATGGGTATTTTGATTAGGCAAGGAGATGCGGAACTCGGATTCCCTTAATACTCGATCATGATCCCGGGAAGTGAAACTGTATATTTCACTTCCCCAGTTGTTGTTCCATGACCACAATGGAATAATTGTGAGTATCCGGACCCTTGTTTAACAAACTAATGCAAATTTTTACCTAACAGATATCTCATACAACATACCTATATTCACATATACCTAATTCAACATGCCTTATTTGCAGACACCTCATACCCTTATACCTATATACATCACATCTGTACACACACATCATACCTATATACACTTGCTCATTTTTGTATCTTTACTTCCTTATGAGGCAATCCTACTCGAGTGTAACTCGCTGACGGACTTTCCTTTTCTCTTTTCTCTACCTTTGGAATGTCCGTTAGATGAGGATGAATGTTATGATGAGGATCAAGTTGTGAAGCCTACTAATGAAGATTATTCGGACTTGACGACGAAGGATTAGCTAGTTTTATTTTTGTTTGGTGCCCACATGTTTAGGACTTTTACTTCTTTTTCGTTGTAATTAAACTATTTAGTTTATTTTACTCATTCTTTTGGGATGTAATAAAGTTTGGTTAATGGAAATAAATGCCTTCCGCTTTTATTATTTTGTTTTGGTATATATCCTACATGTTATATATATATATTAATACGCTTAATGTAACTGTATTGAATAGACCACCTTCAATACAATTAGGTTGCGAACCATGCCACGTCACCCTTCATCTTCTTTTAGGAAGCGGAGCGTGACAAGTTTTAGTGGTGGTCCATGCAGGTCCTCAATGTACTAAAATGAAACTGTTAATTGACTTATTATATTTGTGAATCTCATCCACTTATATCGATTTCATAATTTTTCCATATTCCTTGTCCTTTCCTTGACATTCTGTATCCAGACCATGGCCTTTCTTTTCAGGTCATGGCAAATCATTCAAATGAGGACAACATGTCAAACATCACTTTTGAGGCTATACTTGGATGTTCAGACGACGAGGTATTAGGTCCCAGACAAATATCTCCAATGGCGAATTGGAAGATGAAGAAGGAGAAGCCCCGGTGGAGGAAGAACCCAAGGAAGAGGAGGCTCATGCGGAGGATGAAGAGCCTGAGGAGGAGGCCCCTACTGAAGAAGAGGCTCCCGTTGAAGAGAAGGAGCTTATTAAAGGGGATTCCGTGGAGGAAGAACCATAGGAAGAGAAAGCTCATGCGGAGGAAGAAGAGCCCGAGGAGGAGGACCCTGCTGAAGAGGAGATTCCTGTTGAAGAGGAAGAACCAGAAGAATACGGTCCGCACATTTGGTTTATTGGGGAAACACTCTATATTCGGGAACATGCTTATCGATGTGTTCGTCGTACCCCTCCACAACTCTATTGCCGGGATGTACCGGGCTCACGCTTCTTTTATAGTTTTGTAAGGAAGGTCAATAAACGTCGATCCAGCGATGTGCAGTTTTCACCGTATAATTGATGGACGATGACCGAAATGCTTATGATTAGTTTTTTTCATGTTTAGTTTCTTAGTTTCTCAGTGGGCTAAATAAGCTATGTATAGCAGTAGGGCCATATTTAATCTTAATTGTATCTCCTTTTGGCATTTATTAATAAAATCTTAACTTCCAACAAAATTCACCCTTGTGCCTCTTGCTTTTTCCGTATTAGTTTTCTTCTTGCCTTAATTGTTGCTTTTCATGCAAGTTACTATCTTATGTCATCCCCAGCCTGTTTGTAACCTAATCCCTTTTAATTCAGATCATTATGGCCGGGCGACACCATAACCTCAACATAAGGGTAAATAGAGTCAATGAAGTCGTAGCTCCACAAGCAGCTATGATACAAATGATGCAAGGACTATTAGAACAACAACAGCAGCAGACGGCTGCACTTCATCAGGAGCTACAAGAAAGTAGGAGGCAACAACCGGAGATTTTAAGAAAGGCACTAGCCCCCGTTCCTTAAGGTGCAGCAGGAGTGAAACAATTCAGATCACTTCACCCAAAGACCATTTCAGGGAAGGAAACCCCCTTGGAAGCTGAAGAATGACTCAAAGGAACCGTCAATGATCTCTCTTCCGATCAAATTCCTAAGGATGCGTGGGTAAACATTGCTAAACTACAACTTATGGATAATACAAGAATATGGTGAGAGGCAGAGGAAAGTAGATTGAAGGAGCTCATCGACTGGGAAACACTCAAACAGCGTTTTGATACCCAGTACTTTCCAACTGTGGCACACCTAGAAATGAAAAAGGAATTTGTACAACCCCAACAAAGGAGCTTGTGGGATAAGCCTATAGACGAGTACGCTTCAGAGTTCAATAAGTTAAGTCAGTTCGCACGCCACCTGATGGCAACCCCAAAACTATATACTAATATGTTCCGACAAGGGTTGGACCTGAAGACGCAGTCCTCCATGTCTTCTGCTACTCTTTCGACTTATGATGCAATCTTAGATGCATCACGAAGTTTTGAAGATCTACAGAAACGCATAAGGAAGAATGACTGTTTGTCAGATGTTAAGCGACCGGCCAATCAACTTTTTGGGGGATCATCTTCTAAATTCAATGGAAGACGGCAACTCAAGAGGCCAGTAGGGCCAACTGTCTCAAGAAAACCAGCCGTCATATGCAACCATTGCGGTAGAGTTGTGTAAGTCTATGGTAGAGTCCCAGTCGTCGATCTGAGGCCAAAATGCGGAACAAAAAATTTTTAGGAAACCGGCGCTATCATAGTCTCACCAGGTCGAATTTTTAACATAAACTAGCAACTAGAGAAGGGTTAGAAAAGCTATACCGATCGATCCGTATCCTTCGGTCTTTAGCCACCATCCCTAGCTCTTCGCGGCATCTCCGATCTTCGGTCTCCTCGTCGGAAGGGCACCACATCAATGAGTCTTTTTATGGGCTCCCGCTTCATCCGAAGCAACTCGGACACGAAGTTCGCTAGCCGACGTGTCCAAGGTGAAGTAGAGAATGTGTGCGATAACTTTGTCTCAAGCATCCATCGATTCTCAATACATGAGAGTGTATGGATGGAGGTTGAAGATGATGCCATTAGTGGAAATGGTGAGCTAGAGGAAGAAGAAGAAGAAAAGGCTCTTTTTCCTTTTGTGTTATTGTGTTGTGATGAAGAATAATAAAAGTGCTAGAATAAATCAAAAGCAACCCCAAAGCCTAACATGGCTGCCCCCTCTCTCTCCAAGCATCATATCAACACAATAAACAAATCCTAATGTGACATTAGCACAATAAAAGAGACCATGAGTCACTAAACATGTCCATGTCATATTAAATGCACCTCATTATGAACTAAGCTCATAATTTCCACCAAAACATTAACCCAAATGTTTATGACAATAAAAAGAACGACATCATCTAAAGTAAACTCGTGACGGATCATAAGAATACCCCTCACCTGTATATACATACCTGCATCCGCATTCCGACTGAATGCGAATACGATGAGACTAAAGTAATCCAACAAATCTAATACTAGGATCCGGCTTAAACCAAAGCCCACTAGCATGATCTGTCCGATCATGATCCGTGCACTACTGCACGTATATGATCGAACCCTGCCATAATACCATACGGCCTCTACAACGTTTCGCCCGAAAGTTAAGAAACTGTCTGTGGGGGACTCTAAAGACTCATCAATACTTTGGCTGTGGATTTAACTACTAGCACGTCGGTGGTACTAGCTGTACGTAACGAGCCACCAAGTATTGACCAAAAGGGAAGTCGATGAGCGAACTCATCCTGACACCCTACTGAGCCTGTCAGTGACAATATCCGTACAGTCCGGTCCGTTCGTCTATGAGTATCGCATGTCGGGCCTAGGGGGTTGGTAAAAGTCATACCCCCAAAAGTGGTACAAGTCGTGTCGGAGTGTAGCCCAGAACACCCTGAGATACTACTGGAATACCTACCAGTAAATCTCCTGCCTTGGCCAAGGACTTCGTGTAATAGCTCTCCTAGACACAGCGCGATCTCACCCCCAATACCGGGAGAGACGAAACCCCTGCCGATTCGCTCACTGGCTCCATGTGGCTCGGGACTGTACCCAACTAAAACCTGTTTGCACGACTACTTTGAGCCGTGGTAGGGTAGTAATCAAAGCACAGTGGGAACTCATAAGAGACAAATGACGATCTCAAGTCGATGAACTAACCTGTATACATGTTACCAGGGAACTGCTATCTGACGTCTGGTATAATACCAGCTAGCATGTTCCCGGCGAGTCCTGTCCGGTGTACTCATAACCCAATGAGCACCTGTATACATCTTAGGTGAACCAACTAACACCAATGGCTTGAGAGACCGGCCACCGCCCCTCGTCGAGATCTCGACTGTATACACTAGTCTACTAATGGAGTATCGATGCCCAGTCTCGAAACTCCCACGACTAGGGACCACTTTAAGGATATGCTTATAGACTACCCAACTCTCACGTATATGATCGCCATCATACTGCTGGTAGTCAAGCAAGAATCCTAAGGTCTCTATCAATGTGTAATAGTGATCTGTAAGGTCACCTAAAGCAGTACACGATCATAAAGATAAACCAGATAGCATACTATCTTCTCGAGTAAGACCGTCCTACCGGCATAGGTCCTTCCTCAATCATTGCAATCACGTGCCTACGATCTAATAATTGACTTTGAGGGCACTATATCCAACAATCTCCCACTTGCACTCAAGGCTATTTATTGCGATGTCGCATACTCATAGCCCGTGTGATACCGAACACCCAACTCCTCTACTAATCAGTCTCACAAAGCCCGTTTGTGAAACTATTGCATTCGAGGAATAGCCTCAGTGAGTGGATCCACTCTAATGTTTCTTTCTATGTCTCTCTTTATCTCAAGTTCGCGGAGAAAGCCGTCTCCCGAAATGAGCAATACTTGTCTTAGAATATGTTTGGATATCTGATGGGACCTAGTTCATAAATGAACTCCAAATCCAAACTTCTTAAACTGTATCATCAACTGAACTTAATCAGTATCCTGCGCTATGCCTCCCTCAGTGTCCGCTTGGACCCCCTGTCCAAACTACTGCCCCTCGTCAGAAGGAAAACTATAACTCTGACAGTCACTCTGTCATTCAGGTCACCTTGGAAGTCTGGAATGATAACCGTCTCCTGAATGAGGCTGCCGTTATGAAATCCCTAGAACATCCACTTATGTTCTAAAACTGCTTCCGAATGTTTCTCCAGGATTGGATTAATATCTGAACTTATTGCAGCTAGTGCAAAAACAACATCTGGTGTGGTACTTGACATCTCATGATTGACGCAATTGCTTAAGCAAGTGATATGTCAATCATGCATATCCCTTTCCTCTTTAGTCTGTAAGACACCTTTAGAAAGGGTGACTCCATCACCTGCAGGTATACTACCGTGCCAGGAGTCGTCCATTCTAAAACACCTGTAGAATGCTGTCTAAGTACCCAGATTGGGAAACTACCCAAATCTAGATCTAAAACTATAGATCTAGTAACCAGAATTTCTGATATAATATCCAAGCCCTGTGTGGAGAAACCACTGTGTGACAACCAAAGTATAACCGATCGTAGTATAGGAATTTCACTTTCTACTATGTGTATGTCATCCAAATATTAGGACATCACAGCCTATTACCTTCTTAACAGATCCATCCTATTTTGATGAAGTCAAACCTATGACTGTCACATCAGAAATAGATGATCTATCTTCGCTATATCCGCTTTAGTCTATAAATAGACATAAGCCACTTGTTCACTATGCCTCCGCTGCTTCCACTGACTACGACAACCCTCTGGCAGAATAATATACACGTGCACTTCTAAAGTCAGTTCAGAACGACACTATACTCATCCTCCTGCCGGGTCTCATAGTCTAGAACAACAGTAGTGTCAAGTCTGGGTAAATAAGAACCTCCCTGTCACAGTCTTTGAGCATACCAAAGTACCTCTCGAGTGCATGAGGTTACCCACCGTATCTGCGGAGTGGCCAATGGAATGTCAATCAAGATTGAATCTTTAGGTCCTATTAAATTTTCAGTATTCGTTTGCGGTTCTGGAATCACTTCCAGTTCTATGGAATCACTTCCAGTTCTACAATACTCCCACTACTGTTTTCTGAAAAAGTCCATTTTACTAAAACTGTGGCGAGTCAAGAACAATATCACTATTGATCTTCCAGATGGTAGAAAGTCAACCCTCGTCATAGCCCGGGTCAACCCACAAACAGCCATTACAGAAACGTGCCTTGAGTTATCCAGAATCTGGTTTTAAGCAAAAGTCGGACAACTCCATATACCTTAACATTGTTAAGATATGAGCCATTCTATATCTAATATAGAAACAAAGGCACTGATTTAATTGGAACCAGATTCAAATCATGCAACTGTCTCCAGTGCATGTCAACTAAATGGAGAGAGGCCGATCAGCATTACTCAACTTAGAAGTACATTCAGATATGAGTAATCTGAAAGAGAAGCAAGTTCTCATAATCATTACTATCAACTGAATACCATACACAAGTATCTACATCTTCGATCACCTTGAAGAATCCTGATACTTGCAATACCTGGTTCTCTACTTTATTCATATACCTATAACTTCTCAAAACTTGGATCTTGTATTTCTATGAAACACATGTCTAAGAACTAGAGAAGTCACAAGTAAACAGAATATAGTACGAGTACCAACCCCTCTGTCCTAATAGACACTGGACAATATACAATGCTTTGTATAAATCCCCTGAGTTGAATAACTCATACCCTGTGCGTCGTAGGTTGAAAACTGTACTTATGGTTAATAAGAATTCCACCGCTGTTTAATGCTCCTTACCTAACCATCAACTGATATAGGTAAATGTCATGGACATAATTTCAAAAGGTTATATCTCACTTTATAAAAATAAACGTACAGATATATCAATTTGAAATTGGTGCATAACAACGGATATTCAAAACCAAATAGTTGCCGTCCGGCAAACAACCTAGGCGATTTCCTCAAATATCACCAATTACAACGAATCCCAATATAATGAGGATGATCACCTAATTCCCAATAACTTACTTCAACTCATCATCTGTAAAACCATACAGATATGAGAATATACCTAGTAAATACATACCCTGGAGAAAGGGTCAAATTGGGAAATCGGTTTTCTTTTAACAATACACGATGAAACTGAAACATGTAAATGTTTCGAAGGGGTATCCGGGTATTCCTAGTAATGCTTCTTCAATTATCAGATTCACAACTGTAACCGTATATTTCTTTGCCATGTTTCCAAATCCCTTTATATGTCTTTAGTCATTACCTTCTGCACACCACCTTTAGGCCAAATGGTCTTCTTCCTTCTCTACCGTTCGGCACCAGACTATGGTTTGGAAGAAGATTATCCAATAAGCATAATGGGTGTACTCCCATAATCCTAGGAGCACTCGCAACGCGAGAGAAGGTAAAAATAAAAGACAACTGAATAAACCTTATTCATATTTCACCTGAACCAGAATCCATCCCCGAACTGGAACAAGTTCCTTCGAGTTCGTATATAACCATACGATGGAATATCCAATAACTGTGGATCTTCATAGTGATACGGAGTGTTCTGAAGAAATACAAAGGTGAAGTAGGAGTGGCGATGAAATACTTGGTTTGGTCGTGAATAGGAGTCGCAGTTTACTTTGCCCTCTTTCTAATCCCTTTATTTGTCTTAACTTATTACCTTCTGTACACCACCGTTAAGCTAATTAGTTTTCTTCATTCCCCACCGTTCGGCACCTGCCTATGGTTTGGAAGAAGACTATCCAATTAGCGTAATAGGTGTACCGTCCTAATCCAAGGAGCACTCGCAAACTGAGAGAATGTAAAAGGAAAAGACAACTGAATAGTCCTATTCATTTTCTCCAGAACTGGAAACCATCCTCGAATCTGAAACAAGTTCCTTCGAGTTCGTATATAACCATACGATAGTTTTATCCAATGGAAGTGGATGCTCGTAGTAATACGGGGTGTTCTGGAGAAAAGGGTAAAAGTAGGAGTAGCAATGAGGTATGCAACTCAGACAATCCAAAAGACAGTGTTTTAAGAAGGTTCGGTCAACTTGGTCACTGAGTTACAGTCTAGGGTCGGGCCATGGTCACTGCCAAATAGAGAGAAAAAAAACACTCTGCGTGTACTCTAACCTAGATCAGAATGGTTATCACTTTATCTAATCAGGAAACCTCCCACTGTAACCTCAAATTCTCTTCCAAACCTGAAAGAAGAATTAGTAGGGATCACCCGAGGAGTAAACCAACTCATCAGTGGGAATCAGGATCCAACTATCATCGCATGATAATGTGATGGAATTCACTCACGTTATCACCCTCCAGAAGGTATGCGCATGCCTGGCAAGTTTCAGTTTCTTTAGAAACTCCCGATGTGATTTTTACCCCATGCTCTTATGAGCTTGACTAAGGCCAACAAATCATAAGTCACATGTCAAGTTCTACCCGTCATTGTCCAGGTTAATTTGAACCTACCCGTATAAGCCCCTGACTAAGGCCAACAAGGCTGTATGACTGTCCCAAACCAACGCATCTATCTATGCAACAGAAAAGTAACAAATAGCTACCATACACTATACCTTGACACTACTAAAATAGGGGGTTGCCCCTACGGATAACGACATCCATAGGGGCAGATAAAGTTTAGACCTACGGATTAATCCGTAGGGCCAAACGGTTGCCCCTACGGTCCTTACATATTTATTTAAAATTTATTAAATCTTAAATTGTTGTTTGCCCCTACGGAGCCGCAAACCAAGAACCTACGGACTTATCCGTAGGGGCATCTAAATAGGGATTTATGTAAAAAGGCAGATCGATCTCTACGCTGATTATCTCTTATTTTCTCATCACTGCGCGCGAACGCAAATCCCCAAACCCTCGTTCCTGCCGATCGCCGTTCTCGTCGTCGCCAGCGCTGGCCGATTCGTCGTCGCCACCGCCTGCTTCTTCCTCATCTCCGTTCGTCGTCGCCACCGCCTGCTACTTCCTCATCTCCGTTCGTCGTCGTCACCGGTTCGTCGTCGCCACCGATTCGTCATCGCCACCGCCTGCACTGGTTAGGAAATCTTCAATTAAACAAATTTTTGATTGTTTTAGGGCTATGGTTCATGGTTTGGGTACCAATGAAGCATCGGTTGGGGTTAGCGTTAGGGTTAGTGCTGGGGCTGGGGGGCTGCAGTTGCGGTTGGGGTTGGGGTTCGGCAGGGGGTTGCGGTTGGGGTTGGGCTTGGGGTTAGGGTTAGGGTTGGGGTTCGGCTGGGGTTGGTGGTAGTGTTTTCCCCGAAACAATCCCTTTGTACTCATTTCTCAATTTAAAAAAGAAGGGTAACATTTTTTGGAGAAGAAACCTTAACCCTACGTTCGAAGAAAATCAGGCACTAGCCCTCTCTCTTCCATCTCTTCCTAATCTTCTTGTTTCGCACGCTCCATCCTACAATAGGCACAATCCCTAATATATTTTAGATAGGCTTCTTAAAATTTGTTGAATAAACCATAATTTTGTGTTTTGGATATTCTTTGTTGTTGTTTCTTAATTAAATTAAGATTTATCATAATCTTTTTTTTAATGAAAAAGATAGTTTTTCTCTAAATTGGATCAAATATATAATGATTATGATATAAGTGAATTATTTTATATTTTATTTCGTATGGTTGTTCTCTAAATTGGATCAAATTGATTATCATCATGCAATAGATATTAATTATTTTAGATTTTATTTAATATCGTAAATGAATCAAACAAATTAAGAATCTTTAAAATTCTATTTAAGATCATTGTCAAAAGTGACAAAGGAACGATATGATTTTTGTAAAAATCGATTGCAATATCTCATTGCTATCAAAGTTTTCAATGACTTCATTTAGATTCGTGAATTATTTTATATTTTATTATTCGAAACCTAGGGTTAGAATTGGGGTTGGGGTTGGGGTTGGGGTTAGAAACTGGATGTTGTTACCGCAGTAGATTGCAAAGGCTGATATTTTGCCAGTGAGATTACAAAATTAGGTAAATACATCTTTGACATAGCCCAAAAACAAAAAAAGCGATGTTGGAAAGCTATAACTGAGCGAGCTAGACACTGTTAAGAAGTTGAAGTTTCAAGAATTATAAAATATATTTGTGGAGCTTAATGTATGTATATGCTACTTGCCTTTATCTTAGCATATCTTACATGTTGTTTTTCCGTCATTAATTGTAAGAATTGAATTAGGAATCTAGGATGATGCAACTTAAGTTGCTTTATCTACTTTTATCATATGATTTTAGAAATAAATTTGAACATAGGATTATGACATTCTTTCTTTTTCTTTTCGTTATAACCTTTAACTGATTTTAGCAATAAAATGTCCTTTAAACAAGAGAAGCCAGTGTCTTGTCAAGAAATTTGACTTTCTTAATTGTTTTAATCTTATCTATTGATGTATGCTTGGTATTGTAGGCAGAACTTTACAGGGTGAGGAAAGCATTTGATAAAGCTGAGCCATTATATTTAGAAGCCATAACTATTCTGGAGGAAGTGTTTGGTTCTGATGACGTACGGTGTGTATATTATTTCAGTTGAAATTTATTTTATTTTCTAACCTTATAGACATGTATGCTTAGTAAGTAACTAATGTTAAATCTAATAATTTATATAAATAGTTATTAATGAAGTTCAGTGAAGGGTCTTTAAGCCTTTTTGACTTATTTTTAATGATATATACTTACATTATATGTGTAGAACAGATATAGTAATTCTGTTTTTTAATATATGATTTTATGTATTTTTACCTTTTTAGTCACCTAAATTGGATGATGGACACATTTGTCATTCTTTAAGGTTTCTTGCTTTTGCAGAGTAAGGGCTGCTTTACACAACCTAGGGCAATTTTACCTTGTCCAGCGAAAACTTGAGCAGGCTCAGAAGTGCTATGAGGTATAAGTTCTTTCGAAGAATTTTTTTCTTTATGAATTTTTCTATTTTAATAATATTTTTTCCATGAACCATGATACTTGATATGATAGTTGTTAGTAATAAAGCATAAATTTCAAGGCAAGGTTCTCAGAACTCTAATGTTGTATTTTGATAGATTTATATCTAAGCTTTAAGGCAATCAACTTTCATCTTTTATGGGCTATTTCTCATCTCCTTCCCCCAAAAGAAAACCCCTCTACTTCTATGTCTTCACCTCCATTTCATATTTCCAGGTTCTCCCAAAAGAAATTATAATAACATGTCATGTCTTCTTTAAGCAGCATAAGTTAATTGATTATTTATCTATCAATTTCTATGTGATAATCTGTTCTATTGTCTTTCTGTTTCTTTTGGCAGCGTGCTCTAAAGGTATGAAACAATGCTTGAATTCTCTGTTTTTCATCTCCGATATGGTGGTTCTTTTCCTTTTATTGCTATATGCTGTTTATGTTTTGCGTAGATAGAAGGACATGTTCTGGGCTCTGGTGTGCTTATAAAATGTATTATCTTAAGAAGGGTAATACCGTGTTTTTCTAATATGGATAATTTGTCATTGTTAATCCATCTTCCTGAAAACGGTTTATACGGAGGAAGTATATTTCATGGTATTTGAGAAAAATATATGTTGAAGTCAAAAGTTATCAATATTTAAATGCTCCGCTTATAGTCTTCCAAGATATTTTATATTCTAAGGCAAGGTGACAATAATTGCATGCTTGTGCACGATTTGGTATGTAGATTCAAGGTTATGCATGGCTACGACCCTTTCTTATGGTTTCTTATCATAATTTTCTGTACACTTGAAGTTTATAAAGGCAATTGGATCATATCACTATACGAAATACTGTATTGTGTTCTATTGTGTATGGTGGATCACACAATAGAAACCAAGACATTGCATGCCTGTGCACGTTTTGGTATATTCCTCGATACGTGAAACAAATTTGATTTAATAGGGGAAAACTTAAAATAACAACCTTTATACTAAAAAAATTATATATGCTATTACTTAGTAGTTTATGGTTTTCAGATGCAAAATCCATTTGAGAAATACTTTTCCTATCCACTATTAATCCATATTCTCAATATAGTCATCATAACCTACAATTTATATGATACAGTCTAACATGGCCCATGAGTACGTCAGGGTTAAGGACTGGATGTATGTGAATTGGCAACAACGTATGCAACCTAAGTTTGTCACTGGAGTTTCTGCTTTCATTGAATTTGCACGCGCACATAATAAGAAGGAGAAGACAGTAATGTGGCAGAAGAAGAAGGAGAAGACAGTAATGTGGCAGAAGAAGAAGAAAATGACATTCCTTGTTCTCTGTTTCAGCATCAATCTTCTGATATGAACTAATGATGGCTTTCACATTGGCTTTTCCTTTTAGAGATTTCTTAGTGTCCAATGGAAAGTATACATTAGATTTGTGCTCAGATTCTTCTATGACTTTCAAGAGTTTCAACTGATTCTGTAAATTACACCCTTGTTGGGTGATACTTTTACCACTTCTCACTGCAGGTGTGTTCTCTAATATCCATTTTGAATGTAATATTATAGATATTCATGCCTGTTTATGTCAAAATTACTTATATTGTCAATGTTTGATTGTCTAGTTGTTGGTGATGCGTCCATATCAGGGACAGAGGCCACTCCCGCTCCTCCAGGTATGTTTATATATCATATAGTGCATGTATATTGATTTAGAATGCTATATCATAAATATACACGCATTCCTTTTGCTCTTACTTAGATAGTAATTTTTATTATTGTCTAGCTGTAGGTGGTGACAGTAGTTGACAATAAAATTTGGTATCCTAGAAACTATGATTTTTATATGTGCTCGCATGCGGGAATGATTGTAAGTCGTGGACATGTACAATAAATTCTTATTTGGTATTTGTTTGAAATCAAATTGAATACTATATAATTGATAAGTTTGTTATATTTGTATTTAGTTTGGAATTAACACAATATTTATTCACGCAGCATGCACTTATGAGAAATAGGGCACCACGCGTCCAACTCATTATCATGTGCTGCTTGATGAGATTAGATTTGCGCCTGATGATCTAGGATATTGAAATCGGTAGGGGCCTATTTATTTTGGCCCTACGGATTAAGACGTAGGGCTAGAAGGTTGCCCCTACAGTCCAAGACGTTCAAGAGTAAAAATATTAAATCTTAATTTCGTATTTGTCCCTACGGATATCCCGACGTTCAAGAACTTCGATATCCCGACGTCGCTACCCATGAGTATTGCGTAAGTGTTAATATTTATTCTACCCAAATTTGAAATTTAGTTTTGGAAGGTTCAAGTTTAAATTTAATGCTTATACTTTACTGCTTAATGTGGGTGTAGGAGCGGGTGGTTGAGCAGGCCGAGGCCTCGGGGATCGATTTTACCGGACAGAGCGATCCGAGGCTGCTGACCCCAGTTCTGGACGCCGCACACTGAGGGCACCACGGAGGTTGGGAGAGAGGCCAGGGACTGGGCCCTAGCAGGGCCCATATGAGGTTGGACTCCACCCCGGCGGTTACTTCCTCCGTCTCCAATGACCGACGTGTCCATCAGGAACTGGAGAGCTTAAGGGCCACCGTTCAGGAGTTGAAGGAGATGCTGGTATGTATACTACTTTATAGTAAAATATCATGTCATATTATAGATATCAACATATCCATAATTAGTACGTAGCTTGAGCTTATTTGGTTTTAGACTTAAGTTTAATTAATCATACATACATATGTAATTAAAATAAACAATGGTTTTCCAAACTAGATATCCAAATGGGGTTTCGAAATAACTTAATAATGATACGAATTCAAATAATACACAGTTCTTACACTCTTCTTACACACGTTAGGTCCAGACGCGACAGGGTACATCGACCAAGCCTCCACATGCATCTCCTTCGGCTGCGGCTCCGCAAGCCACTACATCGGCTGCGGTTCCGCAGACAGCTCCTATAGCTCCACCGCCCGCTCAGACTCCCGCAGCCACGGCTCCGCAAGCGACTACCTCGACGGCGGCTGCGCAGACCACATCGCCAGCTCCACAGGCCGCTCAGACTCCCGCACGTGCCGAATTGCAGGGTTTGTTGACCGAGGAGCAGGTGCGCTTGATTCCATCGTTTATCAGGGGTGGAGCTGGACCGAGCTAGGGTAGCTTTTTGATTCATATTTTTTGAAACATGTATTTATTTATATCATACATATTGTACTACATTTTGTAATGATATTGACATTGATATTGGTTTATATTTATATCATATTCAGTTTTTGGATTTCTTTTGTATATTATATGCGTGAGATGTGATTATGAATACTGCGATATATGTTGTGTGATGATTAATTTTATATTTTATTGTTATATATATTATTGTGCACAGGGCGGGAAAAAATCAGGCAGCCCTTTTTTTAAAAAAATACAGATAATGTGTACCTACGGATTAATCCGTAGGTACACATGTTACCCCTACGGCTAACACCGCAGGGGCACAATATCAACAGTAACTGATATTTCCCCCTGATCTCAGTACCAGGGGGGTTGAGAGTGCCCCTACGGATATGTCCGTAGGGGCAAACAATGGCCCCTACGGCGTTATCCGTAGGGGCAAAATATCAGGATTTCTGATATTTTGCCCCTACGGATAAGTGCCTACATAGATATCCGTAGGGGATAGTACGTGGCCCTACGGATATCTCCATAGGTACAGTTAATATATTTTAAAAAACCGTAAATAATATAACTTTTTTTACCCTACGGTCTACTCCGTAGATGAAACTGGCCCTACAGATAACTCCGTAGGGGCAAGATTTTGACCGTAGGGGCAAGTTCAGGGCTTCAACTTGCACCTTCGGCCTTTGCACCTACGGGGTCTTTTTCGCCCCTATGGACATCTCCGTAGGGGCAATGGTTTGCCCCTACTGATAAATCCGTAGGGGTAACCCTTATTTGTAGTAGTGATCGGTTCTCTAAGGATCAACTGTCACGGACCAGGGTCGGTTCGGATTAAAACCGCGCTTACAGGACTAAAGTGACTATCGTAGATCCTTCCATATATGCTTTCTTGTAAATATTTGGACAGAGTTAGTTAGAACATAATTTTTTCCTATATTGTGAAGCTATATTCTGAAGGATGTCTTGTATATCAAGATAGCAGACCATCAATTTTCAGGTTCAGACGTCTGGCCCAAAAAGGGTTTTTTGAGCCAGACGTCTGTCGGCTCTCGGGCTATTTGCCAGAGGAGGCGCAGACGTCTGAGCGTATGTGCTTCAGACACCTGGCCAGACACGCTGACGTCTGACCCATACAAGATAAGACGTCTGGCGACGCTCTGCTTCACGAGTAGAGCGGGTGCAGAAGTGCGCCCCAAAAAGGGTCAGACGTCTGTCGAATAGATAAGCATGAATTTCATATTAGAGTTTTATCTCAAAAATTTAGTTTTTGGTGGCAACTTCATATTTAAGGATCATATTTTATATCATATTTGTAATAAGTTATAAATAGGATGATATGGTTAAAATTTAAAGGGTGCAGTCTTGATCATAAGGTTTAAGGGAGGCGAAATGGCGGCTCCATAAATGATCAAAGCGCCATTAAAAAAACTTAAAGAGAAGAATAAAAAGATCTCGTTGAAGATCTATAAGGAGAGGGTTTGTAACTCTTGTAAGGTTTTTCTCTCTTTAAAGTTCTAATAAAGCGTTCTACCCTTTTTCCCGAATCTTTTGTATGTTATTTACTTTTGCGTTTGTTCCAGTTGTTATCCATTAAAGATGATCTTAGTTTAGATCCATCAATCATGATATTGCCTCCGTTGCGCCGTTGCGCGCCAACAACTCATATCAGAGCCCAACATCATATAGGACTACAGGAACCGTCGCATATAATACATTTTGAAACAGTTTAAAGCCTTTAATACTAGGCTTCTCTAAATATTCTGCAAATTCCTCAGGTCCAAATTGCATGCACATCACATTCCATACCTAGAAAGCTTACTGTTGCATGACTACTTTTCTCTGTCTTTTTTAATTTTCTGGAACAGGCCCTGATGGGGCTCCTTTTCAGGCCTCCGTCAGATGTTGTCTTCCGTTGATCTCGAGGTGAACTTGGTTGATTATCCTTCGTTGCGTGTGAGTCTCAATATGTTTTGAGAGGAGAAGATTGGGTGAGGAGGATGTCGCCGAGTACCTGCAAAGAAGTCCCGGGAGGGTTTGGTACCACCGAGGACCCTTCGACGCTCAAGTTAGTGATGAGATTCGAGCAGAATAACGGCGTAAAGTGTCAAAAATGGCTTACTTGACTCCTCCGTGATGGGGGTTTATATAGCGGTGGTGACACACATCAGTGGGCGCGAGAATCTTGCCGGCAGTTACGCTCCCGACGTTACACCGGCGTAGAGAGCGGATCGCCCATTAATAGGGATCGTGGTGGCATGGAACGTGGGATGTTGCTGGCATAGAATCCGCGCATGGCGAGATTCGCGGAGCGGCGGTTACGCCTGCGAGTGGTGGAGTTGGTCGGAGGGCCGAGGGAGACGGCCTCGGCAGAGAGCTCGGGGGCGAGCAGGGAGGCCGAGGAGTCTTGGTCCTATGGCGGCTCGGGGCGAGCTGAATGGCCGAGGAGGCTGATTTTCAGAGAGCCCCCAGGCGGGCCAGTTTGTGCTTGCGGGTCGGGCTACGGGTGGCCTCGTCGGCCCCTGCGGGCCTTTTCTTCTGAGCTCTGGGACGGGCCGTCCGCCATGTATCCCGATCTTAGGGGTTGCCGATATCGAGCATCATCATTAGCCCCCCACTCTTGCCCCGACCAGCTAGCGGTCGGGTCAGCAGTAGACTGCCGGGCCCCACGAGGTGAGCTCCTCCTCGGGGTTGGGTCCTTGAGCCGTCGGTTGTCTTTTCCGCTAGCGAATCGAGACAAGATCTTTGCATTTAAGGAGGGTGCGCCGGTTCGTGCACTCTGCAGTTGAAGCGACGGTCCACGTGTCGAGTGCCTAATGGCTGATGTGACGTGCGCAGGTCTGCGGCGTCTGTCGAGACGCATGTTTACCCCAATCAGAGCAAAGCTCTGTTCAAATTCCAATGTGGGAAAAGAAGCAATGCTTCTGTTTTTCTCCAATCAGAGCAAAGCGCTGTCTTAAAAATTAAAGTTAAAATAAATGAAGCAATGCTTCAGATCCCCTGCACTGCGCGCAGAGCGCTACGTGTCAAAATCAGACATGTTAGAGCAGGGGGCGCAGCGCCCAAGGGGGCGCAGCGCCCAAGACAGCGCGCCCAATCAGAGCAAGGCTCTGTTTAAAATTCAAAATTTAATTAAAGAAGCAACGCTTCAGCTGGCCTGCGCTCTGCGCTGCACGCCACGTGGCAGCACGGTTGCGCTAGCGCAGTTGCGCTGCGCTCTGCGCCACGTGGCAGCACGGTTGCGCTAGCGCAGTTGCGCTGCGCTCTGCGCCACGTGGCAGCGCGGTTGCGCTAGCACAGTTGCGCTGCGTTGTGCGCTGCGCGACACGTGTCAGCGCAGTTGCGCAAGTGCAGTTGCGCTGCGCTATGCGCTGCGCGACACGTATCACGAGCTGGTGCGCTTGCGCCAAACAGAATTAAAATTCTGAAAGATCTTTCTCAATCTTGTTAAAACAAGAAGATTTTCTTCTGTAAAACAGAGGCCTTTGGATCAAATATCCAACGGTGGGGAAAATTCCCCAAATCACTCAGAGAAAGATCTCTTTAACAAATTTAACTAATTTATGAGCACTATAAAAAGGACCCCAGACCTCAATTCAAAGGCATGAACATTTCTTGAAAAAAGTCAAGAGCTTCAAACAGAGAGAACTCTGAGAAAATTTCAAGAAAAAGGTAAAAACCTTCACGAGAGAGAAGAAATTTCTTCTAATAGATTATTGATCTAAAAACCAGATCAATGATCCTTACATAATAAACAGTGCTTTGCACTTTTATGAACCTTTGGTTCTTGAAATGAAAAGAAAAAAAAACTTGTTTTTCTTTGATCTAAATAAGAAAGAAAACTAACTAATAATAGTGCTCTGCACTTGCTTATGAACCATTGGTTCCTTGAAAACAAGAAAAACTTGTTTTCTTTGATTTAAAATCAATCAAAAGATAAAACAGTGCTCTGCACTTGCAAGAACTGCGCTGTTGAGCTCCTTTGTTGGCGCAAGCCACCAGGGAGCGCCACGTGTCAGCAGCGCAACAGTGCAGCGCACTGACACAGCACACTGCGCTATTGCGCTTGCATTCATCAGAGTGCGACACGTGTCGCTTCCACGAGCGCTTGCGCTCATTATTTGGCGCAAAGCGCCTGACAAGCCACTGTCAAATAATTAATACAATGCATTATTTGCAAAAGGGCCTAGCCCAATTAAAAAGACCTAACAGGATGAACTAAATGCTTTGCATTATTTTAAAAGAGGGCAGAGCCCAAGCAAAGACAGATGCTCTGCATCAGAAATAAATGGACAGAGCCCAAATCAGAAAGGCCTAGCAGGCCAGAATAAAATGTTGTGCATTACTAAACATGGGCAAGGCCCTAACATAGGTCTAACAGGCCAAATGCAAACAAAACGTTGAATATTCTCAACTGGACTTAGCCCAATCATGGACGTAAGTCCTCAAATTAAAATGACTGAGTAAGACTGCTCTCCTAAATCAATTTACATCCGATTCAAGGGTACATCTTCGAACTCCTCTGACACCTATCGTTGTAATCCTTCAACGACGTCAGAGAGGTGACGGGTCCCGACAACCACACAAGAATATGGACTGCGGGGTCCTTAAACTCGTGGACCGAAACGTCCTTAAACTAATATTGGACCGAAACATCCTTAAACTAATATTGGACCGAAACATTCTTAAACTAATATTGGACCACCACGACCCTAAACTGGCGGTGGACCGAAACGTTCTTAAACTAATATTGGACCGAAACGTCCTTAAACTAATATTGGACCACCACGTCCCTAAACTGGCGGTGGACCGAAACGTCCCTAAACTAATATTGGACCGAAACGTCCTTAAACTAATATTGTACCACCACGTCCCTAAACTGGCGATGGACCGAAACGTCCCTAAACTAATATCGGACCGAAACAGCCCTAAACTAATATTAGACCACCACGTCCCTAAACTGGAACAATAGAGCCTCCAAATGCTCTTTTTCCGGATCTAAACGATCCCGTTTAAGTTGATCTTAGCCCCAAACACGGCTAACGTATCCTTAAACCTTCAAACAAACTTTAGTCCCAAATTGGACTATAGGTCTCCCAACCAACTTTGGTTCAAGGGTACATCTCTGAACTCCTCTGATATCTGTCATTGTAATCCCTCAACGTCGTCAGAGAGATGACGGATCCCGACGGCCATACATTCAATGGACCACTATGTCCCTAAACTGGAATAATAGAGCCCAAATGCTCTTTTGACGGATCTAAACGATCCCGTTAACTTGATCTTCGTCTCAAACTGGACTAACGTATCCTTAACAAACGTTTATGTTGATCTTAGCCTCAAACATGGCTAACGTATCCTTAAACCAAAACCTCAAACCCAAATCTAAGAAAATATGGATTTGGATTAATCCACGTCCTACGGGCGACGAAATAAATAGTCTCTGTATACAATCCACGGGCAACCACAAACAAAACAAACACCCACGACACGAAGTGACCAGCTGGAGAAGGAGAAAGTTGTTACCGCGATGCGGTAGCGTAATTAACTGCAGGGGCTTGCGTCTGCAGGGAAGAGCGTCCCCACAATCAAAAACCCCTCAAGCGAGGGGGAATCTGACGAAGTCTGCTACATCGGACGCATCCGTCTAAACGTCCGATACACGGTGCAATAAATCAACTTGGCATCTTCGGAGAGGTAGACGAATAGCACCAATTAGCATCTGCCCCGAATTTCAGGCAAGACGTCCGTCTTGCGTGTCTTCCGGCGGGAAACAGATTCTGGCACGCCCGGTGGGACCTTTTCCTCTTTCCACTCCACACTTCGTGTGTCGTGTTCGCGAGCAAATCGCTGTTTGCTGTGGTTTCTTATGGATTCAAAGTACTTAGATTTGGTGTCTTTCTCCATAAAGAAAACAGAAGATCGATGGCTTCGAACTGCACCGCCTGCAGCTGCAACTCTCGCTCCGTCATTGCTGTAGGAGTGACTTATGGGCCTCGAGCGGCCTCCCTTTTCAAGATGCCAGTGGAGCAGGTAACTCAAGCCACTGATGGACTATTCTTCGGGACCCTGCTCCCACCAATGAGCTTCAATACCCCGATGACGTTGCAAGAAGCCCCAAAGAAGTCGGCCTTTGATCGACTTACCACTGCTGCGGCCCCTCTCAAGGGGTCGCCCAGCTCCAATACTTCAGTTTTCAACAGACTGGGCCAGAACGTCTACAAGCCCGCGATATCCGAAGCGGCAATCCCAAAGCGGATAGCCATCCCGGCTCAAACGGATGAAATCATTGGAAAGGCTCCCCCTTCCAAGAAGTCAGTTTTTACAAGGCTGGCCATTCCGGTTGCTGCTCCAGGCGAGGTCTTCAAAGCTGCTTCCCCTAACAGGGGGCATGAAGAAGCTTATCCAACAACGGAGGTGACTCCATCCGCAAGACATGCTCGACATCGCCACTGGCGCCGAGTGAGGAAGGCTGGGGGCAACTCCCCATGTAGGATAACTCCGCCAACTCCAACGGTGGGGATCGATGCTGCTGTTCCAATTGGGAACAGCTTTGAATTGCTAAACACGGTGCGCAGAAACTCTCCTACTGCGATGCTGAAGAGAACTCCTTCACCTGTGGAGGATACTCCAGAAAAGAAGCTGGAGCAGCCCCCTCAACGGCTACCCTCTAAAATTTACAAGGTCTGGAGACAGATCCAGGAGTCGGTGATTGATCAGGACTATCTCCGCCGACAGAAAACGATAAAGGTTCATGAGGAGAATGATTACTCCGTCAAGCCACAAAAACCAACGGCTACTTGGGCGCCCACTACAACGGCCCCCTCAACTTCAACCACTCAAAAGAAAAGGAGACCGCAAAAAGCCCCTGTAAACATGGCGAACTGTAAACGCGCTGAACACAAGCACCCCAAGTCTGGGGGCATGGTGGTGCACACTGTTTATATGGCTTCTGGAAAGGAGGAAAGCCGTGCTTCGACGGGTCACCGACCGCTCACCCGATCCGTAACGAAAGCCCAGGAGCAGCAACAGAAGCTTCAAGAGATGATGACTGCAATGGCCGCACTTACCGGGCCAAAAGAAAGCTCGGAGGCATCATCAGAGCAGCGTCATGAACAAGAAACTGACGCTGACTACCTACGCAGAGTCCTCGAAAAGAAGGACAAAGAAGCCGCAGAGCAAGCGGCTAACATAAAACAAATGGCGCTTCTCTTCCAAGATATGGTAGGGATGATGATCCAGCAAGATCCTCCTGCTGAAGATCCTCCGATTGTCCTTGAAGATGATAAAGGGGAGACATCTAATCCTCCTCCGGCTCTTTCAGCAGCTAAAGAAGAAACGATCTCAAAAGCTGCCCTGGATGACTACATTGCTCAACAAATACGAGTTCACCAGGCGAATGAAGCGGCTGGGCAAATCGTTAGAACTGGGCGACCGTATCCAGGCTGGTATGATCAGATAACGTACCCGTCGGGCTACACGATTCCGAAATTCCATGTGTACAAGGGGACAAGCAATCCCCATCAACATGTCGCTCAGTTCAGGGCGCTTTGTGGTAACACCGGGGGTGATGATAAGCTCCTACTTCGCCAGTTCGTCGGCAGCTTGTCGGAGACGGTGTTCGAATGGTACTCTGAACTTCCGAACGACTCCGTCAAAACATTTGCGGAGGTGGAGGTACTGTTTACACAAAAATTTGCAAGCGCCAGCGAGCGCACCCCGATCACCGCATTGATCAACGCCAGGGTAAGGCCAGGCGAAACGTGGGTCCAATACGCAACACGATGGCGAAATTTATGGTCAAAATGCGAGCAGCGCATCGAAGAAGCGCCGGCAGTAGGTATGTTTATGGGAACTCTGTATCCGCAAGCAACCATCTCCCAATTCATGATGTTCTTCAAGCCAACTACTTTCCAGGCCTTGATCGATAAGTTGGCCCAAATGGATCAGATGGGACATAAACCGTCTCCTCCAAAGCCAGACTCTCAAAATGAGAAAGGAAAAAGGAAAGCGATTGTCGTTGCCAACACTCAACAACAGCCGAGCAACTCAAAGCCGGTTGTCCGTCGAAACAATATGCGTCCGCGCCCATCCCTTGAGGAAAGACTAGGACGTCCTTACTCGTTTCCTCAGAATAAAACAAGAAGACTATTCGAGCTGGCAGTGCGCAACAGACTCATCAATCTGCCGAGTCCAAAACGTCTGTTGCAGCCAGGCGATGTCAATGATCCCAATTATTGCCCTTACCACCAAACGGTAAGTCACCCGATCGAGGATTGCTTCGTCTTTAAAGGATGGATCGAGGATCAGTACTTACAAGGCAAGTTTGCGCTGTCTGAGAAGTAGAAAGTAAACCCACCACAACCACACACTCCTAAGAAGACAGACACACTGGGGGCAACTTGTTCTTTTGTTGAAGAAGCCCCATGCGAGGTCGTGCTTTCATCCAAAACCAAAAGGATGCTGAGTGATCTTCATACGCACCCGGTGGTCAGATGGAAGAACCCGCTCGAACCTTAAATCATCGAGGGGATGCTGAAGCCGCGCCCAATTCCAAAAATGGGTGGTGATAGTCAAAGCGCTCACACCCAGCCGTCAAAATCTTCGAAGAAGAAGAAGAAGACCAAAAAGCCCGTGAAGCCTGGTGACAAGCGCACGGACTTGCAAAAACAGATTGATGCGTTGGAAGAATATAATCAGAAGGCGCGGACCCCAGTCACACTCCGAGAATTCCTCAGCCACGTCCTTGAGGACGGAGATGATGACAAAGACTCGTCGGATGAACCTGAAGATTATGTGGCAAGCTGCCATATGATCTCTCACTTGTTAATAAATGACGAGGAAGCTCCTTACACAGAGAAGCTGGGGGAAAATCCTAAGCTAGAACTTCTAGGACCATCAGACGAAATGATTGATGCATTCCTTAACGAAGCCCGTTTTAAAAGCAAAGCTGATCGAGAGTGCGAGATGGCCATATTCGATAAAGCCAAACGCTGGCGACTAAATGAAAGAGTCGAAACACTCCCACCGGATCAAAGTACATCCGCCGCAAATGAAAGCAGGATCAAGACAAGGAAACGATTCGCCAAAGCCATATCGATGGGAATGAAGCTGCCACCCTCTGAAGGAAACACTCCTGATGAAGCGGATGTACATCCTAGCTACTGCTTATATCATCGAAAGATTGCGCACCCAACCGAAGAGTGCAATGCCTTTAAAAACTGGTGGCAGGGATACGTTGCTCACCGGCAGCACGTTCAGCGATTGAAGAGCAAAGCTCGTCGGAAACAGAGAAGCACGACAAATGAGCATATGAAAACTGCCGGCAACGGTTACATGGTTGACGGCAGAAGATCGCAAGCTCTCACCTTCGGGAGAAATTCTGAAGAAGAAATGACTCTCAGCCCTCTCTTCAAAGAATCCACCTCAGGAAAAGAGAAAGAAAACAAGAGCTGCGAGAACGTTCAGCTGCGCCATCGCACGCTACCCGAAAAGAACCTCGGACCCACAAACAAGGGATCGAACAAAAGGGATAAGGGGAATGGAAAAATGACCTCCGCCGCCAATGCTCAACAACAGCCGAGTGACCCAAAATCGGTTGCTCGCCAAAGCAATAAGCTGCAACCCCTTCAGGAAAAGTTGAAACGTCCTTACTCGTTTCCGCAAGATAAAACAAGGGGACTGTTCGAGCTGGCAATGTGCGACAGACTCATCAATTTGCCGGGTCCAAAACGTCCGTTGAGGTCAGGCGATGTTAATAATCCTAATTATTGCCCTTGCCACCAAACAGTAGGTCACCTGATCGAGGACTGCTACGTCTTCAAAAACTGGGTTGAAGACTAATACCAACAGGGCGAGTTTGCGCTGTCTGAAAACTGGAAGGTGAGTCCATCACAACCGCACGCTCCGAGAAAGATGGATACGCCGGGGGCATCATACTCATTCATGGGGAAGGAACCATAGACCGAAAAGTCAATAAACTAGATATTCGCCTCAAATACGGTGACACTGGACCGAAACGTTCTTAAACTAATGATGGACCGCAATGTCCTAAAACTTGCAAACGACCGAAACGTTTTTAAACTACTACCGCGGCATCCTTTGGCTAACGAGATAAAAAAAATACGATAAATAAAAAAAATATAATAAATAAAAACGGTATGTCCATAAGCAAAATGGGCACGGATGAAAACCCGAAAGGGCTCCGTGAGTAAAAACAGCAGGGCTACCGGCGAGTGTTCGTGAAAGCCCGAAAGGGCGCGATCTCGTAAAAAAAACAAGAAGAAAATAAAAAAAAGAATTAAAAAAATGGTATGTCCATAAGCAAAATGGGTACGGATGAAAACCTGAAAGGGCTCCGTGAGTAAAAACAGCAGGGTTACCGGCGAGTGTTTGTGAAAACCCGAAAGGGCGCAACCTCGTTAAAAGACACTTATAGGGTCCTTTTGACCTTGTAAGGAGAAACCATCCGCGTGAGATCCTTACGACTCACAAGGGAGCAACACACTTAGGGATCCCCACGATTCCTAAGGAGAAAATACACTTGCGAGATCCTCACGACTCGTAAAGAGAACTCTCTTATGGGACCCTCCCGGCTCATAAGATTTGAAAGTCTTAAGTTACAGAGACCTAAACCTGTGCTTAAGCAACCCCCACAACTTTCGATATTGCCCTACAAGTGGTCCAATACTAGCTCTTGTATACAATCCACGGCAAAGAATCCTGCACAAAAACAGTTTATTGGAGAGGGGAAGAGAGTTTGTGCAAATAATGCTGCAGAAAGAATAGTTCAGTGGAGTTCAGAAGAGAGGAGAAGAGAAATGGAATACTCACAGAGGATTTTTGGCTGCTGATATCAGCAGTTGACCACGGTTCCGCGGTTAAACAAGCACTTGTGCCGCGGTTCCGCGGCTCTATAGTGGAGTTGTACCTTCAAACTTCTTCCCTGTGCTGAGTTGGTTCTCCTCTTCCTGTTTAGAGTCCCTGAATCTTGATTTGCTCACTGAATGTGCTCCAGAATTTTACAGCAAAGCCTTGGTTCCATCTTGATCCGCCGCGGTGTAGCCGCGAGAGATGGGTCTGACTCCCCACGACTTTGGCACTGAACTTGACCTTCTTCCTATCCTGCACGCTTGCACAAAAAATAACAAGATGATTTTTTTTATATATTTTTTTTTGTTTTTTGTTTTAGATCTATTCACAAATTAACCCGAAATTACACAAAGAAATAAACTACCGTCTCCCCGGCAACGACGCCATTTGATTGTTATAGTTTTTGCGTGCTTAATTTTAATTACCGCAATCAAGACGGTTTCGCTTGGTAGTTAGCCGGTTGAGTATGGGTCGAACTACAGGGAGATGGAATCTTTTTCTTTATGTTTTAACGAGTTAAATCCAAATATGTCCAGATTTTTTTTAAGATCAACTAATGAGATAACGAATGATAAATGAACTTGCTAGGGTTAGGATTAGGTTAGTTTGAGTTAGGAATTTCTCACTTCTTTCATTGCCATTCTTAATATCGGTGTTACAATAATCGGCAATAACGGGGATTAGCACGACTAGGAAGGAACTTGCAAGTATAAGCTAGGCTTTCCATACTTAGTTTCTTCCTTTTGGTCCTTGTCCGTCTGTTCTTGGCTCTTAGCCCTAACCTCCGGTTAATTCAACCACAACCGGTCTAACTATGGAATCACCGCTATCATGTAGGATAGGGTGCCGTAGTGAGCGGATTATGGTTCAATTAAACGGAGTCCGAATTAAGATGTTGGGTAAAGAAAATAGTGATAGAGATTTCCTTCTCTCAAACTTTCATTTTCCTGCCCTAATAAGTGAGAAATTACTCACCCATTAAAAAGATAAAAAAAAACAAGAAGGAACGTAGAAAGAAATGAGGTTGAGAAAAAGTACAACTAGTTATTTGAGACATCACCTTGGTAAGATCTTACTCAAGCATCATGGTTGTAAAGGATAAAAAAATAGAAGAAGAAAAAAAATACAAAAAAATAATTACAACTAGATTAGCAAATGAAAAATTACAAGCAATATATAAAAAGAAATGCAAGATAATAAAAGAACTCTCTTTTTTTATTTATCTTCATTCAAAAACTCACTACAATTTTTAATGGAAGAAAATAAAAAGGAAGGAGAACTACAGAATTTAATCCTAGATCTAATAAAGAAAAGCACATCCTAATTTGGCTTTGTGCTCTGCTATTTATAGGCAGGAGAGTGAAACCCTAGGTGTACATTCTGAGCCAATCACGAGATTACAAAACTACCCCAAAAGAGCCGAGTCCACGCTGTTATGACGCGGCCGCGGTTCCGCGGCAGAAGTACCATTTTCGCCGCGGTTCCGCGGCAATTTGGTTGAATTATGGGACCATCTTCTCAGGGCTTCTCCATGTTGTTGTTCTCTTCTGTTTGATATACTTGGTTTCTCAGAAACTCTTCATTTTCTTCCAGATTTTCAGCAGATCAAAAAGGTAAATTGATGTGGACTTTTTGCCTTGATTTTCTTGAGCTCCGCGTAGAAGTCTTGGATCTTGTGCTGCGCTTGTGCATTGTGCATGAAAATGACTAATGATTTGCCATTTTGTCCCTTGAATTGGTAGGCGGTATTATACTGATAGTGCGCGGAAACCCGTATTTATCTGTAGTTGGTGGAAGTCCTGAATTTGTTGTGCTTTTTTATGAATTTCACTGCTTAGAGTTGAGAACCTGTAACCTGCAATTATTTAGAAAACACGGATCAAGAGTACCTACCTATATGCAATGTAATCAAGAATGAGCAGTATAAAAATGCAAAAATCTGATATGAATAGCCACCTTATGAGAAAGGGAATTTCTTGTGAAGAAATTTGTGGTCATGAGGTAGAACTGGAAGGAGTTCCAGCTAGATAAACTAACAGCTGATGATTTGGTGAAACCAAAGGATTCAATAGTTTCCAACAATCCTCAGCCTCTCAGGAAATCTGGTAGGGTTCCTCAACCACTTGAGAGATATTACGGTCTTCTCGGCGACAGTGGGAGCGAGGATTGCATCATGAGATGATGGCCCAACTAGGTTCAAGCAGGCCATCACGAGTGGGGAATCTGTGAAATGGCTGAATGCTATGCGATCAAAGATAGAATCCATATACACCAATAAAGTATGACTTTACATGTTGCACCTGAAGGGGTAAAACCCATTGGGAGCAAATGGGTCTTGAGAAGATTATTGATGTAAATGGAAAAGTTGAGACTTTCAGAGCTATGCTTAAGTCCATCAGGATCAATGCGCGCATCGCGGAGTTGGAATATCTGTTTTGATGTGGCAGTCAAAGAGTTTGACTTCATCAAAAAGGTAGATGAACCTTGTATACACAAGAAGGTTATAAAGAGTAAGGTTGTCTTATACGTATTGTACATATATGACATACTCTTGATAGGAAATGGTTTCCTATGCTACACTCGGTCAAGCTCCTCTTATCACGAGGATTCTCAATAAAAGATTTGGATGATACCTACTGTATCTTGTGGATTATAATCTATGGTGATAGATCTAAATTAGATGTTGGGAGTGTCCCAAATCCAGGTACATTAACTCCATACTAAAGGGGTTTAGTATGGATGATTCTAAGCGTGGTGGTTCGTCCACTAACTCATGGATCACTCTCTCCAAAAACAAGTCTTCCGAGACTGATTTGGAGAGAGCTCGCATGCAAGGGATACCCTATGCTTTGGCAGTAGACTCTATCATGTATGAGATGTTATGTACCAGACCAGATGTAGATGACTCATTAGGTGTAGTGATCAGGAATCAATCGGATCTTGGGAGAATCATAGGACAGCTGTGGAGGACAGTCTTAAGTACTTGAGAAGCACTAAATGAATGTTCTTGGTTCGAGCTTCCAGAGTGATAAGGTCGACTGAGAGTCAGTCACAGGCATTGTCTTTATCCCCAGTGCAGGGACGGTATGTTGGAAGAGTTCCAAACTAGATACCGTGACATACTAAACGATAAAGGCTGAACATATTGCTACCAATGATGCTGCCAAAGTGTCTATCTGGACATTTCTTGTTCATGAGATGAACAAGGTTCCTACCATTGAGCGTCCAATAATTGTTATTGTAACAACAATAGAGTTGTGGCTTTGGCCTAGGAACGCAGGTCCCATCAGCGTTCCAGACATATTCTGAAGCAAGTATCACCTGATCAGGGAGATGGTTGATCTCCAAGGGATCGCGGTTAGGAGAGTAGACCTAAAGGATAACACAGCGGATCCACTCACAAAGGCCTTACCCTTTGTCACGACCCGAAAAGTATGGAACATGACCGGCACTTAAACTACGAAACGACTCGAGGTGTACGTAATCTAAGTAAGCCAAAACCCAGAAATCCAAACCAAGTAAAGCAGTAGAGTGAAAGAAAAACCAATATTAAAGCAAGAAGTTTAACAACATAAGCCGAAATATGCATTTTTAAAATCTCGATTCTTTTCTAAAAATTTCAGCAGAGTTTCCTTTGTAAAAACCACCGAGGCCACGGCTTGGACGGCAATTCCGGCGACTGGAACAGCGGGGATCGTAATAAACGTACGTGTTCGACGAAATGTCGGGCATTGATTTTGGTGTCGATGAGACACGAAGCTAGGCACGGCGAGGCCACTGTGCTGGGGGTGCTATTTGGGCACAGCTCAGCACAGGCCGCGGCAACAGCGGTGAGGAGGTAGGCTGGCAGTAGTGAGACTGCAGCGGCGGCGATGAGCTTAGACAGTGCAGGCGGTGATGGGTTCTCGGGCGTGTCTCTGTGCAGCGAGGAGGCTTGGGACCTGTGGAGTAGGAAGTGAGGAGACGAGGTCGAGGATGAGAGGTTGGGGATTGGGGTGCAGCGACGTGGTTAGGAGCTCGACGGCGACGAGCTCCGGCGAAGAGGTGCAGGCAATGGTGTGGGCTGTTGGGTTTGAGGTCGCAGGGGAGAGGTTGCACGGGAGGGTAGGTGATGGAGAGGTGGTGGTTGCAGTGTCGGAGAGGAGGCGAGGTCGGGGGTGGAGCCAACGACGGCGACGAGGTGAAGGTGGAGGGTTCGTCGCGGGCGCGATTGCAAGGTGCTCGGGGTGATGGTGGTCGCGGAGTTGGGAGGAGGAGGAGATGGTAGTGGCAAGGGTGTGAGGGAGACATCGGCGGTGGTAGCGGCGACGACGACGAGACGAGGGCAGGAAATGGGGGAGCTCCGGTGGGGGGTTTACAGTGGGGTGCTCGGGTTTTTGAGAAGAAAAGAGGAGAGAGGAGGAGAATGGGTGTAGAGAGTGATGAAGAGAGGGAGTGAAGAGGGAGGGAGGGAGACGAGGTAGGCGAGGGGGTCGAGGACGGTAGCGAGGATCTTGGGGAGCGTGAGGGAGGGGGAAGCTGTCACGCCCTGCTTCCCAAAAGAAGGAGAAGGATGATGTGGCATGGTCTGCAACCTAACTGTATTGAAGGTGGTCTATTCAATACAGTTACGTTAAGCGTATAAATATTTAACATGCAAGATGTGTACCAAAACAAAAATAATAAAAGCAAAAGTCATTTATTTCCATTAACCAAACTTTATTACATCCTAAAAGAAAGAGTAAAATAAACTAAGTAATTTAATTATATCGAGGAGAAACAAAACCCCTAAACATGTGGGCAACAACAAAGATTAAATCTAACTAATCTTCCATCGTCCAGTCTGCATAATCTACATAAGTTGGCTTCACACCTTGATCCTCGCCATAATACTCATTCTTATCTGACGGACATTCCAAAGATAAAGGAAGAAAAGGAAGGTCTGTCAGCGAGTTATACTCGGATAGGATTGCCTCATAAGGAAATAGGAGTATAAAAATAAACAGGTGTATATAAGAGTATGATGTATACATGCAGACATAAAGTAAGGGTGTAAATGTTTGAAATGCACAAACTTAAGACGTTTTGAGGAGAGCTATATATGAGCATGAGTATGTTGTAAGTTATATGTAGATAAGTAGTAGGAAGTGAAGGTAAAATTTCGTAAGATTTTATTAAACAAGGGTCCGGATACTCGCGATTATTCCGTTGTAGCCACGGAACAACAACTGGGGAAATGAAATGTACCGTTTCACTTCCCAGGATCATGATCGAGTAGTAGGGGAATCCGAATTCCGAATCTCCTTGCCTAATCAAACTACCCATCCCCGTGATTCAGTATAAAGGTTCGGACGAATTAGAGTTAGTGCGTATACCTCTAGGCATGGAATTTCCACATTGTATAGTCGTCCACATTTTGGACTGGTCACCCGGAATATCGGGATCTTCATATTTGTATAATCGTCCAAAGTGTGGACGACTATCAAAATATAAAGATCCCGATATTGTTCCGTGTGGAACTTTGTTCCGTGAACAAAAACCGGGTCCCGACAGAAGCCGTGGGGGAAACATGGAGTCGAGAATGAAGTCGCGGGGAAGAGCGGGTTCGTGGAGAGCAGTTGCGAGAAGAGGGGAGGCATTGGCGATGGCGTGATCGCGTTGTGGAGCGGGTCGCGGGTAGCACGAGGGAGGCGGGAAAAGAAGCTGGAAGAGTGGGAAGGAGAAGAAGAAGAGGCTGGGAAAAGTTATTAGGTTAGGTAAAAATTTAATTATAATATATAATAAAAAGAGGAGAGAGATAGAGAGAGGCTGTAGGATTAGGATATATTAAAATATATTTAGTTAAATATATATTTTAAACAGTTTATATAATAAGAATATTTTATTAAATATATTTGAGTTTTACAGCTAATATAAAAATACTCCAAAATATACCCAGGTTGGGTCTAAAATTATGGTTTGAAAATACGGATAATATACGTGTAAACCAAAACTAAAAAGCGATATCCGGTTAAAGAAAATGCATACCCCCAAGAACGGATACACGTAGCGATCCAAATGAGTCCGTTTCACTAAACAGGACGAGAACACGATGTACGGATGTTGTTGGCTATAGTTCCCTCAAGGCAATTATCATAGTCACGGACTTGTGATTATGATGATTGAGTGAGGACCTATACCGATTAAACAGTCTTACTCAAGATGATAGTATACTATCTGGTTTGTCTTTATCATCATGTACGTGTTGATAGAGCCCATAGGATTCTTGCTTGACTGCCAGCATTATGATGGCGATCATATATGTGGGAGCTGGTGTCTATAAGCACATCCTTAAATGTCCCTAGTCGTAGGAGTATCGAGACCGGGCATCGATACTCCAGTGTAGACTAGTGTATACTGATCGAGACCCCGACGAGGGATAGTGGCCAGGTCTCACAAGCCATTGGTATTAATTTGTTCATCTAAGATAGTATACAGGTGCTCATTGGGTTATGAATACACTGGACGGACTCGCCTGGAACCTGCTAGTTGGTATTATACCTATTGTCAGATAGCAGTTCCCAGGTGACATGTGTACATGTTAGTTTGTCGACCTGAGATCGTCATTTGTCTCGTGTGAGTTCCCACTGTGCTTTGATTACTACCCTACCATGGCTCAAAGGAGTCGTGCAAACAGGTTTTAGTTGGGTACAGTCCCGAGCTACATGGAGGCAGTGATCGGATCGTCGGGGATTTGTCTCCCCCGGTATTGGGGATTGATGTCGCGTTGTGTACGGATGGCCATCACCATAAATCCGTGGCCACGGTGGATGAGAATTATTGATCCAGGATCGATAGTTTCTCAGGTGGTGATAGGGTTTCATACCGACACTAAATGTCGCATTGTCGGGGGTTTGACTTTATCCACCCCCTAGACTCGATATGCGATACTCTTAGACGAACAAACCGGACTGTGCGGATATTGTCACTGTCAGGCTCAGTAGGGGTTTGACTTTGTCCGGCCTATGTCTAAAAGCAAAATCCGGACAAGCTCGAGGCAAGGTCTGTTATGTAGAACTGGAATGGTTCCAGCTATACAAACTGCAGCTAATGATTTGGTAGAACCAAAGGATTTAATAGTTTCCAACGAACCTCAGCCTCTCCGCCGATCTAGTAGGGTTCCTCACCCACCTGAGAGATACTTCGGTTTCTCTATGACAGTGGGAGCGAGGATTGCATCATGAGATGATGACCCAACTAGTTTCGAGCTGGCCATCAGGAGTGGGACTCTGTAAGAATGGCTGGATGCTTAAGCGATCTGAGATGGAATCCTTATACACCAACAAAGTATGGACTTTAGTTGCTTTATCTGAAGGGTTAAATCCCCATCAGGAGCAAGTATATCTTGAGAAGATTACTTGGTGTACATGGAAAAGTTGAGACTTTCAAAGCTAGACTTGTTAAAAGGTTTGCATCATAGACCAGGTATGGATTATGTTGAAACCTTTTCTAAGGATCTATGCTTAAGTCCATCCAGATCCTACTTGCCACGGCTACATACCATGACTACGATATCTGGTAGTTGGGTGTCATGACTGCTTTTCTAAGTGATGTTTTAGAAGAGAACGTCTATAAGTACACAGCCAGAGGGCTTCGTAAACAGTGGGAGCAGCGGAAACGTGTGCAAGATGTTTTATATGATAAAACAGGCATCGCGGAGTTGGAACATCTGTTTTGATGTGGTAGTCAAAGAGTTTGACTTCATCAAAATGGTAGATGAACCTTGTATATACGAAAAGGTAGTAGAGAGTATGGTGGTGATCCTCGTAGAGTACGTAGATGACATACTCTTGATAGGGAAGGAGTTTCCTATGCTGCGCTCGGTCAATCTCCGCTTATCACAAGGATTCTCCATATAGGATCAAAGTGATACCTCCTAAATCCTGGGTTTTGGATCTATGAGATAGATCTAATTGGATGTTAGGACACTCACTAGTTGTAGTGAGATGGTATCAATCGATCCTGGGGAGAATCACTGGAAAGGTTCCAGGCTGATAAGGACGACTGAATGTCAGTCGCAGGCATTGTCTTTACCCTCAGTGGAGGGACGGTATGTTGGAAGAGTTCCAAGCTAGATACCGTGACATACTAGACGATTAAAGGCAAGATACATCGTTACCAAGGATGCTACCAAAAGAGGCAGTCTGGATATTTATAAGTTCATGCGATGAACTTCGTTCCTACCATTGTGTGACAATGGAGTTGTGGCTTATGCCAAGGAACTACCATCCCATCCGAAATCCAGATATAATTCTTAGGCAGTATCACCTGATCATGGAGATAGTTGATCTCCAAGGAGATCAAGGTTAGGAGAGTAGACACAGAGGACAACAGCGTGGATCCACTCACAAAGGCCTTTTTCCCAGTAGAGACTTTTATGGGATGGTTGAGTATGGGATACTTCAACCGCAGCTAATTGTTGGGTATGCGATACCATAACAGATGGCCCTAGTGCAAGTGGGAGATTGTTAGTTATATGTATGCCCTAAAGGCCATTACTGTACATACGATGTATATTGTAGTGGATGCTAGGACATATATAGGGAGGACTTTCTTGCTCGACATGATAGTATGCTATCTGGTTGTACTTTATCTTAACATGTACTCTGATTGTCTCTATATTACATGTTGATAAAGCCCTTAGGATATGTACTCGACTACTGGGACTATGATGAGATCATACTAGTGGGGCCACGGTAGTCGACGAGTACATCCTATAACTGTTCCTAGTCGAGGGTGTATCGAGACAGGGCATCGATACACCAGAGTAGACTAGCGTATACGCATCTTGACCCATATGATGGACGATGGATGACCCCATATCCATCGGTGTTTGACATCAAGGATGGTGTACGGGTGCTCAGTGGAGACTGGGTACACTGGACGGACTCGCCGAGAACTCCCAGATGGTATTATACCTCACGTCAGATGGCAGTTCTCCAGTGACACTGGTACAGAGTAGTCTGTTGACCCGAGATCGTCATAGAGTCTTGTGTGATTCCCACTGTGCTTTGATTTCCATCATACCACGTCCAAGAGGGCGTGCAAAAAGGTGGCTTTTGGGTACAGTCCCGAATCACATGGAGGCAATGAGCGATAGGAGGGGATTCGTCTCTCCCGGTATAGGGAGTTGATGTTGTGCTGTGTTCGATTGGCTATAACCGGAAATCCCTGGCCAGGGTTGCTGAGATTTACTGGTAAGTGTTATCAGTAGTTTCTCGAACTGTTATAGACCTCATATCGACACGACTTATCGAGCTACTGGGGTCTGACGTTTACCACCCCTAGGCGAGATATGCAACATATCAGACGACGAGACCGGACTGTACGGGAGTGTTACTGATTGGATTCACAGGAGAAGTTACAGGCTTGCTTGTTGATCTTCTGAGCACTCAATACCTGGGTAGCTGTTACGTTTAGCTGACCGCTTGCAGCTTGTGGGTGTTTGATATGATCATCACCTACTGCCGGCGTATTGACGATTCTTTAGAGTCCTACACAGAGGTTTCTTGGCTCAGGCAAAACGGAGTAGGAGCACATATGTGATATGTGCGGGACCGAAGATAATGCGATATGAGATACCGTATTGTATTCTCGCGATATTTGATATCGGCCGGGTCATCGGATCAAGTGTTGATTCGATGAATCGGTACGGATAAATATTAGTTGGTTATATGTGATATAGCCGGATTGTCGGATCAAGTGTTGATTTGATAATTTAATGTATAATAATATATATGATATATTAAATGACATTAACTAATATTAGCTCACTAAAACATTCTTTTTCTCACTCGGATAATACATTGATATATATGCGATATATGTTAATTGTATTATTTTATTTGGTTACAATAAATATTATATATGTGATATATAATATTGTAACATGATATGATAAATAATGCAACATGTTTAGTAGAGATTAAACAAGATTAGGGTTTGATTTGGGTTAATGCTTTCTAGATAATTCTAGAAGGTTTAGTTTTGTTTTGTGAAAGATATTTTGTTATGACTCATTCTTAACTCAACCCAAACCCTAACCCTTGGTCAATTCTCTACAATGGTTAAGTCAACCATGGTTGCATAATTCATCATTATCTCTTTTGCATTATTCATCACAAAAAGGAATTCTATTATTGTTCATCTTCTTCCTTCATTCTCTTCATGAAAAAGCTTACTAGTTTTTCTAAAGTGATGAATAAATATGAGAAAAAGATAAATAAAGAGAGAGAAAATCCTACTTTATCATCCTCATCTTCCCTTGCCATTTAGATGAGGGTGTTCACATCATTTCATGAGTGTTAGTTTGTGTTAACGGAACTTCAAGGTAGATCATCTTAGTATCGAAGATCGGAAGCAAAGGTTGCATCTTTCTCTTCGTGGAACCTCTCGAGAGTCCGGATCCCGATGATCGCAGCGAAGGGACCACAACACGGAGCATATGAAGTGAAGGACCGGATCTACAAAGGTTGTAATCCCTCTCACTTAGTGTTAAAGTTGTTAACATGCTAGTTTTCGCCTAATCTCTAGTTTAAAGATCCGTATTCGGGTTGTTCGGCACGACTAATTTTTAAATCGGGCATGGTTGATGCCTCGTAGACCCTTGTGCGCGTGCCTAGCAACCCTACAGTGGTATCAGAGCCAAGCTAGAGCCTTAGGCGATGCGTAGACGATCTTAGAAACCCGATCGAACCCGAAACCCCAATTTTACATGCTCTCTGGACTTTTTTTCAAAAACAGGGATTTTTTGGAATTAAAAATTCGCAGAAAATAGAGCAGGAAATTATAAGGGTTACTGCAGAAAACGAAACCCTAATTCCACTGTAGCGCCACGGAACCGCGGCAATAGCCTCCTATTGCGGCGGTTCCGTGGCCGTTTGTAATGGTTAGGGATTCGTTTTGATACAGTAATGCCCGTATCTGTTGCCTCTGTTCTCTGGGAAGCTTTAATCTGCACTCAACAGTTGAGTTTTTTGGGGTTGTATTGTGACTTCGGAGATTCGATCGGATTGTCTAATCTTGTCTGTGTTTTTCCGGATAACTTTTAGAAACTGTTAAAAAGTTCGAACGGATATCAATAACTCACTTTTTCCCCTGTCGGAAATTTTTTTCAAAAGTTGGATTTTTTCTCGTGTTTAAGAACGTTCTAAGTCGTGCAAGTAACGCGATGGTCCCTCTAGAAGACAACAAACCTTAACTCGATTATGTGACCGTCTTGAACTGCCCTTTGAACCTTAGGGTTTGGGACAGTACGGCGTGCCACATGTGAGGCGTTGGCATGACCCTTCTACGGCTGGACCATTGGTACTGTGGCATGTGATGGATGTTTTTAAACTGATTTCAAGTGTTGAGATATATTGGGGAAATCTTGGGTGTATGATGATTCGATCGGAAAGTTTAACTTTGTCTATTTATCTGGAATGTGATACAATATTTGGAATCCACAGGTAGTTATGAGATAACTAATTTGAATATTATAAATATAGCAGTTTAGTCTCAAATGATCGGTTGCCACGGAATTTTGATGTGATCAAAAGTCCGTCGCAATCACGTAGTGTACGTGGATACTCGCCGGGTAAACTTAATAGACAGCTACGCCCCATAGCCCCGACCAAGTGACTGTAGGAGAACCCCGTCACCGAAAGCATCCGTTCGGGTGCTCGCGGCAGCGGTGTTCCGCCTTAGTGCACTTCGTCGAGGGCATCCAGGGGTGCGGCCGTCTACTAAAGTTTGCGACGAGCATTCGATCAGGACGTCGGGAATCTTGTTGAATTGCCCGACTTGATATTGAAAAGAGTTTTCGATAATGAGACTAAAATGCGGGGTTTATAATTGTTAGGCATGCGATGTCTAAAGGTATTCATTTGGTTAGGCATGCGATGTCTAAAGAGGTTGCGGATTCCAATTGTTGTAGTTTTACACTTTCTTTTCTGTGACCGTAAGCGTGGTATGTGGTGTATCGCCAGCTTCGTTGCTATACATCAATGACAATCGGGATACGCATACTTGCTTACGTTGATGATATGAGATATTATGTGTTGCTGTGATATGTTATATTGGATCATCGCGTTTGAATAGCCGGGGGTTTTATGTGAGATGAGAGTTTTTCTTTTTCATTCATGTAAAATTCATTTGTATGTAATATTCTTTTATTGGGGCACTTCCAGGTAGCGGAAGATGTCACCGTTGATGTATATTATTTACTTTTCCGCATTAGGTAGACCCAAGGCGGGGAGCACAAGTAACCGGATTCTAGGGTCCAGTGGGAGACCATCTCGAGGAGTCGAGACCGGGTCTCCTAACCCTACAATTTGCAGTGTTACTTGCCGCTCTCGTAGGGGTCTAGGGATGTGGGTTTGGCTATTCATCGCGACCGTGGAATCCGTGTTTTATATAGGCTCGTATTGAAAACACGGACGTCCTAGTATATCCAATATTTCATATATGTTCTTCTGCTGCATTGTTCTGTGATGAGATCATATTACTGCCTGAGACGAATGTTTATATTATATATATGAGATATATATTATATTGCAGATTTCGTTTCAACTGTGATGCTTGTGAAGCATAATAAAATGGGACTTCATTAATGAGATTAATGAAACTAAAAGAAACCTAAGATGTTGTAGAATCGAATTTCAAAATTAAAACAGGTAGCTACAGTTCTTGCTTTGCATCGCGGTGTTCCTTGTAGAACATCCTGCACCTTATTCGATAAGGAAAGGACCGAGATCCCTTCACCGGGAGTGACTCCTTTAGCAATAACTGGCAGATGCTACAAACTCGGTTTGTCTTTTGATTGCTTCTATAGTTTCTGCTTTGCACAGTGATATATATGATATATCCCGCACCTCATTCGACGAGGAAAGGGCCGACGATCCCTTCATCGGGAGTGACCCCTTTAGCAAAACTAGAAAAGCCTCAAAAACACTCCATTTAAAATCACTCGATTCTACGACGATATCAAGTTCATTACGCAATAGGTTTTCTTAAAAACCGTTCGTAACCCTCCGTCATTTTAGGAAGTAGAGTACTTAGTATTCGTGCTGTGTTTGTTGACCATAGTTAAGGCACAGTGTACGGTAGCTAAGTGATGTCTTCCTATATAGCATATGATGTGATTAGTTGGGACAGTCATATGACTTTGTTGACCTTAGTTAAGGGTCATGTGGGTGGGTCTAATTAATCAAGAAATGACGGGTAGAACTTGACTAGTGCTTATGATTTGTTGACCATAGTTAAGGTCATAAGTCACTAGGGGTAAAATATTATTGGAAATTTCAAGTGTTGAAATTTGCAATGAGATTGCATACCTTCTATGAGATAGTTGGATCCCGATACCCGCTGCGAGTAAGAGTTACTCCTGGGAGAGTTTTACACATTACAATTAGCCGATCAAGTAGGTGTCTAGAAAGGTGTTAACGGGGTTACGCCTCTGGGAAAACGAGGTTTACTTTAATTAGGTTCGTGCGAAAGCACGGGGGACCTCCCTCAAAGTACCGACACTGGCCTGGCTGAAAGATTGGCGAACTTGTAGCGTGTAATTAATCCCGGCTAGTCTTTCCTTTTAGGGTTTGAAGGAAGATTTGATTAAAACAGTGGGAGACATCCTGATTAGATATATTAGATAACCAATCTAATCTTGCAAGAGCATACGCTGAGTGTTTTCTTCTCTCTCTCTCCAGGTAGCGACCATATCACGCCTTAATCAAGATAATAATACGGATATATTGACCGAACCCGCTTGTTATACTGAGCTGGGGAACGTTGGTCCCGCTCCAACTTATAATTGTTATAAGACAGAGCAGGAAATTGGGGAATACCAGATTTCCCGTGCCGCCCAAATGAAGAAAGTGCATGTTGATGCATCATCTTCGGGTATGTTCATTACACAGAACTGTTTCTCAGTATCCTTTACGTCCTGGGTATGTGATACCGGATCAGGATCCCGTATATGTAATCTGTTACATGGGCTACAGATAGGTAGAAAACTGAGAACGGATGATAAGTTTCATGAGACAGAAAACGGTGCAAGTGTTGCAGCCAAGTCTGTTGGTCACTATCACCCTGTATTACCTGAATACATTGATTCTGAACGAATGTTATTAGATACCGAACCTGATATACAACATCATATCAGTTTCTTTATTAGTAAAGAAGTGATATAATTTTGTATTGTTGGATAATGTTTTGAACATTTCCTATATCAAGAGTTGATCGGTTCAGGCACGTTATCTAAAAGCATAGACGTTCTAAATCAAACTACAGTTCTTAGTATACAGAACACACACAAGAGGAAGAGTTCAGAAATGAATGAATCCTTCTTGAGGTATTGTAGACTAGGTCATATCAATGCGACCCGACTGGCTGAAGTTACATATAGATGCATATTCAAATTAGTTTGAATTTACATCTTGTGAAACTTGCCTGTCATGTCACAAAGATATGATGACCATAGCTCTGTTTATTGGAAACAGAGAAAGAGTTAGTGAACTCTTGGGATTGATACATGCTGATGTATGTAAGTCCCCTGTCTACACATGCCAAGACCGGTTCTTTGTACTTCATTACATTCTCTGATGATCTCTCGAGATTCAGACATATGTTCCTGTTGAAACACAAGTCTGAAGCTTTTGAGATATTCACAGAATATAAGTTAGAAGTAGAGAACCAAAATATGGGTATAAGTATTATGTCCTTTGATGTGATCAAGGAGGAGAATACTTGAGCACGGAATTCCTGGACTATTCTAAAGGAGAATGAGATTCTCTCTCAGCATTACTCCTTCGAATACACCACAGCACGTCGGTGTATCGGGGCGGAGCAATAGCACCCTATGTGATATGGTGTCCTCTATGATGAGTACTACTGAGTTTCCTATTTCCTTTAGGGAGTTATGCACTTGTGAAGTTGCATACCTATTGAATAGGGTTCAAATCAAATCAGTTGCCTACCACTTCATATATGATATGGAAAGGGTAGAGCCCATATCTTAAGTTTGTTAAGATTTGGGGTTGTCCGGCCTATGTCTAAAAGCAAAATCCGGACAAGCTTGAGGCAAGGTCTGTTATGTATAACTGGAATGGTTCCAGCTATACAAACTGCGGCTAATGATTTAGTAGAACCAAAGGATTTAATAGTTTCCAACGAACCTCAGCCTCTCCGCCGATCTAGTAGGGTTCCTCACCCACCTAAGAGATACTTCGGTCTCTCTATGACAGTGGGAGCGAGGTTTGCATCATGAGATGATGACCCAACTAGTTTCGAGCTGGCCATCAGGAGTGGGACTCTGTAAGAATGGCTGGATGCTTAAGCGATCTGAGATGGAATCCATATACACCAACAAAGTATGGACTTTAGTTGCTTTATCTGAAGGGTTAAATCCCCATCAGGAGCAAGTATATCTTGAGAAGATTACTTGGTATATATGGAAAAGTTGAGACTTTCAAAGCTAGACTTGTTAAAAGGTTTGCATCATAGACCAGGTATGGATTATGTTGAAATCTTTTCTAAGGATCTATGCTTAAGTCCATCCAGATCCTACTTGCCACGGCTATATACCATGACTACGATATCTGGTGGTTGGGTGTCATGACTGCTTTTCTAAGTGATGTTTTAGAAGAGAACGTCTATAAGTACACAGCCAGAGGGCTTCGTAAACAGTGGGAGCAGCGGAAACGTGTGCAAGATGTTTTATATGGGAACATCTGTTTTGATGTGGTAGTCAAAGAGTTTGACTTCATCAAAATGGTAGATTAACCTTATATATACGAAAAGGTAGTAGAGAGTATGGTGGTGATCCTCGTAAAGTACGTAGATGACATACTCTTGATAGGGAAGGAGTTTCCTATGCTACGCTCGGTCAATCTCCGCTTATCACAAGGATTCTCCATATAGGATCAAAGTGATACCTCCTAAATCCTGGGTTTTGGATCTATGAGATAGATCTAATTGGATGTTAGGACACTCACTAGTTGTAGTGAGATGGTATCAATCGATCCTGGGGAGAATCACTGGAAAGGTTCCAGGCTGATAAGGACGACTGAATATCAGTCGCAGGCATTGTCTTTACCCTCAGTGGAGGGACGGTATGTTGGAAGAGTTCCAAGCTAGATACCGTGACATACTAGATGATTAAAGGCAAGCTACATCGTTACCAAGGATGCTACCAAAAGAGGCAGTCTGGATATTTATAAGTTCATGCGATGAACTTCGTTCCTACCATTGTGTAACAATGGAGTTGTGTCTTATGCCAAGGAACTACCGTCCCATCCGAAATCCAGATATAATTCTTAGGCAGTATCACCTGATCATGGAGATAGTTGATCTCCAAGGAGATCGAGGTTAGGAGAGTAGACACAGAGGACAACAGCGCGGATCCACTCACAAAGGCCTTTTTCCAAGTAGAGACTTTTATAGGATGGTTGAGTATGGGATACTTCAACCGCAGCTAATTGTTGGTTATGCGATACCATAACAGATGGCCCTAGTGCAAGTGGGAGATTGTTAGTTATATGTATACCCTAGAGGCCATTACTGTACATACGATGTATATTGTAGTGGATGCTAGGACATATATAGGGAAGACTTTCTTGCTCGACAAGATAGTATGCTATCTGGTTGTACTTTATCTTAACATGTACTCTGATTGTCTCTATATTACATGTTGCTAAAGCCTTTAGGATATGTACTCGACTACTGGGACTATGATGAGATCATACTAGTGGGGCCACGGTAGTCGACGAGTACATCCTATAACTGTTCCTAGTCGAGGGTGTATCGAGACAGGGCATCGATACACCAGAGTAGACTAGCGTATACGCATCTTGACCCATATGATGGGCGATGGATGATCCCATATCCATCGGTGTTTGACATCAAGGATGGTGTACGGGTGCTCAGTGGAGACTGGGTACACTGGACGGACTCGCCGAGAACTCCCAGATGGTATTATACCTCACGTCAGATGGCAGTTCTCCAGTGACACTGGTACAGAGTAGTCTGTTGACCCGAGATCGTCATAGAGTCTTGTGTGATTCCCGCTGTGCTTTGATTTCCATCATACCACGTCCAAGAGGGCGTGCAAAAAGGTGGCTTTTGGGTACAGTCCCGAATCACATGGAGGCAATGAGCGATAGGAGGGGATTCGTCTCTCCCGGTATAGGGAGTTGATGTTGTGCTGTGTTCGATTGGCTATAACCGGAAATCCCTGGCCAGGGTTGCTGAGATTTACTGGTAAGTGTTATCAGTAGTTTCTCGAACTGTTATAGACCTCATATCGACACGACTTATCGAGCTACTGGGGTCTGACGTTTACCACCCCTAGGCGAGATATGCAACATATCAGACGACGAGACCGGACTGTACGGGAGTGTTACTGATTGGATTCACATGAGAAGTTACAGGCTTGCTTGTTGATCTTCTGAGCGCTCAATACCTGGGTAGCTGTTACGTTTAGCTGACCGCTTGCAGCTTGTGGGTGTTTGATATGATCATCACCTACTGCCGGCGTATTGACGATTCTTTAGAGTCCTACACAGAGGTTTCTTGGCTCAGGCAAAACGGAGTAGGAGCATATATGTGATATGTGCGGGACCGAAGATAATGCGATATGAGATACCGTATTGTATTCTCGCGATATTTGATATCAGCCGGGTCATCGGATCAAGTGTTGATTCGATGAATCGGTACGGATAAATATTAGTCGGTTATATGCGATATAGCCGGATTGTCGGATCAAGTGTTGATTCGATAATTTAATGTATAATAATATATATGATATATTAAATGACATTAACTAATATTAGCTCACTAAAAGATTCTTTTTCTCACTCGGATAATACATTGATATATATGCGATATATGTTAATTGTATTATTTTATTTGGTTACAATAAATATTATATATGTGATATATAATATTGTAACATGATATGATAAATAATGCAACATGTTTAGTAGAGATTAAACAAGATTAGGGTTTGATTTGGGTTAATGCTTTCTAAATGATTCTAGAAGGTTTAGTTTTGTTTTGTGAAAGATATTTTGTTATGACTCATTCTTAACTCAACCCAAACCCTAACCCTTGGTCAATTCTCTACAATGGTTAAGTCAACCATGGTTGCATAATTCATCATTATCTCTTTTGCATTATTCATCACAAAAAGGAATTCTATTATTGTTCATCTTCTTCCTTCATTCTCTTCATGAAAAAGCTTACTAGTTTTTCTAAAGTGATGAATAAATATGAGAAAAAGATAAATAAAGAGAAAAAAATCCTACTTCATCATCCTCATCTTCCCTTGCCATTTAGATGAGGGTGTTCACATCATTTCATGAGTGTTAGCTTGTGTTAACGAAACTTCAAGGTAGATCATCTTAGTATCGAAGATCGGAAGCAAATGTTGCATCTTTCTCTTCGTGGAACCTCTCGAGAGTCCGGATCCCGATGATCGCAGCGAAGGGACCACAACACGGAGCATATGAAGTGAAGGACCGGATCTACAAAGGTTGTAATCCCTCTCACTTAGTGTTAAAGTTGTTAACATGCTAGTTTTCGCCTAATCTCTAGTTTAAAGATCCGTATTCGGGTTGTTCGGCACGGCTAATTTTTAAATCGGGCATGGTTGATGCCTCGTAGACCCTTGTGCGCGTGCCTAGCAACCCTACAGGGTTTTCACGGTTCAGGCGATATGGTGTACATGAGTTATGTTGATACATACAGGTGTCCGATTAAATATGTGCACATACTGCGCAGACTTTAATCGGACGGTTGATAATACTAGCGGCTTAGGATTAAGCCGGATTATTAAATCGGGTTTTGATTTAATAATCTATATATGTATTTGTATATGTGTATTCTAGTATTATTGTTCATTATTCATTTTCTCTCTTGGCTATTCGTATTTTTGTACGAATACACGTATATGTATTTCGATACATGTACCGGGAAGTATTCCGTATTTTATACGGAATAGCTTCTAGAAGCTTTGCCACCTCATTATTTGATTTTACATTTATGGAAATTCAGTTGTTTAATAATGAGGTGGAGGGTGTGAAGTGCCATGAACATGACCATGGCATGGGCTTGAGTATGGTTTGCATTGTTTATTTGTTAATTGGAAATGATATTTTTTTGGAGGGAAGGAGAGAGGGGGGCCGGCCACTTCCTTGGCGGGGATTCATTTTTTCATTTGGATGATTACACATTACATGCTAGCCCACTCTCTCACTCTCTCAAGTTCACAAACACTTAACCATTTTTGTTCATGCAAAAAACTTCATCACCTCCATTCATCTTCTATGGATGCTCTTTTGAGCTCATGGGTAGAGAGAAAATCGTAGTGATACTTTCATGCACCCCCACTCTCCATCGCTAGCGACTTTAGAGCGTAGGTTATCTCGTTTGTCGAGGTTGGAGCTTGTGCCGTTTCCCTCGGGTGGATCATCGGAGATGAAGGAAGACCGGCAACCAAACTTCGTCAAAGAACTGCTAGGAGCTTGGAATTAAGACCGAAAGACTCGAATCAACTCGGTATAACGATTCTAACTCTTAGTTAGCATGCTAGATTAGGATTTAAGATCGATCCATAAATCGGGTAACGGTAGCGCCAGCTTAATAAATTTTTGTTCCGCTTTTTGGCCGCGTTTCGATGGCCGGGGCGCTGCCGGAACCCTTCATGGTATCAAAGCCACCCTTTAAACCCTTACTAGCTTATTTAAACATGCTTGAAAGATCGATCAACGGAAATTTCCAAAATCACGATTCCATTTTTCTGTTCTCTGCCGATTTTCAAAAGTGTTCAAAAAATAATTTCCATTGGCTTAAAAATCCGTGCAGGCGATTTTATGGGTACAGAAAAAATTTGGGCTTCTGATTCCTCCAAATCGCCGTGGAACCGCCACACTTACCCTCTATTGGCGGCGGATCCGCGGCCATTTAGTGGTGACGGGCTTCGAAATGTTTCCTGTAGCCCCCTGACTTGGAATTGTGATTTTTGACATATACTGTTTTGGCCCAGGTTTTAGTGAAGTGTTGTTTTTGCTATTGGGGCCAAATTGGAATTTAGTCGATCTATATTTTAAGTGTGCGTTTAACAGTACATACATTTCTATCTGCAACCGTGAATGTCACTCGATCAGTAAACCCGTCTAACTGCTATATGTTCTTTTAGACGAGTTTGCGAACGTGATATTCACGTTGATGTTCTGTGTTATGCTGTGATGTTGGTTGGATCGTAGTGGTGGATAGCTATGGTGCAATGTTAGTACAGTTTTATTTCATTTGTACATTTGATATTGCGGGGCGAGCGTCCGACATGTGGACTGTCGTCACTGCCAGTTTGTATATTATTCTTTTGGGGCACGACCGGGCTGAGGTCGATGTCACCCTTGTATATTATTTTCTTTTCTGTACTGGGATTACCCCGCGGTGGAGTGTACGAATAGCCGGGTTCTAGAGGGCAACTAGTCCGCATCTCATGGCGTTGGGATGGAGGGGACCTTACTCTAGAATTGGCGGGCTATTCGCCGCACTCGTAGGGGGTATAGGTATGACCCACGGAGGGGCGCTCAAGTTACCGGATTCCCAGAAATGCCGGGTGGCCCATTCACGTTGTTGAAGGGGGCTGCCTCACTTCTAGTTTTGGCGGGTAACTTGCCGCGCTCGTAGGGGTCTAGGTTTCATTACACATGCTATCCACACGACAGGGAACGTCGGGTCTCACTTGCGGCTCAAGTGAAACCTGGGGCTCCAGATTATCCACCATTTTATGTTGCTTCTGTGATGTTTCTATGATGTTGCTTATATCATGCCTAGGACGATTTTTATATATTTATATATATACTAGTAGATGTTGTATATGTTTTGCATCCGCGCTAGTCCAGTCCCCGCTCTGTCGTTAGTTAAGTAACTTAACGGGTGATGACGGGACCCAGTGGTGAATGCGGATGGCATATACGTACATTTTATTTTCGTTCTTTTCTGATGTGATTAATTGATGGGGCTGTATTGATTCTTATCAATGCAAGGATAAAACAAACCTATATATATGATGTTGTTGGAACCAAGTTTTTAAAAAACTGACATTACAGACGTTCTCTTTTGCTTTGCACAGTGGTATTCGATTAGGAATATCCTGCACCTCATTCGACGAGGCAAGGGCCAAGATCCTTTCATCGGGAGTGACCCCTTGAGTAAAAGTTTGCGTCAACGTAATAACTTTACTATAGTCGATTAGTTTTACTTTGCATCGTGGTATTCAGTTTGGGATATCCTTCACCCCATTCGACGGGGAAAGAGCCGAGATCCCTTCACCGGGAGTGGCCTCTTTAGCAAAAGTTTTCGCCACTATATATTTATAAAACCACTTGGATTCCTTCAACGATATCAAGTTCATTACGTTAAAGGTTTTTTGCCAAAAACCAGCCGTGGCCCTCCGTCATTTCTTTTGAGTATTATTTAGTATTCGTGCTGCGTTTGTTGACCTAGTCAAGACGTAGTGTCCGGTAGGTAAGTGGTGCTTGTTTGTGGCATTTTAAATGCGATTGGTTAGGACATCCGTGCGGCCTTGTTGACCTAGTCAAGGGTACGTGCGGGTGGGTTTAATGCAATCCAGGATAATGACGGGTTGAACTTGACTAGCGGTTTATGGTTTGTTGACCTAGTCAAGGTCATAAACCGCTTGGGGTAAAAATCACATCGGGAGTTTCAAACATACAGGAAACTTGCCAGGTTTACGCATACCTTCTGGAGTGTGGTAACTTGAGTGGCTTCCATCAAGTTATCATGCGATGATAGTTGGATCCCGATTCCTACTATTGAGTAGCATTACTTCTCGGATGATTCCGACTAATTCTCCTTTTTTAGGTTTGGAGGAGAATTCGAGGAAACAGTGGGAGCCATCTAAGATTAGATAAAGTGATTAACCATTCTGATCTAGGTTAGAGTGCACGCTGAGTGTTTTCTTCTCTCTCTCTCTCTGGCTACGACTATGACCCAACCTTTGACTAAAACTCATGAAACCAAGTTAACCAAACCTTCTTAAAACACTTTGACTTTGGGAATATCACGGTGTCGCATACATCATTGCCACTTCTATATCACCTTTACATTTCTCCAGAACACCTCTTATCACTACGAACATTCACTTCCATTGGATAAATCCATCGTATAGTTACATACGAACTCGAAGGAACCTTTTCGAGGATGGATTCTGGTTATGGAGAGATAGAATAGGATTATTCGGTTGTCTTTTCTCTTTACCTTCTCTCAGGTTGTGAGGGCTCCTAAGATTAGGAGAGGGTACACCTATTGAGCTTATTGGATAGTCTTCCTCTAGACCATAGGCAGGTGCCAAACGATAGGGAAGGAAGAAAACCAACAAGCTTAACTGTGGTGTACAGAAGGTAATATGTAAAGACATATAAAGGGAATGGAATAATGGCAAAAAAAATTGCGATCACCATCATTCACGATAAAGACCGTCTATACCCCTGCCACTCCTACATCCACTTTGCTTTTCTCTAGAACACTCCGTATCCCTACGGATATCCACTTCCATTGAATAAATCCATCGTATAGTTACATACGAACTCGAAGGGACTTTTTCGAGGATGGATTCTAGTTCAGGAGAAATAGAATAGGATTATTCAGATGTCTTTTCTTTTTTACTTTCTCTCAGGTTGCAAGGGTCCTAGGATTAGGAGAGTACACCTATTACACTTATTGGACAGTCTTCTTCCAAACCTTAGGCTGGTGCCGACAAACCTTAGGCTGGTGCCGAAAGGTAGGGAATGAAGAAAACCAATTAGCGTAAAGGAGGTGTATAGAAGGTAATAAGTAAAGACATAATAAAGGAATTGGAGTGAGGGCAGGTAAGTATATGGTTACTGTCATGATTCAGGATAATGGAAGAGGCGTTGCTAGGAATACCAGTTAACCCTTTTGAAACATTTTTCATCTTTCAGTTTTACTGTGCGATATTAATTGAAAACTGTTTTCCCAATAAGAATCTAACTCCAGGGTATGTATTTACCAGATCAGTTTCTCACATCTGTATGTTATTACGGATGGTGAGTGAGAGTAAGATATTAGGAATTGGGTGATTAAATCCCCATTATATCGGAATTCGTTGTAATTGATGATATTTGAGGAAATCATCTGGATTTTACCAGATGGAAAATATTTGGTTTTGAATATCCGTTGTTATGCACCAATTTCAAACTGATATATCTGTACATTTATTTTATAAAGTGAGATATAACTTTTTAATATTGTGTCTATGACATTTACCTATATCAGTTGGTAATTAGGTTAGGTGCATTCAACAGCGGTGTAATTCTTCTTAACCATAGTACAGTTTTTCAACCTACGACGCACAGGGTTTGAGTTATTGAACTCAGTGGACTTGTACAAAGTATTATGTATTGTCCAGTGTCGATTACGACAATGGGGTTGGTACTCGTACTATATTCTGTTTACTTATGACTTCTCCAGTTCTGGACAAATATTTTGTTGAAATGCAAAGTCCAGATATTGAGAAGTTATAGGTATAAGAATGAAGTAGAGAACCATTTGTTGGAAGTATCAAGATTCTTCTATGAAGTCGAAGATGTAGATACTTGTGTTTGGTATTCCGCTGATAGTAATGGTTTTGAGAACTTGCTTCTCTTTCGGGTTACTCATATGTGGATGCACTCCTAGATGAGTAATGCTGATTGTCCTCTTTCCATTTGGTTGATATGCACTAGAGACAGCTGCATGATTTTGAATCTGGTTCCAATTAAATTAGTGCTTTTGTTTCTATATCAGATATATATATAATCAATTTATATCTTAACGATGTTAAGGTATAGGGAGTTGTCCGGATGATGCTTAAAACCAGAATCCGGATAAACTCAAGGCATATTTCAGTAATGGCAGTTTGTGGGTTATCCCGGGCTTTGACGAGAGTTAACTTTCTACCATCAGGAAGATCAGTATTTATATTGTTCTTGACTCGCCACAGTTTTAGTAAAATGGATTTTTTCAGAAAAACAGAAGTGGTAATATGGTAGAACTGAAAGTTATTCCAGAACCACAAACGATGACTGGAAATTTAATAGAACCTAAGGATTCAATTGGATTTGATGTTCCATTAGCCACTCCGCAGATTTGGTGGGTAATCTCAGGAACCCGAGAGGTACTTCGGTCTTCTCAGAGACGGTGACAGGGAGGTTCTTGTTTACCCACACTTGCCATATCTGTTGTTCTAGACTATAAGACCCGGCAGGAGGATAAGTATAGCATGGTTCTAAACTAGCTTTAGAAGTGCACATGTATATGAATCTGCCAGAGGGTTGTTGTAGTCAGTGGGAGCAGCAAAAGCATAGAGGACAAGTAGCTTATGTCTATTTACAAACTAAAGCAGTTATAGCGGAAATAGATCATATATTTTTGATGTGACAGTCATAGGTCTTGACCTCAGATGGATCTTGTAAGAAGGTGGTAGGGTGTGATGTCCTAGTATTTGGGATGACATGTGTTGGGGTAAAAATTTACACCCCGGTTGACCGAGTCAAAGTCAAGGTCAACCCCTAAGCTAGGTGGGCCCAAGCCCAGGTCAAGCGGGCCTATGTCCAAGTCGAGCCCGCGGCCAGCCTCCCCATGCCAACAACAAAATCATGTAATAAATAATTTTTATGTGATTTTTTATATATGAATGTATGCAAAATGGGCATAAAGCCAATATTTTGTAAGCCCGTGGCTTATGTGCAAAAATGAAATGGCACATGAGCCATGGGATAGGCAAAATGCCATTTTTTTGAAGCCTAAGGGGCTATATGTAAATATGTAAGCCTATAAAAGGCAAAATGATGATGAATAAAGTAATAACTTTTCTCTCTCCAAAAAAATTTAGATCTGAGATCTTTTCTACTTCTTCAAGGTTCCAAAATCTTCTTCTTTCTTTTGAATTAAATCAAAAGTTTTACTCTTCATTTTATAAAACAAAATAGTTTTTCACCATCAAACCCACAAAGAGAAACTTGGATCTGTCTTTAGATCCCAAAAAAGAGAGATTTTGAGATCTCACATCTCTTAATCTTCAAGATCCAGCTAACAGAGGAGGAAGAAGAAGAACCCCTTTCACTAAACCCAAGAAAAAAAAAAGAAAACACACTCAGGAGTCCAACTCCACTCTGATTTCTCTTCCGAGAATCTTTTTAGGCTAAAAGCCTATTTTCCTTGCCGGCGCTCAAGCGCAGAATGCCCACGTGCCGACACGTGGCGCGCTTGCGCTCAAGCGCTCAGCGCTCCAGCGCAAAGCGTCCACGTGCCGACACGTGGCGCGCTTGCACATAAGCGCCCTACGTTCCAGCGCAAAGCGCCCGCGTGCCGACACGTGGCGTGCTTGTGCTCGAGCGCAAGTTGCCCCAGTGCCGACACGTAACGCGCTTGCGCTCAAGTGCACAGCGCTCTGGTGCAAGTCACTCCAGTGCCGACACGTGGCGCGCTTGCACTCGAGCGCAAGTCGCCCCAGTGCCGACACGTGGCGCGCTTGCGCTCAAGCGCACAGAGCTCTGGCGCAAATCGCCCGAGTGCCGACACGTGGCGCCCATGCGCTCAAGCGCCCAGCGCTCAAGAGAAAGTCGTCCCCATGCCGACACGTGGCGCACTTGCGCTCGAGCGTCAGGCGCTGAAGCACAAAGCGCCCACGTGGCTCGCTTGCGCTACAGCGCCGAGCGCCCACGTGCCGACACGTGGCACACTAGCGCACAGCACCTGGGTGCACAGCACCCAAGGCGCTGGCCCCACGCATCCTTTGGATGTCTTTTCCCCCTCTTTCTTATATATATATATATATATATATATATACATATATACATATATATATATACACATATGCATACATATGTGCATACACACATACACCACGACACTGTCCCTGTTAGAAAAAAATTTCTAACGGGGCGCTGCCCAGCACCCCGCAAGGGGGCTGCTAGCCCCCTTGACCCCCAGCCCGCTATCCGGGTAGCGGGACCCCCGTAAAAACTCTGCGTAGCTCCTAATATATCTAAAACCCCCCTTTCAAAACACAACACACGCACACTGCACATTGAGTTCGCATGACCAGTTTAACCCGTCAATCGAAGGTTCCCTCGCTCCAAAGGCGAGGGGTAATTAACGGCAGCTTAGTCCGAGGCTGCCGGAGATTCGGATCCCCACAATCATTAAACCCCGGCCTACCCTAGGCAGGGAGAATCTGTAGTACGCCTGAGAAGCGTGCACGTATTCCCATCTTAATGGGGTGACAAAAAATACCCTACAAATTCTGGCACGCCCGGTGGGACCAATCTCTCCTCCCATATTTCGGATTAAACGTTCATGCGAACTCAATCAATATACATATCTATATTTATACTAAAATAATGCTTTTTCATGCAGATTTTCAAGCAATCACCTTCCGATGATGAACTCAGCTCCCGTCTCCTACACGATGAGGATAGACTCTAGGACAGTCCTTCCGGCCAGTCTCGGGCGACAATGGGAGGAGCCGCTGCTACCATTCGGCTCTATCATGTTCATGTCAGTTGGCGCCATCCCAGCTCCTCAAGCCCCAATGGCAGACAAACCGGTCTCGAAAGGCAAAAGGCCAAATGTGGTGGTCGCGAGGACACCTCAGCCCAAGCGCAAGTCCGTTCCCGAACGACTCTCCATGGCCCCAACTGGGGGCAAGGCCATCAACACCAACAAAGCTACAACGCGTCTTGAGCAATCTCCAGCGGCGTCTCCGACAACTGCTCGATTGGGTGTCTTCTCAAGCATCCCCATCACTCAGCCTATGGCGGCTACCCGAAGAGCAGAAGCCTGTCAAGCGCTTAAGGCAGAGAAGCTGAGGCAGAAGCGGCTCAGATATCGAGCCAACAAAAGGGCTAGGGCTCTGGCCATGTTAAAATTTATGAATTTCCAAAGCCCGGACCACTCCGCGAAACCAGCTGCCAGTGATGAAAGAATGGCTGAATGTGTTATCCACACTGTCTATATGGCCGGATATGAAGAAACGAACCCTCCCCTTCTTCACAGCCATGGTGATGATATGGTTGACGCTACCCAGCATCGGCTCGATCTAAATGATGAAGAGCCCGCTCAGGCCGATAAGCCAGAGGAGCCCGTGGTTCCTGCGGAATTGAGCTCAGGCAATAAAGATTACCCGGTTGTCATAGCCGGAACTACAGAACAAGCATTATTCCAATGGCTTCAAAGGCAATTTCAGGACAGGGATGAGAAGATGGCCAAAGTCTATTCCAAAGTCGACGAGCTGGAAAACGTCGTGGTAGATCTCGCGACCCAAGTCGCCCGATTGCAATTACAGCAGAATCAAATTTTGGCTCATGAGCCAGGGATTGATACCCGGGGGCAGCCAACTGATATCCCTTCCAACCTAAAAGCGGAGCGCCTTCGCGAAAAACGGCTGCAATCAGCCTCCAGTCCCTCCGATACATACGCCGTGGGGGGAATCACCTCTGAAAGAGAAGCTGGAAAAGGTCTATTCCTTCAAAAGGGAAAAAGTCCACAAGATATTCAGGGACGCCCTAAGAAACGGTCTACAACTGCCGGAATCAAAGAGACCGCAAGAAGCGAATATGACCGACGACCCAGAATATTGCCCCTATCACAAGGTGATAGGTCATGCCATTGAGGACTGCTTCGTCTTCAAAGATTGGGTCGGAAGGCAATACAGGACGGGAGAGATAGAATTGTCTAAAGGCGCGTTAGCAAACAGTCAAGCTACGACCGCCGATTTCATGCAAATGGAGACCAAAGCCTTTCGGGAACCTAATCCTCCCAGACATGTGCCATTATCTGAAAAGGGCGAACCAAAGACCGATCGGCCTCAAGGACCAGCATCAGTAAAGGCACCTACTCCAATGGAGAGAAAGAAGAAGGTATACTCCATCAGGAGGGATGAAGTCCGCAAAATATTCATGAACGCCTTGAACAACGGTCTGTAGCTGCATGTTCCAAAGAGGCCACAGGAAATGAACATGACCGGCAATCCCATGTATTGCCCATATCATAGAGTGGTGGGTCATCCATCAAAGACTGCTATATTTTCAAAGATTGGGCAGAGGACCAATATAAGCTTGGAAAAACCTCACAATCCTCGGATGTATCGGCAAGCCACAGAGCTAGGTCATCAACGCAGCTCCGCCAAGATCAAAATTCAAGGAGCTGGGATAAGCAAAAAGGACCACCACGTCGTTAAACTGGGAACACCAGATGACCACCACGTCGTTAAACTGGGAACCGTCGACCTCTAAGTCGTTAAACTGGGAATGTACAAAAATATATATGTATGTAAATAAACAAAAAATGTGTAAATAAAAGAAAAATAAAGAAAAGCAGAAATGATGGGGCAGCTCGCAAAAAAAATCAGCGAGTAAAGATAAACATGAAATAAAGCCGAAATGATGGGGCAACCGCGAATAAATAGCTGAAATGATAGAGCAATCGCGACCTTCGCGATAAGAAAAGCTGAAATGATAGAGCAATCGCGGTAAAAAAAACTGGCGAATGATAAGTTGCTCCTGGTACCATATTCCAGTGTAGCGATGCAGACGCCAACAAAAATCCATTTTTTCAAAATTCTTCCGGCCGTACGGCCAGTCCCTAAATTGACTGCCGCATACAATCCACGGGCTCAAATAATTCTCATCATACCCATGCCCCACCATAATCACCAGTTACGCGGCTGGTCTCCGCCTTTGGAGTTATGCTCCATTGAGAAGACCCACTCATGTGTCCTCACGATACATGAGGAGAACAAACCATTGTGGGATCCTTACGACTCACAAAGGAAAAACACACTTAGGAGTCCTTACGACTCCTAAGGAGAAAATACACCTGCGGGATCCTCATGACTTGCAGGGAGAAAATGCTTTTATGGGACCCTCACGGCCCATAAAATTGAAAAGCCTTAGGCGATAGGGACCTAAACCCGTCTCCTAAGCCATCGCTCCGCCAACAAGAGTAGGCAAATGATGAATTGCTCCCAGCACCTCTGCTTCAGTGTTAGCAACGCTGATGCCGGCCCCTACCCCAAAATTCCGAGCTCGCCATCAATAGACCCCTAAGTCTTTAAACTAGAAACAGATGACCTCCACGTCGTTAAACTGGAAACAGATGATCACCAAGTCGTTAAACTGGAAACAGATGACCTCTATATCGTTAAACTGGGAACAGGTAACCTCTATGTCGTTAAACTGGAAACAGATGACTCTAAGTCGTTAAACTGGAAACAGTAGACCTCTAAGTCTCTAAACTGGAAACAGATAACCACCAAGTCGTTAAAATGGAAACAGATAGACCCCTAAGTTTTTAAACTGGAAACAGATGACCTCAAAGTCGTTAAACTGGAAACAGATGACCGCTAAGTTGTTAAACTGGGAACAGATGACCACCACGTCTTTAAACTGGAAACAGATGACCGCTAAGTCGTTAAACTGGGCACCACAGACCCCTAAGAAACAGATGACCGCTAAGTCGTTAAAGTGGAAACAGTTGACCTCTAAGTCGTTAAACTGGGAACGATGGAAATCCACTCATGTGTCCTCACGATACATGAGAACAACAAACCTCTGTGGGATCCTTACGACTCACAAAGGAAAAACCTACTTAGGAGTCCCCACGACTCCTAAGGAGAAAATACACCTATGGGATCCTTACGACCCATAGGGAGAATTTGCCTTTGTGGGACCCTCACGGCCCATAAAATTGAAAAGACTTAGGTGATAGAGATCTAAACCTGTCTCCTAAGCCATCGCTCCCCAATCCCTAAGTGGCGAATGATGAGTCGCTCCTGGTACCACATTCTATTGCAGCGATGCAGACACCAACAAAGTCCCGAAAGTTTTCTAGCCCTACGGTCCGGATCATACATCCTGTAAAACCGTATACAATCCACGGGCGTAAGACGATCCCAATCTTTCCCAGTCCTACCGGTGAGACCACATTCAAAGTCCCACCAAAAATAAAAAAAATATAAAAAAAAATGGTATGTCCACAAGAAAAATGGGCACGGATGAAAACCCGAAAGGGCCGCCATGAGTAAAAACAGCAAGACTGCCGATGAGTTTGTGAAATCCCGAAAGGGCACAAACTCGTAAAAAAAAAAAGATGAAATGCACTCGTAAAGTGCTCTCGACTTTGTAAGGAGAAAATTCCCGCGTGAGATCCTTACGACTCACAAAGGAGCAACACACTTGGGGGTCCTCACGACTCCTAAGGAGAAAACGCACCTACGGGATCCTTACGACCCGTAGGGAGAAAATGCTTTGTGAGACCCTTACGGCTCACAAAATTGAAAAGCCTTAGGTGATAGGGATCTAAACCTGTCTCCTAAGCCACCAATTTCCAAATCCTCCCAGGACAAATGATGAGTTGCTCCTGGCATTATTCCAGTGCAGCAATGCAGATGCCAAACAAAAACCCCAATTCTCAAATCCTCTCGGGGCAAATGATGAGTTGCTCCTGGAATTATTCCAGTGCAGCAATTCAGATGCCAAACAAAAACCCCAATTCCCAAATCCTCTCGGGGCAAATGATGAGTTGCTCATGGCATTATTCCAGTGCAACAATGCAGATGCCAAACAAAAACCCCAATTCCCAAATCCTCTCAAAGACAGATGGTGATCCGCTCCTGGTACCATATTCCAGTGTACCGATGCTGATGTCAACTCAAATCAAACCAACAGTCCCTGCGGCAGAATCATGCTTCGTCTCAGAATGTGCACCCCGTGTCGAAATCATGCTTCGCCTCGGTGTATCTGCCTTCCTGCCGGAATTATGCTCCGCCTCAGAATCAAGTCAACCAGCGACACTCCACGCCGGGGAAAAGTCGATCAACGACACTCCGTGCCGGGGAAAAGTCAACCCGACACTCCACGCCGGGGAAAAGTCGATCAGCGACACTCCGTGCCGGGGAAAAGTCAACCCGACACTCCGCGCCGGGGAAAAGTCGATCAGCGACACTCCGTGCCGGGAAAAAGTCAACCAGCGACACTCCGCGTCGGGAAAAATTCGATCAGCGACACTCCGTGCAGGGGAAAAGTCAACCCGCGACACTCCGCGCCGGGGAAAAGTCGATCAGCGACACTCCGCGCCGGGGAAAAGTCGATCAGCGACACTCCGCGCCGGGGAAAAGTCGATCAGCGACACTCTGTATCGGGGAAAAGTCAACCCGACACTCCGCGCCAGGGAAAAGTCGATCAGCGACACTCCGTGCCGGGGAAAAGTCAACCAGCTACACTCCGCGCTGGGGAAAAGTCGAACAGTGACACTTCGTGTCGGGGAAAAATCAACTCGACACTCCGCGCCGGGGAAAAATCGATCAGCGACACTCCGTGCCGGGGAAAAGTCAACCCGACACTCCGCGCCGGGGAAAAATCGATCAGCGACACTCCGTGCCGGGGAAAAGTCAACCCGACACTCCGCGCCGGGGAAAAATCGATCAGCGACACTCCGTGCCGGGGAAAAGTCAACCCGACACTCCGCGCCGGGGAAAAATCGATCAGCGACACTCCGTGCCGGGGAAAAGTCAACCAGCGACACTCCGTGCCGGGGAAAAGTCAACCAGCGACACTCCGCGCCAGGGAAAAGTCGATCAGCGACACTCCGCGCCAGGGAAAAGTCGACCAGCGACACTCCGTATCGGGGAAACGTCAAGCAGACACTCCGTGCCGGGGACAAGTCCTGATCCGAGAAATAGACTTTGACTTACGTCAACCAGCGACACTCTGCATCGAGGAAACATCCAACACAGACACTCCGCATCAGGGAAACGTCCGACAGCGACACTCCATGCCGGGGAAACGTCAAGCAGACACTCCGTGCCGGGGACACGTCAACCAGCGACTCTCTGCATCGGGGAAACGTCCAACACAGACACTCCGCATCAGGGAAACGTCAACCAGCGACACTCTGCATCGGGGAAACGTCCAACACAGACACTCCGCATCAGGGAAACGTCCGACAACGACACCCCGTGCCGGGAAAACGTCAACCAGCGACACTCTGCATCGGGGAAACGTCCAACACAGACACTCCGCATCAGGGAAACGTCCACTAGCGACACTCTGGATCGGGGAAACGTCCAACACAGACACTCCGCATCAGGGAAACGTCCGACAGCGACACTCCGTGCCGGGGAAACGTCAAGCAGACACTCCGTGCTGGGGACACGTCAACCAGCGACTCTCTGCATCGGGGAAACGTCCAAAACAGATACTCCGCATCAGGGAAACGTCAACCAGCGATACTCCGCATCGGGGAAACGTCCAACACAGACACTCCGCGTCAGGGACACGTCAACCAGCGACATTCTGCATCAGGGAAATGTCCAACACAGACACTCCGCATCAGGGAAACGTCCAACAGCGACACTCCGTGCCGGGGAAACGTCAAGCAGACACTCCCGTCTCGGGGACACGTCAACCAGCGATACTCTGCATCGGGGAAACGTCCAACACAGACACTCCGCATCAGGGACACGTCAACCAGCGACACTCTGCATCGGGGAAACGTCCAACACAGACACTCCGCATCAGGGAAACGTCCAACAGTGACACTCCGTACCGGGGAAACGTCAAGCAGACACTCCGTCTCGGGGACACGTCAACCAACGATACTCCGTGCCGGGGAAACGACAAGCAGACACTCCGTGCTGGGGACACGTCTACCGAATCGCTCCGGATCAGAGCGTCGACCGTCCATGTCGTAAAAAGGGCAGTGCAGGCTTCCCACAAATCGGGAACCAAATCACTCCGGGCCAGGGAAACGTCTACCACGGACACTCCGTCTCGGAGACGCGTCAAGCATCGACCGTCCATGTCGTAAAAAGGGCAGTGCATCCCAAAAAAATGGGAACCAAAGCAAGTCGCCTCCACGCAAAAGAAGATCCATCAATTGCATGCACACGACTCACATGTGCGGTGTGCATTCATTGATGGGGGGCAATTTGTTGGGGTAAAAATTTACACCCCGGTTGACCGAGTCAAAGTCAAGGTCAACCCCCAAGCTAGGTGGGCCCAAGCCCAGGTCAAGCGGGCCCATGCCCAAGTTGAGCCCGCAGCCAGCCTCCCCATGCCAACAACAAAATCATGTAATAAATAATTTTTATGTGATTTTTTATATATGAATGTATGCAAAATGGGCATAAAGCCAATATTTTGTAAGCCCATGGCTTATGTGCAAAAATGAAATGGCACATGAGCCATGGGATAGGCAAAATGCCATTTTTTTGAAGCCCAAGGGGCTATATGTAAATATATAAGCCTATAAAAGGCAAAATGATGATGAATAAAGTAACAACTTTTCTCTCTCCAAAAAAATTTAGATCTGAGATCTTTTCTATTTCTTCAAGGTTCCAAAATCTTCTTCTTTATTTTGAATTAAATCAAGAGTTTTACTCTTCATTTTATAAAACAAAATATATTTTCACCATCAAACCCACAAAGGGGAACTTGGATCTGTCTTTAGATCCCAAAAAGGAGAGATTTTGAGATCTCACATCTCTTGATCTTCAAGATCCAGCTAACAGAGGAGGAAGAAGAAGAACCCCTTTCACTAAACCCAAGAGAAAAAAAAAAGAAAACACGCTCAGGAGTCCAACGCTACTCTGATTTCTCTTCCGAGAATCTTTTTAGGCTAAAAGCCTCTTTTTCTTGCCGGCGCTCAAGCGCAGAACGCCCACGTGCCGACACGTGGCACGCTTGCGCTCAAGCGCTCAGCGCTCAAGGGCAAAGCGCCCACGTGCCGACACATGGCGCGCTTGCACAACAGCACCCTGCGCTCGAGCGCAAGTCGTCCCAGTGCCGACACGTGGCGCGCTTGCGCTCAAGCGCCCAGCGCTCTGGCGCAAGTCGCCCCCGTGCCGACACGTGGCGCGCTTGCGCTCAAGCGCCCAGCGCTCAGGCGCAAGTCGCCCCCATGCCGACACGTGGCGCGCTTGCGCTCGAGCGTCAGGCACTGAAGCGCAAAGCGCCCACGTGCCGACACGTGGCGCGCTTGCGCTACAGCGTCCTGCGCTACAGCGCCCTATGCTCAAGTGCAGAGCTCCCACGTGCCGACACATGGCACGCTAGCGCCTGAGCGTACAGCACCTGGGCGCACAGCGCCCAAGGCGCTGGCCCCACGCATCATTTGGATGCCTTTTCCCCCTCTTTCTTATATATATATATATATATATATATATATATGCATACATATGTGCACACACACATACACCACGATACTGTCCCTGTTAGAAAAAAATTTCTAACGGGGTGCTGCCTTGCACCCCGCAAGGGGGCTGCTAGCACCCTTGACCCCCAGCCCGCTATCCGGGTAGCGGGACCCCCCTAAAAACTCTGCGTGGCTCCCAATATATCCAAAACCCCCCTTTCAAAACACAACACACGCACACTGCACATTGAGTTAGCATGACCAGTTTAACCCGTCAATCGGAGGTTCGCTCGCTCCAAAGGCGAGGGGTAATTAACGGCAGCTTAGTCCGCGGCTGCCGGAGATTCGGATCCCCACAATCATTAAACCCTGGCCTACCCTAGGCAGGGGAATCTGTAGTACGCCTGACAAGCGCACGCGTATTCCCATCTCAATGGGATGACAAAAAACACCCTACTACATGCACTTGATAGTAAGAGATATTCCTATACTACGATCGGTTATACTTTGGTTGTCACACAGTTGTTTCTCCACATAGGATATGGATATGATATCAGGGTTTCTGGTTACTAAATCTATGTTTTTAAATCTAGATTTGGGAAGTATCCCAATCTGAGTACTTTGGCATTATTCTAAAAGGTATATTAGAATGGACGACTCCTGGCATGGTGATGAACCTGCAGATGATGGAGTCATCCTCTCTAAAGGTGTCTTACAGACTAAAGGGGAGAGGGATGTGCATGATTAGCATGTCACTTGCTTAGGCAATTGAGTTAATCATGATATGTCGAGTACCACACCGGATATTGCTTTTGTACTAGATGCAATAAGCAGATATATTAATCCAATCCTGGAGAAACATTGGGAAGCAGTTATTGAACATAAATGGATATTCTTGGGAAATAATTACGGCAGCCTCCTTCTGGAGACGGTTATCATTTGAGGCTTCCAAGGTGACCTGGATGACAGAATGACTATCAGAGTTATAGTTTTCCCTCTTTTGAGGGACAGTATATTGGACAGGTGGTCCAAACGGATACTGAGGAAGGCATGGCGCATGTTACTGATTAAATTCAGTGTACGATACAGTCTAAGAAGTTTGCTGGATTTGGAATTCATTTATGAACTGGGTCCCATTAGACATCCAGACAAATTCTAAGACAAGTATTGCTCATTTCGGGAGATAGTTTTCTCCACGAAGTTGAGATTAAGAGAGATACAGAAAGAAACATTAGAGCGGATCTATTCACTGAGGCTATTTCTCGAACGCAATCATTTTCGCAAACAGGCTTTGCGAAACTGATTATTAGAGAAGTTGGGTGTTCGGTATCACACGGGTTGTGAGTATGCGATATCGTAATAATTGGCCTTAAGTGCAAGTGGGAGATTGTTGGCTATAGTGCCCTCAAGGCAATTATCATAGTCGCGGACTTGTGATTATGATGATTGAGTGAGGACCTATACCGATAAAACAGTACTCAAGATGATAGTATATTATCTGGTTTGTCTTTATCATCATGTACGTGTTGATAGAGCCCATAGGATTCTTGCTTGACTGCCAGCATTATGCTGGCGATCATATATGTGGGAGCTGGTGTCTATAAGCACATTCTTAAATGTCCCTAGTCGTAGGAGTATCGAGACTGGGCATCGATACTCCAGTGTAGACTAGTGTATACTGATCGAGACCCCGACGAGGGGTGGTGGCCAGATCTCACAAGCCATTGGTGTTAGTTTGTTCACCTAAGATAGTATACAGGTGCTCATTTGGTTATGAGTACACTGGACAGACTCGCCGGGAACCTGCTAGTTGGTATTATACCTATTGTCAGATAGCAGTTCCCAGGTGACATGTGTACAGGTTAGTCTGTCGACCTGAGATCGTCATTTGTCTCGTGTGACTTCCCACCGTGCTTTGATTACTATCCTACCACGGCTCAAAGGAGTCATGCAAACAGGTTTTAGTTGGGTACAGTCCCGAGCCACATGGAGGCAGTGATCGGATCGTCGAGGATTCGTCTCCCCCGGTATTGGGGGTTGATGTCGCGTTGCGTACGGATGACCATCACCATAAATCCGTGACCACGGTGGACGAGAATTATCGATCCAGGATCGATAGTTTCTTAGGTGGTGATGGGGTTTCATACCGACACTAAATGTCGCGTTGTTGGGGGTCTGACTTTATCCACCCCCTGGACTCGATATGCGATACTCTTAGACGAACAGACCGGACTGTGCGGATATTGTCACTGTCAGGCTCAGTAGGGGTTCTGGATGAGTTTGCTCGTCGGCCTCCCTTTCGCTCAATACCTGGGTAGCCGTTACGTACAGCTAGTGCCGCTGACGTGCTTATGGTTAAACCCACTGCCAACGTATTGACGAGTCTTTAGAGTCCCACACAGAGGGTTTTCACGGTTCAGGCGATATGGTGTACATGAGGTAGTTGATACATACAGGTGTCCGATTAAATATGTGCACATACTGCGCAGACTTTAATCGGACGGTTGATAATACTGGCGGCTTAGGATTAAGCCGGATTATTAAATCGGGTTTTGATTTAATAATCTATATATGTATTTGTATATGCGTATTCTAGTATTATTGTTCACTATTCATTTTCTCTTTTGGCTATTCGTATTTTTGTACGAATACGCGTATATATATTTCGATACATGTACCTGGAAGTATTCCGTATTTTATACGGAATAGCTTCTAAAAGCTTTGCCATCTCATTATTTGATTTTCCATTTATGAAAATTCATTTGTTTAATAATGTGGTGGAGGGTGTGAGGTGGCATGAACATGACCATGGTATGGGCTTGAGTATGGTTTGCATTGTTTATTTGTTAATTAGAAATAATATTTTTTTGGAGGGAAGGAGAGAGGGGGGCCGGCCACTTCCTCGGTGGGGATTCATTTTTTTCATTTGGATGATTACACATTACATGCTAGCCCGCTCTCTCACTCTCTCAAGTTCACAAACACTTAACCATTTTTGTTCATGCAAAAAGTTTCATCACCTCCATTCATCTTCTATGGATGCACTTTTGAGCTCATGGGTAGAGAGAAAATCGTAGTGACACTTTCATGCACCCCCACTCTCCATCGCTAGCGACTTTGGAGCGTAGGTTACCTCGTTTGTCGAGGTTGGAGCTTGCACCGTTTCTCTCGGGTGGATCATCGGGGATGAAGGAAGACTGGCAATCAAACTTCGTCAAAGAACCGCTAGGAGCTTGGAATGAAGACCGAAGGACTCGGATCAATTCGGTATAACGATTCTAACTCTTAGTTAGTATGCTAGATTAGGGTTTAAGGTCGATCCGTAAATCGGGTAACGGTAGCGCCAGTTCAATAAATTTTTGTTCCGCATTTTGGCCGCGTTTCGATGGCCAGGGCGCTGCCGGAACCATTCAGATGTAACCATAGGGTCTGGGGTAGAAAGAAAGAATTAGGAAAAATATAAAAAGGGGATAGAATTTAACTAGGGTAAAAGTTTAGAAGTTAGGTTTTAGAAAATATAGAAAATTATATAGGAAAATTTGGGGGAAAATATTCGGAAATTATTCATTAAAATACGGTTACGATATATCGGAACTGGGTATTACATATATTTTCTTTAAATGTTAAAATTTCACGATTCAAATAATTATTGTTATTTAAAAATTTAATAGATAATGAATTCAAAGACAAATAATTTTTTTACCTGAAATATTGGCATAATTTTTTATTTGCACTGGTTCATAATCACAATGCATAATACAAACTTTATGTTTATATTTGTGAATTTTAAATCGAAAAATATCAAAACATCGTATTTATATAGCTATCATGATTATTCTTGTTAATATTTACAAGTCGCAAAGTAAATGGTATATATGTTTAAAAAAACACCAAAAGCTTTTGTGCAATCTTGAAATGTTAAACTAAGATCTAAATTATATAATATTTCTTATAAAAAAGATAGTTCTATACTTCTTTTTATTCTTGCATTGTTTATATATTAAGTTGTAACAACTCTGTGTAACATAAAAATTCGTCTATAATAAATAATGTTTGTATCAAAATAACAAAAAATTACTAATAACATCATAAATCTTTTTCCAAATATAATAAAATCTTATCTATATATCTTTTTTTCAAACATAGCTTAAAATAATATTCATCTATAAACATATTCGATAATTTTTTATCCCAAGCGTTATTCGTGGAGTCAAAGTTTAGTAATAATATAAGATCTAATTAATATATCCCAAATTGGCAAAATCCCTAATTTTATAATCCTCTTTGTCTTTTCCAGTCACCCTTTCTTCCTCGCAAGTGAGTCCTTTGAATGTACTCACCTTTGAGTCTTCGACCTGACACCCTCGGCTTTTCTGCTGCATTCAAACAATTGACTTCTTTGCTACCCCGTCCTCTCCTTAACACCTTAACGCTTAGCCCTCAACTTCTTTGCTCCCTCTGCCCGTTTTCTCGACTTTTCGATCTGTTGCATTCTGCACATATGCACAGGACTTTTGTTTATTTTAGTTATTATGATTGATCCCATATTTACATTACTTTTGTTGACTTATATATTCTTTGTTGTAATATATTATTATGATTGATCCCATATTTACATTACTTTTGTTGATTTATATATTCTTTGTTGTAATATATATATATATATATATATATATATAGAGAGAGAGAGAGAGAGAGAGAGAGAGAGTAGGATCCTATCCGAAAGATTTGGAAACAAATACTTTCCACTTGTTCACCATTAGAATAATTTTGGGATTTGTGCAATCAATTATGTTATGTTCGATAATAAATGAAAACTTTTATTCATAATTGAATGCATAAATCCCAAAGTTATTCCAATAGTGAAAAGGTATGAAGAATTTGTTTTCATTTCCTTTCAATAGAATCCTAGTCAAACTCTATATATATAAGTGTTTATTATGTTAGTTGTGTGACTGGCAAATGACTAAACACTATATTTTTATGATATATTGTCCTATATTGCTAATCTAATCATATAATTATTAAATATATAATTATATTTCTATTTGTTGAGCTTGTGCATAAATGAATATTGTATCTTACGATTTACAATACGATATACGACATGATTCATATGATAAACGATATACAATTTATATTATGATTTGACAACTTTGCATTCAACCACTTCTTGAGATTACCGTGACATGAACAAACACAATTTTGCATAAAGGTCATACAATTTCCATGAGCAACCATTGAAAAATTAGACTTAAATATTCATATTGAAAAACAAAGGATTCACATATTGTCTCCATATATCATATAGACTGTAGACTACACCTCAACATTTATAGTTCGTTGGGATTAATTTCTTTTGACCTAGTTCATAAGCATGTTGAGTTATTGGAGAAACAATCAAATTAAAGCTATGCAATCCAAATAACTGCTCAAGATATCTCAGATTCCGAAGACATATCTCTACTCCTATAATGCAAAAGGGATTAATACTTTATTCTTAGATGGTCCACGTCATCTATTTTTTGTACATGTGACGCGCTTTGATACACATTAGCATTAAACAGCCAAGATTTATAATACTTTTAGTTAAGATAATAAATAGTTTGAAAACTTTTAGTTAAAAATAAATAAAATATCCATATCAAAACTTGAAATGATAAAGGAGTAAAAACTTTACACATGCTTTTAGTATATATGTTATATATGTTGTTCAAAATATACATACATGCATCGCACGTGGAAAATACTAGTTAGTTATAGTGGTTAAACAACAACCCACAACGCTTTTGGAAGGGTTTTACTTATCAATTTGACTTCACTTACATTACATCTTCTCCGGTTTGAAAATTTTAGTTTGTGTGAAGTTAAAAGTAAAATATTCTCTGTCACAACACACTCAGTTTCCTTTATTTATCCGCTAAATGTCTGATCCATGTATTGGTACTCTAAGAATTATTGAACCCCGGAATGATATTTCCCTCACAACCAAATTGCTTAAAGCATATTGTCAATCCAATAGTTTCATCTTGTAAAGAGCAACCAAATCTTGAATAAAAAGTAAATTTTTTTATTGTTTATTATAGGTTTATTTTAGCGCATTATGTAATGCATTAAGATCTTATAGAATTAGAAGTGCCTGGAAAACTAAATATGTTGCTTTCTGGGAATTGATATTTGTTATTTATGAATTATTTAAATAAATTTACAATTTTCCCCTCTTTTTACAGCTCTCTATTTTGAAAAGAAAAATACCGAGATGTTCCACTTCTGCTTTCAAAAGTAATAATGAGGTTGCAAATTCTTTTTTATCTTATTTTTGGTTCTTTCATAGCAAACTTGAGAGATTTTTTAGTTAAATAGAAGTAGATTGGAAAACTAAGGATAATACTGAGGTTCAAGATGATTTTAAACCCCGATAACTATGGTCTTTTTTTGGATCGGAATCGCGACCATCTCGACTATATCTGTCATTAGATTAGAGTATCGGATATTTTGTTTCACTAATTGTTTTCTAAAATTAAACAAAAATTTATTATAATCTCCTTGACATATTTTTCAATGATTGATGATTTCAAGATTTGTTTTCATAAACAAATCTCTATTCTTATAACTAAAACTGCCTTCGGGGAAGACACATGGCAAGCCTAATTTAAGAATGGAAGGGGGCAACATGTCTCTATTTATGAACTACTCCCACCTCAAGGCTGTTAAACGAGCCAAGTTTTAGCTTGTTCAGTTTGGATTGGTTAATTAAATGAGTTTTAAAATTTGTTCAAGTTTAGCTTATTTATTTATAGTTGAGCCATCATTGAGCCCAAGCGAGTCTCGAGCTTCATCGAGCCTATCTAAAATCCAAAAAATATATAAAAAATTATATAAAAATATCATATCAATGTTCAATATTATATTTGATAAAGTGAGCAACGAGAAATGCAGTTATTATAATTAATTAAACCAGTTTAAAACTTGTTTTGAACTTTGTCAACAAAATTTAAAGTTATTAATTATTTAAATTCTTTAATTTTTTAGCATAACAACATTTGATTCGAAATTTATCATGAAATAAGCCCAAGTTAACATCAACAAGCTAATAATTATAATCTAAATTTAAGAATAAGTAATCATATATTTATTTGTAGTGAATACCAAATAAGATACAAATTATATTATTTTACATAAGCCTTAAACAAGCCAAGCTTAAACACGAGCTATGTTTTAGCCAGTTATGTACCCGTTTGTTCGTTTATTTTACTGAGCTTAGAAGTTTTTTCAAGCTCGGCTCATTTAATTGTTAAATGAGCTCGAGCCGAGTTTTTAATAAGCCGATTCCAAACCAATCTCCGAGAGCTTTGAGCTATTTCAACAGCCTGCTCACAATGCTCAAATGCGGTTCTAAAAACCATAGGGTAAATTGTCAAAAAACACCCGATCCACTTCAAAGTTGTGTTAAAACTCGAGGCATTTTGCACTTGTTAAAAAACCGCTGGGCCCAACCAAAACCCCTGGTATACCGGTTGTCCGTAATATCTAAGCAGTTGTCTGTAATATCTAAACGGTTGTTTGTAACATCCAATCGGTTGAGGAAACATAATGCCTATATAAAATACAGACCAGGATTTTTTTACATGGATTTTTAGACAACGCTCAAACAGGAGGCCAGAGGATTTTTGACAAATTACCCAAAACCATATGCGTCTTGATATACTTTTAGTTATTAAATATTTCCTAAATAGATTTTAAAAAATAAAATTAGCTAAAATTATGTATGCATAATAAAACTAACTAGAATCATTTTCGATAATTTATGTTAAAAGGGAATAATTTTCAATAATTATCAATAAAAAATGTTCTATGCAAGGAAAGAAAATACCACAGAGAATTGTCATGAGGGCCAATCTGATTTTGCAAAATATCATTTCCCAAAAGTCTCACGATAATTTACACACAATATGAGGTCACTTAAACAGTTAAAAATAAAATTTGAAATTTACATGATAAATAGTTCGACTGGCTCACAAACCCGTCCATCTCGGTATCAGCTCTCAAATGATCATAATGTGACCCAGAATCGACTATCTTGGATCCGAGTCGGACAGGATTAAAACTGTGCTTGTAGGACTAAAGTGACTACTGCAGATTCTTCCAGGCTTTCTTATAAATATTTGGACTGGAGTTAAAACAGAACACTTTCCTGCAGGACTAAAGTGATTGTTGCAGATAATTTATTTTGAAACAGTTTAAAACTTTTCATGCCTGGCTTCTCTATATATTCAGCAAATTACTCAGATCCAAATTGCATGTACTTCACATTCCAAACATAGAAAGCTTACTGTTGCATGACTACTTTTCTCTATTGGACATGAGTAATGTTCATTGGATGTTTTATCAAAGATTTATTTGTTTAGCATGAATTCGATCTAAATTGCTTTTACTTTTACTGATTCACCGTCACACATCACCAAAATCGTGAAAATCAAAAGTTCATTACGAACTAAACAATGAATAGTCCGTATCAACAACACTCAAATAACTGCTCAAAGTGAATCATCTGATCAGATGCAACAGGATACGAAACACAACTTCAAACAAATTTAACCGATTTCTAACAAACGGATTAGGTTAACTTGATAACACCAATCCAAAGCATGCCGTGACATACATGTAATCGAACTGCGCCCGATCAATTTTTTCCCCATTTATCAAGAAACATTTATCATGGATTCATTAACAATGAAAATTCAATTACCTTGAAGACACGCCACCAATGAACTTTCCACGTGTGTCGCATTCCGAATTCGCTTTTTCAGCCTTTCACCAACCAAGGAAACATCCCCATAACAAGAGCCATCCAAGCACTAGCACATGCAGGAAGTATCTGCTGCACTTTTCAAGTGGTCTACACATTGCTACAGCACGTTGCAGATAATATAGGCAAGTCTTTACTGCAAGCAACATCTCTTTCCTTTGGCTTAATTCCTCTCTTTTGAAAAAAAATACATCATGATCTAAATAGGGGCATTTAATTTCTGTTTTCTATGCTTTTAAACCCCCCTAAAACTTGCTACTTTCATATATACAACCCTTCTGAAGCTCAAAATCTTGCATGTGACATGATAAAGATTGAGTTGGACTTGATAATGACAATTCTGTTCAAGTATCCACAATAGTTAGGCAAAATTGAAGGATAAATTATCTCTAGATGAAAGCTGAACCTTGAAGACTGAAGAGTATCTATATGTAACACATTGAAACATTACTAACCTTTAAACTTCTAGTTTTTTAGTCAAAGGCATGAGGAGCTCCTCTTTCTTATTCTTCATTCTGCTTGCTATCTTTTTCTCAATTGCTAGAGCTTCATCATTGCATCAAGTCTCCTCTGTTCCCCAGTGCCATTGCCACTATGATGGAGCTTCGTCGCAGCTAGTGCAAAGATGCATGTGCTTCAAACTGCCACCGATTGAGATTGATGAGAGGCTTGGCGAAGACAAGAGATTTGTCCCTCAAGGGCCCAATCCTCTGCACAACTGAAAAAGAATTCACCTTGCTCTGTATGAGATCATGATTCATGCACAGGCTATAATTTCAGCTCCAGCTCCTGCAAAGTAATAAAATTCATCTTTTCTAGCAATCTTCTTTCCTTTTCTTTTTTTCCCCCTTTGTGTGTGTGTGTGTGTGTGTGTTGATAACGCATATTGTAGTCTTGGTTTAAGAATGCAAAGGAAACAAGTTGTGATAAAATCCATCTTTTCTAGTAATCTTCTTTCCTTTTCTTTTTTTCCCCCTTTGTTGGGGGGTGTGTGTGTGTGTGTGTGTTGATGACGCATATTGTAGTCTTGGTTTAAGAATGCAAAGGAAACAAGTTGTTTCTTCCTGTTGCAAGTGTGTGTTTTCACCTTAATTTCTTCAATGCTCTTACGACAAGCCCTATGTCCTCATTTCTAAATAAGATCGTCATTCAATCTGTAAATTGAACTTATGAGTTCTAATATACCGTGTACCCACATCTCAAAGTGATTTCCTATAACAAATGCTATATTATATTTAAATTTTGTACCCGTATATACGGCGAGGCTCATGATTATTTTTGGAGTATGAAGTCATGATTTCTCCCATTAACACACAAAAATGGGTAATTACATGAAGACACTTTTCACGTTGCTTCATGTAAGCACCTATCACCCCTCAGCCGGTTTATTGCACATGAGATGAGACCTATAAGTCATTCGACAATCAGATCAAATTTCCATCTTCTGTGTCACGGTACATCTTCGAAGTCATATTCAAACTGACCCTAGGGGTGCCGTGCTAATAAACCAGCTCCAGAGTGATAAATAAATGCTATAGACAATATATGGATGAGGGGTATTATATGCAATGAACTCAAAAATTCCAAAAGGCTAAAATCTTACATATTTCTTCTACCCCCGGCTAACAGTAAACACTAAGCGAATATCCTACAATAAACAATAAGGAACATGAAAATAAAGAAAAGAGAAAATATACAGTGCTTTTACCTTGTACTGGTATGGAGATGATGTAAGCAGCAATCCACTTAACGGTAGGTGCGCAAGTTATCAAGTATGCCCAAGAACATGCATGTGTGTGTGCTGGTTTTGTGACAGTAATGCTAGGGGGCAAAAAAACATCAGTTTGTGTAGTTTTTCCGTGTTTCCGCTTCTAGAAATGACCAAGGTCTAACAATGCATAAAAACATTATACCATAAGAAGAAAATGATTAGAACCAACAACTGAAAGGATCTTGAACAAGATTTCTCGCTCCTGTATCCACCTCAGCACCCTCTCACCACAAGTTCGATAAGAAAAAGACTGTTTTTATTTCTTTATTTTTTTTGTATTGCTTTGTGCAACTTAGGGACCAACCTACATTTATTATGTGGAGAGGTAAGACGGCACTCAATGTGCCACCTTTCTTGCGTGGTGCATCCACTGGCCCCAACCGCTATCAATGCAGGTGTTTGTGCCGTGTTATTCTTGGGTACAAAGGAAATGACTTCATCATTCTTTCGGAATAAGCATTTACTACAACACCAAAATAGCCACCACTTAAAAACAAGGGTAAGAGTAAATGAAACTCGGGAATGAATTCAGCCATTTTTTCTCTCATAAGAATTTTGCAGTAGAAATAACACAAGTGTAATGCCGTTGCGAATTACAACAAATTAAATGATATTAAACGAAAATAACAAAGTTCATGACGTGATAGTCAAACTTATGAGGGGGGTTTTCAAGAAAAGAATCCAGTGTCACGTATAAAGTTTAAGGTATTGATCTGAAAGTACATGGCATTTTCGTATAATTTAGCCTTAAAAATGAAAAGAGGAAGCATATGCAACACGAACATTGAAGGCAATATACTTTAAAAATAAAAATATCGATTGACTTTCTCAGTAATTTTCTTCTTCTTTTTGTCTCCGAGCAAAGAATAAAAGAAAAATAGCTTCTGAAGAGATGTTTGAACAGATAGTTATGATGAGAAGACATTGCAGGAGCAGAAGGCTCTACTTTGCCTTCATATTCTTAAACTGTTTGATTATTCATTCATTTTCTTGTTCCACCTTAATTCAAAGTGAAGGTAAGAACTACTTTCTGCCATTAAATTTTCTACTACTTTAAATGGTTACTACGTTGAGTGAGCAGCAATCTCATTCATACAACCTCACCTCTCCAAAGACACCCGAAAAAGGGAAGAAGAAGCACTAAAAGATAAAGCAAAAACAAAAAAATTACAGTAAGAGAGACTAGGCATCTAATATTGTGCAGTGTCTGGCTGTTTTGCAGGTGTGTAACACTACAGGTTAAGGCCTCTAAGAACTATTACGTTTCTTCTTTTATCATTTGAACATCTCTCTATTGTTATTTCTGTTCTTCAAAAAAAAGAAGATACAGAGAAAAGACAACTTCTGCAGCCAAATCTGTCTTGTCACCTAATCCCAGATACTTCTCCCTTAAACTTCCTTTCTGCAAAGAATGCGCTAGAGTAAGCTAGGTCGGTATAAAGAGAAAAAAGAAAACCTACTAAGATGGATGATTATTTATTGAGGAAAAATGCATAACTTTCTACCATCATAAATAAGTTCACCATGAACTAACCATGGCAAAAAGAAATTCCTTGCTCTAAACTCCAAAGCTTAAACATATCTCAACTGGACTATCACTTGGTTATATCAGATAATTTAATTGTTGGGCCCCGATTAAAATGTAACGGCAATTAATATTTAGCACTGTATCATAATCACTATATCTGTTAAGCTCAATGACATTATGCCACACGGAAAAACAAAGAGGAAACTGTGACTTACCTTTCAATAAGTAAAGGGACAAAATATGTTTGGTATAGCTCTCTTAAATTTTTGACCAAATTAATGCAACATATTCGATACGCATTCTGCTGAGCTTCATATCCAAGGATTTCAAAGCGAAAACATCGAGATTGAAACACAACATGCCAAGGTATCAATCTATTGATCTTATTTAACCTACAAAGCTTCTGTAAGATAGCTCACATTGTAATCTGTTGGGGCATGTTGGAAGATTGGACCCTTCTCATTACCTGTCGCAACCACCTGAAAGAATAAAGCTTGCACGCTTCAGTGGGTTTGAGAGCATGTTTGGTTTATGAGGCTCCACTTATGCAGAAAGCTATCATACCGATTACCAATTTACTTGCAACATCTAACATCTTACACTGGAAATGCTAATGTTGGAACTACCCTCAAAATGAGGGCAACGCTAAGTCTTAATTGTGCCTTCCACTGCACCAAGACTCCTAATTTTTCATGACGACTGAGAGAAATATATTAAGGGCCGAAACATGCACTTCTTCACACTAGTAGTTTAATTAATCCAATTTGAATTCATCCCTGGCGAGATTTGAAAACTAGGTTGGTCTGATACAATCCTGAACCTCACTGTCTCCTGCACCAAAACTCTGAACTTCTAATAACGGACGAGGGATATAGCTTAATACTCTAACGAACCGTGCTAGTTAAAGAAACACGTAACGGCGCTGACATCGAACGATAACTAGATGTAGCCAAACACCTCTTCTCGCAAATGTTTAGTTGAAGATGTAATCAAACTAACTAAAACATTACATCTCCAATACTTACAATAGTACTAACTAATGCTATAACATCAGCACCACCAACTTTCTTTCAACAAAATTCATATCCCACAAATCTCAAAGCATGTTTATTACAAAAGCTAGCATCAAAATCGAAACTTTTTATACCAATCGATACCTCATCAATCAGCGGATCTCGATTTCCATGACGCTTCTCACTTTGGTCGCATAGAGAGAGTAAACGGCCGCCTGCCTCGTCGCCGCCTCGAGCTGAGCCTCTCCATCGTCGAAGGCTGAAGAGATGATCGAAGGATCTGAGAGTCTTCGATTCCATCGAAACGCATCGATCGTCCTTCGCTTCGAGTAGGATCTGATGTGGTGATCGGTGAGATTTTGGGAGGTTCTGAGGAGCGAGCGGAAGAAGGAGAGGATTTGGGGGCGAGTTGGAGTCGCCAAGGCTCGAGAGGTAAGAGAAAAAGGAGAGCTTTTTTTTGAGAGGAATGTTTTGCATATAACCGCTTCTTTTTTCTTGGTGCACAAAACTTCCCTAAGCTTATAAAGAAGTCATTTCGGACCGGCTGTACTTGAAAGTATTGTCTCAGATAACCCCTTATTTATTATGATATGTTGTTGCATGTAAGTTAGAATGAAATGGTGGTATTCATGTAAGGCAAATCAGTTCGTAAATTTGAGATTATGTAAAGTTTATGGTCATTTGACAAAGTATGTTATGAAATTAAGATTTTGTTTTACTTGCATATCTTTTTCTTTTGAGTGTAGAACAGAGCAATGGAAAAAGACGGTATAAAACCTTGTGAAACTCGCTTTTAATGGGTTGCAGTATATTGCTTTCCAGCCCTTATAAATATATAAAATATATTTCACAATAATCCAATATAAATATTGAATCTTTTTTCTTAAGAAATTTTTTTCCAACCATCATATTAAACTTTGAAATTCTACGGGTTTGGATATATGAGTTGTCGAACTCTGTAATTAGAGAAATCTTGATGTGCCTGTTAAGCAGCGTGGCCTCCTTTCATCAGCTCTTCCTGTAATGCATGATCCGACAGTCCAGAAGAGAACGCATGGCACCGTATTGTTCCTGCCTAGTTTGTTTTGAGACTCCCAAGATGATCCCTTATGATTACTTTAGGGTTTTTTTAGTATAGGACCTAAAATTTCACTATTTTAAAATATAACCTTAAAACTTTATTTTTTTAAAAACAACCTTGAAACAACTTACTAAACTATTTTGCTCCTTTTGTTAACTTTCCATCCAAACTCAGATCGGTGTAATTTATTGCACATTTTTCTAACTCATTTATCATTTTATTATCATATATTATACTGTTCCAGATATTTATTGTGAATTATTACAGATAACAGTGCTTGGATACAAAAAAACGGAAAATTGTACTAAAATGAGGATTACGTGCGTATAATGGAGATTTAAGGGAATTATTTAGAAAATCAAAAGACGATTTGTAAATTTGGAACAAATTTGAGAATATTATTACAAATCAGCAAAATTTGCAACAAATAGAGATGAATCAATCATCACAAAAACAAATCAATTGAATAAACCAAACCAAATCAAAACCAACAAATCAACATATCCCAAATTTGGGAATAATTCAAACCTAAACAACTACAGAAATACAAAGAGATATTTAAGATTTTATAAGATACAAAATCATTTAAATTGACGACAAGACCACATAAAAAGTCTGGAGCCACAAAACCAAAATACGGCGATGGATCAACGACGAATAAAGTCAATTAAGAGTGGATCAGCGGTCAATTTTAGGCCGTTCGATAAGATTTTTATGGGTATGATCTTCTTTCCACATAGATTAATATGAGATATAGAGTTTCGTCTTTCGAAAATTCTGAACGCATGCAACAGTATCCAACAGAACAATTATATTAGATTTTCATAGTTGTTGACAAGTTGATTCTCTTATATTTTTTATTACTTGTTCTCCAAATTTCCTTAATCCTCTATAAGCACCTGTATAGACCTAGGGTTTCATATCCTTTCCATAGGTTTCAAAAATTAGGGTTTGCAAAAGCATGGGAGATCAAGAATAATTGTAAATACTTTTATTATAAATAAACTTTCCTTTATTATAATATGAATAACTAATCTATTTTTCTAGGGTTTATATTTGCGTAATTTCTATGGTTGGATATTTTATCTCTTCTTTTTCTTATGTTTAATAGTGAATTTATTTTAATATAATTCCTTTCTTTTAAATTTTCATCGTATAAAATTAAGTTTTCATCATATAAATTAGATCTGATAAGGATAATTGACACTTTGAATTAGATCTAGGGATTGATGATACACCTAAAAACTCATTGGGCTAATGACGGTCCGACAAACTAGAAACTTAATTAGAGACGGTATAGATATGGTTTTTATTAAAATAAATTCAACCTTGGTCATTATCCTTAATAACCTAGAACTAAGTTTTTAATATGGTATTTAGATGATCTTTTATAATTGATAGGCCATTGTAAATTAATTTTTCATAACCCATACTTTTATATTAAATAATAGAAAACATATTAGAAATTGATAAAGAAAATGTCGCGCCCCGCTTTCCATTATACGGCGAAAGGGACGCGACTGTCCCGCTATGTATTTACTCAGAAGCAAATACGCTAAGCGTAACTAAGCAATATAAAAGTGCATACACAAGAGACAAGAGATATAAACTGAACAACAACTTTATTTATTAACATTTTTTTGTACAATGCATGAGAAGTAAATACAACTGAAACAAAAACGATGCCTAAACAATGGAATAACAGGAAATGAAAAGTACTGAATGGAAAATGTACAATATCTAGAGCTCGGGGTCTTCACATAACTGGTCCAATTCTTCAGCAGCGGACTTGTTCTCTGACGGGTCCAAACCACCTGACGACATTCAAAGAAGAAAGAAATAGAATGTCGTCAGCGAACTGTTCATATCATAATTTTGCATTATTATATTCCCCATTCTTATACATTTAACAAATAAACAGGTACTTTTGACCCATGTCTTCTACATAGTTGCAGGTTACAGGTTCTCGGAACAAAAACAGTGAAAAAGATGTAAAGATGATACAAAAGTGAGACTACGACCAACAAATGGAAGGATCTTGATCATGCCTACAGTTTGAAGACTAAATGAAGATCAATGAACAAGTTCACAAAGTACAAAGGCAGTGCAAGATTCAAGACTTCGACATGAAGCAAAGGGTAAAAGTCCACGACGTTATGCACTGTGGAAATCTGGAAGAAAACTAGAAGACAATCTGAGAAAGCAAGTGAAGAAACAAGTAGGAAAATGCAACAGGAAGAATGCAGCCAGCAAACCCTCATCATGGCCGCGGAACCGCGGCCAAACCCGCCTTCTGGCCGTGGATCCCCGGCCGTGCGTTGCGCGTGCGTGGTGCGTGTCGGTGGTGTCGGTGCGACGGTGCATTTATTAGGTTTTTCTTGGGGTAAAATTGTAATTGCAGATGTGAGTCGATTGTAACCCTAGGGTTTCTATGTTCTATAAATAGAAACCCTAAAAACTCTTTTAGGTTATGCCTCTTCTTGTGCCTCATTTCATTTTATCAAAATTCAAATCTGTAAAATTCTGCAATATATGAAGAGAGCATCAAATAAAGTAAGTAGTTTTTTTATTTCCATGTCCTAGGTAATTTCTTTCCTGTCTTAGTATAGATTTTTCATTATCTGCCCTAGTATAACTTTCATTCTCTGCCCTAGTTAGATAGTTAGAAAATGTTTTTCAATTCCCTAATGAGTGAGTAGTCTCCTCGCTTGTCAGGGTTAGATTTGGGGAAGGCTTGAGAGATGAAGATCTCTCACCCCTTTCTTGTCCATCACACGTTTTTATAGGACTCCATGCATACATGCACATACCGCTCCCTACGGCACCCTATCCCACGAGGTAGCGGTGATACCGTAGTATAAACGACCGGTTGCGTATGTTTTCCATGGAGGTTAGGGTAAGAATTAAGAAAGGAAGGACAAGAATCTAGAGGAAGAAACATCGTTTCTTCCCGATGGTACTAATCCACTTTATTAATTATTACCATAACACCTCATAGATCTTAAATAGGGCATAGAAAGCAGTGAGGAATATTGATTTTCCAAACTTAACCTAAACCTAACCCTAGCAAGATTCTAATCCTAGTGTAGATCAACCTTAGTTTTTAGATTTAATCAATCCGACAACAATTGGAATTAACTTGTTAGAACAATTAGGAAATACACAAAATCCCTGTAGACCGACCCGTACTCACCGGCTAGCTACCAAGCGACGCCGTTCTTGATTGCGGTTAATAAATATTCTTTGAACCAATCAAATGGCGCCGTTGCCGGGGATGGCGTTGTTATTTTCTTTTTGTAATTTCGGGTTAATATAAAACTGAAAACTCAAAAAAACTGGAAAAAAATATTAAAAAATTTATCATCTTGTTATTTTGTGAAGGGTATTTTCGTTGGAATTTTGCAGGATCGACGAACGAGTTCGGATCTGGAAAAATCTAGAGAACAAAACAGAAAACCCTAGATCTGAACAACAGAGAAAAGTCAAACCAGAGGAGTAGAAAATTTCTCAGGAACTGAACCTCAACTCCAACCGCGGAACCGCCGCCGAAACCCCCTTTCCGCCGTGGAACCGCGATCTGCTGACGTCAGCAGTTGACCAAATCTCCACTGTAAGTTTTCTTTCTCCTTCTAAACCCCAATATCTCCTCTGTAAAAATTTTCCTGCAGGATTCTTTGCGCCAAAAATTCTCCCCCTTCCAATAATTGATCTTGTGCAGGATTCTTTGCGCCGCGCTTAAAAAAAATTGTTTGCAAGTGATTGTGTTTACTGCTTTGCATATTTTAAATTGACTTTAAGGGGCTTTTACACCAATCCAGATTGGGTGGGGATTTCATTACCCTTCCCAGGACCCCAAAAATCACATAAAGCATATTGCATTGACCATTCAAGTTAATTAAAAAAGATTAGACTCAGCCCTAAGGACTTCACGCTCAATAGGACAAAGGAATAGTTGTAGGCATCGACCGTTGATCCTAACCTGACTTTGTGGTGTCTAGGCTAGACAGGTAGGGAAAGGTAACTTTAAAAGACCCGTTTCACGGTGATTCGTGAGCGGATCCCTCCTTTCTCTATTTGTGCTTACCTGGCCACAATTGGCGGTGAAGAGGCGGTTTGAGGTCCTACTTCTTGCCCTTTGGAACAGTTAGGAGTTGTCTAGCTGATCTAGGTGACCCTAGATCTAGGCTTGATTGTGCATTTGTGATTGATTGAACGTGTGTTGAAGCCTTTTATCGAAAATCTTTTTTTGAAAAAAGCTCCACATAAAAAAAACACAAAAAGAAAAAAAGGAAATTTTTTTACAAAAACTTGCAACTTGTCGCTAAGAATTCCGTGCACCCCACTTGCACCCACATTCTATTTCTTCTCCTTCTTACATCATGGGTACCTCACCTCCCAAAACTCTTGCCGAACTTTGGTACCCTCATCCAAACATTGCTTCATACGCGAATTGTTTTGGTCGAATTACGGACGACCCCTCCATGCCCAAAATTTCTTTGAAAGATCGAATAGAAGCGTCTGGGAGAAACAGTTCGACTCCACAATCCACTTTGTATCAACCATTTCAACCTTCACCGCCTTCTTACGTTGATACTCCTTTTTCGAGTTCTGTTGTAACTCCGAAATCCATGTCTATTGCTGAACATATTGAACAATCTCGTAACCGATCTTTCACTTCTTTTAACACTTCTAGTTCTTGGGATCAACAAGTCCATTCACCTTTTTATCCAAATGTTGATCCTACTCCTGTCCAACCATTCAATTCCTATCAGTCCTACCCGACTTCCGCACCTCCACTAGACATTGCTTCTATACAACCATTTGGGAGTTTCATGTATCCACACAATTTTGAATCTTTTACTGAAACCCCTTCATAACCCATGTCTAGTCTGGAACAGTCGTTGGAAGCTTATATTGTAGCGACAAATCGACAGATGAGGTATTTGGATGCTTCCATTGCCGCCCTTATGCAACCTAGCGAACCGGTAGCTAGTTTCCAACTAGCTCCAAAAATTCCAATGTATGATGAAGCGGTTGGACAGATTAAGAATTTGAGTGGAGAGACTGAGTTGTGCACCCTTCCAAATCAAACCTACCCATCACCAATTGAATCCCACAACTCCAGTTTTCAAACAAGTGTCCCAAATGATTCACCAGTTGAAGATAAAATGTTTAAAGAGTTGTATGAGTTTGTAGTGCTTGATTTTCCAGATTGTGAAGGGTCCCTTTCGAGTGAAACCATTACCAATCCTTTCGAACTTTACATCTCCAATCTAGAACCTGAATTGATAAATATCCATGCTTTTGATGAGGTGTCCGAAAAAATTGATTTTCACTTGATTGAGGATATTGACGCCGGGAATATTTTGGATGATGAACCCGTAGATTTGACTGAAATTTTATCTTCAATTCATCATTCCGAGTTATTAAATGTTTCTCTCGAACTACATATGCGCCTTGATTTTGATGATAATTGCATGGATGAGATAACTTTTGAGGAGAATTGTAACAACCCTAATTTTCCTATACACTTTTCTATACAAATTTTTTTTAAAATTTTTAAAATTCCATAAAGGAGTATTTTAACCTGAGCACAATATATATATATATATATATATATATATATAATTATTTTGTTTTTAAATAATTCCATTTTTAGTGTACATAAAATTGTTTTAAAATTAAAGTGTACTTGGGGTATTTAATGTTGTTGTTACCACTTTAAGTAGTTATTCTCCCACAATAATTACAAGAAGGAGTTTGTAGCTCATTGGTAATACCTTGCCCTGCTGAACCAAGCCACCCGAGTTCAAATCCCATGCCCCACATTATTTTTATATTTATTTTGTTTTAAATTTTTGGAAAGTCAACAGTAAAAAGGCCATAACTCCCAAAATATGTACTGGACAACAAAAAGTAAATATACCAAATTGTACCCCCAAAGAATCCCCGCCCATTAGACCCCTGACTCGGCCCGACTCGGTGCCGCGGGCCGGAGACTCGGTCAACTCGGTCCGGTGCCGCCGGCCGGACTTGGCCGGACGGCCGACTCACCAACAGAGAAAAGTTGGGTCTTGACCTGGTCCACCCTCCTGCATACTCTAAATGCTTGGATCGGTTATCATTTGGCCAATAAATCCCTTTTACTCCTATGTTTAATGAATTTTTAATGATTTTGTATATTTTTTATAATTTTTTTTATTAAAAACCCTAACCCTATAAAAAACCCCATACCCTCTACCCTCTCACCCTACATTCCTAAGTCCACTCTCTAAAAATTTCAAGAGAACATGGTACGTCGGAAAACGAGCGAAAGGCGAAGCGCTGCCGAAATCGACGGCGAAATCCCGGCGATCGTACTAGGACCTCTTCAGGACGTTTCGACGCACCGACAAACCCACTACCTTCCTATCACTCTCTAGCGTTGTCCAAACCCGTAAGTTCCTCTTTTCTACCTTTCTTTTCTTCCATTAAAATACGACTTTTCAAATCCGACGGAAATCGGAACAAACCGATTTCCGATTCGGTTTTCTATCAAAACTCACTTATCAATAATTCCATAATGCTTAAACATATTCATGTTGACTACTAATCACTTAAAAATTAATTTGAACAAGTTTTCACACATGAAATGATAGCTTTTGCAATATATCGCATTCTTTCACTTAAATACCACCATGTTTGGTTTATCACATTTAACCCTTTAACATTGCTATACCTTAAAGTAGATCACGAGATAATGACCTACCTCCACACACACTCATATGTAATCATAACACGCTACCTTGAAAACTTAGAATACGATAAAACAAGATTTTACATTAAAATACCATTTTCTTATTAAAACCTTTTCTAAAAGTTCTAAGTTATATACAATTTTAAAACAATATCTTTTAATAGGAAAATATGATAAGTCGTGGACATCGATCGTTTATCTAAACCTGACTTTATGGTGTCTAGGCAAGTGTGTCTGAGGCGGGTGGTTACTTAATTAGGGCCACTACTTGTAGTGGAGAGCCTCCCACTTACCTGACACTTACCTGGCCGCAATTGGCGGTGAAGAGGCGATTTGAGGCTCCTAATGACTTATCGTTTAGACCATTTAGAAATAGGTTAGTTGGCTTAGGAAACCCTAGAATCTAAAATACGGAAATTTACACCTTTTACAAATAAATACCTTATCTTTATAAAACCGTCTTCTAAATGATTAGCATTTATTAAATCTTTGCAAAGCGCCACTACAACCCACCTTTGGGGAACTCGTTAGGGATAGTACGGTTTATCATGCACCCTCGGGCTTAGTAGTGCGAGATTCAGACCTACGCAAGGAGCATTCGGTCTCGAAAGGTTTAAAATACGATATTTAAGAAAAATGAGATTTTTGGAAAATAAAATATTTATTAAAAATTATTCTTGTATAAACATATGTATATTTAATATTTAAACACCTATTTTGTTATAAGATAAAGTTTCCACCTTTTCCTAAAAATTACAAGATTAAAAGTTACATTAAAATACCATGAATTTCAAATAAATCAATATTACAAATTAATACCTTTATTAGGATATATTCACTAAAAATATCACTAAATAAAATCAAACTCATTATAACTATAAAGACGAATAATAAATACTTGGGGTGTATCTTGAAAACTTTACAAAAGTATTTTTACATAAAACCCCCTCAAGTTTTTTTAATTTACAATAAGGACCCTAACAATTATAGAACTTCAATTTACATTTCTTTTAGTCTGACTCGGGTTTGAGTCTGATTATTTCTAATTTGAATACGATTCAAGTCAATCTATATTCCTTAATATTCCAACTCAATATGAATACATGAATCCTAGAATCCAGTTAACAATCTATACAACTTGACTGAATCAAACCATGGATATACATCCATTATCCCGTTATTCCATTTACTTGATTATGCAGTTACAATCTGTTTACTGATATCATGGTTTTGGTCAGTCATCCAACTTATACAATACAATGCAACAATACAATCAAAACACTACGGGGTTTAAGGGGTAGATTGGTACGGAAGGTGTTAAAAGTGGCACGAGGCTGTAAGATTAAGACATCTAACATGAATCCATTTGCCGTTGTTCCGGATTGTATAACGGAGCCTTGTACTTCCATTTGCCCTGGTCTCTAGCATACTGAGACACCTCTCGTATATACTGGCATCCTTCTGTACCAAGCTACAAATAACAGCGTTAACACAATATTCTACAATATTTTACAATCTCTTTAGAAAATACCTCTTATTCTGTCTTTTCTAATTCTTCTTATCTTTGGGACTTACCGAGCGACCTGTTCGCTGACGACATTCTATTTCTTTTTTCTTTGAATGTCGTCAGGTGCTTTGGATCCAGCAGAGATAGAGCCCACCGGTGAAGACTTGGAGCAGTTTCACGAAGACCCCGAGTTCTAGATATTGTATCTTGTTCTATTCAGTATTTTCATTTCCTGTTATGCCATTGTTTAGGCATCGCTTTTCATTCCAGTTGTATTTACTTTTCATGCATTGTACAAAAGAATGTTATTAATAAAGTTGCTGTTATTTCTATATCTCTTGTCTCTTGTGATTTACTTTTATATTGCTTAGATACGCTTAGCGTATGTACTTCCGAGTATATACGTAGCGGGCCTCGTCGCGTCCCCTTCGCCGTACACCGGGAAGCGGGGCGTGACAGGTTTTGTTGGTGGCCCATGCAGGTCAGAGCTGTATGAATCCCTATCATGTGTTGGAGATAGTGCCCTCAGAGTCAATTATTGGATCACATGCACGTGATTGCAATGATTGAGTGAGGACCTATCCCGGTAGGACAGTCTTATTCAAGATGATAGTATGCTATCTGGTTTATCTTTATCATCGTGTACTGCTTTAGGTGACCTGACATGTCGCTATTACACGTTGATAGAGCCCCTAGGATTCTTGCTTGACCACCAGCAGTATGAGGGCGATCATATAAGTGGGAGCTGGGGTCTATAAGCACATCCTTAAAAGGTCCCTAGTCGTGGGAGTTTCGAGACAGGGCATCGATACTCCAGAGTAGACTAGTGTGTACATTCGAGACCCCGATGAGGGGTGGCGGCCGGTCTCACAAGCCACTGGTGTCAGTTGGATCACCTAAGATGTATACAGGTGCTCATTGGGTTATGAGTACACCGGACATGACTCGCTGGGAACATGCTAGTTGGTCTTATACCCGACGTCAGATAGCAGTTCACCGATGACATGTGTACAGGTTAGTTCATCGACCTGGGGATCGTCATTTGTCTCGTGTGAGTTCCTACTGTACTTTGATTACTACCCTACCATGCTCAAAGGAGACGTGTAAACAGGTTTTAGTTGGGTACAGTCCCGGAGGCAGTGAGCGGATCTTCAGGGGTTCGTCTCTCCCGGTATTGGGGGTGAGGTCGCGCTGTGTCTAGGAGAGCCATTACACGAAGCCATCGGCCGAGGCAGGAGATTTACTGGTAGGTATTCCAGTAGTATCTCAGGGTGTTCTGGGCTACACTCCGACACGACTTGTACCGCTTTTGGGGGTCTGACTTTTACCAACCCCCTAGGCCCGCCATGCGATACTCATAGACGAACGGACCGGACTGTACGGATATTGTCACTGACAGGCTCAGTAGGGTGTCAGGATGAGTTCGCTCATCGACGTCCCTTTTAGTCAATAGCTGGTGGCCCGTCACGTATGGCTAATACCTCGGACGTACTAGTGGTTAAATCCACAGCCATAGTATTGACGAGTCTTTAGAGTCCACCACACATACAGTTACTCAAGTTTCGGGCGAAACGCTGTAGAGGCCGTATGGAAATATGGCAGGGTCCGATCAGATACGTGCGGTATTGTACGGATCAGGATCGGACGGTTAGTACTAGAGGCCGTATGGATATATGGCAGGGTTCGATCAGATACATGCGGTATTGCACGGATCAGGATCGGACGGATAATACTAGCCGGCTTTGGTTTAAGCCGGATCCTAGTATAATACAGTGTAGATTTTGTCTCATTGCATTTGTATTTCGGTCGGAATATAGATGCGGGTGTGTATACACAGTATCGGGGTTTTCCTGTAATTTATTACGGGACCAGTTTTCTGGAGTTGCCAGTTTGCTTTCCGTTTCGGCCATATTTCTTTGTATCCTTCATTGGCCGAATATTGGTGGAGGAGAGCTTATTTGCATTTATGCAAATAAGTATTTGTGGAGGGTGTTCTTTGCATTTTGTTGGATCATGATGGAGGACCATCCCTTGACTTTCCATGGTTCATGATTGCTTGACTTTGTGAGCAATCATGGTTGTTGTTGATGGTTGTTTTGGAGTGTGGGTTTGTTTGTGATCATTTCCCTTCATGATTATTTTTATTCCCTTGCCTTATGTTTGTGGTTCTATCATCCATTCAGCTCTCTCTCACTCTCACTCCCACCTTGAGCCAAGGCCGGCCACTTGAGAGGGGGCTGCCCAATTTTGTAGTGGGGATTTTCTTGGTTCTCTTGATGGTTAAAAATCCCCAAGTTCATCTACAAATTCCACATATCATTTCCTCCATAAAATGGCAACCTCCATGAACCCCAAAATGAGACATGGTTCTACACACATTCTACAGCAAACCTTGGGCACGTCGGCTCGCCAACTTCGTGCCCGAGTTGCCTCGGTATAGAGGTGGGAGCCCGTAAAAAAAGCAGGCGACGTGGTGCCCTTCCGGTGACGAGGTGGAGACTGGAGATTCCGCGGGAGATCGGGACGACGACGAGAAGACCGGAGGACTCGGACCACTCGGTATATTTCTCTTCCCCATCTTGTAGTTAGCTGGATCTAGTTTAATGGCCCGATCCGGGTATTTAGTGCGCGGTGGTGCCGGTTCAAGAAAATTAAAATTAACCATCGCTTCCGCATTTGGCCTCGGGATGGAGGCCGGGGCGCCGCCGTGCACTTACAGTGGTATCAAGGACTCGCCATTAACATAGTCTAGCTTTGTCTAATGTGTTTTACATTTCCGATCGAACAAAATTCCAAAAACCCGCGTTTTCTTCACATCAGTTTCTGTCGAAATTTTTTGAAGTCCAAAAATTTTTCAGGTTGTTTCAGAATGATGTGTAGGACATTCTAAGAGTTCTGGGAAAATTTGGTCTCGTGAACAGTCTAAACGACCGCGGAACCGCGGCCAAACCCATGCTTGGGCCGCGGTTCCACCGCGACTTGAACTGTTCAGTATACCAAAATTTTGCAGAAAGCTCCTGACTTGGAAATAGGGGTTTTGGAATATTAATTTTGGGCCCAGAATTTCTTGATGTGCTACAGTATTGCTTGGGGCCCACTTGGTAAAATTTGTTCGATCGGATATTTTAAACACATTAGTTCACAGTATTTACATTATATCTGCGACCGTGAATGTCACTTGATCGGTAAATCCAGTCAAACTGCTATAGCCCGGTTAGACGGATTTGCGAACGTGACTTTCACGTTGATGTTCTGTGTATTGCTATGACGTTGCAGATTGGTCGTGGGGGATAGCCTGGTTGCAGTGGTAGTACAGTTTTGTTGTATTATGTATATTTGATATTGCGGGGCGAGCGTCCGACATGTGGACTGCCGTCACTGCCTGATTGTATTATTATTTTGGGGCACGACCAGGTTGCGGTCGATGTACCCATTGTATGTATATTTTACTTTCTGTACTAGGATTATCCCAAGGTGGGGTGCACGGATAGACGGATTCTAGAAGGCAACAAGCCCGCATCTCATGGCATTGAGACGGAGGGGGCTTCACTCTAGAATTGGCGGGCTATTCGCCGCACTCGTAGGGGGTACAGGTTGACCCTGTAGGGTTCCTAGGCACTCTCAAGAGGTCTCATAAGGCATCAACCATGCCAATTTCAAAAATTACGGTGCCGAGAAACCCTAATACGGATCGTTGGCTAGAAGTTTAGGCGATAAAATGAAACTAGTTAACAAGTTAACTACAAGAACGGAAATACAACCTTTGTAGATCCGGTTCTCCACCTCCATAGCTCCGCAATGAAGTCTTCTCGCTGTCCAAATGAAATCCCGGGCTCAAGCGTCGGCTTCATCGGAGAAAAGGCGGGCTAGGTCATCGACGACGTGCCGAAGATGATCTACGTCGAGGCATCACAAGATCAAGGTCCAACTTCACCAAGTCATGAAACTTGTGAAGAAAACACACTCTACTACTTGGCAAGAGGTAGAGGATGAAGAAATAGGAAGTGGGTAGACTTTAGAATTGGATTTCTCACTCTTTTTCATCAATCACCATTGATGAAGTGAAGCTTTCTTCATGAAAGAAAATGAAGAAGAAGAAGCATATTATTATGATAATCTTCCAAAAATAGAAAATAAAAGGAATCCTTATCATAATCTAACCATGGTGAAGTGTAGAGAATCAACTAGGGTTAAGTGGAGTGGTTAGGGTTAAGCATGAGACAAAATGGTGACTTAGTCAAAGCTTAATGAAGCTTCAACATGCAAGTCCAAAATGAGCCACCATTTCATTTCTTTATGCCATTTATTTTCCAAAATAAATAAACAAATAACTAAATAATGGAAAAAACAAAACCCTAATTTCCAACTTAACCATGGTTTAATTCTTTACACTTAACCAAAAAGCATGTATCATCAAACATGATACAATCATGTGCACAAAAGTATATCACATATACAATGTGCACATCAAGTGAGAAAATCCATTTAAAGTGAACCAATACTAGTTAATGCAAAGTAATATATCAAATATATAATTATACATTAAATCATTAAATCAACACTTGATTTAACGACCCGGTCATATCGCATATAACCGACTAATATTCAATGTATCGGCTTATCGAATCAATGCTTGAATCGATAACTAGGTTATATCGCATACAACCAATCGATACATTCATCGCGAGAATAGAATACGGTATCACATACACGCATTATTCTCGGTCACGCACATATCTCATATGCGCTCCTATCTCGTTTTGCTTGAGCCAGGAAACCTCTGTGTAGGACTCTAAAGACTCGTCAATACGCCGGCAGCAGGTGATGATCATATCAAACACCCACAAGCCACAAGCGGTCTTCTAAACGTAACGGCCACCCAGGTATTGAGCGATCAGAAGATCGACGAGCAAGCCTGCTCACACTCCAGTGAATCCAACCAGTAACACTACCGTACAGTCCGGTGTGATCGTCTGATATGTCGCATATCTTGCCTAGGGGTGGTAAACGTCAGACCCCAATAGCTCGATAAGTCGTGTCGATATGAGGTCTATAACAATTCGAGAAACTATTGGTAACACTTACCAGTAAATCTCAGCAACTCTGGCCAGGGATTTCCAGTTATAGCCAATCGAACACAGCGCAACATCAACTCCCTATACCGGGAGAGACGAATCCCCTCCTATCGCTCATTGCCTCCATGTGACTCGGGACTGTACCCAAAAACCACTGTTTTGCATGCCCTCTTGGACGTGGTAAGGTGGAAATCAAAGCACAGTGGGAACCACACAAGACTCTATGACGATCTCGGGTCAACAGACTACTCTGTACCAGTGTCACCAGAGAACTGCCATCTGACATAAGGTATAATACCATCTGGGAGTTCTCGGCGAGTCCGTCCAGTGTACCCAGTCTCCACTGAGCACCCGTATATCATCTCCGATGTCAAACACCAATGGATATGGGATCATCCATCGCCCATCTGTATGGGTCGAGAAGGTATACGCTAGTCTACTCTGGTATATCGATGCCCTGTCTAGATATACCCGCGACTAGGGACCTTGAAGGATGTACTTATGGACTACCATGTCCCCACTAGTATGATCCGCATCATAGTCCAGGTAGTCAAGTACACATCCTAAGGGCTTTACCAACATGTAACAGAGAGACAATCAGTATACACGTTAAGATAAAGATCAACCAGATAGCATACTATCATGTCGAGCAAGAAAGTCCTCCCTATATATGTCCCAGCATCCACTACAATATACATCCAATGTACAGTAATGGTCTCTAGGGCATACATATAACTAACAGACCCAGGAGGGGTGCCCAAGTTACCGGATTCCGTGAAGTGCTGGGTGGTCCATTCACATTGCTGAAGGGGGCTGCCTCGCTTCAGGTTTTGGCGGGTAACTTGCCGCGCCCGTAGGGGTCTAGGAGTTCATTGCATAGGCTATCCACACGACCAGGGGAACGTCAGGTTTCAGTAGTGGCTCTGTGAAACCCGGGGATCCCAGATATCTGTATTATTTTGTGATGCTGTACATTTCTGTGATGTTGCATTTTATCACGCCTTGAGCGAAATATTATATATTGGTATATATTAGTAGATGTTGTATATGTTTTACATCCGCGCTAGTCCAGTCCCCGCTCTGTCGTTAGTTAGCTAACCTAACGGGTAATGACGGGACCCAGTGGCGAATGCGGATGGCATATACGTACATCAGTATATTTTCGTTCTTTCTGGTGTGATCAATTGATGGGACTGCGTTGATTCGGATCAATGCAAGTTAAAAACAAACCTAATCTGATGTTGTTGGAACACTTTTTCAAAAAGCTGTTATTGCAAGGACGTTCTCTTTTGTTTTGCATCATGGTATTCGGTTAGAATATCCAGCACCTCAGTCGACGAGGCAAGGGCCGAGATCCCTTCACCAGGAGTGACCCCTTGGACAGAAGTTTGCGTCAGGGCATTAACTTTACTATAGCCGATTACTTTTGCTTTGCATCGTGGTATTCAGTTGGAATATCCTGCACCTCATTCTACGGGGAAAGAGCCGAGATCCCTTCACCGGGAGTGACCTCTTTAGCAAAGGTTTTCGTCACTATATTTTCTAAAAAGCTATCCGTTCCTTCAACGATATCAAGTTCATTACGTTAAAGGTTTTCGCCAGAAACCATTCGTAGCCCTCCGTCGTTTCATATGGGTGGTCAATAGTATTCAAGCTGTGTATGTTGGCCAAAGTCAAGGCACAGTGATTGGTAGCTATTGGGTATTCATATGCAGCATAGATAGATGCGTTGGTTTGGGACAGTCGTATAGCCTTGTTGGCCTTCGTCAAGGGCTTGTGCGGGTGGGTTCAAATCAACCTGGAGAATGATGGGTAGAACTTGACATGTGACTTATGATTTGTTGGCCTTCGTCAAGGTCATAAGAGCATGGGGCAAAAATCATATCGGGAGTTTCTAAAGAAACTGAAACTTGCCAGATATGCTCATACCTTCTGGAGTGTGATGACGTGAGCGAATTCCGTCACGTTATCATGCGATGATAGTTGGATCCCGATTCCCACTGATGAGTTAATTTACTCCTCGGGTGACCCCGATTAATTCTTCTTTCAGGTTTGGAGGAGAATTTGACGGTACAGTGGGAGGTTTCCAGATTAGATAAAATGGTAACCATTCTGATCTAGGTTAGAGTGCACGCTGAGTGTTTCTTTTCTCTCTCTCTTTGGCAGCGACCATTGACCCGACCCTAAGACTGTGACTCAGTGACCAAATTGACCGAACCTTCTTAAACACTGGCTTTTGGATTGTCATAGTTGCAGACCTCATTGCCACTCTTACTTTTACCCTTTTCTCCAGGACACCCCGTATTACTACGAACGTCCACTTCCATTGGACAAAACCATCGTATGGTTAGATATGAACTCGAAGGAATTTATTCGAGGATGGTTTCCGGTTCTGGAGGAAACGGATAGGACTATTCAGTTGTCTTTTCCTTTTACCTTCTCTCAGGTTGCGAGTGCTCCTTGGTTTAGGAGATAGTACACCCATTACGCAAATTGGATAGTCTTCTTCCAAACCTTAGGCTGGTGTCGACCGGTAGGGAATGAAGAAAACCAATTAGCATAACGATGGTGTACAGAAGGTATTAAGTAAAGACATATCAAGGGATTAGTAAGAGGGCAAAGTAAATTGCGACTGATATTCATGACCAAACCAAGTATTTCTTCGCTAATCCTAAAATCACCTTTGTATTTCTCCAGGACACTCCGTATCACTACGAAGATCCACAGTTTATTGGATACTCCATCGTATGGTTATATACGAACTCGAAAGGAACTTGTTCCAGTTCGGGGATGGATTCTGGTTCAGGAGAAATAGGAATAAGGTTTATTTGGTTGTCTTTTATCCTCACCTTCTCTCGCATTGCGAGTGCTCCTAGGATTAGGACAGTACACCCATTATGCTTATTGGATAGTCTTCTTCCAAACCATAGGCTGGTGCCGAACGGTAGGGAAGGAAGAAAACCATTTGGCCTAAAGGGGTATGCAGAAGGTAATGACTAAAGACATATAAAGGGATTTGGAGAGGTGGCAAAGAATTATACGGTTACAGTCGTGAATCTGGAAGAGGCATTACTAGGAATACCGGGATATCCCATCGAAACATTTCAATGTTTCAGTTTCACTGTGTACTGTTAAAGGATAACTGATTTTCCGATTAGATACTTACTCCAGGGTATGTATTTACCAGGTATGATTCTCACATCTGTATGGTTTTACAGATGATGAGTGGGAGTAAGTTATTGGGGATTGGGTGATCATCCTCATTATATCGGGATTCGTTGTAATCAGTGATATTTGAGGAAATCACTTGGGCTGTTTGCCGGTCGGCAAATATTTGGTTTTGAATATCCGCTGTTGTACACCAATTTCAAATTGATATATCTGTACGTCTATTTTTATAGAGTGAGATATACTTTTTGAAATTATGTCGATGACATTTACCTATATCAGTGGATGGTTAGGTAAGGAGCATTAAACAGCGGTGTAATTCTTCTTAACCATAAGTACAGTTTTCAACCTACGACACACAGGGATTGAGTTATCAGACTCAAGGGACTTATACAAAGTATTGTATGTTGTCTAGGGTCCATCAGGACAGAGGGGTTGGTCCTCGTACTATATTCGGTTTACTTATGACTTCTCTAGTTTTTAGACAGGTGTTTCGTGGAAACACAGGGTCCGAATTTTGAGAAGTTATAAGTATATGAATAAAGTAGAGAACCAGATATTGCAAGTATCGGGATTCTTCAAAGTGATTGAAGATATAGATACTTGTGTATGGTGTTCAGTTGATAGTAATGATTAAGAGAACTTGCTTCTCTTTCAGGTTACTCATAATTGGAAGCATTCCTAAGTTGAGTAACGCTGATCGGCCTCCTTCCATTTAGTTGACATGCACTGGAGACAGCTGCATGATTTGAATCTGGTTCAATTAAATCAGTGCCTCTGGTTCTATATTGGATATAGAACAGTTCATATCTTAACGTTGTTAAGGTACGGGGAGTTGTCCGGCTTATGATTAAAACCAGATTCTAGATAAGTCAAGGCACGTTTCTGTAATGGTTGTTCGTGGGTTGACCTAGGCTATGACGAGGGTTGACTTTCTACCATCTGGAAGATCAATAGTGATATTGTTCTAGACTCGCCACAGTTTTAAATAAAATGGATTTTTTTTCAGAAAACAGTAGTGGGAGTATGGTAGAACTGGAAGTGATTCCAGAACCACAAATGATTACTGAAGATTTGATAAGGAACCTAAAGATTCAATCAGGTTTGACATTCCATTGGCTACTCCACAGATACGGTGGGTAACCTCAGGCACCCGAGAGGTACTCCGGTAGCCTCAAGGACGGTGGTAGGGAGGTTCTTATTTACCCACACTTGCCATTGCTGTTGTTCTAGGCTGCGAGACCCAGCAGGAGGATGAGTATAGCGTCGTTCTAAACTTGCTTTAGAAGTGTACGTCTATATGACTCTGCCTGAGGGTTATCGTAGTCAGTGGGAGCAGCGGAAGCATTGGTGGACATATGGCTTATGTCTGTTTATAGACTAAAGCAGACATAGCGGAGATAGATCATCAATTTCTGATGTGACAGTCATAGGTTTGACTTCATCAGAATAGGGGATGGATCTGTTGAGAAGGTAGTAGGGTGTGATATCATGGTATTTAGATGACATACACAGAGTAGGAAGTGTTATTCCTATACTACGATCGGTTATACTTTGGTCGTTACACAGTGGTTTCTCCACATGGGACTTGGACATTATATCAGACATATTGGTTACTGGATCTATGGTTTTAGATCTAGATTTGGGTAGTTTTCCAATCTGGGTGCTTAGACAGCATTCTAAGAGTATTTAGAATGGACGACTCCTGGCACGGTAGTGTACCTGCAGGTGATGGAGTCACCCTCTCTAAAGATGTCTTACAGGCTAAAGGGGAGAGGGATGTACATGATTGGCAAATCACTTGCTCATGCAATTGAGTCAATCATGAGTTGTCAAGTACCACACCAGATGTTGTTCTTGCACTATATGCAATAAGTTGACATTGATCCAATCCTGGAGAAACAGTCGGAAGCAGTTTTAGAACATAAGTGGATGTTCTAGGGATATGATAACGACAGCCTCATTCGGGAGACAGTTATCATTCCAGGCTTCCAAGGTGACCTGGACGACAAAGGTTGTCAGAGTTTTAGTTTTTCCTTCTGACGAGGGGGCAGTATTTTGGACAGGTGGTCCAAGGCAATACTGAGGGAGGCATGGCGCAGGATACTGATTAAGTTCAGTTGACGATACAGTCTAAGAAGTTTGGATTTGGAGTTCATTTATGAGCTAGGACCCATCAGACATCTAGACACATTCTAAGACAGGTATTGCTCATTTCGGGAGATGGGTTTCTCCACGAACTTGAGATATAGAGAGACATCGAAAGAAACATCAGAGCGGATCCACTCACAGAGGCTATTCCTCAAACGCAATAGTTTCGCAAGCGAGCTTTGTAAGACTGACTAGTAGAGGAGTTGGGTGTTCGGTATCACACGGGCTGTGAGTATGCGACATCGCAATAATTAACCTTGAGTGCAAGTGGGAGATTGTTGGAGATAGTGCCCTCAGAGTCAATTATTGGATCACAGAAACGTGATTGCAATGATTGAGGAAGGACCTATCCCGGTAGGACAATCTTACTCAAGATGATAGTATGCTATCTGGTTTATCTTTATCATCGTGTACTACTTTAGGTGACCTGACATGTCGCTATTACACGTTGATAGAGCCTCTAGGATTCTTGCTTGACCACCAGCAGTATGAGGGCGATCATATAAGTGGGAGCTGGGGTCTATAAGCACATCCTTAAAAGGTCCCTAGTCGTGGGAGTTTCGAGACAGGGCATCGATACTCCAGAGTAGACTAGTGTGTACATTCGAGACCCCGATGAGGGGCGGTGGCCGGTCTCACAAGCCACTGGTGTCAGTTGGATCACCTAAGATGTATACAGGTGCTCATTGGGTTATGAGTACACCGGACATGACTCGCCGGGAACATGCTAGTTGGTCTTATACGTGACGTCAGATAGCAGTTCCCTGGTGACATGTGTACAGGTTAGTTCATCGACCTGGGGATCGTCATTTGTCTCGTGTGAGTTCCCACTGTACTTTGATTACTACCCTACCACGCTCAAAGGAGACGTGCAAACAGGTTTTAGTTGGGTACAGTCCCGAGCCACATGGAGGCAGTGAGCAGATCTTCATGGGTTCGTCTCTCCCGGTATTGGGGGTGAGGTCGCTCTGTGTCTAGGAGAGCCATTACACGAAGCCCTCGGCCGAGGCAGGAGATTTACTGGTAGGAATTTCAGTAGTATCTCAGGGTGTTCTGGGCTACACTCCGACACGACTTGTACCACTTTTGGGGGTCTGACTTTTACCAACCCCTTAGGCCCGCCATGCGATGCTCATAGACGAACGGACCAGACTGTACGGATATTGTCACTGACAGGCTCAGTAGGGTGTCAGGATGAGTTCGCTCATCGACGTCCCTTTTGGTCAATAGCTGGTGGCCCGTCACGCATGGATAATACCTCTGACGTGCTAGTGGTTAAATCCACAGCTATAGTATTGACGAGTCTTTAGAGTCCACCACACATACAGTTACTCAAGTTTCGGGCGAAACGCTGTAGAGGCCGTATGGAGATATGGCAGGGTCCGATCAGATACGTGTGGTATTGCACGGATCAGGATCGGACGGTTAGTACTAGAGGCCGTATGGATATATGGCAGGGTTCGATCAGATACGTGCGGTATTGCACGAATCAGGATCGGACGGATAATACTAGCCGGCTTTGGTTTAAGCCGGATCCTAGTATAGTACAGTGTAGATTTTGTCTCATTGCATTTGTATTTCGGTCGGAATACAGATGCGGGTGTGTATACACAGTATCGGGGTTTTCCTGTAATTTATTACGAGACCAGTTTTCTGGAGTTGCCAGTTTGCTTTCCGTTTTGGCCATATTTCTTTGTATCCTTCATTGGCCGAAGATTGGTGGAGGAGGGCTTATTTGCATTTGTGCAAATAAATATTTGTGGAGGGTGTTCTTTGCATTTTGTTGGATCATGATGGAGGACCATCCCTTGACTTTCCATGGTTCATGATTTCTTGACTTTGTGAGCAATCATGGTTGTTGTTGATGGTTGTTTTGGAGTGTGGGTTTGTTTGTGATCATTTCCCTTCATGATTATTTTTATTCCCTTGCCTTATGGTTGTGGTTCTATCATCCATTCAGCTCTCTCTCACTCTCACTCCCACCTTGAGCCAAGGCCGGCAACTTGAGAAGGGGCTGCCCAATTTTGTAGTGGGGATTTTCTTGGTTCTCTTGATAGTTAAAAATCCCCAAGTTCATCTACAAATTCCACATATCATTTCCTCCACAAAATGGCAACCTCCATGAACCCCAAAATGAGACATGGTTCTACACATATTCTACAGCAAACCTTGGGCACGTCGGCTCGCCAACTTCGTGCCCGAGTTGCCTCGGTATAGAGGTGGGAGCCCGTAAAAGAAGCAGGCGACGTGGTGCCCTTCCGGTGACGAGGTGGAGACCGGAGATTCCGCGGGAGATCGGGACGACGACGAGAAGACCGGAGGACTCGGATCACTCGGTATATTTCTCTTCCCCATCTTGTAGTTAGCTAGATCTAGTTTAATGGCCCGATTCGGGTATTTAGTGCGCGGTGGTGCCGGTTCAAGAAAATTAAAGTTAACCGTCGCTTCCACATTTGGCCTCGGGATGGAGGCCGGGGCGCCGTCGTGCACTTACATCATGCAGTTCTGGTCTGCGTGAACAATCTAAGCAATATAACACAAGAATCAGCAACTAAAACATTCTTTACAATTCATGATCCTTGAATCTTGCAATTTCATATTCCATGAATCTTATCATTTCATGTACTTGAATCTGTCCTGACTCAAATTTTTCTTCAGGGTTATGGATTCCCCGAACAACACCAGCACCAATGTCAACAACACACCTCCAGCACTACCTCTCACACCAGCTGTTCCTGCACCACCCACCGAACAAACAGTGCTACTTGAGGCGATCCGCAGCCTTCTCGAGGGACATCAAAAACTTCTGAACCGTCCTGAGACCGACGCACCGGGAGTAAAGCAATTCAGGGCTTTACATCCTAAGCAATTCTCTGGAAAAGGAAGCCTTCTTGAAGCGGAAGAATGTGCATAAAGCATCGAAGACGATCTGGCAGCAGCTCAAGTGCCAGACCTAGCTCGGGTCCGTGTGGCGGAACTACAGCTCACGGACAATGCTCGCAACTGGTGGAAGGCGGAAGAAAGCCGTCTGGTATAGCCAATTGAATGGAAGACTTTTCGTGAGAAGTTCGACGCGAAATACTTCCCTATGACTGCCAGGTTTGCAATAGAGCAGCAGTTCATTCATCTACAACAGGGTTCAATGTGGGACAAATCAGTAGATGAATACGACGCTGAATTCACCATGTTAAGCCGATTCGCGGCACACTTGATACCGACGGACGAGATTAGAGCCCGTCACTTTCAACAAGGACTGGACATGGAGTTCAGGCTGATCTAGCCACGGGAAAATTTCTGACTCATGAGGATGCTCTGGAAGCTGTCCGCAGTTATGAGGCAGTGATAAAAGCAAGGGGCAGACCTCAGTCTGCAGGAGTCAAACGCCCTGCCAACCAGATGGTAGGAGGAGCCTCTTCCAGGCCATCGTTTGAACCCAGGAGAACTGAAGAAATTTGCCATTACTGCCATAGAAAGGGACACTTGTGGAAGGACTGTAGGCGCGCAAAAGGTCTGTATCTAATTTGTGGCGCATCCAACCACGGAATTGGGAACTGTCCTTACAACAGCAACTCAACTCACCCACCTACCAACTACCCGCAGCGGCCAACCATCCAGACTCCTACAACTCGTCCTGCACTACCTGCTCCACCACCTGCACAGCCTACTCGCCAATTTCAACAAGTAATGAGGGACATGCCTAGAGGGCAGAGAAAGAGACCCCAAAGGTAGAATGTGCCTCCAGCTAGAAGGAATGTACCACGGCTGCAGGCATTCACATTAGAAGCCGTAGAAGCCAAGACTGTAGGTCAAGATAACACCGGTAAGCCTTTTTCCACCCTTGTATCCCTTTGTCATTTTTATACGCTATCTATACTACAGTCATCAGACTTTCCTTGAAACTGTTACACTTTCTTTTTTTCAAATTTCGAGGACGAAATTTTTTAAGGAGGGTAGAATGTAACAACCATAATTTTTCTATACACTTTTCTATACAAATTTTTTTAAATTTTTTTAAAATTCCATAAAGGAGTATTTTAACCTGAGCACAATATATATATAAGTAATTATTTTGTTTTTAAATAATTCCATTTTTAGTGTACATAAATTTTTTTAAAAATTAAAGTGTACTTGGGGTATTTAATGTTGCAGCTACCACTTTAAGTAGTTATTCTCCCATAATAATTACAAGAAGGAGCTTGTAGCTCATTGGTAATACCTTGCACTGCTGAACTAAGCCACCAGAGTTCAAATCTCATGCCCCATATTATTTTTATATTTATTTTGTTTTAAATTTTTGGAAAGTCAACAGTAAAAATGCCATAACTCCCAAAATATGTACCGGACAACAAAAAGTAAATATACCAAATTATACCCCCGAAGAATCCCCGGCCATTGGACCCCTGACTCGGCCCGACTCGGCGCCACCGTCCGGCGCCTCGGCCGACTCGGTCCGGCACCGCCGGCAGGACTAGGCCGGACGGCCGAGTCACCAACAGAGAAAAGTTGGGTCTTGACCTGGTCCACCCTCCTACATACTCTAAATGCTTGGATCGGTTATTATTTGGCCAATAAATCCCTTTTACTCCTATGTTTAATGAATTTTTAATGATTTTGTATATTTTTTATAATTTTTTTATTAAAAACCCTAACCCTAGCCTAACCCTATATAAACCCCCATACTCTCTACCCTCTCACCCTACATTTCTAAGTCCACTCTCTAAAAATTTCAAGAGAACTTGGTACGTCGGAAAACGAGCGAAAGGCGAAGCGCTGCCGAAATCGACGGCGAAATCCCGGCGATCGTACAAGGACATCTTCACGACGTTTCGACGCACCGACAAATCCACTACCTTCCTATCACTCTCTAGCGTTGTCCAAACCTATAAGTCCCTCTTTTCTACCTTTCTTTTCTTCCATTAAAATACGACTTTTCAAACCCGACGGAAATCGGAACAAACCGATTTTCGATTCGGTTTTCTATCAAAACTCACTTATCACTAATTCCATAATGCTTAAACATATTCATGTTGACTACTAATCACTTAAAAATCAATTTGAACAAGTTTTCACACATGAAATGATAGCTTTTGCAATATATCGTATTGTTTCACTTAAATACCACCGTGTTTGGTTTATCACATTTAACCCTTTAACATTGCTATACCTTAAAGTAGATCACGGGGTAATGACCTACCTCCACACACACCCATATGTAATCATAACACGCAACCTTGAAAACTTAGAATACGATAAAACAAGATTTTACATTAAAATACCATTTTCTTATTAAAACCTTTTCTAAAAGTTCTAAGTTATATACAATTTTAAAACAATATCTTTTAATAGGAAAATACGATAAGTCGTGGACATCGATCGTTTATCTAAACCTGACTTTGTGGTGTCTAGGCAAGTGTGTCTAAGACAGGTGGTTACTTAATTAGGCCACTACTTGTAGTGGAGAGCCTCCCACTCACCTGGCACTTACCTGGCCGCAATTGGCGGTGAAGAGGCGATTTGAGGCTCCTAATAACTTATCATTTAGACCATTTAGAAATAGGTTATTTGGCTTAGGAAATCCTAGAATCTAAAATACGGAAATTTACACCTTTTACAATTAAATACCTTATCTTTATAAAACCGTCTTCTAAATGATTAGTATTTATTAAATTTTTGCAAAGCGCCACTACAACCCACCTTTGGGGAACTCGTTAGGGATAGTACGGTTTATCGTGCACCGTCGGGCTTAGTAGTGCGAGATTCAGACCTCCGCAAGGAGCATTCGGTCTCGAAAGGTTTAAAATACGACATTTAAGAAAAATGAGATTTTTGGAAAATAAAATATTTATTAAAAATTATTCTTGTATAAACATATGTATATTTAACATTTAAACACCTATTTTTTTTATAAGATAAAGTTTCCACCTTTTCCTAAAAATTACAAGATTAAAAGTTACATTAAAATACCATGAATTTCAAATAAATCAATATTACAAATTAATACCTTTATTAGGATATATTCACTAGAAATATCACTAAATAAAATCACGCTCATTATAACTATAAAGACGAATAATAAATACTTGGGGTGTATCTTGAAAACTATATAAAAGTATTTTTACATAAAACCCCCTCAAGTTTTTTAATTTACAATAACGACCCTAACAATTATAGAACTTCAAATTAAATTTCTTTTAGTCTGACTCGGGTTTGAGTCTGATTATTTCTGACTTGAATACGATTCAAGTCAATCTATATTCCTTAATATTCCAACTCAATATGAATACATGAATCCCAGAATCCAGTTAACAATCTATACAACTTGACTGAATCAAACCATGGATATACATCTATTATCCCGTTATTCCATTTACCTGATTATGCAGTTACAATCTGTTTACTGATATCATGGTTTTGGTCAGTCATCCAATTTATACAATACAATACAACAATACAATCAAAACACTACGGGGTTTAAGGGGTAGATTGGTACGGAAGGTGTTAAAGGTGGCACGAGGCGGTAAGATTAAGACATCTAACATGAATCCAATTGCCGTTGTTCCGGGTTGTATAACGGAGCGTTGTACTTCCATTTGCCCTGGTCTCTAGCATACCGAGACCCCTCTCGTATACACTGGCATCCTTCTGTATCAAGCTACAAATAACAGCGTTAACACAATATTCTATAATATTTTACAATCTCTTTAGAAAATACCTCTTATTCTGTCTTTTCTAATTCTTCTTATCTTTAGGACTTACCGAGCGACCTGTTCGCTGACGACATTCTATTTCTTTCTTTTTTGAATGTCGTCAGGTGCTTTGGACCCAGTAGAGATAGAGCCCACCGGTAAAGACTTGGAGCAGTTTCACGAAGACCCCGAGCTTTAGATATTGTACCTTGTTCTATTCAGTATTTTCATTTCCTGTTATGCCATTGTTTAGGCATCGCTTTTCATTCCAGTTGTATTTACTTTTCATGCATTATACAAAAGAATGTTATTAATAAAATTGCTGTTATTTCTATATCTCTTGTCTCTTATGATTTACTTTTATATTACTTAGATACGCTTAGCGTATATACTTCTGAGTATATACGTAGCGGGCCTTGTCGCGTCCCCTTCGCCGTACACTGGGAAGCGGGGTGTGACAAGAATTAAGAGGATAGTATTGAGGAGAGTATTGAGTATGAACCATTTTTGTTTGATGAGTCGGATTTTACAATTCATCCTCCTGAACCTTTAACTGTTATACTTCCTAAATCACCCCCTTCATCCTTTCCATCGTTCCGACCACGCAAGAAATCACGCAGGAGGACTGTGAGCTTGAAAAATTTCTGTTCGATCACAGCAGTTTTGACGCCACTAGTGCATTCCTCCTTGAATCTGACACAAATTGCACAACCGATAATGATTATGAGTGTTTCACTTTTTCGGACGATTTTGAAGACTCATTACCTGAGTTTGAGTCCTTTGAATTTTCGGGAGAGTCAGTTGAACCATCTGAATCGGTTGCTTACAGTGATTTCGAACCATTGATGGAATCCTTCGAGTTCGAGACAGTTTCACCAATTTTACCTTCAATTGTTTCACCTCTGAAACTCGAACTCAAGCCAAGTCATTTCGAACCATTGATGGAATCCATCGTTTCGACCGCGCAAGAATCCATCGCGCTTCAATTTTCAATGGATAGTTTACCAAGTTCAACGTACCCATATTTTCTCGCGAATCTTGAGGGATTTGACCCCATTTCTCGACGGGTTGATAAATTAGCACAATCGCTTTTAACACATCGGTCATCACATTTTGCGCTAATTTATTCACTCGATTTACACGCTCAAGTTCGTACTACACTTCGTTCTCTCTTCCGACATTCTTCTCCGAATATACCGAGACTATATTCCACCCTTCTTTCCATACGGTCTCGTGTGTTTCTCAAATCCTTTCTCTACATTCCATTCTTCCACTAACCCTACCATTATAACGATAAAATTTTTGAATGGTTGGTGCTAACCTTTGGCCTGTGTAAGGCCTTGTATAGTTTGATTTTTCTCCTCCCTAACTCTGAACTTTAACATTTAAAACAATGGAAACACTGTCTCACTTAAGTTTGGGGGGACCTTTTTGTATATATATTTTGTTTTTCTTTTAACAATAATTTTTTTTGTAAATAAATAAACAGGGGAGCGCCGACAATTTTGACCCTCTTGGTATAGCCTGACAGTGAGGACACTGTCAAGTTTAAGTTTGAGGTGTGCTCGGTAAGTTTTCTTCCTTCGCATTCATATGTACATTTTTTCATTTGCATATTTATTTTAAAACCCATAAAAATTGAAATTTTTCAAAAATTATAAAGATTGAAAAGTTCAATTTTGGCCATATTTGACTTAAGTTTAACATGACGGTTAACTAGCTAGGAATAACTAGATCCTAGACTTAGTAAATTAAAAACCCTAAAAATAACCTTTCTTAAAATTTAACGGTAGAAAATATATGTCTTTGTAGTTTACTTAGAAATAGGCAAATTTTGAGTTCACTTCTTGGGCTAAGTCAAAATAAGGGAAAAGTATTGATATTTTTATTAAAGTATAAGTTTGAAAAATAATTTCTAAGTTTAAGTCTAAATTCTGAAAATATATACCCTGCAATTAGCACAAACACGAACCTTAAAACTTGGAATAGTAGAAGAGACCTTGAAATGCTCTTGTCTAAATTCCTTATTATGAAGGAAAATAAAATAAAAATACAAATGTGAATAAAGAGATAAAAAAAATGAACACTGGTTTTTGTAATTACTTAAGGCTGCATAAATATAAAAAATATTTAGCGAGGGTGCTTTATCACCTAGTGCCTTAGACCAACTAGTTTGTGAGTCATTGCTAAAGCCTTAGGTGTTACAAGACTAGGAATTACGCCTTAATGTGCAAACACATTTTGTAATCGGTCGTTAGTACCTCAAGAAGTATTAACGGTCGCATGAAGGATGTGTGAGCAATTTCATCTAAAAATTCACCAATTGAAAAGTAATTTGGACGATGGACAAGAGTATAATAGCTTGATTTGAATTTCCAAGTGTAGGGGTGATATACACACACACGTAGGGGTATGTGATTGTGGTTTGGATGAGAGATAGGAATGAAAAATAGGACTTATATCTTTAATAGAGATGATAAAAATTCCTAAGTTGAGATGGAACCCTAGAAGGAAAACTTAAAAGATGCTGAAAGCTGAATAAATTTACAGAACATATACGGTCTTAAGTTAAATGATAAGTGAGTATAAAAAATACGGGTTGATAATTTATAAGTTGAAGGTAATAGATTTCTTGCTAGAAAACCTAATTAGAGAATAAAAGTCGATAAGCCAAATTGATAGGATTTTGTGGGTAGTATCCATTGAAAACTCTCAGGAGACAACACTCCTCCTACTAGGGACACCTAGAGGTTTAACGGTTTGTTGCACGAGCTCAGTACAATCGCGTTTCCCTGCGAAAGTGAGGCCAGGTCTTTTCGAGAATAAAATTAAGTTTGCTCGAAGACGAGCAAAAGATAAGTTTGGGGGTATTTGTTTATATCATAATTTTACATTATTATATTCCCCATTCTTATACATTTTACAAATAAACATGTACTTTTGACCCATGTCTGCTACATAGTTGCTGGTTACAGGTTTTCGGAACAAAAATAGTGAAAAAGATGCAAAGACGATACAAAAGTAAGATTACGACCAACAAATGGAAGGATCTTGATCATGCCTACAATTTGAAGACTAAATGAAGATCAATGAACAAGTTCACAAAGTACAAAGGCAGTGCAAGATTTAAGACTTCGACACGAAGTAAAGGGTAAAAGTCCACGACGTTATGCACTGTGGAAATCTGGAAGAAAACTAGAAGACAATCTGAGAAAGCAAGTGAAGAAACAAGTAGGAAAATGCAACATGAAGAATGCAGCTAACAAGCCCTCATCATGGCCGCAGAACCATGGCCAAACCTGCCTTCTGGCCGTGGATCCGCGGCCATGTGCTGCGCGTGCATGGCGCGTCTCGGTGGTGTCGGTGCGACGGTGCATTTATTAGGTTTTTCTTGGGGTAAAATTGTAATTGCAGATGTGAGTCGATTGTAACCCTAGGGTTTCTATGTTCTATAAATAGAAACCCTAAAAACTCTTTTAGGTTATGCCTCTTCTTGTGCCTCATTTCATTTTATCAAAATTCAGATCTGTAAAATTCTGCAATGTATGAAGAGAGCATCAAATAAAGTAAGTAGTTTTTATTTCCATACCCTAGGTAATTTCTTTCCGGCCATAGTATAGATTTTTCATTATCTGTCCTAGTATAACTTTCATTCTCTGCCCTAGTTAGATAGTTAGAAAATGTTTTTCAATTCCCTAATGAGTGAGTAGTCTCCTCGTTTGTTAGGGTTAGATTTGGGGAAGGCTTGAGAGATGAAGATCTCTCACCCCTTTCTTTCTCATCACACGTTTTTATAGGACTGCATGCATACATGCACACACCGCTCCCTACGGCATCCTATCCCACAAGGTAGCGGTGATACCGTAGTATAAACGACCGGTTGCGTATGTTTTCCATGGAGGTTAGGGTAAGAATTAAGAAAGGAAGGACAAGAACCTAGAGAAAGAAATATCGTTTCTTCCCGATGGTACTAATCTACTTTATTAATTATTACCATAACACCTCATAGATCTTAAAATAGCGCATAGAAAGCGGTGAGGAATATTGATTTTCCAAACTTAACCTAAACCTAACCCACACAAGATTCTAATCCTAGTGTAGATCAACCTTAGTTTTTAGATTTAATCAATCCGACAACAATCGGAATTAACTCGTTAGAACAATTAGGAAATACACAAAATCCCTGTGGATCGACCCGTACTCACTGGCTAGCTACCAAGCGACGCCGTTCTTGATTGTGGTTAATAAATATTCTTTGAACCAATCACGAACAGGTCGCTCGGTAAGTCCCAAAGGTAAAAGAAAAGTAGAATAGACAGAATAAGAAGATATCTTTTAAAGTTTATAATATTTTTGTAATGTTGTGTTAACGCAGTTGTTTGTAGTTTGGTACAGAAGAATGCCAGTATATACGAGAGGGGTCTCTATATGGTAGAGACCAGAGCAAACGGAATGTACAAGGAACTGTTAAGCCACGGTACAACAGCAACGGAATATAAGTTAGGTATCTTAATCTTACCGCCTCGTGCCAATTTTAACACCTTCCGTACCAATCTACCCCTTAAACCCTGTAGTGTTTTGATTGTATTGTTTGTCTTGTAAATTGTATTGATTGTATAATTGATTGACTGACCAAAACCATGATATCAGTAAACGGATATAACCGTAGAATCATGTAAATGGAATAACTGGAGAACCATGTAAATGGAATGTATATTTATGGTTCGGTTCAGTCAAGTTGTATAGATTGATAATTGGATTCATAGATTCATGTTGAATTGTAATATTGAAGATTGTAGATTGTACTTGAATCATATTCAAGTCAGATTATACTGAGACTCGAACTGAGTCAGACAATTAGAAATGTAAGTCGAAATCTTGATTATTTCTTAAACCTATAATTGCTAGGGTCCTGAGGGTAATTTATAAACTTGAGGGGGTTTTATGTAAAATATACTTTTTTTTATACTTTTCAAAATACTCCCCAAGCATTTATTATTCGTTTTTAGAGTTGTAATGAGTGTGGATTTTATATTGTGATATTTTTAGTGAAAATATCCTAGTTTTATAAATAAAGGTATTCATCTGTAATATTGATTTATTTGAAATTCATGCTATTTTAGTGTAAATTTATTCTTGGGATTTTTTTAAGAAAAGGTGGAATATTTATATCATAACAAAATATGTATTTTAATGATAAATATACATATATTTATAATAAAAATAATTTTAATATATATATTTTATATTCTAAAAATCTCATTTTCTTAAGATGTCGTATTTTAAATCTTTCGAGACCGAATGCTCCTTTCGGAGGTCTGAATCTCGCACTACTAAGCCCGGGGATGTGCGATAATCCGCACCATCCCGAACGGGTTCTCCAAAGTGAGTGGTAGCGGCGCTTTGCAAAGATTGTAAAATATTAAATCCTTTAGAAAACGGATTTATAAAGTAAATGGTATTTATTTGTAAAAATATTAATTTTTCGTATTTTAGGTTCTAGAGTTTCCTAAGTCAACTAGACTATTTCTAAATGGTTTAAACGACAAGTCGTGAGATGTCTCAAATCGCCTCTTCACAGCCAATTGTGGTCAGGTAAGTACAAGTGAATAAAGGAGGGATCCGCTCACGAATCACCGTGAGACGGGCCTTTTAAAGTTACCTTTCTCACTTGCCTAGCCTAGACACCACAAAGTCAGGTTTAGATAAACGACCGATGTCCACAACTTATCGTATTTTCATAATAATATGTATTTATTTAAAAGTGTATCAACTCTAACTCTTTTAGAAATAGTTTTATTAAGTGTATGGTATTTAAATCTAAATACTTATTTTCTCGTATTCTAAGGTTTCAATGGTATCGTGTTAGGTTGTATGTAAGTGTGTGAGGAGGTAGGTCGTTACCTCGTGATCTACTTTAAATGTATATGAAGTTTGATTGGTTAAATGAAGGATTGAAACAATGTGGTATTTAAGTGAAAAATACGATAATTTGAGAAAGCTATCATTTCATGTGACGAAACTTGTTCAAATTGTTTAATTAGTGTTTAATAATCAACATGAGGAAGTTTAAGAATGATTGTATTATTGAGAAGTGGAATTTTATAGAAAACCGAATCGGAAATCGGATTTGTTCCGATTCCGTCGGGTTTTGTAATTTCGTATTTTGAGAATGGAAAAGAGAGATAGAAAGGGACTTACGGGTTTTAGATTACTCAAGAGAGTAAGAGGGAACTAGAGGGATCGTCGGTGTGTTGCATCGCCGCTGATAGTTCCTTAAAACGATGGCCGGATGTTCCGCCGGGAATTCGTCGGAGCTTCACCTCGAGCTTGTTTTCAAAGTACACGACTCTTGGAAAATTTTTGAGAGAGTGGGCTCAGGATTTTAGGGTGAGAGGGTAGAGGGCAGGGGGTGTATTTATAGGGTAGGCTAGGGTTAGGGTAGATGAAAGGTTAAAATGAAAAATATAATAAAATGTATAAAAAAATGTATTAAAAGTGGAGTAATTGGGGTTTTAAAAGATTTCTGAAAGTGTTCTCAGGCTGAAATTTTGCAGGTGCATAGAGAATATGAAAAGACACAACTTTCATGTTGGTGGCCGGAATCGGCCGACTCGGCCGTAACTCGGCCGTAACTCGGTTGGAGGACTGAGTTAGACGAGTCAAGGCCGATTTGGCCGTTCCCGGCCGAGTCAGGCGGCCGAAATCCCCCCCGACGGTTCATCTAATCTCTGGCAATGTTACATTTTTGGGTGTAGTGGGGTTTTTGTGAGATATGCACGTGTAAACCCTTGGTATTCTAAAGGTTTTAAAAAAAATCAATATTAAAAATAATGTGGGATATGAGATTTGAACTCTGGTGGCTTGGTTCAGTAATGCAAGGTATTACCGATGAGCCACAAGCTCTTTCTTGTAATTATGGAGCCAATTAATTACTTATCTTGTGCTCAGGCAATAAATACCCCTTTAAGGATTTTGAAAAGAAAACAATTTAAAAATTTATATGAAGAGAGTGTATAAGAAAATTAGGGTTTTACAGAAAAGAAATAGTATCTTTTAAACCAATCATAGAAAGATAAGCAATAAAAAAACACTATAATTTTCTCTCTCATAAAAAAACCCCACTTTTATTTGCGCTTTTAGAAGAAAAAAACCAACCCTTTACTTAGTTTAAAAGTAATTAACACACCTCTCTGTGGATCGACCCTCAAGTATTACGATTGCAATTCCGTATACTTGCGGTTAAATTTGAAGACTAATAAAATCCTTATCAAGTTCTTGGCGCCGTTGCCGGAGATGTTTAGTTTAATTACATTTAAATTTAAGTTTTAGATTTTAGTTGTAAATTAAATTAGATTTCTTTTAGTGAATTTGATTCTGCAATATTTCTGTTTAAAATATCAGGAATTGAGAAAAACTTTCTAGAAGAGAAGATCGAGACGAATAAGAGGCAAATTTAGGTAAAATCTCGTTCTTCCCAAAATCTCGATTCGATTCAAACCAACAGATTTTTGCAGGATTCTTTGCGCCATTTAAAAAAAAATAGTTTAGATTTTATATTTTTGATTGTTTTAGATTGCATTGCATATTTAAAATGATTTTAAGGGGCAACAACCTAAATCAAGATTAGCTGGGGATTTCATCACCCTTTTTAGGCCCCACAAATCACAACTGAGCATCCGCATTAACCTATATTAAATTAATAAATATCTAGATTTCAGCCTCTTAAGGACATATCGCGCTCAATAAGATAAGAGGAGATTGTATGTAATATAATGGTTATCCGATTCAATCTTAAGACGTCTAGTGACGTGTGACTAGTTGTGGTTACTTAATTAAGACCCGCTATTTCGATGATTCATATTGCGAAACCATTCTACTTAACTGACACTGATCTGGTTTCAAGCTTTTTAAAGAGCTGTTAGAGAATCTATCCTACAATTTGTCTCTTAGCAGTTAGGAGCGAGTCTGGTAACTAGACCTAGATAACCCTAGATCTAGGTTGTTTGCGCATCTTTGTTTGTGATTTATTACAATTTTTAGTTTAAAAAAATGGGTGACGAATATGCTAGCTCAACTTTATATGAACTATGTTATCCAGTTAACCCAACACTTGCCGATCATATTAGAATGAATAATATAGGAGCGGTTATAATTCACTTTACACCATGAGTGAATGTTGGTTCAGTTGTGGTGGAAGGTGAATTATAACCGCTCCTATATTTATTCATTCTAATATTATCGACAAGTGCTGGGTTAACTGGATAATATAGTTCATATAAAGTTGGATTAGCATGTTTGTCACCCATATTTTTTTAAACTAAAGATTCTAACAAATCAAAAATGAAGATGTGCTGGGTTCGCTTAGCACCCCTGCTATGTTTCGGCATGTATCAAGTATGCTATTTTCAAAAAATCTAGGGTGTCGAGCGAGCCCGACCAAGGATCTAACTAGAGAATTAGGGTTTTTATAGCATGTAAACAAACTTTACACTAAGTGATATAGGAATATAACCTTTGTAGACCGGTCCTTCACTTCTAAAGCTCCGTGTAGTAGTCCTTTTGCTCCAAGTAGTGGTGTCCCGGACTCTCCCTAGGCTCCACTAGCCGAAAGGAACGAGCTTGCTCAAGGATCTTCGAGTCCAAAAATGATCTAAGTCGAAGAATCGCTAACTCAAGCTACCTCTTCACTAATTGATGAATTAGTGAAGCAAACAACCTATACTAAATAGCTAGTTTGGTATAGATTGATGAAGTAAGAATTTTGCTCACTTTAGAATTATTTTTCTCCTTTTATTTTCCACCTCATTAGAAAGCTAGAAAGCAAAGAAGGAGATGAAGAAGAAGATGAATGAATGAACCATGGTGAGAAATTATCACAAGTGATATTTGCAGAGACTTAACCATGGCTAAAAATAATGGTTGGGTTAATAAATATCTGGAGTAAAACAAAATTAGTGGACTTAAGTCAAGACTTCTACATACTTCCACAAGCATCTTAGCCATGCTAATTTCCACCTAATTTTTATTTTTCCCTTAATAATTAATCATCTAAATTATCTTTAGTTAGGTATGAGTCTCATATACCCAAATCCAATGTATAATCTAGCATGACACAAAAAATAAACACATTAATATATATCACATATATATTTATGTATTTAGAGAAAATAGATTCTTAAGTGAGCTAATATTAGTTAATATATATTAATATATCAAATATATAATTATATATTAAATTATTAAATTAATACTTGATTTAATAACCCGGCTATATCACATACAACCGACCAATATCATTTACATATATATCAAATAAACACATAACAAATTATTTAATCAACACTTGATTCAATAATCCGGTTATATCTTATATCGCGAGATTAGAATACTGTATCACATACATGTATTAATCTCGGTCCCGCATATATCACATATGTGCCCTACTTCGTTTCGCTTGAGCCAGGAAACCTCTTTATAGGACTCTAAAGACTCGTCAATACGCCAGCAGTAGGTGATGATCATATCTGTCACCCACAAATCGTCAGCAGTACTAACTGGATGTAACGGCTACATAGGTATTGAGCGATCAGAAGATCAACAAGCAAGCTTATTCATTCTCCCGTGAATCCAGTAAGTAACACTACCGTACAGTTCGGTCTGTTCATTTGATATGTATCGAGTCTGGGGGTGGTAAACGTCAGACCCCAATAACTCGATAAGTTATGCCGATGTGAGGCTCATAACGGGTCGAGAAACTACTGATAACATTTACCAGTAAATCTCATCATTAGCCCTGGCCAGGGACTTCCTGTTATGGCCAATCGAGCACAGCACAACATCAACCCTCAAGACCGGGAGAGACGAAACCCCTCCTATCGCTCATTGCCTCCATGTGACTCGGGAATATCTCCGGATCAACCAACGCTTCGGCCTGGAACAGCGTAGCGACGGATAATTCAGAATCAACATAGGTCCAGTCCTGGGCAACCCTACATCCGGAGCTAGACAAATACTACTAATGGGGCGGAACGACCTCTCGATCTACTTACTGCAGCCTAGGACGGGCGTCGTCGTCTAGGCGTTCCCTGTTGCTCTGATCTCCCCTACGCCTAGCCCAAAATCCACCTGTTTGCACGCTCTCTTGAACGTGGTAGGGAGAAAATCAAAGCACAGTGGGAATCACACAAGACTCTATGACGATCTCGGGTCTACAGACTAACCTGTACCAGTGTCACCAGAGAACTGCTATCCGACGTTAGGTATAATACCATCTAGGAGTTTTCGGCGAGTTCTGTTCGGTGTACCCATTCTCCAATGAGCACCTGTGTACAATCTTTGATGTCAAACACCAATGGACGTGGGATCATCCATCGTCCTATACAAGGTCAAGAAACGTACACACTAGTCTACTCTGGAATATAGATGCCCTGTCTCGATACTCCCACGGCTAAGAACAATTAAAGGATGAACTTGTGGAATACCCTAGCCCCACTAGTATGATCTGCATTGTCATGCCTCGCTTCCCAGTATACGGACAGAAGACATGACGAGGCCGCTACGTATTTACTATGAAGTAAATACGCTAAGCGTATCTAAGCAATATAAAAGTAAGCACAAGAGACAAGAGATATAAACTGAACAACAACTTTATTTTACGATGCATGAAAAGTAAATACAACTGAATAAAAAGTAATGCGTAAACAATGGCTTAACAGAAATGAAAGTACTGAATGGAAAGTGTACAATGACTAGAGCTCGGGGTCTTCACTGAACTGGTCCAAGTCTTCAGCAGTGGGCTCGATCTCTGACGGGTCCAAATCACCTGACGACATTCAAAGAAGAAAGAAATGGAATGTCGTCAGCGAACAGGTCGCTCGGTAAGTCCCAAAGATAAGAGGAAAGTAGAATAGACAGAATAAGAAGGTTTCTTTTAAAGTTGTATTATATTGTTGTAATGTTGTATTAACGCTGTTGTTTGTAGCTTGATACAGAAGAATGGCAGTGTATACGAGAGGAGTCTCTATATGCCAGAGACTAGAGGCAAGTATAGTACAAGAAACCGTTTATGCCACGGTACAATAGCAACTGGATTCATGTTAGGTGTATTAAGTCTTACTGTCTCGTGCTACTTCTAATACCTTCCGTACCAATCTACCTCTTAAACCCCGAGATGTCTTGTTTGTATTGTTTGTTTTGTAAATTGTATTGATTGTATAATTGATTGACTAACCGAAACCATGATATCAGTAAACGGATGTAACCGTAGAATCATGTAAATGGATATAACTAGAGAATCATGTAAATGGAATGTATATCCATGGTTCGGTTAAGTCAAGTTGTATAATGGATTCATGGATTCGTGTTGAATTGGAATATTGTAGATTATAAATTGTAGATTGTAGATTGTACTTGAATCATATTCAAGTCAGATTATTAATGAGACTCAGTCTGAGTCAGACAATTAGAAAAGTAAATTGAAGTTCTGATGGTTTTAATGTTATCGGGCACATGGGCGGCAGGATTTGTGCTTTTTCAAAGACGATTACCATATTGATAACACCGTTGTTAAGTTGTCTACCTTAGATAGGTAAGCACCCACTTCTCCGGCTCCCTGAGGCTCAAGAGATTGGTCCCGCTTAAACCTATGTTTACTAGGGTCCTTAGGGTAATTTATAAAACTTGTGGGGTTTTTATGTAAAATACTTTTATATACTTTTCAAAATACTCCCCAAGTATTTAGTTATCGTTTTTAGAGTTATCATGAATGTAGATTTTATAGTTGTGATATTTCTAGTGAAAATATCCTAAATTCATAATAAAGGGTATTTATTTGAAATATTGACTTGTATGAAATTCATTGTATTTTAACGTAAGTGATTCTTGTGATTTTTGAAAAGAGTTGGAATATTTATATTATCACAAAATAGATATTTTAATTATACATACATACATATATATATATATATTTATATAAAAATAATTTTTAATATATATATTATATTTCTAGAAATCTCATTTTCTTAAGATTTTGTATTTTGTAAATCTTTCGAGACCGAATGTCCCTTACGGGGGTCTGAATCTCGCACTACTAAGCCCAAGAATGTGCGATAATCCGCACCATCCCGAACGGGTTCCTCAAATTGGGTTGTAGTGGCGCTTTGCAAAGATTTGTGTAAAATACTTAATCCTTTAGAAAACGGTTTTATTAATAATGGTATTTATTTGAAAAGGTGTCGTTTTCCCGTATTCTATGTTCCCGAAAGTATTGTGCTATGTTGCATATAAATGTGTGAGGAGGTAGGTCATTACATCGTGATCTACTTAAAGGTATAGCAAGGATGTGATGGTTTAAATGTCGAAATAAAACTGTATGGTATTTTAATGAAAAAGTACGGTAAAAGTTACAAATGGAATTAGATTGTCATGAAATTTGTTCAACATGTTTATTAGTGTTTAATAGTCAACATGTAATGGTTTAACAAGATTGTATTAAAGAAAAAGTGAGATTTTAGAAAGAACCGAATCGGAAATCGGATTTACTCCGATTCTGTCGGGTTTTAGAATTTCGTATTTTTAGAAAATATTAGAGAAGTGGGACTTACTGGCTTAGAGCTTAGAAGGGAGGAAGAGGAATCGGGAGGAGGCGTCGGTGCGTCGTTTCATCACCGGAAGCTCCTAGGGTTGTCGTCGGAATTTCTCCGAAGCTTCGCCCCTTTGCTCACTTTCAAAACACACTAAGGTTCTAAGAATTTTCTTGAGAGTTGGCTCAGAATTTTGGAGTGAGGGGGTAGTGTGTAGGGGTGGTATTTATAGGGTTAGGCTAGGGTTATGGTAGATGAAGAGTTTAAATTAAAAAAATGTAAAAATACATTAAAAAATTCATTAAAAATAGAGTAAATGGGGAATTCAACAGTCTCTGGAACTGATCCAAATAAATGGAGTGTGCAGGGGGTAGGGGAGGGGAAGAGTCACATTTTTCCTGTTGGGGACTCGGCCGTCCGGCGGTGCCGGCCCGAGTCGGGGGATGGGTAGGTGGGGGGGGGGTCGCCTGATGTAGCCTCTGGTATATTTAGGTTTTCATGTGTAGTGGGAAATTTTGGAGTTATCACGTGTTGACTGTTGGACTTCTAAAAATTTTTAAACAAAATAATATTAAAAATAATGTGGGGCATGAGATTTGAACTCTGGTGGCTTGGTTCAGCAGTGCAAGGTATTACCAATGAGCTACAAGCTCCTTCTTGTAATTATGGAGATATTTAATTACTTAAAGTGGTCATAGAAAATGTAAATACCCCAAGTATACATTAATTTTAAAGCAAATTTTTGTACACTAAAAATGGAGTTGTTACATTCTTGTAACTTGAAATTAAAAAGCAAAATAATTACTTATATCTTGTGCTCAGGCTAAAATACCCCTTTATGGATTTTGAAAAAAATATTTGAAAAAAATTTGTATAGGAAAATTAGGGTTGTTACATGCATCATAGTCCTGGTAGTCAAGTACACATCCTAAGGGCTTTATCAACATATGAGAGCAAGACAGTATCACAATACTAGTCTACATGTTAAGATAAAGAGCAACCAGATAGCATACTATCATGTCGAGCAAGAAAGTCCTCTCTATATATGTCCAAGCATCCATTATAATATACAATCATGTACAATAATGGGCTCTAGGGCATACATATAACTAACAATCTCCCACTTGCACTAAGGCCAGTTGTTGTAGTATCTCATACCCAACATCCTAAAATCTCTCAAATTGTATCTGGGGTATGGCCTTCGTGAGTGGATCCGTCGTGTTATTCTTCGTCTCAACTCTCCCGACCTCGATCTCCCGGAGATCAACTATCTCTCTGATCAGGTGATACCGCCTAAGAATATGTCTGGATCACTGATGGGACCGGGGTTCCTAGGCCAAAACCACAACTCCATTATTATCACAATACACAAGTATTGAATTCTAAATGGTAGGAACCTCACCAAGTTCATCTCATGAACTTGTTTATCTAGACAGCCTCTTTGGTAGTATCGTTGGTAGCGATGTATTCAACTTTTATCGTTGAGTCTGCTACGGTATCTAGTTTGGAACTCTTCCAACATACCGTCCCTCCACTGAGGGTAAAGACAAAACCCGAGACTGACTTTCAGTCGACCTTATCACTCTGGAAGCTCGAATCGGTAAAGGACTCCATCTGGAGTTCACCGTTACCATATACTAAGAACATTTCTTTAGTCCTTCTCAAGTACTTAAGAATGTTCTTCACAGCTGTCCAGTATTTCTCCCCAGGATGTAAGAGGCATCACCCAAATCTTTCATGGAGAACTATTGTGATAAGAAGAGCTTGACCGAGTGTAGCATAGGAATATCATTTCCTATCAAGAGTATGTCATCCACGTACAATACAAGGAAGACAACCTTAATTTTTACAACCTTCTTGTATATACAAGGTCCATTTACGTTTTTGATGAAGTCAAACTCTTTGACTGCCACATCAAAATAGATGTTCCAACTCCGCGATGCCTGTTTTAACCCGTAGATTGATTTAAGTAGCTTGCACACCTTTCCGCTGCTCCTATTATCTATTTAGCCCTCTGGCTGTGTCATGTGCGCGCTCTCTTCTAAATCACTATTTAGAAAAGCGGTCTTGATATCCATTTGCCAGATTTCGTAGTCATGGTATGAAGCAATGGCAAGTAGGATCCTGATGCACTTAAGCATAGCTACTAGAGAAAATGTTTCATCATAGTCCATACCTGGTCGTTGACGAAAACCTTTTGCTACAAATCTAGCTTTGAAAGTCTCAACTTTTCCATCTACACCAATTATCTTTCTCAAAGATCTACTTGCTCCTAATGGGTTTTACCCTTTCAGGAGCAACATCCAAACTCCATACTTTGTTAGTGTACATGGATTCCATCTCGGATCGCATTGCATCCAGCCATTTCACAGAGTCCCCACTCGTGATGGCCTGCCCAAAACTAGTTGGGTCATCATCTTCCATGATGCAATTCTCACTCCCACCGTCAATGAGAAAACCGTTGTATCTCTCAGGTGGATGAGGAACCCTACTAGATGTGTGGAGTGGCTGAGGTTCGTTGGAGGCTATCAAATACTCTGGTTCTACCAAATCATGAGCTGCAGTTTGTGTTGCTGGAACATATTCCAGTTCTACCTCATGACCACTAATTTCTTTCACAAGAAATTCCTTTTCTAAAAAGGTGGTATGTTGAGCAACAAACACCTTTTGTTCCTCACTGTGGTAGAAGATATACCCTTGCGAATTCTTCGGATATCCTACAAACTTGCACAGAACTGACCTTGCCTCGAGCTTGTCCGGATTTTGCTTTTTAACATAGGCCGGATAACCCCATATCTTAACTCATTTAAAAGATGGTCTCTTCCTATTCCATATCTCATATGGAGTGGTAGGCACTGATTTGGTTGGAACTCTATTCAATAGGTATGCGGCTTCTCAAGCGCATAACTCCAAAAGGAAATAGGCAACTCAGCAGTACTCACCATAAAGCGCACCATATCTAATAGGGTGTGGTTCCTCCGCTCCGATACACCGTTGTGCTGTGGTGTATACGGAGGAGTAGACTGAGAGAGAATCCTATTCTCTTTTAAATAATTCAGGAACTCCGTGCATAAGTATTCTCCTCTCCGATCAGATCGAAGAATTTTAATAATTTTACCCGTTTGGTTCTCTACTTCGTACTTATATTCCTTGAATTTCTCAAAAGCTTCAGACTTGTGTTTCAACAGGAACACATGCCCGACTCTTGAGAGATCATCGGTGAATGAAATGAAGTACGAGGAACCATTCATGGCATGTGTAGACATAGGACTGCATACATCACTATGTATCAGTCCCAAGATTTCAGTAGCTCTTGCTCCGTGTCCAGTAAATGGAGTTTTGGTTATTTTGTCTTTAAGACATGACTCGCAAGTTTCATAAGATGTAAATTCATACGGATTCAAATATCCATCATTATTTAACTTAGCTAGTTGTGTCGCATTGATATGAGCTAGTCTACAATGCCACAAGAAGGATTCGTTCATTTCTGAACTTTTCCTCTTGTGTGTGTGTTCTGTACGTTAAGAACTGTATTTTGATTCAGAACGTATAAACCGTTACATAACATACCAAACCTAATCAACACTTGATTTAGGAAAATGTTCATAACATTTTTCTCTACTACAAAGTTATATCTTTTTTTATCTAATAAAGAAACCGATATTAAATTGCAAATCATAGATGGTACGTAATAACAGTCATTCAAGATCAATGTATTCCCATTTGATAATACAAGGTGATATTCACCAACTGCTTTGGCTGCAACATTTTCACCATTCCATACTCTGAGAGAATGATCACATATTTCCAGTTTTCTACCTTTCTTTAGCCCATGTAACATATTACATATGTGGGATCCTGATCCGATATCCAATACTTAGGACGTAGAGCATACTGAGAAACAGTTCTCGGTAACGAACACACCCGAAGAAGATGCATCAACATGCTCATTCTTTCCCTTCTTACTGAATTCTGGGATGACTTTCTAATTGGATTTTTTCCTCGTTCGGGTCGCGTGGGAATCCAGATATTTCCTTATTTTCTGCTCAGACTTATAACAATTATAAGATAGAGTGGAACCAACGTTTCTCACCTCAGTATAACAAGTGGGTTCGGTCAATATATCCATATTATTATCTTGATTAAGGCATGTCATGGTCGCTACCAGGAGAGAGAGAGAAGAAAACACTGTGTGCGCTCTTGCAAGATTAGATTGGTTATTATTTTATCTAATCAGGATGGCTCTCACTGTTTTTATCAAATCTTCCTTCAAACCCTAAAAGGTAAGACTAGCCGGGATTAATTACACCCTACAAGTTCGCCAATCTTTCGGCTAGACCAGTGTCGGTACTTTGAGGGAGATTCCCCGTATTTTCGCATGGACCTAATTAAAATAAACCTCGTTTTCCTAGAGGCATAACCCCGTTGACACCTTTCTAGACACCTACATGATTGGTTAATTGTAAAGTGCAAAACTCTCTCAGGAGTAACTCTTACTCGCAGTGGGTATCGGGATCTAACTATCTCATAGAAGGTATGCAATCTCATTGTAAATTTCAACACTTGAAATTCCCGATAAATGTTTTGCCCCTAGCGTCCTATGACCTTGACGCAGGTGATTGAAACACTTTCCGATTGTGTAAATGTAAAAGTATCGATTCAAATAGTCCCCGATTTCGGCGCTATTTGATTGATCGTAAAATGCGAGACTGAGTAAGTAAATCAAATCGATAAGAGTCTCATTGTGTCGGAAATTAGAAAATTGAATAAAGTTCACAATCAAAAAATTATATTTGACCGCAATCAACTACGGCGTCAGTTGTAGATCGTAAGCGAGTGCGGATCGTCCACAGGGATTGTGCGATTCGTTTGTATATTTGATTTGTTTGAATCGAAAAGTTAATCGAAAAGAAAAGAAAACATGATTCAAGAATTTATCAATTGATTCAGGTGTCACGAGTTTAATCAAGAATCAAGAAACTGATAAACAATCAAGGTTTCGATAATATTTCCAACCAAAATGTCAAGAATCTAAATGAGGCTCGCAGGAATCGATCGGATCTATAGATGTGATGTAATTTCAAGATTTCGTGTTCTTGTCCTTCGAAGGATTGATACTAGATCGATGATGATCGACGAGAGTTAGGGCTTTCTTGATGAAACTAGGGTTTCATCCTTTAACCCTTGTTCTTTCGTAGATATCATTCACATTCTAGCCTCTAGCAATTTCAAGAAACGATCGTAACTCCCCAATCTCGAGCGATATCAATCAAGAAAGCATCGCAACGAATTGGGTCGTCGATTCTTGAACTTACCGGGGTTTACAAAACTCGTAGGATTCAAGAATCGATTTAAGATATATTATATCATCATTCTATTGATCGTTTCGACTCCTCGACGAGCGGAGTATTACTCAAACATCACAACAAGAATTACAACTAGAAATTTAGATTGAATCATGATGCAAGAATTTAAAGAAAACAAGATAAAAGAATATCACCTTTTATTTATATCAACAATTTGATTACAGTCGCTCAAGAACTACAAGAGGAAGAATTAAATTGCCGACTTGGCTTCGCTCGGCCCCGTGAGTCGCGGATCGGCTTGGACCACTTGCTCTGTTGAAGACCGGCTCGGCTCCTAAAAGGTTGCAAGGCTTCTTGCTTAAATGGGTACTCAGGATCTTGGCTTTTGATTGGAATTAGGGTTAGGATTTCACACAAGTCCTCTCACTAGACTTGTGGAAGAAGAAGATGAAGAGAGAGATAGAATGGCTCTAAATTGGTTACTAAAAATGAACTAGTCAAGGATCAAGTCCTTTTTACAAGTGAATGAATTTTTTTTACAAGTGAGCCTAGGGTCTTATTTATAGACTTCCCAAACCCTAAGCCTTTTAGTTCCCTCCAAAAGTTTGTTGAAAGACTTCTAGAAAGAGTTTGTTAGGCTTAGCTTAGGGTTTAAGCTAGGGTTTAGGAAGAAGTTTCTAGAATGATAGGCTAGTTTAGTGTTGATCCCAAAGCTTGCTGATCTGGCAGAAGTATCTGGAGTCTTCTGGAATTTGTTGTGCCTTTTTGAGGTGTAGCCACTGAGAGAAGAATTATGCACCAAAATTCAAGTGATGACGTGGCAAAAGCGCCGCGGTTCCGCGGCATAAGCTGGCTCCTGCCGCGGTTCCGCGGCTCTTTGGGGGCTTCATGGCTTGAAACTTCAATGGTAATTCTTGAGCTGACATTTGTAGCTTTATCTGATATGTTGAATTTTATTTGTCCCTTTGGATTGATACCCGAACTGAAATCATTGAGTTGGCGTACTGTTTGATCAGCTCTTTTGGCTTTGCTTTTGGGTTTTCCTGCACAGATCTCAAAACAAGTGTTGCACAAATGTAGGGATAATGCGATGCCATGAAATGTAGTCAATTTCCTTTATAGTGTTGGTTTAAGAGTCTAATACATGCAATCTGATATTTTGCGACAGTTTTGCTAATATGTAAAAATATGAATGCCGAACACTTCTATATGAATGCAAATGATGAGGAAATTGCCGGTTAAAATATGCAATATTTTCGACTAATCAAATTCCCCCAAACTTAATTTCGATCGTCTCGAGCGAACTGTTTTATTAAAAAGAGAATGAGAAAATAAAGAAAGAGAAAAAACTAACTAGCACACTTTCGTAGGCAACACGATTGCACTGAGCACGTGCAACAAGCCTTTAAACCTCTAGGTGTCCCTAGTAGGAGGAGTGTTGTCTCCTGAGGGTTTTCAGCGGATTGCACCCACAAAATCCAATAATAAAAGGAAGATCATGAATATTAAATTTAAAGACAAGAATTGTAAAAGAAAAGCTTCGAAAATTAGGGTTTCCAACTAAGCTAGATTTTCGGTTGTCATGAGCCCTATCTTAATGGTCATGAAAAGATGTCAGAAATCACGTTCTCCCTCAATAAAACATCGTCTTATTCTTCATTCCTATTTTTCTTCCAAACAATGATCATATCACCCTGCGTGTGTGTAAAGGACATCCCTACACCCGGAGAATTCAATTCAAGCTATCATACTCTTGCCCATCAGCCTCAGTACTTTTTAATTAATGAATATTTAGATGAGATTGCTCACACACTTTCATGCGACCGTTAATACTTCTTGAGGTACTAACCGACCGATTACTCCTGTGCTTGCTTACTTGGTGTATTTTCCTCGTCTTGCACCACCTCAGGCATAGCAGTGACTCCCAGACCAGTTGGCCTTAGGGCACTAGGTGAAGAAGCACCCTCGCTATACATTTTTATTTCCCTCGGTGATAACAAAAGCAGTGTCCATTTTTCTCACCACTTTATATTTTTATTCATTTTTTTTCTTTTTATTTCCTTCATACATCGGCTTTAAGACAAGAGCATTTCAAGGTATCCTCTACTATCCCAGGCTTCAAGACGTGTGTAAGTGCGAATAGCAGGGTATCAACGTTCAAAATGTTTGGCTTTCCAGAATAGAAACTATTTTTCAGACTTATTTTTATCCTCAGATTAGTGACGTCCTTCATCTTACTAACCCTTGGGACAACGGCTCATAATTACTTATTACTAGTTCGTATAAGAAAACTTCTAATTTTCTTAGTTTTCTTAAATTTTTCTAATCTCATGGATGTAATTGTTCACTGTCTAATCTTTCATTATCTTATTTATATACAAAAAAGTGTAAATATTAAAATTATTTTTATACTTGAAATTTTTAAAATTTTTTATAGGTTTTGAAAATTTTTCAATTTTTATAGATTTTTTAAAAGAAATGTTTTGTGCTTATGCAGATGATATGCAAATGATGCGAAAATAAGCACAAACCTCCCCCAAACTTGTTTTCAACAGTGTCCTCACTTTTGCCAAATGCTATACCTACAAAAACTGTAAGTCTGGGAGGAATTATTAGTGGGGGGTAAAATATATAAGTGAAGAACTTCCCCCAAACTTATTCTTTTCACTCACCTTCATTCAAAAAATTGATGCAGTGATATACAGGATATGAAGGTGAGACGGAGGAATTTTAATCAAAATAAACTGGCTCTTGTAAGAACAAGAGCTCCTCCGTGGGGTCAGTGGAAAAATACGGCTTTAGCCTATGTCCATTTACTTTGAAAAAGGTGCCGTTTTTAACATTTTCTACTTCTACTGCCCCGTGCGGGTATACAGACCGCACAACAAAAGGTCCCTTCCATCGAGATCGGAGCTTACCCGCGTGAACGTGTAATCGTGAATCATAAAGAAGGACTTGTTGACCAGGTGAAAATGTTTTCCTCAAAATGTTTTTATCGTGAAAAACCTTAGTCCTATTCTTTATGATTACGACGTTATCATAAGCTTCATCGCGGAGTTCGCTTAGCTCATTAAGTTGCAGCTTCCGAAAGTTGCAAGCAAGGTTTAAATCAAAATTTATTTCTTTAATAGCCCACAATGCTTTATGCTCTATCTCAACGGGTAAATGACATGCTTTTCCAAACACTATCCTATATGGAGACATCCCTAGGTCGGTCTTATATGCAGTTCGGAATGCCCAAAGAGCATCCGTCAATTTGGTCGACCAGTCTTTTCTATTTTTAGCAACAGTCTTCTCCAGGATAAGTTTGATTTGTCTGTTTGAGATTTCAGCCTGCCCGCTTGTTTGGGGATGATAGGGTGTAGAAAGTCGGTGGTTGATTGAGTATTTCCACATCAGAGTCTCGAAAGATCTGTTGCAGAAATGTGTCCCATTATCGCTAATGATAGCGCGTGGGTGTCCAAATCGCGAAAAGATATTCTCTTTTAAGAACTTAATGACAAATTTTCTGTCATTAGTGCGACATGGAATGGCTTCTACCCACTTTGAGACATAATCAACCGCCAGCAGTATGTGCAAATTCCCAAAGGAGTTGGGAAAGGGACCCATAAAATCAATGCCCCAAACATCGAATATTTCAACAACCAAGATGGGTTGCTGAGGCATTTCATTCCTCTGGGAGATTCTACCCGTATACTGACATTGTGTACAGGTTTTGCAATGCTCAAATGCGTCCTTGAATAAGGTCGGCCAATAAAATCCACATTGCAAAACCTTTTCCGCTGTCTTTCTAGGACCAAAGTGACCCCCACAGGCCTGATCATGACAAAAAGAAAGAACACTCTTGAACTCTTCATTCGGGACACACCGGCGAATGATCTGATCAGGACAATATTTAAACAGATATGGCTCATCCCAGTAAAAGTGTTTTACTTGGGATAGAAAACGGTATTTGTCCTGTTTCGACCAATCGCTGGGTATCAGTCCCGTGGCATGATAGTTCACAATATCCCTGAACCATGGTTCATTGGATACGCTCAAGAATTGTTCGTCAGGGAACGAGTCATTGATTGGCAGGGTCACAGGGGAAGAAATGATGCGTGAAAGATGGTCAGCTACTACGTTTTCACATCCTTTCTTATCTTTGATAACAAGATCGAATTCTTGTAACAGTAGAATCCAACGTATTAGTCGACCTTTTGCATCTTTCTTCGCCAGAAGATGTTTTAAAGCGGAATGGTCAGTATACACAACTATAGGTGAGCCAATTAAGTAAGGCCTGAATTTTTTTAATGCAAATACAACCGCTAAGAGTTCTTTTTCTGTGGTTGTATAATTGATTTGTGCATCATTCAGGGTCTTACTAGCATAGTAAATCACATGTGGCATCTTTTCGATGTGCTGTCCTAGGACTGCACCTACTGCAAAGTCAGATGCGTCACACATCAGCTCAAAGGGGTAGTCCCAGTTTGGTGATGATAAAACAGGGGCTGAAGTGAGTGAGTGTATAAGTGAGTCGAAAGCTGTCTCGCAATCCGAGTCAAAATGGAAGGTCATATTCTTGGCCAGGAGAAGAGTTAAAGGTCTAGCAATTTTGCTAAAGTCCTTAATGAATCTCCTATAAAAGCCCGCATGGCCAAGGAAAGAGCGAATATCTTTGACGCTTTTGGGATGAGGGAGGTTTTGAATGACATCTATCTTAGCTCTGTCAACCTCAATGCCTTTCTGTGAAATGACATGTCCAAGAACAATTCCTTCTTGGACCATAAAATGGCATTTTTCCCAGTTCAAAGTCAAGTTCTTCTCTTTGCAACGAGTAAGAACAGCGTCAAGATTCGCTAGGCAATCGGAAAAAAAGTCTCCAAAAATCGAGAAATCGTCCATAAAGATCTCCAGAAAATTCTCTACCATATCAGAGAATATCCCCATCATACACCGCTGAAAGGTAGCGGGAGCATTGCATAACCCAAAGGGCATGCGACTGTAAGCAAAAGTACCAAAAGGACAAGTAAAAGTGGTTTTATCTTGATCCTTTTTGGCGATGGGGACCAGATTATAGCCTGAGTATCCGTCCATAAAACAATAATACTCTCGTCCCGCTAAGCGTTCCAGCATTTGATCAATGAATGGTAGAGGAAAATGGTTTTTCCTCATGGCAGCGTTGAGTTTTCTATAATCGATACATACACGCCACCCAGTTTGGGCGCGTGTCTGAATCAACTCATTCGCCTCATTGGTTATAACAGTGATGCCGGATTTCTTAGGAACGACATGTATAGGACTCACCCATTGGCTATCGAAGATGGGGAATATAATATCATTATCTAAGCATTTGACGATCTCTTTCATGACAGCTTCCTTCATGACTGGATTCAACCGTCTCTGTGGTTCTCGGGTTGGTCTGGCATCATCCATCACATGTATATGATGTTCAACTATCAAGGGACTAATCCCTTTGATGTCCGCCATACTCCAACCAAACGCCTCTTTGTTAGATCTCAGTGCTGATAAAAGTGCATTCTCTTGCTCTAATGCTAGAGAAGCGGATATTATAACTGGTAACGTCTCCTTCTCACCTAAATAAGCATATTTCAGATAAGAGGGTAAAATTTTGAGATCTAATTCAGGCGGAGAAATGATAGAATGAGGTATCATTGAGTGATTTTTGGATTTACAAAGAAGCTCAGAGCCTGTGAAAGATACAGACTCGGGTGGAGAAAAGTCAGAAGTGCAGGACTCAAGTGTAGGTAAAGTGTCCTCACTAAGATCTTGTGTAAAGTCAAACAGAGATGTGGTAATGTCATCGAGATCAGTAAAGCAAAGTTCCTCAGCTCCACAACTATCGAGAGCGATCTCATGGATAGAGCACACATCTAAAATATGAGCAGAGGGTTCTGATGGCTGACTTCCAACTTTGTAGATATTTAGTTCAATGGTCATATTTCCAAATGATAAGTTCATTGAACCGTTTCTATAATTTATAACAGCGTTGGAAGTGGTAAGGAAAGGACGACCCAGAATCACCGGAATTTGGCCCCGGGGGTTTGCTACAGGATGTGTGTCGAGCACAATGAAGTCTACAGGGAAAACAAATTCCCCGACCTTTATCAACACATCCTCTAATTCACCCCTTGGTTTGGTGATAGATCGGTCTGCCATATGGAGAGTGCAGTGAGCAGGTTACAGCTCTCCAATCCCTAGTTACTCATAGACAGAATAAGGGAGCAGGTTAACACTAGCGCCAAGGTCTAAAAGAGCACGATTTATGTTTTTACCCCTAATAGAAATCGATATTGTAGGACATCCTGAGTCCTTTCGTTTCTTTGGTAGATGGGGAATAAAAGCAGTGCTGATATTATTAGCCATGAAGACCTTCTTCGGCACTTGAGTCTTCCTCTTCCTAGTGCACAAGTCCTTAAGAATTTTCGCATAAGCGGGGACTTGTTGAATTGCATTTAGGAGAGGGATATTGATGTTAACCTGTTTGAACATTTCTATAATTTTCTCCATATGAGGACTCGTTCTATTACCCCTTAACCGGTTCGGGTAAGGAGCTTTCGCAATAAGCGCAGGGTCCATCATAGGAGAAGGAAGAGGGGGTAGACGAGATCCTAAAAGAGGTGTGGGGACCATCTGTGGAGAACTATAAGGGTTGGGAGAAGGTGTTGAGCCTAATGGGAAATGGAGAATAGGCTCTCGAGAAGGTGGTATGGTAGAAGAAGAAGGATCAGAAGGAGAAGTGTGTGTATGTGGAAAGGTCTCAGCTGGGGTGTTGATATGATTTTCAGTATCATCAATACCTTCCCCGACATGATTGTTCAGCACTCTTCCCGATCTCAACGTTGTGATGGCATTTACATTGTAATGCCCAGGATTCTGTAGGGGTTGAGAGGGAAGTTTCCCTTTTTCTCTCGCACTCATTTCGGCTTTTAGGCGTGCGATTTCAGCTTCCATCGATCTGATACTCTCAGCTTGGGACGCTGAGTTTTTCTTTATCTTACTGACGGAAGATCTAACCTCAGTCGAAACCTCTATGAAATTTGATAACAGTGATTTCATGGTTTGAGTGAATTGAGAGAATTCGTCAGAACAGGTCGATTGCATAGGATTAGACTGTGCAGGAGTGTTGCCCTGGTTTTGGAAATTTTGTGACTGGTAGGGGTGCTGAGTGAGTTGAAGGGGTTGCTATTGTGGTGGAGGAAGAGCCCTTTGAAAATTATTCGTGTTTGGAACCGTGTTTTGAGATTGGTTTTGGTTCCAAGCGAAATTCGGGTGATTCCTCCAACCCTGATTGTACGTGGAAGAATATGGATCATTTCGAGGTCTTTGAAATGCGGCATTTGTATGCTCGTGACCTTAAAACGCAGAGTTTAATGGACATTCTTCCGTTAAATGAGACGGATCAGAACATCACCCACAAACAGTTTTGGGGATCGACATTGGGTTTAGGGAGGCTGCAGAAAATTTGTGTTCCATAGCGTCGAGCTTCTTTTGCATTGCTGCCATCTCAGCTCGAACACCTATGGACACATCTATTTGGTGTACGCCACCCCTATTCAATGGTTGGGTTCCACTCTCCCACTGTAGTGATTTTTCAGCGAACTCTTCTAAATACTTCCAAGCTTCCCCATCATCCTTGGTCATAAATGTACCTTGATACATGTTTTCAAGGCTCTGTTTAGTGCTTGGGTTAATGCCCTCATAAATGATTCGGTAAAGCTCCCATCTCGGGATGCCGTGATGAGGACACTGAACCAATAGATCCTTGAAACGTTCAAAGCATTTAGAGAATGGTTCAGCAGGGAGCTGGGCAAACTGATTCAGTTCGCTACGGATTCGGGCTGTCTTTTGTATTGGATAAAATTTCTTAAGGAATGCAGCGACGAATTCTTCCCAATTCGTAATAGAGTGTGCGGTAGTGTTATATAGCCACTTCTCGGCTATATCGCACAATGTAAATGGAAGAAGTCGTAGACGCATCGCATCCACTGAAAGTTGTGACGTACCCATCATTACGCATACGTTTTCAAATTTGGTAATGAAAACGTAAGCGTCCTCAGTCTCGAGTCCGTGGAATTTGGGTAAAAGATTGATGTACTGGGGTTTAATCTCAAAGTTATCCCCATTGGCTGGTGGTGTGGATAAGCAGGTCGAAAGATGACTTCTGAGTGGATAGCACCTCTCCTGGAGAGAGATGCGGGGTGGATTCTGCGCACCAACGGACGGCGGCAGATTAGGGTTAAAGAAGTTTGATGGAGGTGGATCCATCGGTGTGGGTGTGGTAGGAGGTAAAGAAAAAGTAAATGGAGAAATATCGACTTCGGAGTCGATAAAAGGCACGCGGACTAAACGGGCACTAGAATCCCGTGTCCAGCCTATCTTGTACTAAAAAGGGTTAGTACAAGTGGCAGCGTTAGCTTATAATTAGGGGTAAATGAATGAATGCGGTGTTTGCTTTGAAAAAGGGACTGATTTTTTTTTTTAAAAAAAAATGATGCGACACAACAAATGCAGCACACAAACCCTAGAATCTAGTGGTCACCTAGGTCCGGCTCTAGACCGCTCCTAACTGCCAAAAGACAAGTCGCGGGATAGAATCCTCCCCTGCCTCTTTGTCCCCCTGTGGCCAGGTAAGTGCCAGGTAAGTGGGAAGGTACTCCACTACGTAAGTAGTGGGCCTAATTAATAACCACTAGCCTTCGACACACTTTCCTAGGCACCACAAGAAAACGCGGATAAGCAATGAATTACCCACGGCCTTCTTCTGTCCTAATTGAGCGCGACAGTCCTTAGAGTCATCTCTAGATTTCTTTTAGTTAATGTGGGTCAATGCGGATGCAAGTTTTGTGGTTTTCGGGGCCTAGGAAGGGTAATGAAATCCCCACCTAATTTGGATTTGGCCGTGCCCCTTAATATCCGAATTTGTAATGCAAACAACCAAGAAACAAAATCACGCACAAATTTAATTTTTCAATTTGCGAGCTGCTATTCTTTGCAAAGAATCCTGCAGAAAAGTATTAGTTGGAGCTAAAAAGAGGAGAGAGAAGAAGGTAAGAATTCACCTGAAGCAAAAATTTTTCAGAGATCCCCCAGACTTGCCGCGGTTCTGCCGCGAATCCCTTCTTATGCCCGCTTCCGCGGTCTCTTGATGAGATCACCCTACCAAAATTCTTCAGAAGCTTCCTGTTGATAACTCCAGCTCTCTGGAATTTTCCAAAATTTTTTCCAAATTCCCAGCAAGCTCCAGATCTCCTTGCAATGAAACACAACAAATTGTTTAGGGTTTGCACGAATTTTGATCTCAAAAATCATAATGAAATAAATCTTTCAATTCAAACTTTGATATAAAACGAATTAGCGCGCGATCCCCGGCAACGGCGCCATTTTGATTGAAACACTTTCCGATTGTGTAAATGTAAAAAGTATCGATTCAAATAGTCCCCGATTTCGGCGCTATTTGATTGATCATAAAATGCGAGACTGAGTAAGTAAATCAAATCGATAAGAGTCTCATTGTGTCGGTAATTAGAAAATTGAATAAAGTTCACAATCAAAAAATTATATTTGACCGCAATCAACTACGGTGTCAGTAGTAGATCGTAAGCGAGTGCGGATCGTCCACAGGGATTGTGCGATTCGTTTGTATATTTGATTTGTTTGAATCGAAAAGTTAATCGAAAAGAAAAGAAAACATGATTCAAGAATTTATCAATTGATTCAGGTGTCACGAGTTTAATCAAGAATCAAGAAACTGATAAACAATCAAGGTTTCGATAATATTTCCAACCAAATGTCAAGAATCTAAATGAGGCTCGCAGGAATCGATCGGATCTATAGATGTGATGTAATTTCAAGATTTCGTGTTCTTGTCCTTCGAAGGATTGATACTAGATCGATGATGATCGACGAGAGTTAGGGCTTTCTTGATGAAACTAGGGTTTCATCCTTTAACCCTTGTTCTTTCGTAGATATCATTCACATTCTAGCCTCTAGCAATTTCAAGAAACGATCGTAACTCCCCAATCTCGAGCGATATCAATCAAGAAAGCATCGCAACGAATTGGGTCGTCGATTCTTGAACTTGCTGGGGTTTACAAAACTCGTAGGATTCAAGAATCGATTTAAGATATATTATATCATCATTCTATTGATCGTTTCGACTCCTTGACGAGCGGAGTATTACTCAAACATCACAACACGAATTACAACTAGAAATTTAGATTGAATCATGATGCAAGAATTTAAAGAAAACAAGATAAAAGAATATCACCTTTTATTTATATCAACAATTTGATTACAGTCGCTCAAGAACTACAAGAGGAAGAATTAAATTGTCGACTTGGCTTCGCTCGGCTCCGTGAGTCGCGGATCGGCTTGGACCACTTGCTCTGTTGAAGACCGGCTCGGCTCCTAAAAGGTTGCAAGGCTTCTTGCTTGAATGGATACTCGGGATCTTGGCTTTTGATTGGAATTAGGGTTAGGGTTTCACACAAGTCCTCTCACTAGACTTGTGGAAGAAGAAGATGAAGAGAGAGATAGAATGGCTCTAAATTGGCTACTAAAAATGAACTAGTCAAGGATCAAGTCCTTTTTACAAGTGAATGAATTTTTTTTTACAAGTGAGCCTAGGGTCTTATTTATAGACTTCCTAAACCCTAAGCCTTTTAGTTCCCTCCAAAAGTTTGTTGAAAGACTTCTAGAAAGAGTTTGTTAGGCTTAGCTTAGGGTTTAAGCTAGGGTTTAGGGAGAAGTTTCTAGAATGATAGGCTAGTTTAGTGTTGATCCCAAAGCTTGCTGATCTGGCAGAAGTATCTAGAGTCTTCTGGAATTTGTTATGCCTTTTTGAGGTGTAGCCAATGAGAGAAGAATTATGCACCAAAATTCAAGTGATGACGTGGGAAAAGCGCCGCGGTTCCGTGGCTCTTTGGGGGCTTCATGGCTTGAAACTTCAATGGTAATTCTTGGGCTGAGATTTGTAGCTTTATCTGATATGTTGAATTTTATTTGTCCCTTTGGATTGATACCAGAACTGAAATCATTGAGTTGGCGTACTGTTTGATCAGCTCTTTTGGCTTTGCTTTTGGGTTTTCCTGAACAGATCTCAAAACAAGTGTTGCACAAATGTAGGGATAATGCGATACCATGAAATGTAGTCAATTTCCTTTATAGTGTTAGTTTAAGAGTCTAATACATGCAATTTGATATTTTGCGACAGTTTTGCTAATATGTAAAAATATGAATGCCGAACACTTCTATATGAATGCAAATGATGAGGAAATTGCCGGTTAAAATATGCAATATTTTCGACTAATCAGCAGGCCAACAAACCATAGTCCACTAGTCAAGTTCAACCCGTACATTTCGTGATTTAATTAAACCCACCCGCACGACCCTTGAGGCAGGCCAACAAAGTCACACGACTACCCTAATCCAATCGCATCATATGCAGCAGATAAGCACTAATTAGCTACCGCTCACTACGCCTTGACCCAGGCCAACAAACTTAGCACAGATACTAAATAGTACTTATCTGAAATGACGGAGGGCTACGGCATGTTTTTAAGAAAACCTTTTGCGTAATGAACTTGATATCGTTGTAGAATCGAGTGATTTGAAAAGGAGTGGTTTAAGCTTCGCTTTTAAAATCGAGTTTTTCAAAATAAACCGAGTGGGTGTAGCATCTGCTAGCTTTTTCTAAAGAGGTCACTCCCGATGAAGGGATCTAGGCTCTTTCCTCATCGAATGAGGTGTTGGATATTTATCAAGGAATACCGCCATGCAAAGCAAGAACTAGAGCTACCTTTTTAAAAATTTGATTCTATAACATCATTAGGTTTCTTTCCTTTTCATTAATCTCATTAATGAAGTCCCATCATTTATGCTTCCTAAGCATCACAGATATAGAAACGAAAATACAACGTACGCTTATGCCATCCGCATTCGCCATGGGGTCCCGTCATGTACCGTTAAGTTAGTTAACTAACGGCAGAGCGAAGGCAGGACTAGCGCAGATGCAAAACATAAGCAATGTTTATTATATATCATATATATAATATAAAACATTCGTCTCACGCAGTTATATGATCTCATCACAGAACATTGCAGCAGAAGTCAACATATGAAATATTGGATATACTGGGAGGTCCGTGTTTTATATTAAGCCAGTAAAAAACATGGATTTCACGGTCGTGATGAATAGCCAAACCCACATCCCTAGACCCCTACGAGAGCGGTAAGCAACCCTACCAATTCTAGAGTTAGGAGACCCGGACTCGACTTCTCGAGATGGTTTCCCACTGGACTCTAGAACCCGGTTACTTATGCTCCTCGCCTTGGGTCTATCCTAATGCAGAAAAGGAAATAATATACATCAATGGTGACATCATCCTCAACCCGGAAGTGTCCCAATAAAAGAATATTACATACAAGTTTTTACATGAATGAAAATAGAAAAACTCTCATCTCACGCAAAAACCCCCGGCTATTCAAACACGACGATCCAATATAACATATCACAGCAACACATAACATCACATGTCATCAACGTAAGTAAATATGCGTATCCTAATTGTCGTTAACATATAGCAACGAAACTGGTGATACACCACATATTACACTTACGGTCGCAGAAAAGAAATGAAAACTACAATAATTAGAATCCGCAACCACCTTAGACATCATAAACCCAGAAATTGATCAAAAAAGAGACTAAATTGAAAAAAACTTTTCAATATGTCATCACATGTCATCAAATTGAAAAAAACTTTTCAATATCCAGTCGGGCAATTCAACAAGATTCCCAACATATTGATCGAATGCTTGTCGCAAACATTAATAGACGGCCGCACTCCCGATGCCGTCGATGAAGCAAACTTAGGCTGAACACCGCGGCCGCGAGCACCAGTACGGATACTTTTGGATATGGGTTCTCCTATAGTCACTTGGTCGGGGCTATGAGGCATGGCTATTTAGTAGTATTACCCGGCGAGCGTTCGTGTACTATACGAGATTGCGACGGAGTTTTGATCCGAATCAAAACCCCGCGGCAACTGATCAAAAAAGAGACTAAATTGCTAGATTTACAAAATACTAATTAGTTTTCACAAAACTAATTATTGTGGATTCTAAATATTGTATCACAAATCAAAAATATCTAGACGATATTAAACATTTTGATCGATTTATCAAACATAAAAAATTCCCAGAGATCTCAACACTTTAGTCACAGTTAAAAATACCCATAGAGTGCCCCAAGTACCTATGGACCAACACAAGAAGACACGTTCCCTGTCTCACCAACGGCAAAGCTTGTTTTGGCCGCGCTTCCGCGGTCGTTTGGTCGAGTTGGGCCGTCGTTTTTCTTGTGGATCCACAGAAAAACCTGCACTATTTTCTGAATATTTTTAATATTAAAAATTCCAACTTTTGAATTTTTTTCCAGAGAGTGGGTATTTCTGGTTTCGAAAAGTCGTTCAAACACTTTAACTTTGCCTAGACTACTCCTAATGCTCTAGCTTGGCTCTGATACCAAAAGCTTGTTTCGGCACGCATCAAGTATGCTATTTTCAAAAAATCTAGGGTGCCGAGCGAGCCCGACCAAGGATTTAACTAGAGAATAGGGTTTTTATAGCATGTAAACAAACTTTACACTAAGTGATATAGGAATACAACCTTTGTAGACCGGTCCTTCACTTTTAAAGCTCCGTATATTAGTCCCTTTGCTCCAAGTAGTGGTGTCCCGGACTCTCCTTAGGCTCCACTAGTCGAAAGGAATGAGCTTACTCAAGGATCTTCGAGAGGGAGTAAGTAACACTACCGTACAGTCCGGTCTCTTCGTCTGATATATCGCATATTGAGTCTGAGGTGGTAAACGTCAGGCCCTGATAAATTGATAAGTCATGCCGATGTGAGGCTCATAACGGGTCGAGAAACTACAGATAACACATACCAGTAAATCCCATCATCCCTGACCAGGGACTTCCTGTTATGGTCAATCGAGCGTAGCACAACATCAACCCCTAATATCGGGAGAGACAAAACCCCTCCTATCACTCATTGCTTCCATGTGACTCGGAACTGTACCTAAAATTCACTTGTTTACACACTCTCTTTAACATGGTAGGGAGGAAATCAAAGCACAGTAGGAATCACATAAGACTCTATGACGATCTCGAGTCCATAGACTAACCTGTACCAATGTCACCAGAGAACTTCTATCTGACGTTAGGTATAATACCATTAAGGAGTTCTCGACGAGTCCTGTTCGGTGTACCCATTCTCCAATGAGTACCTATGATGTCAAACACCAATGGATGTGAGATCATCCATCGCCCCATACAGGGTCAAGAAACGTACACACTAGTCTACTCTAGAATATCGATGCCCTGTCTCGATACTCCCATGACTAGGAACAATTAAAGGATGAACTTGTAGACTACTCTGGCCCCACTAGTATGATCTGCATCATAGTTTTGGTAGTCAGGTACTCATCCTAAGGGATTTATCAATATGTGAGAGCAAAACAGTATCACAATACTAGTCTACATGTTAAGATAAAGAGCAAACAGATAGCATACTATCATGTCGAGAAGAAAGTCCTCTCTATATATGTCCAAGCATCTATTATAATATACAATCATGTACAATAATAGCCTCTAGGGCATACATATAACTAACAAGATTCGCAAAGAACCTAGATTTAAAATTACCTGGGTCAAGTTACTATACCCGCTCCTAACTGCGAAGAGACAAATTGCGGGATTGATCCTCTGACAACTCTTTAACAACCTTAAAACCAGATTAGTGCCAATTAAGTGGGAGGGTTCCGCTATACGAATCACCAAAATAGCGGGCCTTAATTAAGTAACCACAACTAGTCAACACGTCACTGACACTTCAAAATTGAATTGGATAATCATTATATTACCTACAACATCCTCGTATCCTATTGAGCGCGATATGTCCTTAGGAGGTTGAAGTCTAGATATTTTTAATTTAATGTAGGTTAATGCGGATACTCAGTTGTGAGTTGTGGGGCCTAGTAAGGATGATGAAATCCCTATCTAATCTGGATTTGGGTTGTTGCCCTTTAGAATCTTTATAAATATACAATGCAATCTAAAACAATCAAAAATCAAAAATCTAAACTAATTTTTTTAAACGGCTGCTCACCACCGAAAGACCGGAACGTCTCGCCTGAATTTGGGGGCAGATGCTATTTGGACCTATCCATCCACCTCTCTGAAAATACCAAGTTGACTTATGACACCATATATCCGAGGTTTGGACAGATGCGACCATTGTAACAGACTTCATCAAATTTCCCCTTGTTTGTGAGGGGTTTTTGATTGTGGAGACGCTCTTTCCTGAAGGCGCAAGCCCCTGCAGTTAATTACATTATCACGTTGCGATAACCACTTTCTCCTGCTCCAGCAGTTCACTTCGTATCGTGTGTTATTTTGTTTGTTAAGGTTGCCCGTGGATTGTATACGGCGACTAATTTATGTCGTCGTCTGTAGGGCGCGAGTTAGTCCAAATCCGTATATTTTAGATTTGGGTTTTGGTTTTTGAACTCAGGTTATATTCCTTTAGTTCAAAAATATTTTGTTTTATTTAAGGACCGTTAATCTAGTTTGAGATTAAGATCAGCTTAAATAGATGAGTGAGCATTTGGGCCCAATTTATTTTAACTAAGGATACGTTAGTCTAATTTGAGACTGAGATCAACTTAGCAATATTTTCAGGATCATTAAATTTTATTGAGATCCAACAATAGAGCATTTGGGCTCAGCTGCTAGAGACTTAGCCAATTTGGGCTTAGTCTGCTAAGTCTTTTTTTGTTCAAAAGTGCTAAGCATTTATTTGTAGCTCTAGCGCTCGCGTGTGAAACACGTGAGGCGTCCAGATATGGGCGCTGCCTAATCAGTGCTAAACACCAAGTCCTTTTGACTGAATATAGAGTGCTAAGCACTCATGTGGAAAGCACATGAGGCGCTGAGCATTGATTTCGGGTTTTGTTTGTTCACTCCTTCTTCTCTATACAGAAGTGCTAAGCACTTGGTTAGAGCTCTGGCGCTCACGTATGAAGCACGTGAGGCATTTAGCATCTTTTTTTTGTTTCACGTGTATTTCATGTAATTGCTTTATTTTTGGGGTGCTGGGTTGCTTTATTTGGTGGCTGCCCAATCAACACAAATGAGTTTTCTTTGTTTTTAGACGCTCATGTGGGAAGCATGTGAGGTGTTTTAGCTTTTTTTTTTGTTTTGGGCACCCACGTGGGAAGCATGTGAGGTGTTTTAGCTTTTTTTTTTGTTTTGGGCACTCATGTGAGGCACTATAATAGTGCTAAGCACTAATTTTGCTCACGTGTGTTTCACGTGAGATGCCAAGTTTTTTTTTGTCATTTTAGAGATTTTAATCTCTGTTAATGACATTTTAGTTATTGATGATCATCAAGATTTCTGTTTTGAAGATCTTGGATCATTTTTTATTGGAGAACTAAGTTCTTCTTTTCTTTTTATAAGAACTAAGTTCTTTATGTAGGGTTAAACCCTAATTTCATAGGAATTAAATTCCCAGAACATATGTTCTTTTTCTTTCTCTTTCTTTTTAACCTATTTATTTTTCCTTAAGTTTTGAGTCTGAAGAACAGAATCTCCCCGTTGAGAATTAAATTCTTAACTTGTGGGGAGATTTGCTTTTGCAAATCTCAAACCAGAGGAAAAACTAAGTTCTTGTATGAAGGGTTAAACCCTTATTTCCATTATATTAGGCAAATGAGATATTTTGATCTCACATTTTTCTTTACCTAGAGTCTTGAAGGAGGGAGATCTTCTTTCTTCTTTTGAGAATTGAATTCTCTGTTGTTTGTGGAACGTTTTTGAAAGCCTTCTGTCTTTTACAGAAGCTTATGGGGTGTTTGATTGTTTGAGATTTAATGCGCGTGCTCTTTTAAAAGATGAATCAAAGAATTAATTACCGCAATCAAGAGCGGCGTCGGTTTGTAGCTAGCCGGTGAGTACGGGTTGGTCCACAGGGATTTTGTGTATTTTCTATTTTTTCTAACGAGTTAATTCCAATTAGTGTTGGATTGATTATCAATAAAAACTAAGGTTGATTTAAACTAGGATTAAAACCTTGCTTGGGTTAGGTTTAGGTTAAGTTTGGAAATTTAATATTTCTCACCGCTTTCAATGCCCTAATTAAGATCTATTTAGGTGTTATGGTAATAATTAATAAAGGGGATTAGCACGATCGGGAAGAAAAAATGTTTCTTCCTCTAGGTCCTTATCCGTCCTTTCTTAATTCTTATCCTAACCTCCATGGAAAACATACACAACCGGTCTTTTAAACTACGGTATCACCACTACCTCGTAAGATAGGGTGCCGTAGTGAGCGGTGTGTGTATATATGCATGGAGTCTTATAAAAAATATGTGATGAGCAAGAAAGTGGTGAGAGATTTTCATCTCTCAAATCTTTTCTATTCCTAACCCTAACAAGTGAGGAACTACTCACTCATTAGGGAATTGATAAAAGACATTTTTTATGATTGTTTTTAATAACCTAATTATCTAAACTACAGCAATTAAATAAAAGTGCTAAACTAATTAACTAGGGCTGATAAATGAAATTTATACTAGGGTAGAAAGCAAAATTAGACTAAGGCATAAAAAGAAGACTTACTTTATTCGATGCACTCTTCAAAACATTACATAGAATTCTGAATTTTTATCAATAAAAAGAGGCATGCTCCAAAAAGAGCATTAGGGTTTCTATTTATATATTATAGAAACCCTAGTGTTACATCCGATCCCTATTTGCATTTACAAAATTACCCAAAAAAGCCTAGTCAACGCACCGCCACCACCGACTTTTTTAGCACCGACACGCGCTCATCATGGCCGTGGAACCGCGGCCAAAAGCCCTGTTTGGCCGCGGATCCGCGGCCATATGGTGGGGACTTTGGCTTCTGTTTCCCTGGTAATTTCATGTTGCTTTTACTTGACTTTTCTTCCCTTTGGTTCTTCAGAATGTCTTCTAGTTTCTTCCAGATTTCCACAGTGCAGAATGTTGTGGACTTTTACCGTTTGCTTCGTGTTGAAGTCTTGAATCTTGCACTGCCTTTGTACTTTGTGAACTTGTTCATTGATCTTCGTTTGTTCTTCAATCTGTAGGCATGATAAAGATTCTCTATTTGTTGGTCGAAGTCTCACTTTTATAGCGTCTTTTCATCTTTTTCACTGTTTTGTTCCGAGAACCTGCAACCTGCAACTATGTAGCAGACATGGATCAAAAGCACCTGTTTATTTATAAAATGACTAAGAATGGGAAATATAATAATGCAAAATTATGATATGAACAGTGTATTCTATTTTTCTTTCTCTCCCCGAGACTTGAATCTTGGGTCCTTTATATAGTGGAGACAAATTTGTTAATTAGTTTTGAGAAAATCTCTCATTGAGAGATTCCAATTGACCTAATTGGTCTCAAAATTTGCTCAGGGGATTTTATCCACTGTTGGATCTTTGATCCAGTGATTTTTTGTTTCACAGAATATACTTTCTTGTTTTAACAAGATTGGGTAAATTTTTTCCCATAAACAGAATTTTATTCTGTCAAACGGTGATTTTTAATCACCATTGGATTTTTAATCCAAGCGTGCTCGGTTTAACAGAGCACAATCTTTCTTTATTTAGAAAGATTGAGGAAATATATTCCCATTTCATTAGTCTTTGTTCCAACCACTTTCTGTTTAACAGAAAATATTCTTCTCATTTAGAGAAATTGGGGAGATATTCCCCCAATAGAATTTAATTCTATATTTAGTGACTTTTTTAATCACCCTTGGATATTTGGTCCAATGACCCTCTATTTAACAGAAAGGATCTTTCTCTTTTAGAAAAATTTAGGGAGGTATTTTCTAAGAGTAGAATTTAATTCTATATAAGGAGGCGCCCTAACGTATTTAACATATGAGGCTTATTTATCTTCATTCATTTGGCGCCCATATGCCTTGCTTATGGACGCTCATGTGTTTAACACGTGAGGTCAATTTGGCCTTTGGCCACTTACTCTTAATGCTCATACGCTTTGTATACAAAATAGAATTTAATTCTATGCATAGAGTTTAACTCTATCTGAAGCTAATGCTTTAAAAAAGTGTTCTCACGTGTTTAACACGTGAGACCTATGTAGTCTTTAATTGTTTGGTTGAGCATATGAGCGCTCACATGTTTAACACATGAGGCTTGAGTTATGGGGAATTCTCTTCCTTTTTCTCTCCCTTTTTATAAGGGAAGAAATGTCCCCCTGCGCTCACGTGGCTTGCATGTGAGTGAAATGCTATCCATCTTTACCACCGTTGAATTGCCTAGGGGAATCGGAAGTTGAATCGCTCACATCACGTCTTATAAATGGGGTGTTTGGCCCTTAAGATGATTACTGTTTTTCATTTTCTTCCTTGAATATTTTCTTGAGAATTTAATTCTTCTTTCAGAGCTTAGCTCTCTGCCCACAGAACTCCTCTGATCAGAGTTAAACTCTGCGAACAAGAATTTTGGTAAGGATTATGAACATAATTTCTCTTGGGAAACTTTTTTTTCATCTTGTTTTGGATTTTAATCCATTAACAGAGCTTGGCTCTTTTCTTGAACTGATCTCTTAGGGATCTAAAAATATTTTTTGTTAGACCATGGGTCTTGAATCAATGGACATTTTTGAGAATCGTTGGTTCTCTTCTTAGAGTTTTACCCTATCACTGATCCTGATTTATGAGGGTCTTTGGAATTTAATTCCATTATATATATATATATATATATATATATATACCTGTTTCCCATCATGGGGATTTCTGGGATTTAATCCCATTATTGAAGGAAGTTAATTCCATTTTGTCTTAAGAGAGCTTAGCTCTAAAAAAAATTTAGAACTTTTAGGAATTTTATTCCCCTTCTTGTTCTCGAGTATTTTCCTTCTTAGGGTTTTAATATCTTTTTTACAGATTTGAATCTGTTGTTATTTTTAACAGAACTCACTTTTCGAGGATATTGAGAGTTTTTTTTTAAACTCCACTGTTTATTTAATGAGAATCCTTTTGCATTCTCACAATGAGCATTTTGCCTCATCATTGATGAGCCATTATTTTGATTTCGTGGGTTCCACTAGCTTTTTAATTAGTAATCCCATAAGACCAACCCATACTATTTGATGACTTTTGTTTTGTTCCCTTCTTTAGGTACAATGGCCTCACTTCCCTACTTCTCTTACACATGCTAAGAAGTTGCTTTCCCACAGTCACCGTTAGACGAAGAAGTGATGGCTATGATTAAGAATCATGATAAGGACAAAAGAGCCTTTTGCTATGGGGTGTCTGGTATGGTCACATCATAAGGGGCCGTCGCAGTTTTCCGTGCGGAGTACCGACAGAACCCATTCGTTCCATTCAGTTTACGGAGCGTCCGCATACTGCATATGCAGTGGAGACGATTAATTGGACTCCTGAAGGCCGTCTTGAGCCATCAACGACAGGGATTCCCAATCAGCCCTTGGTGGCTATTGACATTCTGGGACGCTGGATATACCAAGGCGAGGCTCGATCTTGGGGCCAAGTCTATAAGATAGGCGTCATCCCACGGCATCCAGTGGGATACCTTCCTTGGGCCCATTATATTCTCTCCTCCCAACGCTCGCGTTTGCAGAAAGTTGGATTATACCAGGCAGTGTACGCATCTTTGTTCTACTATCATGCTTCTCACGTTTGGTAGGTTAAAGCCTTTTTGAACCAATTGAATCTTCCAACGCACATGTTTCTACTGGAGGATCGCGAAGTTTCCGTTTCGCTAGAGGAATTCCGAGAAATTTCGGGACTTCCGATCAGGGGAGAACACTATAAGGAATTACTACCTCCTGACGAGTACGGTTTTGCTATGGTGCCAGCCATGCATGAAGGCTTGACAACTGAGAATGATGTTCATCACAAGCATCCAAGTTTAATCAAGGTCTTAGGTATTTTTGAGAGCATGTTTGTGGCATCAGAAGGGTAAGGTGTTAGTTTTGACGCTTTCATCGCTCGCTTTCTTCGTAAAGATGCTCTATCCAAGAAAACTCCGAAATTTGCGAAGGTCGGGGATCCCTTCGGATTTGGCCTGGAGAAATTGCCGGCTAAAGAAGAAGATCTGCCACAATTTTATATCCCAAGTTCGTCGGCCGTGACTTTTAATGCGATTGTTGTAAGTCCACGTTGCCCATCCCGGTGCTTACGGGGAGGCGGAAAACGGAATAAAAATCAAATTTTTATCATACTAGGCAACATGGACTAGAAAAAGGAGGATCTTTGCTAAACAAAAACAAGCTAAAGCTAACTAGAAACAAGCTAAACGTTAGAATGGTTATACCTAGGGCTTTATGTCCTTCTCTCCTTGCTCCTTGGAGTAGTAGAAAGGGATCACCTTTGTCGTCTTCTCACGTCGAAGAAGGATCCACCCGAAAGCCTCAACCTTTGGCTTCAACTCCAAGCTAGAAGTAACTAGGGTGCTAGAAGTGCTAATCCTAGAACCCTAGATGAGAGTAGAGATTATAAAGAAGAGGTTTTTCTCAAACTCAAGTGTTTCTCAACACATGAGAGGGGAGAGCTTGAGGAAAAGGAAGAGCAAGAGAGAGAAAGTAAATGATAGAATGAGAGAAATATGAAGCATTCTCACATATATGTGTGAATTATTGTAAATAGATAATTAGTGAGATAATTGTCATGGCTTAATCAAGACATGACCATTATCATTTCATTTTTAATGCAAATTGCAAGGATCAAAGAGCATCTTACAAATGAAATGATGATGGTCAAAGTGTCAACCTAGGTCAACAAGTCAAGAAGGTCAAATAGTCAACAACCATAACCATGCACAATTATATTAAACTAATATCAATTAACCATAATACACACATAAGCATTAGGGTTAATGAAATGACAAAGGTCATTAACCCTAATCAAAGTCCTCTCCCTCTGTCTCAAACAACTGTGCATACGCACCCGTATTCGTGATCCGAGGAACACGAATACAATGAGATGAAACCAATCCCAAATCATATACTAGGATCCGGCTTAAACCAAAGCCCGCTAGTATAAGCTGTCCGGACAGCAAACGTGCACAAGTGCGCGGATGTGAACGAACCCTGTCGCAAAACCATGTGACCTCTACTCATTTTGCCTAAAGACGAATAGCTCTCTATGTGGGACTCTAAAGACTCAACACTACGCTGGCAGTGGGTTTAACCACAGACCGCAAGCGGCACTAGCTGTACGTAATGGTCCCCAGGTAGATGCCGATAAGAAGACTGACGAGGTAACCCCATCTGAACTCCTACTGAGCCTGTATGTGACAGTCTCTATACAGTCCGGTCTGTTCGTCTGATACATCGCATGGCGGGCCTAGGGGGCGGTGAACGTCAGTCCCCTAATAGCGGTACAACTCGTGTCGGAGTGTAGCCCAGAACACCCTGTGATAACACTGGAAACCTACCAGTATATCTCGCTTGCCCTGGCCAGGGACTACTTGTGTAATGGCTCTCCTGGACACAGCGCGATGTCAACCCCCAATACCGGGAGAGACGAATCCTGTCTAACCGTCACTGCCTCCAAGTGCTTCGGGACTGCACCCAAAAACTACCTGTTTGCACGACTCCTTTGAGCCGTGGTAGGGTAGTAATCAAAGTGCAGTGGGAACACACTCGAGGCGAAGTGACAGTGTCAAGTCAGCGGACTAAGCTGTACTCATGTCACCTGGGAACTGATAACTGACGATAGGTATAATACCAACCAACAGTCCCCGACGAGTCCTGTCCAGTGTACTCGTAACCTAACGAGCACCCGCATACTATCTCAAGTACGACGTACTGACGGCTGTGGGACAGACCGTCTCCCACACTGGGATGAGAAGCGCATACGCTAGTCTACTCCGGAGTATCGATGCCCTGTCTCGATAGTCCAACGACTAGGGACCTGTATAAGGACGTGCTTATGGATTACCCAGCCCCCACGAGTGTGAGCGCCATCACAACGTTGGTAATCAAGCAATAATCCTAAGGGCTCTACTAATATGTATATCAGCGATATGCTAAAAGAAACACATGCACATATTAAAGTAGAGACAAACCAAGTAGCATACTACCATTTCGAGCAAGATTGTATATACAACTGTGAATATCCCAAGCTTCCATCAAGTAATATACAAACTAGTATGATACAGTAATGGCCTCTAGGGCATATACACTAACAATCTCCCACTTGCACTAAGGCCATGTACTGGCGTATCGAAGACCTATCATCTCGATCGGCCGCTCGAACTGAGTCTGGGGCAAGGCCTTGGTGAATGGATCTGCTGTGTTATCTTCTGAAGCAACCCTCCGAATCTCGATCTCCTGGCGATCCACGATCTTCCTGATCAGGTGATACCGCCTTAAGATGTGTCTGGATTTCTGATGGGACCTGGGTTCCTTCGCTAAAGCTATAGCCCCATTGTTGTCGCAATACAGAGGTATTGGGTCAACAATGGATGGAACCACCTGAAGTTCCTTCAAGAACTTCCTCATCCAAACAGCTTCTTTTGCGGTATCAGATGCAGCGATGTATTCCGCTTCCATAGTCGAGTCAGCAACGGTTTCCTGTTTGGAGCTCTTCCAACACACCGCCCCTCCATTGAGGGTGAAGACAAAACCCGACATGGACTTGGAATCATCCTTGTCACTCTGGAAGCTGGAGTCAGCAAAGGCCTCAATCTGGAGGTCTTTTCCGCCATACACCAAGAACATCTCCTTAGTCCTTCTCAGGTACTTGAGAATGTTCTTTACTGCTATCCAATGTTTCTCCCCAGGGTTTGACTGATACCTGCTTATCACACTCAGTGCATAAGCCACATCCGGTCTGGTACACAACACCTCATACAGTATAGAGCCTACCGCAGAAGCGTAGGGTATAATAGACATGTGATCCCTCTCCAAATCAGTCTTGGGAGACATCTCTTTGGAGAGGGTGATCCCGTGACAAGCCGGTAGATTACCGCGCTTGGAATCTTCCATACTGAATCTCTTCAGTATGGTGTCGATGTACCTGGACTGTGAAAGTCCTAATATCCTCTTGGATCTGTCACGGTAGATCCGGATACCCAGAATGTATGAGGCATCACCCAGGTCTTTCATGGAGAACCTGTGTGACAAGAACCCCTTGACAGATTGTAGCATAGGAATGTCATTTCCTATTAAGAGAATGTCATCCACATATAAAATGAGGAATGCTACAGTTCTCGCTACAAATCTACAATAGATGCATGGTTCATCTGGATTTTTGATAAAGCCAAATTCCTTGACCGTTTCATCAAAACAGATGTTCCAACTTCGCGATGCCTGCTTTAGTCCATAAATGGACTTAAGCAACTTGCACACCTTTCCGCTGCTCCCACTCTGAATGAAACCCTCTGGCTGGTCCATATAGACACACTCCTCTAAATGTCCATTTAGAAAAGCTGTCTTTACGTCCATCTGCCAAATTTCATAATCATGGAAGGCAGCAATGGCAAGAAGGATCCGAATGGATTTCAGCATAGCCACTGGAGAAAAGGTTTCGTCATAGTCCAAACCAGGTCGTTGACGAAAACCCTTTGCAACCAGTCTAGCTTTATAGGTCTCAACCTATCCATCTACACCAATCTTCCTTTTGAAGATCCACTTGCATCCTACGGGTTTTACCCCATCTGGAGCAATGTCCAACGTCCATACTTTGTTGGTGTACATGGACTCCATTTCGGTCCGCATTGTATCCAGCCATTTTACCGAGTCGACGCCCTGAATGGTTTGCTGGAAGCTAGTAGGCTCATCACAATCTATGATGCAATCCTCTCTATCCCCGTCAATGAGAAAACCGTAGTATCTCTCGGGCGGATGAGACTGCCTACTACTCCTGCGGAGTGACGTGGGAATGTCCTGATCTTTCAAACCCTCTGGTTCTACTAAGCTTTCAGTAATAGCTCGTGGTTCTGGAATTTCTTCCAGTTCTATTGCGCTCCCACATATTTCTTTTTCTATGAACTGGTGTTCTAGAAAGTGGGCATGGCAAGAAACAAAAACCTTTTGTTCCTCTTCGCAATAGAAGAAATATCCCTTGGAGTTCTTTGGATATCCAACAAATTTGCACTGTACTGAGCGTGCCTCGAGCTTGTCCGCATGCTGCTTTTTTACAAAAGCTGGACATCCCCATATCTTAATGTGATTAAGATAGGGTCTTTTCCCACACCACATTTGATATGGTGTAGTAGGCACAGTCTTAGTTGGAACTCGGTTCAAAAGGTATGCAGCTGATTCTAGCGCATATCCCCAGAACGATCGCGGCAACTCAGCGTTACTCATCATGAACCGTACCATATCCAATAGGGTTCGGTTCCGTCTCTCCGATACACCGTTATGTTGCGGAGTGTATGGAGAAATAAGCTGAGAGAGAATTCCATTCTCTTTTAAGTAGCCCAGAAACTCGGCACTCAAGTATTCACCACCTCGATCAAATTTCAGTGCCTTGATACTTTTGCCTGTTTGTTTTTCTACTTCATTCTTATATTCCTGGAATTTTTCAAAAGCCTCGGATTTATGTTTCATTAAGAAGACATAACCGTACCTTGAAAAGTCATCCGTAAAAGTAATGAAGTAAGAATAACCGCTTCGTGCATGTGTAGACATTGGACTGCACACGTCGCTGTGTACGAGTCCCAAGAGCTCGCCCGCTCTTACTCCGTGTCCAGTGAACGGAGTCTTTGTTATCTTTCCTTTGAGACAGGATTGACAAGTTGCATACGATTGATATTCGAACGGATCCAAATATCCTTCTGCATGTAACTTAGTCAACCTTCTCTTATTGATGTGACCCAGTCTACAATGCCATAAGAAAGTTTTATTGATTTCTGGAGACTTTCTTTTGTGTGTATTCTGGACATTGAAAATCTGTGGTTGGTTTAAAACGTATATACCGTTGTTCAATGTACCTGACCCAATCAAAACTTGATTAAGGTGAATGTTCACTACATTACTTACAAATGCAAATTCATAACCTTCTTTAGATAATAAAGATACAGAAATGATATTACAGGTTGCATTTGGTACATAATAACAACTACGCAAAACCAAAAAGTGTCCATCCGACAATCCCAGGTGATAGTCCCCCACGGCCTCAGCATCCATGCTAGCACCGTTTGCAACTCTGAGGGTCATGTCACCTGCCTTCAAAACTCTACGCTTGCTCAACGCCTGCAAAGAATTACAGATATGAGATCCTGATCCGGTATCCATTACCCAGGATGTAGAGCTTATTGATAGACAGTTTTCAATAACATACACACCTGAAGCTTAAGCCGCAACTCGCTTCAAATCCTGTGTTCTGGCCTTCCAAGCCTTGCAATCCTGTTTCCAGTGACCACTTTTGTGACAATAGAAGCATTCTTCCTTCCCCACCAGGTTTCCTGCTACCTTTGTTGCCTTTCCTTTTCCCTTCGTATCCACTTTACTGACACCGCCTCTTGGTTTGGCGGGGGCTTTCTTCTTCTTACCCTTGGCTTTCGCCCTGGATGTAGAAGAGGAAGATCCTCCTACAAACAAAGTGGATGTCTCCCTACCTTTCTGTAGGGTGCCCTCAGCACTCCTCAACATGTTCAGAAATTCGGAAAGTTCAACCTCCTTTCCTTGCATGTTGAAGTTAAGGATAAACTGGGCGAAAGTGGAAGGAAGGGACTGGAGAATCAAATCAGTATAGAGTTCATTCTCCAACGTGGTCCCAAGGTCCGCGAGCTCCTCTATGTAGCCAATCATCTTAAGCACGTGTTCCGCTACCGATGATCCGACGGCCAACCTTGCCGAAAACAACTTCTTCGACACTTCGTATCTGGCGATACGAGACTGCTCTCCATACAGTTCTTTTGTATGAAGAAATATAGACTCTAGGTCCATATTCTCGTGCCTGCTCTGATGTTCGTTGTCCATCGAGTCTAGTACGAGGCATTTGGCCTTCGCGCAATCAATTTCCCAGGTCTTGTAGATTTCCCTATCTACGACACTGGTTTTGGGACCTGGGATAGGGGGAGCTTTGGTGGTAAGGACATACCCCAACTTGTCGTAAGTGATTGCCATCTTGACATTCCTGAGCCAATCTTTGTAGTTTGGCCCTGTCAATATGTTTTTATCTAGTAATAACTTAAGTCCGATCATGATGAATGGTCGCTGCAATTAGGAGAGAGAAAAGAAACACTTTAGCATGATGCTCTTGCAAGTTTAGAGTGGTTTTTAGTTTGTCTAAACTGGATGGCTCCCACTGTCTCTCGAATCCCTTCTCAAACCGTAAAGAAAGGATTAGTCGGGATCAATCTCACCGTACAATACTTGCTTAACCGTTCAGCCAGGCTAGTGTCGGTACTTCGAGGGAGGTTTTCCAATGCTTTCGCGAAGTTCCTTAATTTAAGAACCTCTTTTCCCTGGTGGCGTAGCCCCGCTAACACCTTTCTAGACACCTACTAAGTTTATAGCATTGATCGTTAAGTGAGAGTTTTCCCGAGGAGTAGCATATACTCACAGTAGGATCGGGATCCAAATATCATCGCGTGATAAAACCGAAGGAATCCTACCAGAATCATCACACTCCAAATGGTATGCAGCGCTAGCAAGTTTCAGTACTTATGAAACTCCCGATGTGGATTTTTGCCCCATGCTTTTATGACCTTGACTTTGGCCAAAATATCATAAGTCACATGTCAAGTTCTACCCGTCATTCTCCTGGTTAATTTGGAACCACCCGTACCTACCCTTGACTTTTGCCAAAATGGCAGCACGACTGTCCCAAACCAACGCATCTATCTATGCTACACATGAATACCCAATAGCTACCAATCACTATGCCTTGACTTTGGCCAAAATACATAGCTTGAATACTTTTTGACCATTCATGTGGAATGATGGAGGGCTACGAATGGTTTTGGAGAAACCGTGAACGCAGTGAACTTGATATAATCGATGGAACGAGATAGCTTTTAAAAAGAGTGGTTCAAGCTCCGTGTTTAAAAGTTTAGTTTTGAAAAGAACCGAGTAGTTTTCAAAGTGTTCCAATTGACTTTTACTTGGTTTATTTTCTTGCATTAGTTCTTTTAATGCGTCCCATCATTTAATCCTACCATTGCAGAAAACAACCAAAATATGACGTACGCTTATGCCATTCGCATTTGCCACGGGGCCCGTCATCACCCGTTAGGTTACTTAACTAACGACAGAGCGGGGGCTGGGCTAGCGCTGCTGTAAAACATAAGCAACGCCTAAATAGTTATCATATATAAATATATAGCAATGATAGACATTACAGATCACAGATGAATACATTGGATATACTAGGAATCCGCAATACGTTCGAGCCTGCAACGAAAAGCGGATTACACGGTCGCGGTGAATAGCCAATACCCCACCCAAGACCCCTACGGGTGCGGCAAACTACCCGCCAAGTACCCGAAGCGAAGCAACCTCCCTCAACTCCGTGAGTAGGCCACTCGGCACTTCGAGATACCCGGTAGTTTATGCACCCTCTCCATGGGTCTATCCTAGGAGCAAAAACAGTAAAAAGAATTATACAATGACGCTACAACCCCGACCCGGTTGTGCGGCCATACAAATATTATTATATCAATTTACATATTACTATGAATGAAAGAAAAAGAAACACTCATCTCACATCCACCCCGGCTATTCACCCGCGACAATCCAACGCATTCATATACACATACCATCATCAAACACAGATCACCGATATGTATAACCCCGACTAATCGACATATAGCGATTAGCCGACGTTCAATACATATAAACATCACAGATATAACTTTTTAGTCAAAGTGTAGTGAAGTCCGATCAAAAATACGGATTTATAGGCCCCCCCAAAACAAATTTCTTTTCTGGAAAACCTGGGCACATATAAACCATCTTAAAAATCCCAAAACCAAACCAGAAGAACACTGCACCAAACTCGACCCAGAACCGAGCCAAAACGGCCGCGGTTGCGCGGCAATAGCTTGCTATTGCCGCGGAACCGCGGCGCTTTGATCGATTCACTGGATCGGGTTTGGTGAGTTTCTTAACAAAACCCTGAGATGATTTTTGGAGTATGATTTATTTTATTTTGAACAGGAAAAATTTTAATAGAAAGTTAGGGTTTTGATATTTTGGTTTTTCGATTTTTCCGATCAAACTTCCATACACTTTTACTACCTAGCTAGTTTATGTTTAGTTAGTCTCTGATACCACTGTAAGTCCACGTTGCCCATCCCGGTGCTTACGGGGAGGCGGAAAACGGAATAAAAATCAAATTTTTATCATGCTAGGCAACATGGACTAGACAAAGGAGGATCTTTGCTAAACAAAAATAAGCTAAAGCTAACTAGAAACTCGCTAAAGGTTAGAATGGTTATACCTAGGGCTTTATGTCCTTCTCTCCTTGCTCCTTGGAGTAGTAGAAAGGGATCACCTTTGTCGTCTTCTCACGTCGAAGAAGGATCCACCCGAAAGCCTCAACCTTTGGCTTCAACTCCAAGCTAGAAGTAACTAGGGTGCTAGAAGTGCTAATCCTAGAACCCTTGATGAGAGTAGAGATTATCAAGAAGAGGTTTTTCTCAAGCTCAAGTGTTTCTCAATACATGAGAGGGGAGAGCTTGAGGAAGAGCAAGAGCAAGAGAGAGAAAGTAAATGATAGAATGAGAGAAATATGAAGCATTCTCACATATATGTGTGAATTATTGTAAATAGATAATTAGTGAGATAATTTTCATGGCTTAATCAAGACATGACCATTATCATTTCATTTTTAATGCAAATTGCAAGGATCAAAGAGCATCTTCCAAATGAAATGATGATGTTCAAAGTGTCAACCTAGGTCAACAAGTCAACAAGGTCAAATGGTCAACAACCATAACCATGCACAATTATATTAAACTAATATCAATTAACCATAATACACACATAAGTATTAGGGTTAATAAAATGACAAAGGTCATTAACCCTAATCAAAGTCCTCTCCTTCTGTCTCAAGCAACTGTGCATACGCACCCGTATTCGTGATCCGAGGAACACGAATACAATGAGATGAAACCAATCCCAAATCATATACTAGGATCCGGCTTAAACCAAAGCCCGCTAGTACAAGCTGTCCGGACAGCAAACATGCACAAGTGCGCGTATGTGAACGAACCCTGTCGCAAAACCATGCGACCTCTACTCATTTTGCCTAAAGGAGAATAGCTCTTTGTGTGGGACTCTAAAGACTCGACACTACGTTGGCAGTGGGTTTAACCACAGACCGCAAGCGGCACTAGCTGTACGTAACGGTCCCCAGGTAGATGCCGATAAGAAGACTGACGAGGTAACCCCATCTGAACTCCTACTGAGCCTGTATGTGACAGTCTCCGTACAGTCCGGTCTGTTCGTCTGATACATCGCATGGCGGGCCTAGGGGGCGGTGAACGTCAGTCCCCTAATAGCGGTACAAGTCGTGTCGGAGTGTAGCCCAGAACACCCTGAGATAACACTGGAAACCTACCAGTATATCTCGCTTGCCCTGGCCAGGGACTACTTGTGTAATGGCTCTCCTGGACACAGCGCGTTGTCAACCCCCAATACCGGGAGAGACGAATCCTGTCTAACCGTCACTGCCTCCAAGTGCTTCGGGACTGCACCCAAAAACTACCTGTTTGCATGACTCCTTTGAGCCGTGGTAGGGTAGTAATCAAAGTGCAGTGGGAACACACTCGAGGCGAAGTGACAGTGTCAAGTCAGCGGACTAAGCTGTACTCATGTCACCTGGGAACTGATAACTGACGATAAGTATAATACCAACCAACAGTCCCCGACGAGTCCTGTCCAGTGTACTCGTAACTTAACGAGCACCCGCATACTATCTCAAGTACGGCGTACTGACGGCTGTCGGACAGACCGTCTTCCACACCGGGATGAGAAGTGCATACGCTAGTCTACTCCGGAGTATCGATGCCCTGTCTCGATAGTCCAACGACCAGGGACCTGTATAAGGATGTGCTTATGGATTACCCAGCCCCCATGAGTGTGAGCGCCATCACAACGCTGGTAATCAAGAAATAATCCTAAGGGCTCTACTAATATGTATATCAGCGATATGCTAAAAGAAACACATGCACATATTAAAGCAGAGACAAACCAAGCATCATACTACCATTTCGAGCAAGATTGTATATACAACTGTGAATATCCCAAGCTTCCATCAAGTAATATACAAACTAGTATGATACAGTAATGGCCTCTAGGGCATATACACTAACAATTGTTGCCCCTGATATGGACAAGGAAACATTCTTTATAGGCTTCACCAGTCTCTGGCTCAGCTGGTTTGCCATGCCGATGCATCGTCATTTTATGAGAGCATCCTTCTTCTACCCCGCACATCGCATAGCCGAAAGAGCACGATTGGCTATTGGCATTGCAGGGTTATCGTACTTGTATCATGGCTTAAGTACCGCAGCCAACACTTCAAATCCAGGTGCAGACACTGTGAACTTCTCCCCCCATTACTTCACATTCTGGATCGAGATGCACGTGTTAGGCACATTTGCTGTGCACTGGCGGCTTAATTTTTATGAGTCATATACTTTCCCACAAGTCATGAGATTGGTTGATACTTCCGCTCCTGATCCGACTTAGTTAGGGGTTTTGCACGTGCTGCTTAACCTGTATTCAAATGAAGGTGGCATGGTTTTCAATGATCGGGTCCTTTCTGCGCTAGCGGGGCCTATTCAGCAGTTATTTGATTTGTTGAAGAATGGGGCGCCGGTTTTGAAATACAAGGAGATAATGCATCTATATTCAATCAGGCCGCGATACGTAGTGTTCTGATTAAATGATGCTGCTCTGTTCATGCAGTATAATCTGCATCGCTTTGCCCCACAGTTGGGTTATAATCAGGGCGTCCCCCTTGAAGCTTTCTTAGTTGAGCCTACTCCTTTGCTGGAGACTGCCCGTGATGTTATTCATCATTTCATGAGGCTAAATACCGGTTCGTTCTTCATGATCCCCGACCACGAATACATTCCAAGGCCCGTGGGGCCCTTCAAGAGCCGTTATCGTCACCGGGTTAGTCCCATTATCACAGAGGAGAGATGGATGCTTTTCGAGTGTAAGGCCTCTTCGCTTTCCTAAGCCATCAACGCTCCATTGCGACCACAGTTGGTCGTTCTCCCTCTTCCGAGGGACATTGATTCAATGCTTATTCCAAAAGCTGCTCGAACAGAGTCGACCCCCCATACTGCTGGTATGCCAGTTCGCATTGGAACTGGTAAAGAGACTCTTGATAAGGCACAAGCAGCTGCGTCATCAAAGTCAGATCCCAAAGACGAGATTGGGCAACACCGTGCAAAGGTGCCAAAAAGGAGGAAGCGTCCTTCTGCCAGTGCTAGCTCGGGTTCTAAAAGGAGAAAGAAATCAGCCTCCTGTTTACTCGATACTTTGCTTAAGTCTGAATCTCTCACTTGTGATAAGCTTATATCTGCGCATGAACCAGATGATGGTCTTCTTTTTCCTGATACATCTACCGAGGAGGCCGCTCAGCTATCCAAATCCTTGAAGCGATCACAGGATGAGACCGAAAACGTGCGCCCCAAGAAGCGAGGCTTTCCCTCTGTTGAGTTCCATGATGTTGACCCGGCTACTGCTATGTTACCAGTAGTTCCTTTACCACCGGAAGAAGAAAGGGCTCTCAAACAGCCGATATCGGCCATTTCTGAAGACGAGGCTGCTCTGAAGGTAGTAAAGCTTTATCTTTGATCGAAGCCCGCCGAGCTTGGTTAACAAGGAAAGAGTAGAGGCTCGAAAAAGCTATACTCTAGGCTCCCTGACGTATCGGTATGGATCTTTTACATCCTTCTTGGTAAACGATTTACATTGCTATCACATCGTACTCGTCCTTATGTATTTTCTTTTATAGAGTCTTCCGTGGCAGGCGAAGCTTCGATCCCAGATCGTGCCTTAGAGCCTCCGGTGATGAATTTTATTCCTTCAGCGGAGCTTGCCGGACCAACTATAGACACTGTAAATATTCCCAGCGGCGCACCGGAGGATGTAGAGGAGATTCCTGAGGTTGCTGTCCCTTTGGTCTAGAATGGACGAAGTATTGAAGGTAATCTTATATATTTCTTTTCGTTTAATGACCTTTCCATATGTCCGACCCTTCCTTTCTTTCAGAATTGTAGGAGTTGGCGTCTTCTATTCTAGATCGTTCTCCGGAGGAAATTTTCTTACGTCTACTTAACATGGCAGCCCCGCACGCGATACCCCTCAGCGCATCGTCCATTCTTCCGGCTAAGGTTGGTATTCCTTTGCCTTCCGTATTTTGTTTTCATAATGATACCGACATGCCCTTTACTTTAAACCACAATCCTTTAGGCTGATGATGAAGTTGAAGTTCTTGATGGGCCTGGGGATTTCTCAGATTTGCCTTCTGTGGCCATGGATAAGTGGCGCTTTTAACCTAGTATTCTTTTACGCATTCCCTTGCTCGGAAAGGCAACTAACCATACGTGCATCTTTGCAGTTTTGCCAACCCTGACTCCCCTAGAGTCCTATATTTGCATGCCACCGTGCCCTTATGCCAGGCGTATGTCTGAGAGGATGGCGTAACAGAGTATTCATTCACTGGCCACTCTTATTGAAGATCTCCGTGCTGGCACTTCCGTCATGGCAGAGGAATTTGCTGTCGAAGCTAATGCTTCTTTGTCCGTACTTGTCACCTACCATGACGAGGTACTGATGCAAACTTGGGTTGAATTGCCGTCAAGTGGAGGCTTCTCTGCATGGATTCGATTGTATACGCCTTCCCCTTGATATCTTATCTGTAAAGACTAACTTGCATGAATGGATTGATAGGTGTGCGGTCAACCTCCGATCTTGTGAAAAGAGGCTCAACCGGAAATTTTCAGAGAGGGAGCTGGCTTCGAAGGCTTTGGGTGGGCTTCAAGCCCACATCACAACCAAGACTACTTAGGCCTTTGAAATTTGGAGGGTCTTTTAGGTGGCAATTATAGAGGCGGTGGCTCTCAATAAAGCTGTCATTTTCACACGTGAAATGATTGAGACTCACAAGACTGCTGAGAAAGAGCTTGAGCATCGGTTTTCTTTATATCAACAACAACAGGCATGAGTAGAGGCTCAGCTTGCGGTGCTGCTAGAGTTTGAGGCGGAGGTTCGGCGGAAAAATGATGATCTGGCTGTCCTATTGAACCGTCCACCGTCTTAAAATTTTTTGCTGTATATTTTTTTTGTTTTTTCCCTTTTATCTTGTATTCATTTTGGTTTATAAATAAAAGACATTTTATTTCATGTCTGCACCTCTCTACCTTTTTGATTTCTTGATTCGGCGCTAATTAGTTTATTTACTCATTTCAGAGTTTGTAGTTTATTTACTCATTTCGGAGTCTCTAGTTTATGTACTCATTTCGAAATTTGTAGTTTATTCACTCATTTCGGAGTCTCTAGTTTATGTAATCATTTCAGAGTTTGTATTTTATTCACTCATTTCAGAGTCTCTAGTTTATGTACTCATTTCAGAGTGTTTTTTAGTTTACCTCCCTTGGGTTTATAAGCAAACATGTCCTAACGTTGTATGCAGATAACCCCCATTCTTTTATGATAGGGGTTCGTTAGATTTGTGGTACTAGCGTTCTAGTCCGTGGTACCGTTGCGTTGGCCGATATATTCCTCGATATGCAGTCTTTTGTTTGGTTACGGCAGCGTGCCGGCCATCAATCCGTGGCCAAATGCGGAACAAAAATTTGTAAAACTTAGCGCTACCACAACCAATTACCCGGATCGAACCATTAACCGTTTACTAGCTAACTTTAAAGTGTTCATAGATTATATCGATCGATCCTGGTCCTTCGATCTTCAATCTCTGCGCCAAGCTCCTCGCCGGCTGCTCCGAACAAGTCCGCCCTCCGGTCTCCCTCATCGAAGACGATCCATCTCGAGGATTCTTAATACGGGCTCCCGCTTCAAACCGAAGCAACTCGAACAACTAGTTTGCTAACCTAGGTGCTCAAGATGAAGTAGAGATAGTGTATGATCATATTGTCTCAAGACACCTAGGATTCTCAACACATGTGAGGGATAGGGTGGGGGCGAAGAAGAAGCCATGAGGTGAAAGATGTGAGCTCAAGTTTTGCACCAAAAAAAAAATTAGCAACAAAAAATATAGCAACCAAAAACTAGTGGCTGCTCTTGGCTTGGACTTGTGTGATATTTTGTGTTGATTGCAACTTAAGAAAAATGCACACCCACAAAATATCTCACAATCCCAATAATGTCAAGCATGGTTCAATAGTGTCTCCATGAGTCACCACTTGAGCCATGCCTTCATTAAATGCCCCATGCTCACATTTTCCACCAATAAACATTTAAACTAAAATTTTTAATCCAAGAAAAGAATATGGCATCAACTAAAGTAATCTTGTAACGAATTAAAAGAATACCCCTCATCTGTATATACATACCTGCATCCGTATTCCGATTGAATACGAATACAACGAGACGAAAATAATCCAACAATCTAATACTAGGATCCGGCTTAAAACAAAGCCTACTAGTATGATCCGTCCGATCATGATCCATGTTCGAGTGCACATATATGATCGAACCCTGCCATAAAACCATACGGCTTCTACAACGTTTCGCCCGAACTTGGAAAACCCTCTGGTGTGGGACTCTAAAGACTCTTCAATACGCTGGCAGTGGGTTTAACCACAAGCACGTCAGTAGCACTAGCTGTACGTAACGACTACCCAGGTATTGAGCGAAAGGGAGGTCGACAAGTGAACTCATCCTGAAACCCTACTGAGCTTAACAGTGACAATATCCGTACAGTCCGGTTCGTTTCGTCTATGAGTATCGCATATCGGGTCTAGGGGGATGGATAAAGTCAGAGCCCAAATAACGCAATATTTAGTGTCGGTATGAAACCTATCACCACCTGAGAAACTGCCGATCCTAGATCGGTAATTCTCGACTACCTTGGCCAAGGATTTCTGGTGATGGCCATCCGTGCACTCCGCGACCTCTACCCCCAATACCGGGAGAGATGAATCCCCCGACGATCCGCTCATTGCCTCCATGTGGCTCGGGACTGTACCTAACTAAAACCTGTTTGCACGACTCCTTCGAGCCGTGTTAGGGTAGTAATCAAAGCACAATGGGAACTCACACGAGACAAATGACGATCTCAGGTCGATAGACTAACTTGTACACATGTCACCTGGGAACTGCTATCTGACAATAGGTATAATACTAACTAGCATGTTCCCGGCGAGTCCGTCTGGTGTACTCATAACCAAATGAGCACTTGTATTCTATCTTAGGTGAACCAACCGACACCAATAGCTTGTGAGACCGGCCACCGCCCCTCGTCGGGGTCTCGATCTGTATACACTAGTCTACTCAAGGAGTATCGATGCCCAGTCTCGAAACTCCCATGACTAGGGACACTTTAAGGATGTGCTTATAGACTACCCAACTCTCACGTATATGATCGCCATCATACTACTGGTAGTCAAGCAAGAAACCTATGGGCTCTATCAACATGTAATAGTGAACTGTAGTGTAACTTGAAGCATGTACACGATGATAAAGACAAACCAGATAGCATACTATCATCTCGAGTAAGACTGTTTTATCTGTATAGGTCCTCTCTCAATCATTGCAATCATGTGCCTGTGATCCAATAATTGACTTGAGGGCACTATAGGCAACAATCTCCCACTTGCACTTAAGGCTAATTTTTGCGATGTGGCATACTCACAGCCCGTGTGATACCGAACACCCAACTCTTCTACTAATCAGTTTCACAAAGATCATTTGTAAAAACTATTGCGTTCGAGAAATAGCCTTAGTGAGTGGATCCGCTCCAATGTTTCTTTCTATGTCACTCTTTATCTCAAGTTCGCAGAGAAAGCCATCTCCCGAAATGAGCAATACCTATCTTAGAATATGCCTGGATATCTGATGGGACCCAGTTCACAAATGAACTCCAAATCCAGTAAATATCTTAGACTGTATCGTCAACTGAATTTAATTAGTATCCCGTGTCATGCCTCCCTCAGTATCCACTTGGACCACCTGTCTAAAATACCGCCCCTTATCAGAGGGAACACTATAACTCTGACAGTCACTCTGTCATCCAGGTCACATTGGAAGCCTGGAATGATAACCGTCTCTCGAAGGAGGCTGTCGTTATCAAATCCTTAGAACATCCACTTATGTTCATAAACTTCTTCCGAACGTTTCTCCAGGATTGGATTAATACATAAACTTATTGCAGCTAGTGCAAAAACAACATCTGGTGTGGTACTTGACATCTCATGATCGACTCAATTGCCTAAGCAAGTGATATACTTATCATGCACATCCCTCACCCAATTAGTCTATAAGACACTTTTAGAGATGGTGACTCCATCACCTGCAGGTACACCACCATGCCAGGAGTCGTCCATTCTAAAATACCTTTAGAATACTGTCTAAGTACCCAGATTGGGAAACTACACAAATCTAGATCTAAAACCATAGATCTAGTAACCAGAATGCCTGATATAATATCCATATCCTATGTTGAGAAACTACTGTGTGACAACCACAGTATAACCTATCGTAGTATAGGAATTTCACTTCCTACAACGAGCATGTCATCCAAATACCAGGACATCACACCCTATTACCTTCTTAACAAATCCATCTCCTATTCTGATAAAGTCAAAGCCTATGACTGTCACATCAAAAATAGATGATCTATCTCCGCTATATCTGCTTTAGTCTATAAATAGATATAAGCTGCTTGTCCACCATGCATCCGTTGCTCCCACTGACTACAACAACCCTCTGGCAGAGTCATATACACGTGCACTTCTAAAGCTAGTTTAGAACGATACTATACTCATCCTCCTGCCGGGTCTCATAGTCTGGAACAACAATTGTGTCAAGTCCGGGTACACAAGAACCTCCCTGCCACCGTCTTTGAGGATACCGAAGTACCTCTCGGGTGCCCAAGGTTACCCACCATATCTGCGGAGTGGCTAATGGAATGTCAAACCTGATTGAATCTTTAGCTTCTATTAAATTTTCAGTAATTGTTTGCGGTTCTGGAATCACTTCCAGTTCTACCATACTCCCACTACTGTTTTCTGAAAAATCTATTTTACCAAAACTGTGGCGAGTCAAGAACAATATCACTATTGATATTCCAGATGGTAGAAAGTTATCCCTCATCAAAGCTCAGGATAACCCACAAACTGCCATTACAGAAACGTGCCTTGAGTTATCCAGAGTTTGGTTTTAAGCATAAGCCGGACAACTCCAAATACCTTAACATCGTTAAGATATGAATCATTCTATATACAATATAGAAACAGAGGCACTGATTTAATTGGAACCAGATTCAAATCATGCAGCTATCTCCAGTGCATGTCAACTAAATGGAGAGAGGCCGATCATCATTACTCAACTTAGGAGTGCATCCAGACATGAGTAACCTGAAAGAGAAGCAAGTTCTCAAAAAACATTACTATCAACTAAATACCAAACACAAATATCTACTTCTTCGATTACCTTGAAGAATCCTGATACTTGCAACACATGGTTCTCTACTTTATTCTTGTACCTATAACTTCTCAAAACTTGGACCTTGTACTTCTACGAAACACTTGTCTAAAACTTGAGAAGTCACAAGTAAATAGAATATAGTACGAGTACCAACCCCTCTGTCCTAATGGAGACTAGACAACAAACAATACTCTGTATAAGTCCCCTGAGTTTAATAACTTAAACCCTGTGCGTTGTAGGTTGAAAACTGTACTATGGTTATGAAGAATTACACCGCTGTTGAATGCTCCTTACCTAACCATCAACTGATATAGGTAAATGTCATGGACATAATTTCAAAAAGTTATATCTCACTTTATAAAATAAACGTACAGATATATCAATTTGAAATTGGTGCATAACAACGGATATTCAAAATCAAATATTTGCCGTCCGGCAAAAAACCCAGGCGATTTCCTCAAATGTCACCAATTACACGAATTCCGATATAATGAGGATGATCACCTAATTCCCAAAAACTTACTCCCACTCATCATCTCTAAAACCATACAGATGTGAGAATCAAACCTGGTAGATACATACCCTGGAGTAAGGATCTAATTGGGAAATCAGTTTTCTATTAACAACGCATAGTTAATCTGAAACATGAAAATGTTTCGAAGGGGTATCCGGGTATTCCTAGTAATGCCTCTTCCACTATCCAGATTCATGACTGTAACCATATATTTCTATACCATCTCTCTAAATCCCTTTATTTTCTTTACTCATTACCTTCTGTACACCACACTTAGGCTAAATAGTTTTCTTCCTTCCCTACCGTTCGGCACCAGCCTATGGTTTGGAAGAAGACTATCCAATAAGCGTAACAGGTGTACCCTCCTAATCTTAGGAGTACTCGCAACCTGAGAGAAGGTGATGATAAAAGACAACTGAATAAACCTTATTCTATTTCTCCTGAACCAGAATCCATCCTTGTACTGGAACAAGTTCCTTCGAGTTCATATATAGCCATACGATGGATTATCCAATAATCATGGATCTTCATAGTGATACGGGGTGTTCTGGAGAAATCCAAAGATGAAGTAGGAGTGGCGATGAAATACGTGGTTTGGTCGTGAATGATAGCAGTCACAATTTACTTTGCCCTCTTTTTAATCCCTTTATTTGTCTTTACTTATCACCTTCCGTACACCACACTTAGGCTAATTAGTTTTCTTCATTCCCTACCTTTCGGCACCTGCCTATGGTTTGGAAGAAGACTATCCAATAAGCGCAATAGGTGTACCCTCTCCTAATCCTAGGAAGCCTCACAACCTTAGAGAAGGTAAAAGGAAAATACAACTGAATAGTCCTATTCATTTTCTCCAAAACCAAAAACCATCCTCGAATCTGAAACAAGTTTCTTCGAGTTCGTATGTAACTATACGATGGTCATATCCAATAAAAATGGGATCTGCGTAGTGATACGGGATGTTCCGGAGAAAAGAAAAGGGTAAAAGGAGTGGTAATGATGTATGCAACTCAGACAATCCAAAAGCCAGTGTTTTAAGAAAGTTCGGTTTACTTGGTCACTGAGTTTTAGTCCAGGGTCGGGCCATGGTCGCTTCCAAAGAGAGAAAGAAAGAAACACTCAGCGTGCACTCTAACCTAGATCAGAATGGTTAATCACTTTATCTAATCAGGATGTCTCCTACTGTATCCTTAAATTCTCCTCCAAACCTGAAAGAAGAATTAGTCGGGATCACCCGAGGAGTAAATCAACTCATCAGTGGGTATCGGGATCCAACTATCATTGCATGATAACTTGATGGAATCCACTCAAGTCACCACACTCCAGAAGGTATGCGCATGCCTGGCAAGTTTCAGTTTCTTTAGAAACTCTCGATGTGTGTTTTTACCCCTAGGAACCAAGTGACCTTGACTGAGCCAACATATCAAAGGATCCTAGTCAAGTTCAACCTGTTATTATCTTGATTGCATTAGACCCACCCGCACGAGTCCTTGACTGAGCCAAAATGACCGCATGACTGTCCTAACCAATCGCATATCCATGCAATAGAAAAGCACTACATAGCTACCGAACACTACGCCTCGACTAAGCACAACATACGTAGCATGAATACTAAGCAATACTAATCTTGAATGATGGAAGGCTACGGCTGGTTTTTGGCAAAAAACCTTTAATGCAATGAACTTGATATCGTTGAAGGAATCCAAGTGGTTTTTCAAATATATAGTGGCGAAAACTTGTGCTAAAGAGGTCACTCCCAGTGAATGGATCTCGGCTCTTTCTTCGTAGAATGAGGTGCCGGATATTCATTACCGAATACCACTATGCAAAGAAAAAGAATCGACTATAGTGAAGTTATTACGCTGACGCAAACTTCTGCCCAAGGGGTCACTCCCGGTGAAGGGATCTCGGCCCTTGCCTCATAGAATGAGGTGCTGGATATTCACAACCGAATACCACTGTGCAAAGCAAAAGAAAACGTCTGTAATGTCTGTTTTAAAAAACTTGGTTTCAACAACATCAAATAGGTCTGTTTTATCCTTGCATTGATCAAAACCAACACAGTTCCATCAATTAATCACACCAGAAAAGAACAAAAATATGATGTACGTATATGCTATCCGTATTCGCCACTGGGTCCTGTCATCACCCGTTAGGTTACTTAATTAACGACAGAGCGAGGACTGGACTAGCGCGGGTGTAAAACATATACAACATATACTAGTATATACAACATATACTAGTATAAAACATACCGGGAGAGACGAATCCCTTGCCGATCCGCTCACGTGCCTCCATGTGGCTCGGGACTGTACCCAAAAACTACCTGTTTGCACGACTCCTTTGAGCCGTGGTAGGGTAGAAATCAAAGCACAGTGGGAACTCACACGAGACAAATGAAGACCTCAGGTCGATGAGCTAACCTGTACACATGTCACCAGGGAACTGCTATCTGACGATATGTATAATACCAACTAGCAGGTTCCCGGCGAGTCCTGTCCGGTGTATTCATAACCCAATGAGCACCTGTATACATCTTAGGTGATCCAACTGACACCAGTGGCTTGTGAGACCGGCCACCGCCCCTCGTCGGGGTCTCGACTATATACACTAGTCTACTCCGGAGTATCGATGCCCGGTCTCGAAACTCCCACGACTAGGGACCACTATTAAGGATATGCTTATAGACCATCCAACTCTCACTTATATGATCGCCCTCATACTGTTGGTAGTCAAGCAAGATCCTAAGGGCTCTATCAAAGTGTAATCGTGATCAGTCACCTGAACCTATACACGACTGATAAAGGCAAACCAGATAGCATACTATCATTTCGAGTAAGACTGTCCTACCGGTATAGGTCCTCCGCAATCATTGCAATCACGTACCTGCGATCCAATAATTGACTTTGAGGGCACTATATCCAACAATCTCCCACTTGAACTTAAGGCTAATTATTGCGATGTTGCGTACTCACAGCCCGTGTGAAACCAACACCCAACTCCTCTACTAATCAGTTTCACAAAGCCCGTTTGTAAAACTATTGTGTTCGAGAAATAGCCTCAGTGAGTGGATCCGCCAGGATGTTTCTTTCTATGTCTCTCTTAATCTCAAGTTCGCGGAGAAAGCCATCTCCCGAAATGAGTAATACCTGTCTTAGAATATGTCTGGATATCTGATGGGACCTTAGTTCATAAATGAACTCCAAATCCAAACTTCTTAGACTGTATCGATAACTGAACCTAATCAGTATCCGGCACCTTGCCTCCCACAGTATCCTCTTGGACCACCTGTCCATAATACTTCCCCCTTCGTCAGAGGGAAAACTATAACTCTGACAATCACTCTGTCATCCATGTCACCTTTGAAGCCTGGAATGATAACCGTCTCCCGAAGGAGGCTGTCGTCATCAAATCCGTAGAATATTCACTTATGTTCTAAAACTGCTTCCTTATGTTTCTCCAGGATTGGATTAATACAAACTTATTGCATCTAGTGCAAAAACAACATTTGGTGTGGTACTTGACATCTCATGATTGACTCAACTGCCTAAGCAAGTGATCTGCCAATCATGCACATCCCTCTCCCCTTTAGTCTGTAAGACACCTTTAGAGAGGGTGACTCCATCACCTGCAGGTACACCACCATGCCAGGAGTCATCTATTCTAAAAACCATTAGAATACTGTCAAAGTACCCACATTGGGAAACTACCCAAATTCAGATCTAAAACCATAGATCTAGAAACCAGAATGTCAATTATTATATCCATATCCTGTCTGGAGAAACAACTATGTGACGACCACAGTATAACCGATCGTAGTATAGGAATTTTACTTCCTACTCTGTGTATGTCATCCAAATACCAGGACATCACACCCTACTACCTTCTTAACTGATCCATCCCCTATTCTGATGAAGTCAAACCTATGACTGTCACATCAAAATTAGATGATCAATCTCCGCTATAACTGCTCTAGTCTATTAATAGACATAAGCTACTTGCCCACTATACTTCCGCTGCTCCCACTGACCACAACAACCCTCCTACCGGGTCTCATAGCCTGGAACAACAGTAGTGTCAAGTCTGGGTAGATAAGAACCTCCCTGTCACCGTCCTTGAGGCTACCGAAGTACCTCTCGGATGTCTGAGGTTAGCCACCAAATCTGCGGAGTGGCTAATGGAATGTCAAACCTGATTGAATCTGTAGGTCCTATTAAATTTTCCGTAATCGTTTGCGGTTCTGGAATCACTTCCAGTTCTATCATACTCCCACTACTGTTTTCTAAAAAAATCCATTTTACTAAAACTATGGCGAGTCAAGAACAATATCACTATTGATCTTCCAGATGGTAGAATGTCAACCCTCGTCATAACCTGGGTCAACCCACAAACTGCCATTACAGAAACGTGCCCTGAGTTATCCAGAGTCTGGTTTTAAGCATAAGCCGGACAACTCCCCGTACCTTAACTTCGTTAAGATACGAACCATTCTATATCCAATATAGAAACTTTGGCACTTATTTAATTGGAACCAGATTCAAATCATGCAGCTGTCTCCAGTGCATATCAACTTTAATGGAGAGAGACTAATCAGCATTACTCAACTTAGGAATCCATCCAATTATGAGTAACCCGAAAGAGAAACAAGTTTCTCAAAACTTTTACTATCATCTGAATACCAATCACAAGTATCTACATCTTCGATCTCTTTGAAGAATCCCGATACTTGCGACATCTGGTTCTCTACTTTATTCTTATACCCACAACTTCTCAAAACTTAGACCTTGTATTTCTACGAAACACTTGTTTAAATACCAGACAAGTCATAAGTAAACAGAACAAAGTACGAGGACCTACCCCTTTGTCCTGATGGACACTGGACAACATACAATACTCTGTATAAGTCCGCTGAGTTGAATAACTCAAAACCTGTGCGTCGTAGGTTGAAAACTGTACCCTGGCGATTTCCTCAAATATCACCAATTACAACGAATTCCGATATAATGAGGATGATCACCTAATTCCCAATAACTTCCTCCCACTCATCATCTATAAAACCATACAGATATGAGAATGAAACCTGGTGAATACACACCCTGGAGTAAGTATCTAATCGGAAAAACAGTTTTCCATTAACAATGCACTGAAACATGAAAATGTTTCGTAGGGGTATCCTGGTATTCATAGTAATGCCTCTTCCATAATCCAATTCATGACTTCAACCGTATATTTCTTTGCCATCTCTCCAAATCCTTTTATTTGTCTTTAGTCGTTACCTTCTGTACACCATCGTTAGGCTAAATGGTTTTCTTTCTTCCCTACCATTCAGCACCAGCCTATGGTTTGGAAGAAGACTATCCAGTAAGCATAATAGGTGTACCCTCCTAAACCAAGGAGTACTCGCAACTGAGAGAAGGTGATGATAAAAGAAAATTGAATGATACCTTATTCTTTTAAAGGTGAAATAGGAGTGGCGATGAAGTACGCGGTTTGGTCGTGAATGATAACAGTCGCAACTTACTTTGCTCTCTTTCTAATCCCTTTATTTTGTCTTTATATATTACCTTCTGTACACCCTACTTAGGCTAATTGGTTTTCTTCATTCCCTACCTTTCGGCACCTGCCTATGGCTTGGAATAAGACTATCTAATAAGCGTAATAGGTGTATTCTCTTAAACCAAAGAGCCCTCGCAACCTGAGAGAAGGTGATAATAAAAGACAACTGAATAACCCAATTCTATTTCTCCTGAACCTTGATCCATCCTCGAAGGAGTCCCTTCGAGTTCATATATAACCATACGATGGATCTATCCAATAGAAGTGGATGTCCGTAGTAATACGGGTGTTCTGAGAAATGCAAAGGGTAGAAGAAGGAGTGGCAATGACTTATGCAACATAGACAATCCAAAAGCCAGTATTTTAAGAAGGTTCGGTCAACTTGGTCCCTGAGTCATTGTTTAGGGTCGGTCAAAGGTCGCTGCCAAAGAGAGAGAGAGAAAAGAAACACTCTGCATGCACTCTAACCTAGATCAGAATGGTTATCACTATATCTAATCCGGAAACCACCTACTGTACTGTCAAATTCTCCTCCAATCCTAAAAGAAGAATCAATCGGGATCACCCGAAGAGTAAACCAACTCATCAGTGGGAATCGAGATCCAACTCTCATCGCATGATAACGTGACGGAATCCACTCGCCTTATCACACTCTAGAAGGTATGCGCATGCCTGGCAAGTTTCAGTTTCTTTAGAAACTCCCGATGTGATTTTTACCCCATGTTCTTATGACCTTGACGAAAGCCAACAAATCATAAGACACATGTCAAGTTCTGCCTGTCATTATCTTATTAATTCGAACCCACCCGTACATACCCTTGACGAAAGCCAACAAGGTAATACGACTTTCCCAAACCAACTCATCTATCTATGCAACAAATGAATACCCCAGCAACTACCAAACACTATGCCTTGACGAAAGCCAACAAACATAGCTTGAATATTACTGACCATCCATAAGAAATGACGGAGGGCTACGGCTGGTTTTTGGCGAAAAACCTTTAACGTAATGAACTTGATCTCGTTGAAGGAACCTGATAGCTTTTTATAAATATAGTGGCGAAAACCTTTACTAAAGAGGTCACTTCCGGTGAAGGGATCTCGGCTCTTTCCTCGTGGAATGAGGTGCAGGATATTCCACTGAATACCGCGATGCAAAGCAACATGTAATTGACTATAGTGAAGTTATTACCCTGACGCAAACTTTTGCCCAAGGGGTCAGTCCCGGTGAAGGGATATCGGCCCTTGCCCCGTCGAATGAGGTGCAGGATATTCCAACCGAATACCTCTATGCAAAACAAAAGGAAACATCTTTGTAATAACACTTTTTTAAATTGTTCCAACAACATCCAAACAGGTTTGTTTTCCTTTGCATTGATCAGAATCAACGCAATCCCATCAAATAATCACACCAGAAAAGAACGAAAATAAAATGTACGTATATGCCATCCGCATTCGTCACTGGGTCCCGTCATCACCCGTTCGGTTACTTAACTAACGACAGAGCGGGGACTGGACTAGCACGGGTGTAAAACATATACAACATCTAATAGTATATAAACCAATATATAATAATCGCTCCAGGCGTGATAATATGCAACATTACAGGAAAATAATAAGTATCACAGAACAATACAGATAATCTGGGATCCCCGAGTTTCACAGAGCCGCTGCTGAAACCCGACGTTCCCCTGTCGTGTGGATAGCCTGTGTAATGAAACCTAGACCCCTACGGGTGCGGCAAGTTACCCGCCAAAACCTGAAGCGAGGCAGCCCCCTACAGCATAGTGAATGGACCACCCATCACTTCACGGAATCCGGTAATCTTGGGCACCTCTCCTTGGGTCAACCTGTACCCCCTACGAGTGCAGCGAATAGTCTGCCAATTCTAGAGTGAGGCCCCTCTGCCTCTCAATGCCATGAGATGCGGACCCGTTTCCCCCCAGAACCCGGCTATCCGTGCACTCCTTCGCGGGGTAAAACCTAGTACAGAAATGGAAAAATAGTACAACAGGTACATCGACCGCAACCTGGTCGTGCCCCAAAAGAATATTATACAACAGGCAGTGACGGCAGTCCACATGTTGGACGCTCGCCCCGCAATATCAAATGTATAAATAAACTCAAACTGCACTACCATTGCACACTGCTATCCACCATGACAAATCCGCAACATCACAGCACAACACAGAACATCAACGTGAATGTCACGTTCGCAAACCCATCTAAAAGAACTATAGTAATCAGACGCGGTTTACCAATCAAATGACATTCACGGTCGGAGATATAATGTAAGCACTGTAAACTAACACATTTAAATTTCGATCGACTAAATTTTCCGAAGTGGGCCGCAAGCAAATCTGCTGCACAGTAAAAAACACTGTGCCCAAATAAACAGTTCCAGAAACCACAATTTCCAACATAGAATCCACTGTAGAAAATTGAGTGAGTGATCTCACTTTCCTGCGGCGGATCCGCGGCTAAACCCTAACTTGGGCCACGGATCCGCGGCGGAACAGTGGAATCACATCGTCGAATTTCTACAGTATTCCTAAAAAACCCTGCTTAATTTTCTGGTATGGTCAAAATGACATTTGGACCAGTTTGAAAATTAACAGAAACTTTAATACAAGAAATTGCGATTTTCGAAAAATCCGTTCGATCGATCTTTTAAACGCGTTAGCACAAGTTAGTAAAGCTTAATGGCGTGGCTTTGATACCATGTAAGTCTACGGTAGCGCCCCGGCCGTCAAACTGACGCCAAATGCGGAACAAAAACTTTTATAACTGGCGCTATCGCATACTAAAAACCCGGATCTGCCATTAACGCTAAACTAACAATCTACAAAGAGGGAAGAAAGGTTATACCGAACGATCCGAGTCCTTCGTTCTTTAACCATCATCCCACGCTCCGTTGCGGCTGCTCCGATCTCGTCGATCTCCGATCTCCTCGTCCAGGTGGCACCACGTCATCGGATCTTTAAATGGGCTCCCGCCTCTGACTCGAGGCAACTCGGTCGTCAAGTTTTCAAAAAGAGACGACCAAGTTTGATGTAGAGAATGAGTGAAATACTGTCTCGCTTCGTCCAAAACCATGGACGAACGGTTAATGAAGTTGCCGTGGGAATCGGGTGATGGATTGAAATGAGCTGTGAAATTCCATACACCGAAACTATCATAATCTTTTTAACCAAATGAAGTGAGAGAGTGTGAATTGATCAAGTGGGCACCCAAGAGGGGCCGGCCACTTTATATAGAGGAGGGGGGTGATGGTAGGAGCAAGAGGGGGTGACCACAAGCCAAAGCTTCTCACAAAAATATCAAGAAGAAATATCTAGTGTGAACACAAAGTGTGAATACAATAAATGAAACAATGAGCCACCTTCCAAGTCACCTTCCAAGAAGCTTCCTCTCATGACTCACCTCATGACTCACCCAAAAGAAGAAAATATAAATCCGCATTTAACCGAATGTTAAATACGGCTGATAGAAAACTGGAAACTGGCAACTTCCAAAAGTGATCCCGAAACGAATTTCAGGATAACCCCGTAACTGTATAAATATACCCGCATTTGTATTACGACCAAATACAAATGCAACTGAGACAAAGATATTATATCTACTCTGTATAATACATGGATCCGGCTTAAACCAAAGCCCACCAGTATTATCTGCCCGAAAAATGACACGTGCGTAAACGCACGTGCATTTTCCGAACCCTGCTATAAAACCATACGGCCTCTACAACGTTTCATCCGAACTTGGGAAACTGTCTGTGGGGGACTCTAATGACTCGTCAGTACCATGGCAGTGGGTTTAACCACAAGCCGTCAGCGGCACTAGCTATGCGTAACGGCTGCCTATGGACTGACCTCAAGGGAGGCTGATGAGCGAACTCATCCAGAAACCCTACTGAGCCTAACAGTGACAATGTATATATAGTCCGGTCCGTTCGTCTATGAGTATCGCATATCCGGCCTAGGGGGCTAGTAACGTCAGACCCCCAATAGCTGTATAAGTCGTGTCGGAGACAAGCCCTGAACACCCTGAGATACTACTGGAGTACCTACGAGTAAATCTCACCTGCCTTGGCCAAGGACTTGGTATAATGGCTTTCCTAGACACAGCGTGACCTCCACCCCCGATACTGGGAGAGACGAATCCCCTGCCGATCCGCTCACGTGCCTCCATGTGGCTCGGGACTATACCCAAAAACTACCTGTTTGCATGACTCCTTTGAGCCGTGGTCGGGTAGAAATTAAAGCACAGTGGGAACTCACACGAGACAAATGACGACCTCAGGTCGATGAACTAACCTGTACACATGTCACCAGGGAACTGCTATCTGACGATATGTATAATACCAACTAGCAGGTTCCCGGCGAGTCCTGTCCGGTGTACTCATAACCCAATGAGCATATGTATACATCTTAGGTGATCCAACTGACATCAGTGGCTTGTGAGACCGGCCACTGCCCCTCGTCGGGGTCTCGACTGTATACACTAGTCTACTACGGAGCATCGATGCCCTGTCTCGAAACTCCCACGACTAGAGACCACTATTAAGGATATGCTTATAGACCACCCAACTCTCACTTATATGATCGCCCTCATACTGTTGGTAGTCAAGTAAGATCCTAAGGGCTCTATCAAAGTGTAATCGTGATCAGTCACCTAAACCTATACACGACCGATAAAGGCAAACCAGATAGCATACTATCATTTCGAGTAAGACTGTCCTACCGGTATAGGTCCTCCGCAATCATTGCAATCACGTACCTGCGATCCAATAATTGACTTTGAGGGCACTATATCCAACAGTCAGACCCTAAATAACGCGATATTTTGTGTCGGTATGAAGCCTATCACCACCTAAGAAACTACTGATCCTAGATCGGTAATTCTCGACTACCTTGGCCAAGGATTTCTGGTGGTGGCCATCCGTGCACTCCGTGACCTCTACCCCCAATACCGAGAGAGACGAATCCCCCGATGATCCGCTCACTGCCTCCATGTGGCTCGGGACTGTACCCAACTAAAACCTGTTTGCACGACTCCTTCAAGCCGTGGCAGGGTGGTAATCAAAGCACAATGGGAACTTACACGAGACAAATGACGATCTCAAGTGGGAACTCACACGAGACAAATGATGATCTCAGGTGCACAGTGGGAACTCACACGAGATAGACTAACCTGTACACATGTCACCTGGGAACTGCCATCTGACAATAGGTATAATACCAACTAGCATGTTTCCGGAAAGTCCGTCCGGTGTACTCATAACCTAATGAGCACCTGTATACTATCTTAGGTGAACCAACTGACACCAATGGTTTGTGAGACCGACCATCGCCCCTCGTCGGGGTCTCGATCTGTATACACTAGTCTACTCATGGAGTATCGATGCCCAGTCTCGAAACTCCTACGACTAGGGACACTTTAAGGATGTGCTTATAGACTACCCAACTCTCATTTATATGATCGCCATCATACTACTGGTAGTCAAGCAAGAATCCTATGGGCTCTATCAACATGTAACAGTGAACCGTAGTGTCACCTGAAGCATGTACACGATGATAAAGACAAACCAAATAGCATACTATCATCTCGAGTAAGACCGTTCTACCGGTATAGGTCCTCCCTCAGTCATTGCAATCACGTGCCTGTGATCCAATAATTGACTTGAGGGCGCTATAACCAACATCTTTAAGATGCTGTTCGAGTAGCCCCGCGACTGTCGTGTCTCTGATTCTTTCTGAGGCTGGACAAGACGTCTTTAAGTAATCTTTTTAGGTCATATCACCGTCAGAAGAACAAGTGTTAGGTATTTTCCATGACGCTTTTAACTTGAGCTTAGGCTCAATTTGAACCCTCAATGAGTCATAATCGCACCTGGGGTGGGATGATCTCCAATGGTCTTTTAGGCTTTATATGAGTTGCCGTCAAGATCCGAAGCTGGGAATATGTCGTCACTTCGTTTTTTCTTTGACGATATCGCGCCGGTTCTTTGCTGAAAATAGGGTAGACATCTGTAGGACCTCTATGCTGTATGTATCGCAATTGAAGTCCGGAGCTAGGAATATACCATTGCTCCAATTTCATTTGATAGTTGCGTCCGTATTCTGCTGAAATGAGGGGGAACACGAGGATAGTCTCTAGGCTGTATATGTACCGTCAAGACTTTGAGCTAGGATTTTGCCATGGCTCTAATTTTGCTTTGATCCTCAGGTCTTTTGTTGACGTTGCGTCTGCATCCTCCTGGAATGAGAAGAACATCGGGGTGATCTCTAGGTTTTAGATGTTGCCATTAAGACTTGGAGCTAGGATTTTTCCGTCACTTCACTTTTATTTGATTGCTGTGCCTGCCCCTGCTGGAATGAGGGGGGAGGGGACATAGGGATAGTCTCTAGGTTGTATATCTACCGTCAAGACTTGGAGCTCCTTTTGACAAACCTTGATGGGAAGATATGGTTCCCTGTCTCTCATTTATGCCCCTGGATCGTATACAAGATTCAATATGGATGTACTTACAGGGCAGAAAGTTATGTTTTCATTTCACTTTTTTTATTTCTTTCTACGATGCTTTATCTTTTCAGCTTTTATGTCGCGAAAGTCACGATTGCCCAATCATTTCGGCTATTTATCGATGCCCAATTATTTTGGCTATTTTAAAAAAAAATTTACTCGCTACTTTTATTGCGAGTCGCCCAAACGTTTCGGCTGTTTATGCATATTTCTTGCTCGCTGACTTCTATCACGAGTTGGGGACTTGATCCTGATACCCATTGTGGCATCAGCATCGGTGCAATTGGAATATTGCCACGTGCGAATCATCATTTGCCGCGAGGGGACTTAGAGTTTGACACCTATTTAGGCATCAACATCGCTGCGACTGGAATGCTTCCAGGAGCGAATTATCATTTGCCTTTTTCGATTTAAACAAAGATGGCTTAGTAGACAGGGTTAGGATCCCGGCTTTTGACTTCATCAGCCGTAAGGGTCTCATAGAGGTATTTCTCTCTATGAGTCGTGAGGATCTCGTATGTGTACTTTTTCCTTAGGAATCGTGGGGATTCCTAAGTGCGTTTTCTCTTGTAAGTTATAAGGATCTTCCAAGAGTATTTTCTCCTTATAAGTCGAGAGGACTTACAAGTGTCGTTTACCATACGGGGACATCTCTCGCCATTGGTGGAACTTGGTGGGAGAATATTTATTTATGCCCGTAGATTGTATACAAGGGTCAATATTAGACCACCTGTAGGACAACATTAGGGGAATATGATGGCTTAAGAACAGGTTTAGATCTTTGTGGCTTAAGGCTTTTGAATCGTACGAGCCGTGAGGGTCTCATAGGGAGAAATTCTCCTTACGAGTTGTGAGGATCTCGCAAGTGTAATTTCTCCATAGGAATCGTGGGGATTCCTAAGTGCGTTGCTCCATTGTGACTTGTAAGGATTTCATGCAGGTATTTTCTCCTCACAAGGTCGAGAGGACCTTGCAAGTGCACATGAAATTTTTTATTTTACGAGTTTACGCCCTTTTCGGGTTTTCACAAACTCGCCGGCAGTCCTCCTGTTTTTACTCACGGCGCCCTTTCGGGTTTTCATCCATGCCCATTTTTCTCGTGGACATACTATTTTTTTTAACACGGTGAAACTCTCGAGAATAGTTTCATCGCAGGTGACCCATCTATTTGCCGGTGGGACTTGGGGATGGCTTCATTGCTGGTGTAGCTGTGCAGCCGGTAGGACTTGAGTTGCAATTTTCGTCATTAGGAGTTCGATTGCTATATAGATCTCATGCGAGCATACCGCCGTATTTGGGGCAATGCGCTAGTATAGGGACATTTCGGTTCATTATCGCCATATTTGAGGTGATGCATTAGTTTAGGGACGTTTCGGTCTATTATCGCCGTGTTTGAGGCGACGCACTAGTTTAGGGACGTTTTGGTCCATCATTGCCGTATTTGGGGACGGATTTTAGTTTGAGGCGGATTGTTAGTTTAGGGACTTCTCTGTCCATTGTTAGTTTGGGGACTTCTCGGTCCATCATTCCTGTATTTGGGGACGAATTTTAGTTTAAGGACTTCTCGGTCCAATATTGCCATGTTTGTGGCGGATTGTTAGTTTAGGGACTTCTCGGTCCATTGTTAGTTTAGGAACATTTCGGTCCTTCATTCCCATATTTGGGGATGAATTTTAGTTTAAGGACTTCTCGGTACAATATTGCCATGTTTGAGGAGGATTGTTAGTTTAGGGACTTCTCGGTCTATTGTTAGTTTAAAGACATTTCGGTCCATCATTCCCGTATTTGGGGACGAATTTTTGGATACTACTTTCAGGGTTCTGACTCAGGAAGATAGCGAGCGGACACAAGCATCGTCATCTATCATTGACCTAAGTCATGACTCCTCAAGCGTAGTACTTTTTGAGGAATCGGCCGTTTATTGGCCGAAAGGGTCTTTCGCCATGCATATCCATGAGCAGGTAGGCTCCACCTTGGTAGACTTTGTCTTTGATGTACGGGCTTTCATAGTTCGGACTTGAACTTCCCCCATTTTGCACGATTGAGGATCGTTGGTCTTTTAACAACTAGCACGAGTTCGCCTTGGCGAAATGTTCTCGGCCTAGTCAGTTTTTCTTTTGACCGTGTCTTCCTTACCTTATAAACCTCCAGATTTTGCTGTGCTATAAGGAAAGTTTCGTCGAGGGCATCGATCTCCTCAAGCCGAAGATTAGCATTTTCTTCATCTGTCAGCCCGTATCGAATCGGTACTCATAGAGAGGAGAGTTCTATTTCCAATAGGAGCACTGCTTCTGTGCCGAACACCAATGCGTACGGTGTCGTATTTGTGTCCGTCTTGAATGTTGTTCAGTACACCCAGAGAGTTTCATGCAACCTTTCGTACCAGTCCTTTTTGTTTCTGGACACTGTCTTTTTTATAATCTTTATCAAGGTCTTTTTGAAAGCCTCAGCTAGACCGTTGGCCCGAGAATTATAAACTGAAGAGTATCTCCAATCTATTTTATGTTGCTGTGCGAAGCGGCTGATTTTATGACTTCTATAAGCAGGCCCATCTTCCGAGATTATCCATCGCAGAGTGCTGAACCGATAGATGACATGGGTTCTGAAGAAATGGAGGATATTCCCCGTCTTCACCTCCTTTAGTGTTACTGCTTCTGCCCACTTAGAGAAGTAATCGGTCGTTACCAATATAAACCGATGTCCTTTGGAGGACGCCAGTTCGATGGGGCTAATTATATCGGTTCCCCACATTTCGAACGACCAACTAGCCACTGTCGGGTGTAGAGGATTTGGATGTTGATGGATGAAATCCTCATGAATTTGGCATGAGTGACACTGCTTCGCATATTCGAGGCAATCCTGAATCATTGTAGGCCAATAGTAACCCATTCTTTTTATTTTCAGCTTCATCTTTGGCCCAGCTTGATGAGAATCGCAGAGTCCGTCGTGAGTTTCTTGGACGAATTTCTTTGCTTCCTCCGGCCCCAGGCATCTTAGTCACGGACGGTCGAACGATCTCTTATATAGAGTATCATTGACGAAGGCAAAAGACAAAGCCCGTTTCATGAGCTGATGTCTAGACGACGCATTTTCGGGCATTTGTTGGGACTTAAAGTAGTCTATGAAGACTTCCCTCCAGTCCTTGACCTTTTCTTCATCCTCTATTTGAAGGGCTACTTGTTTGGTCGTTTCTTTTCTTTCGGATTGCTCTATTAGGTCTTTCAAAGATATATCTGTTGGCGCGAAAACCCATTGGCTTTGTACAATGATCCTTACGTTATCAAGATTTTCATCGGCCAATTCCTTAGCCAATTTGGCCAATGCATCTGCCTTGCAGTTTTCTGCATGTGGTATACTTTCCAGGGTATAGGCAGGGATTTGTGTCAGCAGTTGCTGCACTCTTTCGCCAAGCTTTATCAGCTCTGGAATGCATGTCTGATAGTCGCCATTTACTTGGCTGACGATCAGAGTCTCCATATATGAGGAGGTCTTTGATTCCCATGTTGATAGCGATCTCGAGACCTGCTTTCAAAACTTCATATTCAGCCTCGTTATTAGTCTTTGGCTCTATTAAGGAGAGGGCATACCGTAATATCCCTCCTTATGGAGTTACGAAGATAAGTGCCATCCCAGCTTTGATTATGAGGGTGTTTTGCTTTTGCCGCTTTATGAAAGATGCTCCATCGAAGTAGAGTTCCTATTGGGAATCATTTTTTTCTTCGGTTGTATCGAAGGCATGTTCATTTGGCAGTTCACAATTTAATGGGGAGTCAGCTGGTATCGGATGCTCTGCAAGAAATTCGGCAATGGCCTGCCCTTTCACCGCTTTGAGGGGACGATACGTTATCGAGAACTCCATCAGGAGGATGGCCTATTTGGCAAGCCTTCCTGTTAGTATGGCCCTTGACATTAGATATTTGAGAGGATCCATCTTCGATATGAGATAGACTTCGTGTGCCAAGGCGTAATGTCTGAGCTTCGTTATTGCAAAGATTAGTGTCAGGCAATACTTTTCGATGGGGGAATAGTTGTTTTCTTCCCCTAGGAGAATCCGACTCAAATAGTACAGAGCTCTCTCCTTTCCCTGATCATTCTCTTATGCCCACAATGTGCCTAGAGAACCGTCAAGAGCTGTTGTATATAGGAGAAGGGGTTTTCCCTTAACCGGAGCGGTCAATACCGGCGGATTTTGCAGGTATTGCTTTATTTCGTCCAGCGCGTTTTGGCACTTTTGATCCCAGACGAATGGGGTCCCCTTTATCATCAAATGACTGTAGGGACGACATTTTCCGGAGAGGTTAGCTATGAATCGCCGGTTATACGTGAGCTTTGCTTAGAGAGACCGTAATTGTTTAAGGGTTCTTGGTGTGGGCATTTCCATTATCGCCTTGATTTTTGAGGGTTCGATTTCAATACCACGGTGACGTATGATGAATCATAGAAATTTTCCTGAGGAAACTCCAAACACGCATTTTAGAGGGTTCATCTTCAGATTATACTTTCGAAGATGTCGGAACACCATTTTTAGATGTTCCCAATATTCCTCGTGAGATTTTCTCTTTACCACTGTCACGCCCCACTTCTCAGTATACGGGCAAAGGACGCGACGGGGCCGCTACGTATTTATTCTGAAGTAAACACGCTAAGCGTATCTAAGCAATATAAGTAAAATGCACAAGAGACAGTGACAATAGATATAATTGAAAAACAACTTTATTTATTAATATTCTTTTTATAATACATCTGGAAAGGTAAATACATGGAATGAAAGCAATGCCTAAACAGTGGCATAACAAAAATGTAAAGGAAAATGTAATGTTCAAGTTAATTAGAGCTTTGGATCTTCAGTAAACTGGTCCAAGTCCTCGCTGTTGGGCTCTATCTCCAGTGAATCTGGATCACCTGACGACATTCCAAAGAAGAAGAAAGAGAATGTCGTCAGCGAACAAATCGCTCGGTAAGTCCCAAGGGTAAGTAGAGACAGAATAGACAGAAAAAGAATGTAATTTTTAAAGTTTTATTATATTGTTAACGCTGTTGTTTGTAGCTTGGTACAGAAGAGGCCAGTGTATACGAAAGGAGTCTCACTTTCCCTAGAGACTAAAGTATAAGGAGCACAAGGAACCGTTTAACCACGGTACAACGACAATGGAGATTCAGGTTAGGTGTATTATGGTTACAGTCTCGTGCCAATTCTAACACCTTCCGTACCAGTCTACCCCTTATAAACCCCTCGATCTCTTGATTGTATTGTTTGAATTTTATATAGATGGATGTCTTGCCAAAACTATGATATCAGTAATGGAACAGATATAATGGATGAACTTGTAAATGGAGTATATCCATGGTTCGGTTCAGTCAGGTTGTATAGATTAAATATATGGATTCATAGATTCATGTTGAATATATACTTGAATCATATTCAAGTCAGATTAATTATATTGAGACTCAGTCTAAGTCAGACAATTAAAAAAAGAAATTGAAGTCCTAAATTATGTTTTGGTGCTATCGGTAACTGCTGCGCATGGACGGCAGGATTTGTGTCTTTTTCAAAGACAATTACCGTATTGATAACACCGTTTGTTAGGTTGTCTACCTTAGATAGGCAAGCACCCATATCTCCGGCTTCCCGAGGCTCAAGAGACTGGTCCCGCTTAAACCTATGTTTACTAGGGTCCTTATTGTAATTTAGTATAACTTGAGGGGGTTTTATGAAAAATAATTTTGTTATACTTTCAAAATATAGCTCAAGTATTTAATTATCGTTTTTAAAGTTTTTCATAGATGTTTCTTTTATTCAATGTGAAATTTCTAGTGAATATGACCTAGTTTTTAAAGTATAAGGTATTTATTTGAAATATTGGAATTGTATGGTATTTTTCTTATAAATGAGATATTTTTCTTGAATTTTGGAAATGTGAAATATTATAAATATTAAAAAAAATATATTTTGATATTAATTATATATATATTTATTTATTAAAAATATAAGTTTTATTTATAATAGAAATCACATTTTCTAAAGAAAAATGTATTAAAAATCTTTCGAGATCGTATGCTCATTGCGGAGATTTGTATCTCACTCTACTAAGCCCGAGGATGTGCGATAATCCACACCATCCCGAACGGGTTCCCCAAAATGGGTTGTAGAGACACAATTGCAAAGATTTGTTAAATACACTTCTTATAGAAAAAGATTTTATAAGTTCAAGGTAGTTATATATAAAGTCGTATTTTCCTAAATCTATATTCCCAAATTCCATCGTGCTATGTTAGGTATGTGTGTTGTGAGAAGGTAGGTCATTACCCCGTGAGTTTTCTAAGGTAATACGGTTTAAAAAGTTTAAGCACGTCGAAATGAAACATGAAGGTATTTTAATGTAAAAGTGGAATAAAACTTGCTACAGTTATTATTTTGATGTCAAACTTATTCTATTACCTTTGTTAATGTTTAATGGTCATGACATAAGAGTTTCGTATTATGTGTTTAAGAAAAATAGAACTTTTTAAGGAAAAACCGAATCGAAAGTCGGATTAACTCCGCTTCCGTCGGGTTTTAGTTTTGAATGTTTTTAGAATAGAGAAAAGAAGAAGAAGTAGGGACTTACTGGATGATTGACTAGAGGAGAGAAAGAGGAAGATGTAGGAGTTGCCGGTGCGTCGTTTCGTCGTCGGAAACTCCTTGAGTTGTCGCCGGAAGTTCGTCGGAGCTTCGCCCCTTGCTAACTCCACTTGCACACAAAAGGATCTTGGAATTTTCTTGATAGTTTTTGTAAGAAATTTCAGTGTGAATGGGTGTAAAAATAGAGTGGGTATTTATAGGACAAATTAGGTTTAGGGTGTGATAAAAATGCATTTAAATTTGCATTAAAATTGGGATTAAAGGGATTTTTATTATTCTCTGTAAATGTGCAGAGAACAAACAATACTGGGGTTATGGGGGAGTTCAAAAGTCGCAAGGGTTAAAAAAAATTAGGGTTTAGGCTCACTAGAATCGGCGGCACCGGCCTAACCTCACCTCTCGCCGGTCAGATCCGAGGTATGGGGGCTTAGATTCTCACCACGTGTCTTTGACGCTTGGCCTAGCCTCATGCACATGTTTGTTTAGGCTGTGACTCTTGGTTTTACGTGTTGTGCACGTGTAGACTCTTGGGCTTCTAAAAGATTAAAAGAATTTAAAATAAAAATAATGTGTTGCTGATGGGATTTGAACTCTGGTGCTATGGATCAGCAGTGCAAGGTCTTGCCAGTGAGCTACAAGCTCTTTCTTGCTATTCAATAGTAAATCAAATTTATAACTCGTGTTTAGGTTTAGGTTGTAGGTGAGTGCTGCATGCTCCCACAACTCTTGTGGCGCGGCAGAAGCGGTGAACGAAAATTTTCTTTGCGTACAATACGCACTTAACCGAAGATCTTGTCTAAACCACAACTAGTAAACCCTAACTAGAGATCTTATCTACTATGTTAGGGATTATACCTTGATGATACGGTCCTTCGGGTCTTCTCTTGGATGCAACTCCTTTGCTCCTTTCTCCTCTTTTGGTGAACTCCTTGGCTCCTTTAGATGTTGCCGACGTTTTCGATCTCCGGCTACCGAAGACCTAGATGATCCACCCGAGAGTTTTCGTGCAAGCTAGAAACTCTTCTCAAGAGTTTAATCGAGAGACCAAATTTGCTAGAAGAGGTCACTAGGATGATGTAGAGATAAGTGTATTGGATTAACTTGAAATCCTAAGCTTTGGATTCACATCTCATGTGAGGGTTTAAGCTAGGAAGAATGATAACCATCATTTTCTTTCTTTCTTCTTATACATTTGTTATGATACACTTATCATAATTTTGTGTAGGATTGGAATGCCTTGATTTCACATCTCATGTGAAGGTATTTATAAGAAGAAGTGGAGGAGAGAATAAGTGCATTTCATAATTAAAAAGTTTAAGCATGATGAAAAAGAATATAGCACTAACTAAAGCATGTATTATGAAAGAAGTATCATGCTTTAATAGTACCTCCACTTCAACAACCACATTATCATGCTTATACCTTTTAATTTACACCTCACTAATTTATTTTCACAAAATAAATGATGTCATAATTATGTCATTATGAGGTGGCACCTTCTAGAAGGTATTCTTGTAACAATTACAAAAATACCCCTCCTCCGTATACCGTATACCGTATACTGTATACCCGCATCCGAATTCCGAAAAATACGAATACCATTAATCCAATAATATAATACCGGTATCCAGCCAGTATTATTCTTCCGATTATTATTCCTGTAACAATTACACGAACATAATCGAAAACCTGCCGCAACACCTTACGGCTGCCGTAACAACTTACGGTCTCTACATCTTTCGCCTGAACGAGGGAACCCTCTGTGTGGGACTCTAAAGACTTGTCAGTACGCTGGCAATAGGTTTAACCACAAGCACGTCAGTGGCACTAGCTGTACGTAATGACTACCCAGGTACATGACGAAAAGGTGGCCGACGAGCGAACTCATCACAACCCTTACGAGCCTGTAAGCAACACTTACCGTACAGTCCGGTCTCTTCGTTTGATACGTCGCATATGAAGTCCAGGGGTGGTAAATGTCAGACCCCAGTAACTTTATAAGTCATGTTGATTTATGGCTCATAACAGGTCGAGGAACTACTGATAACACTTATCAGTAAACCTCGAGAACCTTGGCCAGGGATTTAGGTGTTATAGCCGATCAAACATAGCGCGACATCAACTCCCTATACCGGGAGAGACGAAACCCCTCCTATCGCTCACTGTCTCCATATGATTCGGGACTGTACCCAAAATCCACCTGTTTACACGACTCAGTAGAGCCGTGGTAGGGAGGAAATCAAAGTACAGTAGGAATCACACAAGACTCTATGACAATCTCGGGTCTACAGACTAACCTGTACAAGTGTCACTAGAGAACTGCTATCTGACAATAGGTATATATACCATCTAGGAGTTCTCGGCGAGTCCGTCCAGTGTACCCAGTCTCCACTGAGCACCCGTACACCATTCTTGATATCAAACACCGATGGATATGGGATCATCCATCGCCCATCATATGGGTCAAGATGCGTATACGCTAGTCTACTCTGGTGTATCGATGCCCTGTCTCGACACACCCTTGACTAGGAACAGTAATAGGATGTACTCATAGACTACCGTGGCCCCACTAGTATGATCTCATCATAGTCCCAGTAGTCGAGTACAAATCCTAAGGGTTTTATCAACATGTAACAAAAGAGATAATCAGAGTATATGTTAAGATAAAGTACAACCAGATAGCATACTATCATGTCGAGCAAGAAAGTCCTCCCTATATATATCCAAGCATTCACTACAATACACATCGTATGTACAGTAATGGCCTCTAGGGCACACATAACTAACATAGGTGTCCCTTTCTGTATTTTGAAAAATTTCGTACAGAAAGTTAGGGTTGTTACATTCTACCCTCCTTATAAAAATTTCGTTCTCGAAATTTGTAAAAGGAAAGTGTAACAGATTTAAGGAATGTTTGGTGATAGAAGTACTGATAGTGTCTGAAAAATAGCAAAGCGGTACAAGGGTTTGAAAAGGTTTGAAGAGAATTACCAGTGTTACCTTGGTCTACCGCCTTTGCTTCTTCGGCCGCTAAAAGGAAAGCCTGACGCCGTATTCCTCCTAGCTGGAGGCATATTACTCTGTTCTTGGGGCATGTTTCTCTGCCCTCGAGGCATGTTCCTCAGTGCCTGATGGAATTGGAGAGTAGGTTGTGCAGGTGGTGGAGCTGGGAGTGATAGAAGAGGTGCAGGAGCCTGGATAGCTGGCCGCTGCGGATAGTTGGTAGGTGTGTGAGCTGGGTTGCGTCTATAAGGACAGTTTCCAATTCCGTGATTGGATGCACCACAAACTAAGCACATGCCTTTTGCGTGCCTACAGTCCTTCTACAAGTGTCCTTCTCTCTTGCAATAGAAGTAAAAATCTGGACTCGACTGGTTATCTGTTACTTCCGGTCTCTTCGGTTCAACAGTTGACTTTGAAGAGGCTCCTCCTGCCATCTGATTGGCAGGGCGCTTCACTCCGGCAGATTGAGGTCTGCTCTTCCTCTTCACTACTGCCTTGTATCTTCGGACAGCTTTCAAAGACATATCATGGGTTGGGAAATCCCATGTAGATAATGCAGCTTGGATTACCGGGTCCAACTCTTGCTGAAATTTTCTAGTCCTGATCTCAGCAGTCGGTATGAGATGGGTCGAAAACCTGTTATGGTCTTGTGTTAGCCTTGTAGTATGTGATATGGAATCGCACATTGAGACATATCTTACCTGCTGAGCATGGTAAACTCAGCATCATACTCATCTACAGATTTGGTCCACATTGAACCTTGTTGCAGATGGATGAATTGCTGTTCCATATCAATGCAGACAGTCTCAGGGAAGTACTTTGTATCAAACATGTCACGAAAAGTTTTCCATTCGATGGGTTGATCAAGACGGCTTTCTTCCGCCTCCACCAAACCCGTGCATTATCAGTGAGCTGCTAATTGGTAGAGATTTTGTATGCGTTTTAAATTTAAGAATACCGCAATCAAGACGGTGTCGCTTGGTAGCTAGCCGGTTGAATACGGGTCGGTCCACAGGGAAATGGTGTTCTTTTCTTTAAGTTCTAACGAGTTAAGTCCTATCTTTGGTAGGTTTTGTTTTACGATCTAACAATGAGAATAAATCGATTTAAAAGGCTTGCTAGAGTTAGGATTAGGTTTTCTCGAAATAGGGTTTCTTCTCACTTCCTTAAATGCCCTAGTTAAGAATATAGGTGTTAGGGTAATAGTCAACAACGGGGATTAGCATGACTAGGAAGAAACATAGTTTCTTCCTTTTGGTCCTTGTCCGTCCGTTCTTGGCTCTCAGCCCTAACCTTCGGTTAGGTCTAACTAGGGAATCACCGATATCATGTAGGATAGGGTACCGTAGTGAGCGAAGTGTGGTTGAAGTAAATAGAGTCCTAATTAAAATTATATGGGCAAAGAAAGTGAGAGAGATTTCCTTCTCTCAAACCTTCCCTATCCTAACCCTAACAAGTGAGGAATTACTTACTCATTAGGAAAGTGACAATAAAATTCATTTTTATATTTTATTTTAATAGACGAACTAAAATGCAGATAATAAAAGAACAGATAAAAAATTGCAGGAATTAACTTCAGATAAAAAAGAATGCAAGATAAAAATAAAACCCAATTTTATTGATGACCTCTTAACAATGCATTACAACTGAATTAAAATTTTAAATCTAAGAATTAAAAAGAAGCATCCTCCAAAGAGGCACACCAAAAAGAGGCACGCTTTATTTGGCTTTGAGCCCTCCTATTTATAGATAGGAAAACCCTATGTTTACATTCTGATCGATGCATGAATTTACCAAACTACCCTAAGAAAGCCGGGTCAAAGCACTGACACCTCCACCGACACGTGCACCACACGGCCGCGGAACCGCGACAGAAAGGCCTGTTTGGCCGCGGTTCCGCGTCCATATGGTGGGATCTTGGGCCCATCTCTTCAGGGTTTCTCCGTATTGCTTTTATCTTCTGTTTTCTTTACTTGGTTTCTCAGAATCTCTTTTATTTCCTTCCAGATTTCCAACAGTGCAGAATGATGTGGACTTTTGCCTTGAGCTTCGCGTTGAAGTCTTGAATCTTGTGCTGCCCTTGTGCTTTGTGAATTGAATTGTCTAATTATTTTCCATTTGTTCTTTGAACTGGTAGGCGGCATCATACGGATTCATCTGTTGTTGGTCGTAGTCTCACATTTGTAGCGACTTTTCATGAATTTAACTGTAACGAGCTGAGAACTTGTAATCTGCAACTATTTAGCAGACATGGATCAAAAACACCTATTTATATGCAATGTGATTAAGAATGAGCGATATAAAAATGCAAAAATTTGATATGAACAAATACCCCCAAACTTATCTTTTGCTCGTCCCGAGGAAAGCCAATTTTATTCTAAAAAATTCCTAACCTCACTTTCGCAGGGAACTCGATTGCACTGAGCTTGTGCAACAAGCCGTTAAACCTCTAAGTGTCCCTAGTAGGAGGAGTGTTGTCTCCTGAGGGTTTTCAGCGGATACTGCACACAAAATCCGATCAATTTGGCCGTTGACTCTAATTCTTCAATTCAGTATTCTAGCAAGAAATTTTGTTATCTTCAACTTAGAAATTATCAACCCGTATTTTTCATGCTTCCTTTTTATTTATCTTAAGATCATATACGTTTTTCCAGTTTATAAAACTTTCAGCATCTCCTAAGTTTTCCTTCTAAGGTGCAATCTTAACTCAGGAATTTTTATCATCTTTACTGAAGATATAAGCCTTATCTTTTATCCATATCTCTCCTCCAAACTCCAATTATATACCCCTACCTGTGTGTAATTATCACCCCTACACTTGGAAATTCAATTCAAGCTATCATACTCTTGTCCATCTTCCAAAATACTTTTAGTTGGTGAATTTTAGATGAAATTGCTCACACATCCTTCATGCGACCGTTAATACTTCTTGAGGTACTAAACGACCGATTACAAAATATGCTTGCGCATTTAGGCGTAATTTCTCGTCTTGCAATACCTAAGGCTTAGCAGTGACTCCCAAACCAGTTGGTCTAAGGCACTAGGTGATAAAGCACCCTCGCTATATTTTTTATTTATGCTGCCTTAAATAATTACAAAACCAGTGTTCATTTTTTTTATATTTCTTTATTCACCTCTTAAACTTTATTTTATTTTCCGTCATACTAAGGATTTTAGACAAGAGCATTTCAAGGTATCCTCTACTATCCCAAGTTTCAAGGTGCGTGTGAGTGCGTAAAGTAGGGTATATATTTTCAGAATTTGGACTTAAGGTTCAGAATTATTTTTCAGACTTATATTTCAAATAGAGCTTTCAATACTCTTCCCTTATTTCGATTTTGCCCAAGAACTGAACCCAAAATTTGCCTATTACTAAATAAACTAAAAGGACGTATATTTTCTACAGTTAAACTTTAAGGAATGTTATTTTTAGGGCTTTTAATTTACTAAGTTTAGGATCTAGTTTTTCCTAACCAGTCAACCGTCATGTTGAACTTAAGTCAAATATGGCCAAAATTGAAATTTATCAATTTTTATTTTTTATTTTTTTTAATTTTTGATTTTTATGGGTTTTAAAATAAGTATGCAAATGCAAAAATATACATATGAATGCGAAGGAAGAAAGCTTATCGAGCACACCCCCAAACTTAAACTTGACAGTGCCCTCACTATCAGGCTACACCAAGAGGGTCAAAATTGTCGCCACTCCCCTGTTTGTTTATTTTTTTTATTTAATTTTTTTATTATTATTAACAGAAAAACAAAATATATATACAAAAAAGGCCCCCCTAAACTTAAGTGAAACAGCGCTTCCACTATTTAAGCGTTAAAGTTCAGAGTTAGGGGGGAGAAAAACACAGTATCAAGCTATACAAGGCCTTACACAGGCCAAAAGTTAGCATCAACCATTCAAAGAATTTATCAGGGAAGCACACCGATTGGTGGAAGAACGTGTTTTATAGAGTCTGGAATAAGTGGGATAAAGATAAGTGGTGTAATGGAAAATGTTTACGTCTCGATTTGTAGAGACGAAACAATAATGGTGAACGGAAACGAGAATGTGGATGATTAGGAATGGGAAGAATGGTCACATTCTCGTATGGGATAAGAAGAAATGGTGGTGGTTCGATTTCTTCAGGTGGAGCTTGATTAATCACAAAATCCGTGTCATTTAGGAATGCGAGTTCGTCGGCGAAAATATCTTCGAAAGTTTCATCGATGGTCCGATTGAACGTTTCAATGTCAATAAGTGTTCCTCCAGAATTCAACACACCTGATTTTTCAAAAATTATAGAGGTAGGAGACTCGTAAAGCTCATCTACCTTATTCTCAAAAGAGTTTTAATCAAGTTGTTTTTCTAAAATTATCGAACTCAAAATATCGGATTGTGATTCATTAACACTTGCTATCATTAAAGGAAGATTAGAAGAAGAACCAGAAAAAGAGGGAGAAAGAAGTGGAATACGAACTTGATGGTGGAAATAGAGTGTATAAATTAGCACAATTTGTAATGACCGATGTGTAAAAAGAGATTGTGCTAATCTATCAACCCACTGAGAAATGATGTTAAATCCCTTAAGATTCATGAGAAAACACGGGTACATCGAACTTGGTAAACCAGACATAGAAAATGAAAGTGATACGGTTTCTTACGCGGTCCGAACGATAGAAAGGATGAAGGGGAGTGATTTAGAAAGGGTAACAGTTAAAGGTTCAGGAGGGTGTACACAGTCAGTGGAGGGGACATTATGAATTGGAAAATCCGACTCATCAAACAAAACTGGTTTATCCTCAATACCATCCTCATAATTTCCCTCAAAAGTTATCTCATCCATGCAATTATCATCAAAATCCAGACGCATATGAAGTTCGGGAAAACATTTAATGCTCGGGATGATGAATTGGAGAGAGAAACTCATCCAAATGTGTGGGTTCATCATCCAAAATATTTCCAGCGTCAATATCCTCGATCAAGTGAAAATTAAATTTCTCAGACACCTCATCAAAAGCATGGATATCAATTAATTCAGGTTCTAGAGTGGAGGTGTAGAGGTCAAAAGGATTGATGATGGTTTCATTCGAAAGGGACTCTTCACAATCAGGTAAATCAAATACTACAAAGTCGCACAACTCATTAATCGTTCTATTTTCAACTGGTGAATCATTTGGGACACTTGATAAACATTCAAAGTCGGAGTTGTGGGATTCAATTGGGGATGTGTAGGTTTGATTTGGAAGGATGTACAGCTCACTCTCACCACTCAAATTCTCAATCAGTCCAACCGTCTCATCATACATTGGAAAATTTGGAGCTAGTTGGTAACTACCTATCGGGTCACTAGGTTGTATAAGGGCGGTCGTGGACGCATTCAAATCCATCATCTGTTCGCATGACGCTACCATAAAGTCTTCCAATGATTGTTCCAGACTAGACATGGGTTGTGAATGGGTTTCAGTAAAATATTCAAAGTTGTTTGGATATTGGAAACTCCCAAATGGTTGTTGAGAAGCAATGTCAAGAAAAGGTGCAAAAGTCGGGTAAGACTGGTAGGAATGAAATGGTTGGACAGGAGTAGGATCAACATTTGGATAAGAAGATGAATGTAATTGTTGATCCAAAGAATTCGCAGTGGTGAAAGGAGTGAAAGATCGGTTACGAGATTGTTCAATATGTTCAGCAATAGACATAGGTTTCGAAGTTACAACAGGATTTGAAAAAGGAGTATTAACGTAAGAAGCTGGTGAAGGTTGAAATGGTTGATACAAGGTGGATTACGGTGTCCAATTGGTTGTCCTAGATGCGTCTATTCGATCTTTCAAAGAAATTTTGGGCATGGAAGAGTCGTTCGAAATTCGACCAAAACAAGAAGCGTAAGAAGTAATGTTTGGTTGAGGGTACCAAAGTTCGGCAAGAGTTTTGCGAGATGGGGTACCCATGAGGTGATGAGAGAAAGGAAAAGAATGAGAATTTTTTTATCTTTTATTTTTATTTTTTATTTTTTTATAATTTTTTAAAAAAATTGTTTGTTTTTGGAGTTTTGAAAATTTTTAATGTGTTTTTTTAGAAAGAGTTTTGCAAAAATTTGTACGGAACTATGACACAATTTCAAACAACCACAGTTTAAACATGCACAATCAAACCTAGAGCTAGGGTCTCCTAAGTCAACTAGACTGCTCCTAACTGTTCCAAAGTGATAAGTTGTGAGATATCCCTCAAATCGCCTCTTCACCGCCAATTGTGGCCAGGTAAGCACAAATGAAGAAAGGAGGGTTCCGCTCACGAATCACCATGAGATGGGCCTTTTAAAGTCACCTTTCTCACTTCTCTAGCCTAGGCACCACAAAGTCAAGTTTAGATAAACGATTGGATGCCCACAACCTTCCTCTGTCCTAATAAACACGACAGTCCTTAGTTGGCCGAGTCTAGATATTTTTTAATTAACTCAAGGGTGATGCATATGCTTTTAGTGATTTTTTGGGGTCTTAGGAAGGGTAATGAAATCCCTACCCAATCTTGATTGGTGTTATAGCCCCTTAGATTCCGTATTAATTATGCAAAGCAGTAACACACCAAAAATCTAAAACACTTGCAATTTTTTTTTTATTTGGCAGCAAAAAGAATCCTGTACAAAAACAATTTATTGGATAGGAGAAAGAGAATCTGTGCAAAGAAACCTGCAGGAAAAATTATTTCAATGGAGTTCAGGGAAGATGAGAGGATAAAAGAGATACTTATAGAGAAATTCAACCGGTGACGTCATAAGTTGACCGCGGTTCCACGGTCAAATCCTTGATTCTGCTGCGGTTCCGCGGCTGAACAGTTGGTTTGGATCTTCAAATTTGGTTCTCTGTACTGAGTTGGTAGTCCTCTTTCTGTTTAGATCCCCTGATTCTGGATTTGTTCACTGAGTTGCTCCAGATCTGAACCAGTGTTTGCTCCAAGCCTGCACACTTGCACAAAAACCTTTCAAAACTAACAGGATGATTTTTATTTTTTTTAAATTTTTTTAAATTCTTTCTGGTTTTTAAATTTTTTTCAATTTTTATAATTTTAAATTTTTTTATTAACCCGAAATTACACAAAGAAAGAGACTACCGTCTCCTCGGAACGGCGCCATTTGATTGGTAGAGATTTTGTATGAGTTTTAAATTTAAGAATACCGCAATCAAGACGGTGTCGCTTGGTAGCTAGCAGGTTGAATACGGGTCGGTCCACAGGGGAATGGTGTTCTTTTCTTTAAGTTCTAACGAGTTAAGTCCTATCTTTGGTAGGTTTTGTTTTATGATCTAACAATGAGAATAAATCGATTTAAAAGGCTTGCTAGGGTTAGGATTAGGTTAGTTCGAAATAGGGTTTCTTCTCACTTCTTTAAATGTCCTAGTTAAGAATATAGGTGTTAGGGTAATAGTCAACAACGGGGATTAGCACGACTATGAAGAAACATAGTTTCTTCCTTTTGGTCTTTGTCCGTCCGTTCTTGGCTCTTAGCCCTAACCTCCGGTTAATTCAACTACAGCTGGTCTAACTAGGGAATCACTGCTATCATGTAGGATAGAGTGCCGTAGTGAGCGGAGTGTGGTTGAATTAAATAGAGTCCTAATTAAAATTATATGGGCAAAGAAAGGAGTGAAAGAGATTTCCTTCTCTCAAACCTTCCCTATCCTAACCCTAACAAGTGAGGAATTACTCACTCGTTAGGAAAGTGACAATAAAATTCATTTTTATATTTTATTTTAATAGACGAACTAAAATGCAGATAATGAAAGAACAGATAAAAAATTGCAGGAATTAACTTCAGATAAAAAAGAATGCAAGATAAAAATAAAACTCACTTTTATTAATGACCTCTTAACAATGCATTACAACTGAATTAAAATTTTAAATCTAAGAATTAAAAAGAGGCATCCTCCAAAGAGGCACACCAAAAAGAAGCACGCTTTATTTGGCTTTGAGCCCTCCTATTTATAGATAGGAAAACCCTAGGTTTATATTCTAATCCATGCATGAATTCACCAAACTACCCTGAGAAAGCCGGGTCAAAGTACCGACACCTCCACCGACACGTGCACCACACGGCCGCTGAACCGCGACAGAAAGGCCTGTTTGGCCGCGGTTCTGCGGCCATTTGGTGGGATCTTGGGCCCATCTCTTCAGGGTTTCTCTGTGTTGCTTTTATCTTCTGTTTTCTTTACTTGTTTTATCAGAATCTCTTCTATTTCCTTCCAGATTTCCAACAGTGCAGAATGATGTGGACTTTTGCCTTGAGCTTCGCGTTGAAGTCTTGAATCTTGTGTTGCCCTTGTGCTTTGTGCATTGAATTGTCTAATGATTTTCCATTTGTTCCTTGAACTGGTAGGCGGCATCATACGGATTCATTTGTTGTTGGTCGTAGTCTCACATTTGTAGCGTCTTTTCATGAATTTCACTGTAACGAGCTGAGAACTTGTAACCTGCAACTTTTTAGCAGATATGGATCAAAAGCACCTATTTATATGCAATGTGATTAAGAATGAGCGATATAAAAATGCAAAAATCTGATATGAACTGCAGCAGCTTTGCAACTCGAACCTAAACTATATCTGGCACTTGTGCTGCTGCCAGGTCATCTTCAATACTTTGAGTCCATTTCTCAGCTTCTAGAGGGTTCTCTTTTCCTGAGAATTTTTTGGGGTGCAAGGCCCTGAATTGCTTCACCCTATGTGCTTCCGCCTCTGGACGGTTCATCAAGATAGCAGTCTGCTGCTGCTGTCCTTCCAGGAGGTTGCGTATTGCCTCAAGCAGAACCGTTTGCTTGTTGATCGGAGCAGCGACAGCAGGTGTGAGTGGTAGTGGTGGGGGAGTGTTGTTGACATTCGTGCTGGTGTTGTTTGGGGAATCCATAACCTTGGAAGAAGAATTTGGGTTAGGATAGATTCAAAATATATGAAATTGGAAGATTCAAGGAATTTGAATTGTAAAGAATGTTTTTAGTTGCTGGTTCTTGTATTATATTGCTTAGGTTATCCACGCAGAACTGACCTGCATAGGCCACCAACAAAACCTGTTACGCCCCGCTTCCCAGTATACGGGCAAAGGACGCGACGAGGCCGCAACGTATTTACTCTGAAGTAAACACGCTAAGCGTATCTAAGCAATATAAGTAAAATGCACAAGAGACAGTGACAATAGATATAATTGAACATCAACTTTATTCATTAACATTCTTTTTACAATACATCTGGAAAGGTAAATACAAGGAATGAAAGCAATGCCTAAACAATGGCATAACAGAAATGTAAAGGAAAATGTATTGTACAAGTGAACTAGAGCTCTGGATCTTCAGTAAACTAGTCCAAGTCCTCGCTGCTGGGCTCTATTTCCAGTGAGTCCAGATCACCTGACGACATTCCAAAGAAGAAGAAAGAGAATGTCGTCAGCAAACAAATCGCTCGGTAAGTCCCAAGGGTAAGTAGAGACAGAATAGACAGAAAGAGAATTTAACTTTTAAAGTTGTATTATATTATTAACGCTGTTGTTTATAGCTTGGTACATAAGAGGCCAGTGTATACGAGATGAGTCTCATTTTTCCCGGAGACTAAGGTATAAAGAGCACTGTTCACCGCCGAAGACAGGGACGAAACCGCGTAGGTCGTCTCGCCTGAATTTGGGGGCAGATGCTATTTGGTGCTATCCGTACACCTCTCCAAAGATGCCAAGTTGATTTATGGCACCGTGTATCGAAAGTTAGGACAAATGCGGCCGATGTAGAAGACATTATCAGATTCCCCCTCGTTGAGGGGTTTTTGATTGTGGGGTCGCTCTTCCCTGCAGGTGCAAGCCCCTGCAGTTAATTACGCTACCGCATCGCGGTAACCACTTTCTCCTTCTCCAGATGATCTACTTCGTGTCGTGTGTTTGTTTTGTTTTTGGTTGCCCGTGGATTGTATACGGAGACTAATTTATGTTGTCACCCGTAGGGCGTGGATCAGTCAAAATCCGTATTTTCTTAGATTTGGGTTTGGGTTGGGTTTAAGGATCGTTAATCTCGTTTGAGATCAAGATCAACTTAAACGTTTGTTAAGGATATGCTAGTCTAATTTTAGACTAAAATCTACTTAACAAGATCGTTTCGATCCAACAAAAGAGCATTTGGGCTCTATTTTTTTAGTTTAGGGACATTGCGGTCCAATGGGTTTAAGTACATCATAGTCCGTGACAGTTTAAAGACATCATAGTCTGTAAAGTTTAAAGACATCATAGTCTATGAGTTTAAGGACCTCACAGTCCATAAAGTTTAAGGACATCATAGTCCATGAGTTTAAGGACCTCACAGTCCTTAAAGTTTAAGGACATCATAGTCCATAGAATGTCTCATTGTCGGGACTCGCCACCTCTCTGAAGACGTTGAAGAATTACAACAACACATATCAGAAGATTGAAGAGATGTACCCTTGAACTGATGTTGGTTAGGAGATCTATAGTCAAGTTTGGGACTAAGATCAGTTAAAAAGATTTATGAGCATATGAGCTCAATTAATCTGAATAAGGGACATATGGCCAACTTGGGCTCGGCCCACTCAGTTAAAATGTTGAACATTTAATTAGACTCAGTCCTTTTTTATTTAACAATGCTGAGTATTGGTTTGGGTTCCGACACCCTTTTTGTCTTTTATTGAGTGTTGAGTCCTCATTATGGCTTTGGGATTTTATTTAAAGAACAGTTTATGTTCCCTCAGCACCCACGTGAGGAGCACGTGGCGCGCTTGGCGCTGAGCGCTAGACTTAGAGCACTAAGGCGCTTCCTGTGAGATAGCCCACACGTGAGGAGCACGTGGTACGCTTAGTGCCGAGCGCCGGTCAATGAGTGCAGAGCGTTTCTTGTGAAATAGCGCACACGTGAGGAGCACGTGGCGCGCTTGGCGCTGAGCGCCAGTCAATGAGTGCATAGCGGTTCTTTATTAAGTAGCGCTCACGTGAGGAGCACGTGGCGCGCTTGGCGCTGAGCACCAGTCAATGAATGCAGAGCGCTAGACTTGGAGCGCTGAAGCACTCCTTTGGCCGTTTTGGTCACTTCTGTGCTCTGAGAATTAAGTTCTCGTTCATAGGAGACTTTTTCTCATAGATCTAAGAACTAAGTTCTTATTTTAATAGGAGATATTACAATCTCTTCTGTTTTTTGTGAAAGACTTTGTCTTTGTCTTATAGATCTGTGATATGAAGAGAACTAAGTTCTTCTTCCCCTTTTTATGATGGGATGCTTCAATCTCTTCTATTTTTATGAAAGACTTCTGTCTTTGTAGATCTATGATCTACAAAAAGAACTAGGTTCTTCTTCTTCTGATGAGCTGCTTCGATCTCTCTGTTTTTTTTACCTTGAAAAAATTCTTCTTCCGAGAGCTTGCTCTTCTCTTTAAAATTTCTCAAAGTTTGTGTGTGTGTGGGGGGGGGGGGGAAGGGGTTCCTCCTTTTGAGACTTGAAGTCTTAAGGCCTTTATATAGTGGAGGCTGATCAGTTAAGGCAATCTTTTTCTGATTGATTTGGGGATGTTTCCCTACTATTGGATCTTTGATCCTAGGGCTTCTATTTTACAGAAGACATCTTTCTTGTTATTAATAAGAATAGGAAATTATTTTCCCATACAGAGAATACTCTGTATCTTGGTGATTTTCAATCACCATTGGATCTTTGATCCAACGGTGCTCTGATTTACAGAGCACAATCTTTCTTGTTTGGAAAGATTCTGAGGAGTATTGCCTTAACAGAATTTTATTCTAGTAATTTGATGATTTATCATCTTCGTTGGATATTTGATCCAACGGTGGGGAACATTTAGTTCTAGCGCTTGGCGCTCTCGTGCTTTGCACGTGAGCGCTGTTTCAGAGTCTTTGACTCTTAGCGCTGGCGCACTTGGCGCGAGCACTCTCGTGCTTTGTATTTCGGCGGTTTTAAGGTTTCGGAGATGTGACCATCTTTATTTTTTCCCCCCAATCAGAGCAAAACTCGGTTCAAATTTTGAAATTTGAAATGAAGCAGCGCTTCATAAAAGCGCTGGTGCCAAGAGCGCCAGCGCTAAGAGTCAATGAATCTGAGGCTACGCTCACGTGAAAAGTACGAGAGCGCTTGCGCCAAGAGCGCCAGCGCTGAAAGTCAAACACTCTGAGGCAGCGCTCACGTGCAAAGCACGAGAATGCCAGTGCCAAGTGCGCCAGCGCTAAAAGTCAAAGACTCTAAAACAACGCTCACATGCAAAGCATGAGAGCGCCAAGCGCTAGAACTAAATGTTCCCCACCGTTGGATCAAAGATCCAACGAAGATTATAAATCATCAAATTACCAGAATAAAATTCTGTTAAGGAAATACTCCTCAGAATCTTTCCAAACAAGAAAGACTGTGCTCTGTAAATCAGAGCACCATTGGATCAAAGATCCAATAGTGATTGAAAATCACCAAGATACAGAGTATTCTCTGTATGGGAAAATAATTTCCCAATCTTGTTAATAACAAGAAAGATGTCTTCTGTAAAATAGAAGCCCTAGGATCAAAGATCCAATGGTGGGGAAACATCCCCAAATCAATCAGAAAAAGATTTCCTTAACTGCTCAGCCTCCACTATATAAAGGTCTCAAGACTTCAAGTCTCAAAAGGAGTAACCACCTCCCCACACACACACACACAAACTTTGAGAAATTTTAAAGAGAAGAGCAAGCTCTCGGAAGAAGAATTTCTTCAAGGTAAAAAAAAACAGAGAGATTGAAGCAGCTCATCAGAAGAAGAAGAACCTAGTTCTTTTTCTAGATCATAGATCTACAAAGACAGAAGTCTTTCAAAAAAATAGAAGAGATTGAAGCATCTCATCATAAAAAGGAGGGGAGAAGAACTTAGATCTCTTTAGATCACAGATCTATAAGACAAAGACAAAGTCTTTCACAAAAAACAGAAGAGATTGTAATATCTCCTATTAAAATAATAACTTAGTTCTTAGATCTATGAGACAAAGTCTCCTATGAACGAGAATTTAATTCTCAGAGCACAGAACTGACCAAAATGGCCAAAGGAGCGCTTCAGCACTCCAAGTCTAGCGCTCTGCATTCATTGACCGGTGCTCAGCGCCAAGCGTGCCACATGCTCCTCATGTGGGCGCTACTTAATAAAGAGCGCTCTGCACTCATTGACTGGCGCTCAGCGCCAAGCGCGCCACGTGCTCCTCACGTGTGCGCTATTTCACAAGAAGCACTCTGCACTCATTGAATGGCGCTCAGCGCCAAGCGCCCCACGTGCTCCTCATGTGTGTGCTATTTCACAAGAAGTGCTCTGCACTCATTGACTGGTGCTAAGCGCACCACGTGCTCTTCACGTGTGCGCTATCTCACAGGAAGCGCCTTAGCGCTTTAAGTCTGGCGCTCATCGCCAAGCGCGCCACGTGCTCCTCACGTGGGCGCTGAGGGAACTTAAACTGTTCTTTAAATAAAGTCCCAAAGCCATAATGAGGGCTCAACACTCAATAAAAGACAAAAATAGGGGTCAGAACCCAAAGCAATGCTCAGCATTGTTAAATAAAAAAGGACCGAGCCTAATTAAATGTTCAACATTTTAACTGAGTGTGCCGAAGCCAAGTTGGCCATATGTCCCTTATTCAGATTAATTGAGCCAATATGCTAATAAATCTTTTTAACTGATCTTAGCCCCAAACTTGACTACAAATCTTTCAACCAACATTGCTTCAAGGGTACATCTCTTCATTCCTCTGATATGTGTCGTTGTAATTCTTCAACGTCTTCAGAGAGGTGGCAGGTCCCGACAACCAGACATTCCATTGACTATGATGTCCTTAAACTTTACGGACTGTGGAGTCCTTAAACTCATAGACTATGATGTCCTTAAACTTTATGGACTGTGAGGTCCTTAAACTCATAGACTATGATGTCTTTAAACTTCACAGACTATGATGTCTTTAAACTGTCACAAACTATGATGTCTTTAAACCCATTGGACCGCAATGTCCCTAAACTAAAACAATAGAGTCCAAATGCTCTTTTATTGGATCGAAACGATCATGTTAAGTAGATCTTAATCTAAAATTAGACTAACGTATACTTAACAAACGTTTAAGTTGATCTTGATCTCAAAAGAGATTAACGATCCTTAAACCTAACCCAAACCCAAATCTAAGAAAATACGGATTTGGACTAATCCACGCCCTACGGGCGACAACATAAATTAGTCTCCGTATACAATCCACGGGCAACCAAAAACAAAACAAACACACACGACACGAAGTGACCATCTGGAGAAGGAGAAAGTGGTTACCGCGATGCGGTAGCGTAATTAACTGTAGGGGCTTGCGCCTGTAGGGAAGAGCGTCCCCACAATCAAAAACCCCTCAACGAGGGGGAATCTGACGAAGTCTGCTACATCGGCCGCATTTGTCCTAACTTTCGATACACGGTGCCATAAATCAACTTGGCATCTTTGGAGAGGTGGACGGATAGCACCAAATAGCATCTGCCCCCAAATTCAGGGGAGACGACCTATGCGGTTTCGTCCGTGTCTTCGGCGGTGAACAGATTCTGGCAGGCCCGGTGGGACCTTTTTCTCTTTACACTCTACATTTCGTGTGTCGTGTTCGCGAACGAATCGCGGTTTAATGTGGTTGCCCCTGGATTCGAAGTACTAAGATTTGTTGTCTTTCTCCCGTGCAGATCAATGGCTTTCAGCTGCACCAAATGCAACAACCGCAACAACTCCCACTCCGTCTTTGCCGGAGGAGTGACCTACGGGCATCAAGCGGCCTCCGTTTTCACGATGCCAGTAGAACAGGTGACGCAAACCACCACTGGGCTGTTCTTTGGGACCATGCTCCCACCGATGAGCTTCAACGCCACGCTGCCGTCGCAAGAAGCTCCGAAAAAGTCGGTCTTTGATCGGCTTGCAACTACCGCAGCCCCTCTCAACGGGTCGCCCAAATCCAGCGCCTCAGTCTTTAACGGACTGGGCCAAAACTCCAATGGGCCCGTGAAGAAGCCCGCGATACCTGAAGGGGTTATCCCGAAACGGATAGCCATCCCTGCTCCAGCAAATGAAACCATCAGAAAGACTTCTCCTACTAAGGGGCCAGTCTTCATAAGACTAACTGTTCCAACTCCCGCTTCGGGCGAAGTCACCGAGGCTGCTTTCCCTATTCAAAAGTCAGTCTTCGATAGGTTGGACGTTTCTTCTCAGCGGACATCAGTCTTCAAGAGGCTGACACCGGCAACAACCCTCCACCAGAGCAGGGGGCATGATGAAGCCACCCCCATAGCTAAGCCAATACCGTCTGCAAGGTATGCTCGACATCGCCACTGGCGCCGAGTGAGAAAAGCTGGGGGCAGTTCCCCTTCTGGATCTACTCCGCCAGCTCCAACGGTGGAAGTCGATGCTGCTGTTTCGACTGGGAACAACTTTGAACCAATTAGGAGGGTGCGCAAGAACTCTCCAATGGCCGTGCTAAAAAGATATCCTCCACCTATAGAGAACGTTACAAAGGTGAGGCCACAGCAGCCCCTCAGCGGCTGTCCCCTAAAATTCACAGGGTCTGGCGAAGGGTCCAAGATTCTGTGGTTAATCAAGACTACTCTCGCCAATCAAAGAAAATGAAGGTTCGGCAACAGAAAGACCACCCTGGCGTACCACAGAAGGTGTCATCTACTTGGGTTCCCGCTGTATCGGCCCCCTTAACTTCGACCTCCCACAAAAGGAGAAGGCCGGAGAAGATCCCTGTGTCTGCGACGAATCGCAAGAGCATTGAATCCAAATGCCCTAAGTCTGGGGGCGTGGTAGTGCATACTGTTTATATGGCTTCCGGAAAAGAGGAATGCCATGCTTCTACGGGTCACCGACCGCTCACCCGATCAGTAACAAAGGCTCAGGAGCAACAACAGCAAAAGCTTCAAGAGATGTTAAAGAAGATGGCCACACTCACTGGGCCAAAAGAAAGCCCGGAAATATCGTCGGAACAACGTCAAGAACAGAAAACTGATGCCGAATTCCTCCGAAGAATTCTCGAGACGAAAGACAAAGAGGCCACGGAACAAGCGGCCAACATAAAACAAATGGCGCTACTATTCCAAGACAAGATCGGCATGATGATCCAGCCGGACCCTCCAGCCGAAGATCCTCCAGTAATAATTGAAGACGACAGAGGAGAGTCATCGAACCCTCCTCCGGCCTTTTCAGCGGCCAAGGAAGAAACAATCTCAAAAGCAATGCTCGATGATTATATAGATCAACAGATACGAGCTCATCAGGCAAATGAAGCAACTGGCCAAGTCGTCAGATCTGGGCGACCATATCCAGGATGGTACGATTAGATAAAGTACCCGCCGGGATATACAATCCCTAAATTCTACGTGTACAAGGGGACGGGAAATCCCCATAAACATGTCGCTCAGTTCAGGGCTCTGTGTGGCAACACTGGAGGTGACGATAAGCTACTGCTTCGCCAATTCGTCGGCAGCTTGTCGGAGACAGCATTCGAATGGTATTCAGAGCTTCGCAACGACCCCATCAAAACTTTTACGGAGATGGAACTTCTATTCACCCAGCATTTCGCCAGCGCTAGCGAACGTACCCCAATCACGGCATTGATCAATGCCAGGGTGAAGCCAGGTGAAACCTGGGTTCAATACGCCATTCGATGGCGAAATCTTTGGTCAAAATGTGAACAGCGTATAGAGGAAGCTCCTGCAGTGGGCATGTTTATGGGAACCCTCGATCCGCGGACGACCATATCTCAATTCATGATGTTCTTCAAGCCGACTACTTTACAGGCCTTGATTGACCATCTGGCTCAAATGGACCAGATGGGCCACAGGCCTTCCTCTTTGAAGTCGGAGCCGCGGAGTGAAAAGGGGAAAGGGAAAGCGACGTTCGTCGCCAATACTCAGCAACAGCCGACTGGTCCAAAACCAGCTGATCGCCCAAGCGATAGACATCGATTCCTCAACGAAAAGTTAAGACATCCTTACTCGTTTCCGCGGGAGAAAACAAAGAGACTATTCGAAGTGTCTGTCGGATCCAAGACGTCCATTACAGCCCGGTGATGTCAACAATCCCAATTATTGCCCCTATCACCGAGTATTAGGCCATCCAATCGAAGATTGCTTCGTCTTCAAAGGTTGGATTGAGGACCAATACCAACATGGCAAATTCGCGCTGTCCGAGAATTGGAAAGTAAGCCCATCCCAGCCGCACGTTCTTAAAAAGGTGGACACGCCGGGGGCATCGTGCTCTTTTATAGAAGAAACTCCATGGGAGGTCGCTCTTTCAGCCAAAACAAAAGGAATGCTAAAGGATCTCCAAACATGCCCCGCGATCGAGTGGAAAAGCCCGCTGGAGCCCGAGATTATTGAGGGGAGGCTGAAGCCGCGCCCAACGCTGAAAGTTGGTGAAGGTGGACAAAACATTCAGGCCAAGGCTCCAAAGTCTTTAAAGAAAAAGAAGAAGGCCAAGAAGCCCGTCCAACCCGAAGACAGCCATACAGGTCTGCAGAAATACATCGATGCACTACAAGAATATAACCAGAAGGCACGGACCCCAATCACGTTGGATGAATTCTTTAAGCATGTTCTTGAGAATGAAGCCGATGACACTGATGAAGGAGACAATTCTTCAGAAGCGCTCGAAGATTATGTGGCAAGCTGCCACATTATCTCTCACTTGTCAATAGATGGTGAAGAAGCTCCTGATGCAGAGAAACTGGGGCAGATTCCGAACCGGAACTCCTAGAACCGTCAAATGAGATGATTGACATGTTGCTGAACGAGGCCTGTCAAAAAAGCAAATCTGACCGAGAGTGTGAAACGACTATATATGAAAGGTCCAAGCATCAACGTCACGTTAAAGAAGCTCCGGTATTAAGAAGCCATAGAGTACCGCAACCGGATAGAAGCACTTCTACCGCCAGCAAAAGCAGGTTTAAGACAAGTAAGCAATTCGCTAAAGCCCTGTCAATGGGAATGAAGTTGCCACCTTTCAAAGAAGACACTTCCGAAAATGCTTTCCCCAACGAACTAGATGCACATCCAAGCTACCGCTTATACCATCGGAAGATCACACACCCTACCGAGGAATGCATGGCCTTTAAAAATTGGTGTTAGGGATACGTTGCTCACGACAGCATTTTAAGAGGATGAAGCTCAAAACTCGTCGAGAGCAGAGGAACACGACAGATGAACGCAAAAGAACTGCCGACAACTGTCACATGGTTGATTCCGGAGGATCGCAAGTTCTCACCTTCGAGAGCGATTCTGATGAAGAAATAGCCCTCGGCCCTCTCTTCAAGGAATCCATCTTTGAAGCAGAAGAGACGAAGACCTGCGAGAATATTCAGCTACGTAATTGTACGTTACCTGAAAATAATCTCGGACCCACAAACAAGGGAGCGAACAAAAAAGATAAGGGGAAAGAAAAAGTCCCTGAAGATATCGCCTTCAATGACCGAGTCGTCGAAGAGCTGGCAGCCAAGGACCCGGAAAAGAAAAACAAGGTGGATTACAACGTTCTGGCACACCTGAGGAAGATACCTTCGCAACTAAGCATTCTCCATGCCCTTCTGCTATCTGAAGAGGCGAGAGATTCTCTGATCAAGGCACTACAAGAGCCCGAACAGTTTCAAGCTTTTCTCGCCGAAGAAAAGATGAATGACGAGCTAGAAGAAGTGCACACTGTTGACGTCATCTTCGGCGATGAAGACCTCCTCCTCGGGACGTGCGAGCACAACCGTCCCCTGTATGTCACTTGATACTGCCATGACATCAAGATAGGGAAGATTCAAGTTGACAACGGGTCTTCTGTCAATCTCCTAAATGTGAGGATACTAAAATAAATCTGCATGAGCGTCCAGCACCTCGCTCTGGATAAAATCACCATCTCCGGGTTCGACTCCCAGTCATCATGGACGCTCGGGTCCGTGATACTGACATTACGCTTCCGGTCGCTCGTCACTGACATCAAATTCATGTCATTGACGCCATGACCTGTTACAACGCTTTACTCGGAAGACCTTGGTTACATGAATACAACATCATCCCTTCTACACAACATCAGTGTATGAAGTACTTCAAAGATGGTCTCGAGTATACCGTGACGGGTGAGCTAAACCCGTTTTCCGTAAATGAAGTATGAAGATGCAAAATACTTTTTACCAGACTTCGAAGACACGGAAAGATTCTATAAACCGAAGAACAAAGCTATCACCACCATTCCGGTCTTTGGGAGCGATATCGAGGAGGAGGAAGAGATAGTCTATTCGGGGCCGCTCCAATACAATAAGCCCGGACCGTCTACCCATATGTTGGTCTTCGGCAGCGACTCTGAAGATGAGGTCAATGCGGTATTTTCTGTCCGGCCATCAATACAAGCCCTCACTGGCGATGAAGGAGTTTGCAAATCTCCATGGTCCAGCAAAAGCATTACAAAGAGCTCGATGCACTTGATACCTATACTGTGCAAGAACTGCAGACGTTCTACGTCCCTCCCAGGCGAAGAGATGAAATGGCGATCCTCTTTTATCGATCCATGGAAACCAAAGTGGAGAAAGAAATTTGGCATGGTGCCGATTCTATACTTGACAGGCTCCAGCCTATCCGTCTGTCCAGATACTATACAGAAGGATTAAAAAGGCTGTTAAGGCGCCAAGACGTACCCTTTAAACAGATTGCTCGACAAGCTCAGTTCTACAACAGGATCTGGAACGTCCCAGGAACTCAGCGAAAATTGCCCAACGGGAGTATGGAAACGATCGAGCTTGGATATGTTCAATCCAAGAAACGGGAACGATTCTATGGCTGCTACGTTATACATGACTTCGATGAAGAAGGAGATGCTCTGTTAGAAGACGCTGCAGTTGAACCAAAACGAGATCCCGCCGTAAAAATGCCAAGTCCGTCATTTGATGAACAGATGGAAAAACTAATAAGGGAGGCGGGTCAAAAGGTCCGAGTGAACACATCCGCGAAATGCCCATTTACGAGAAAGCCAGGACGCAGCGCCTCCTTCAGCAGGCTGCGGAGAATGACGATGCCCTTCATCGCCTGCCCGTCATACAGAAGACCCGACGCAGAGGTAAAAACAAGCTAAAGAACGGAAAAAACGTTCGACAGCGGCAAAGCGGGTCCAAGAAGCCACGCGATCGAGAATTGAGCAGCCAGGATTTGTCTCTTATAAAAAAGATGGGTCGAGCATATTCTTTTCCCCAAGACAAGACAAGGAAGATATTTGGTCTTGTCATGAAATATCAAATGATTACGCTCCCTGAATCCAAACACCTCGAGTAAGCAGACGAGGTCTCTCACCCGAATTATTGCTCTTATCACCGAGCGATAGGACATCCTCTCGAAGACTGCTTCATATTCAAAGACTGGGTAGAAGACCAGTATTAGCAAGGCAGGTTCGCTTTATCCAGCAGTTGGAGGGTAACCCCGCCACAAAAGCATGAACTGAAAGCCACGCATGCAGCGAGAGTAGAACCGAATCAACATCGGTCTTGGAAGCGATCTCGTACCTGTCACGCGATAATGCTGTCAGGAGAAGGAGTATGCGAGGATATGGCTGACCTCCCCCGGTGCTTCGAAAACGATGATGATGAGGTGATCTCAGAGTTTCTACCAGTGCCAAAAGAGCTCGAAGATGGAATACATACTACTGCAGATAACCTGAGAAAAATCGACTTGGGGACGGAAAACGACCCACGGCCGACGTTCGTTAGTGAGCTGTTGTCTGAAGAAAAGGTGGCTATGCTAAAAGACGTGCTTATGCAGTATAAAGACTGTTTCACATGGAACTATTCCGAGATGCCGGGGCTAGATCCGGAAATATCTGTGCATAAATTGGCGATATCTCCGGACGTCAAGCCAATCAAACAAGCACCAAGAAGGATGCGGCTCGAACTTGAAATGAGCATCAACGCCGAGGTCAAAAAGCTAATTGACTCCGGCTTCGTCCGAGAAGTTCTGTACCTTGACTGGATCGCCAACATTGTCCCGGTGATGAAGAAAAATGGGACGGTGCGCATCTGCGTGGACTTTCGGGACCTCAACAAAGCATGTCCAAAAGATGATTTTCCCGTACCGGTTACCGAGCTGATGATAGACAACACATCCACTCACAAAGTCTTCTCCTTCATGGACGTCTCGTCAGGATACAATCAAATAAAGATGCATTCCAAAGACCAGAAGCATACCGCTTTCTGGACTCTTCTGGGCATATTCTGCTATAAAGTGATGCCTTTCGGTCTGAAGAACTCAGGCGCTACCTATCAGAGGGCTATGAAAAAGATTTTCGATGACCTCATACATTAAGTCGTCGAATGCTATATTGACGACCTCGTGTTTAAAAGCAAATCGTATAAGGAACATTGGGAGCATCTGAAAATTGTGTTTCAGCGTCTTCAGAAATACAACTTCAAGATGAACCCTCTCAAATGCGCGTTCGGAGTCTCCTTAGGTAAATTCCTAGGATTCATCGTACGACACCAGGGCATCGAGATAGACCCGTCGAAGATCAAGGCGGTCATGGAAATGCCTCCTCCAAGAACTCTCAAGAAACTGCGGTCTCTCCAAGGAAAGCTCGCATATATCCAACGGTTCATAGCTAACCTCTCCAGCAAATACCACCCCTATAGTCACCTAATGAAGAAAGGGAACCCGTTCGTCTGGGATCGCAAATGCCAGAGTGCACTCGATGAAATCAAGCAATACCTGCAGAATCCACCGGTATTAACTTCTCCGGTCAAGGGGAAACCCCTCATCCTGTATACAACTGGCCTTGAAGGTTCCTTAGGCGCACTATGGGAACAGGAAAATGACCAAGGGAAGGAGAGAGCCCTCTACTATTTGAGTCGAGTTCTCCTAGGGGCAAAAAACAACTACTCCCCCATCGAAAAACACTGCCCGGCATTAATCTTCGCAATAATGAAGCTCAGACACTATGCTTTGGCGCATGAGGTCCATCTCATATCAAAAATGGATCCTCTCAAATACTTGATGTCAAGGGCCATACCAACGGGACGTCTCGCTAAATGGGTCCTCCTTTTGATGGAGTTCTCGATAACATACCGACCCCTCAAGGCAGTAAAAGGCCAGGCTATCACCGACTTCCTCGCTGAGCATCCGATACCTACCGATTCACCCCTAAATTGCGAGTTGCCGGATGAGCACGCGTTTGACACGATTGACGGGGAAAAAGGAGGGAGTAATACCCGATGGGAACTCTACTTTGACGGGGCATCTTCCATGAAAAAGCGAAAGCACAACTCTCCTGTAATCAAATCGGGGGTAGGCCTTGTCTTTGTGACTCCGCAAGGAGGGATAATGCGCTTTGCCTTTTCCTTAACAGAGCCGAGGACAAATAATGAAGCCGAATATGAAGCTTTGATAGCAGGTCTTAAGATCGCTGTCGACATGGGAATCGAAAACCTCCTCATATATAGAGACTCCCAACTGGTCGTTAGTCAAGTAAACGACGACTATCAAATGTGCAAACCAGAGTTGGTAAGGTATGGCGAGAGAGTGCAGTAATTGCTGGCTCAAATTCCCACCTACACCCTGGAAATCATACAGCGTGAGGAAAATAGCAAAGCGGATGCGTTAGCCAAACTCGCTAAAGAACTGGCTGACGAAAACTTCGATGACGTAAGGATCGTGGTACAAAGCCATCGGGTTCTTGCACCGGCGGAAATATCTCTGGAATCGTCTGAAGAAAAGGAAGCGACCAAGCAAACATCCTTACAAATAAAAGACCAAGAAAAGGCTAAGGATTGGAGGGAAGTCTTTATAGACTACTTCAAATACCGTCGAACACCTGAAGATGCATCCTCAAGATATCGGTTCAAGAAACGAGCTCTGTCTTTCTCCTTCGTCAATGACACGCTGTATAAGAGATCGTTCGACTCTCTATGGCTAAGATTCCTGGGGCCAGAAGAAGCAAAGAGAGTCATCCAAGAAACTCACGACGGACTCTGCGGTTCTCATCAAGCCGGACCAAAGATGAAGTTGAAGATCAAAAGGATGGGTTACTATTGGCCCACAATGATCCAAGACTGTCTCGAATACGCGAAGCAGTGCTACTCGTGGCAAATTCACGGGGACTTCATCCACCAGCATCCGAACCCGCTACACCCAACGGTGGCTAGCTGGCCATTTGAAATGTGGGGAACTGACATAATTAGGCCTATCGAACCGGCATCGTCCAAAAGACATCGGTTCATATTGGCGACAACTGATTACTTCTCTAAGTGGGAAGAAGCAGTACCGCTAAGAGAAGTGAAGACGGAGAATATTCTCCATTTCTTCAAGACACACGTCATTTATCGGTTCGGCACTCCGCGACGGATTATCTCTGATAACGAACCAGCCCACAGAACTCACAGAATCAGCCGCTTCGCGCAGCAACATAATATAGACTGGAGATACTCTTCGGTCTATAATCCCCGAGCTAATGGTCAAGCTGAGGCTTTCAACAAGACCTTAATGAAGATCATAAAGAAGACAGTGTCCAGAAATAAAAAGGACTGGCACGAGAGACTGCATGAAGCTCTCTGGGCGTATCGAACTACAATCAAAACGGCTACGAATACAACGCCGTATGAATTGGTATTCAACACGGAAGCAGTACTCCCCTTGGAGATAGAGCTACCCTCTCTACGAGTGGCGGTTCATTACGAACTAACAGTTGAAGAGAATGCTCATCTTTGTCTTGAGGAGCTCGACGCCCTTGATGAAACTCGTCTCATGGCACAGCAAAACTTGGAAGCTTACAAAGCAAAGATGACGCGCTCATACGAGAGATTGACTAGGCCGAGAACATTCCGCCAAGGCGAACTCATGCTAGTGGTCAAGAGACCTATGATCCCCAATCGCACCAAACGGAGGAAATTCGAGCCAAACTATGAGGGCCCATACATCATAGATAAAGTCTACCAAGGTGGGGCTTACTTGCTCATGAACATCCATGGCGAAAGACCCTTCAGGCCAATAAACGGTCGGTTCTTGAAAAAAATACTACGCCTGACCGAAACGTCTTTAACTACTATAAACCGCAGCATCCCAGGGCTGACGCAAAAAAAAAAGGTACATCCATAAGCAAAATGGGCATGAATGAAAACCCGAAAGGGCTCCATGAGTAAAAACAGCAGGGCTACCGACGAGTTTGTGAAAACCCGAAAGGGCGCAATCTCATTAAACAACACTTGTAGGTCCTCTCGACTTGCAAGGAGAAAATGGTCTTGTGAGATCCTTACGACTCTCAAGAAAACACGCACTTGGAAGTCCTCACGATTCCTAAGGAGAAGTTACACTTACGAGATCCTCACGACTCGTAAGGAGAATTCCTCTATGAGACCCTCACAGCTCATAGGATTCAAAAGCCTTAAGCTACAGGGATCTGAACCTGTTCTTAAGCCATCACATTTCCCAGACTGCCCTGCAGGCGGTCAATATTGACCCTTGTATACAATCCACGGGCACAAATAAACGTCTTCCCTACCGAGTTCCGCCAATAGCGCGAAATGTTCTCACATGGTGAGTGACACTTGTAAGTCCTTTCGACTTATAAGAAGAAAACACTATTGTATGATCCTTACGACTTATAGGAGACCATACACTTGAGAATCCTTACGATTCTTAAGGAGAAAACACACTTACGGGATCCTCACGACTCGTAAGGAGAAACACCTTTATGAGACCCTTACGGCTCATGAGGTTAAAAGCCTTAGTCGACAGTATCCTAACCCTATTTGCTAAGCCACCTTTGTTCAAATCGACAGAGGCAAATGATGATTCGCTCCTGGCAATGTCCCAGTGGCAGCGATGCTGATGCCTAAATCGATATCAGCTTCCAAGTCCTTTCACGGCAAGTGATGATTCTCTCCTGGAAATATTCCAGTCTCAGCGATGCTGATGCTAAGATTGGTATCAGATTCCAAGTTCCGCACTCACAGCAAAAAGTCAGCAAGCCATAAATGCATATGAAATAGCCGAAATGATAGGGCAACTTGCAACAAAATCAGCAAGTAAAAGATATGCATACAAAAACAGCCGAAATGATTGGGCAACTCGCAATAAAAATCAGCGGGTAAAAAGAAAAATAGCCGAAATGATTGGGCACTGCGAAAAAATAGCTGAAATGATTGGGCAATCGCGACTTTCGCGATATAAAAAGCTGAAATGATAGAGTATCGCGGAAAGAAATAAAAAAATGAAAGAATGAAACATTTTCCCAGCAAGTAAGTCCATAATGACCCATGTATACAATCCATGGGCTTAACAAAAAGGGACTCATATTTCCCCCACCAGACTCTATTAAAGGGAGAGCCCGATCTTGACTGCAACATCTGCATCCCAAAAGATCACCACGGCATTACTTCTCAACTTCAACAATCGACCTCAGGGTGGCAACGAAGCGGAGCTATGGCAAAGCCTCTAGTTCCAAATCTCAACGACCACATCTACAGCCTAGAGACCAACAACGGTGTTCCTCCTCATTCCAGCAAAATACGGATGCGACGCCACCAATCAGAGTCACGGCAAAGTCCCCAGTTTCAAGACTCTACGGCTCGCAGACAACCCAGAGTCATCCAATGACCCTGTCGTGGAAATACGTCATCAAATGACCCTATCGCGGAAATACGCCAGCCAATGACTCCGTCGCGAAATACGTCATCGAATGACCCCGTCGCGGAAATACGTCAGCAAATGATCCCATCTCGGAAATACGTCATCAAATGACCCCATTATTGGGGTCAAAATTTGCACCACAGTTGACCGGGTCAAAGTCAAGGTCAACCCCAAGTAAGTGGGCCCAAGCCCAAGCAAGTGGGCTCATGCCTAAGTCGAGCCCCACGGTCGGCCCCCCATGCCAAAATATAAAAATCATGTAATAAATAATTTTGATGTAATTTTTTATGCATGAATGTAAGAAAATGGGCATAAAGCCAAATTTTTGTAAAGCCTATGGCTTATGTGCAAAAGAAATGAGTATATGAGACATGGGATGGGCAAAATACCATTTCGTAAAGCCCAAGGGGATATATATAAATGTGTAAGCCTATAAAAGGCAACATAATGATGAATAAAAAAACACTTTTCATTCTCTCTCAAAAATTAGGGCCTGTGCCTCCTTCTCCTTCCTCAAGATTCTAAACCTTCTCCCCCTTTTCAATTAAATCAAGAGTTTTACTCTTCCTTTTCCAAAACTAAATAGTTTTTCACCACAAAACCCACAAAGGGGAGCTTAGATCTTCCATTAGATCTCAAAAAGGAAGATTTTTAAATCTCACCCCCTTTCTCCAAGATCCGGCCAACCGAGAGGAAGAAGGAGACCTATCTCCAGAAACCCCATCTTGGGAAGATTCAGGGTCAAAGGGGAGAAACATAGCAGCCCCCTTTGATCATTTCTAAATTTTTTTAGGAGTTTAATTCCATTCAAAATCTATTGGAGTTCAACTCTATAAATTAATCTCTTTTTCGGAGTTTAACTCCAGAAGTCAAATCGGGAGCACAACTCCTAGTGCAGGGACAAAGTCCATTTTTCTGTTGACATCCAGTGCCCGCGTGCCAAGCACGTAGGGCGCCCAGCATCCAGAGCGCCAGCGCCCACGTGCCAAGCACGTGGCGCGCCCATTGTTCATATCATAATATTGCATTTTATATTCCCCATTCTTATTCGTTTTTATAAATAAACTGGTGCTTTTGATGCATGTCTGCTACATATTACAGGTTACAGGTTCTTGGAGCGAAAACAGTGAAAAAGAAAAAAGATGATACAAAAAGAGACTTTTGACAAACAAATAGAAGACTCTTGATCAAGCCTACATCAAAGATAAAATTCACAAAGTACAAGGCAATGCAAGGTCCAAGATTACAAAACGAACGGTTAAAAGTCCACCGCAATTATTCACTGGAGATCTGGAAGAAACATAGAAGCTATTTTAATAAAGAACCAAATAAGAAGGAAGCCCAATGATCCAAGGCCCAATACTTTCTTTAAAGAGACAGACATAAAATTTTACCAAAACCTGAAGTCTACTTTGACTAGGTCTTCCTAAGAATATTTTGGTAAATGTAGACATGCAAATCAATTGTAACCTAGGGTTTCCTATTCTCTATAAATAGGAACTCTACTCATTGTAATTTCTTATGCCTCCCTTCATTAATAAATTTTAGAATTCTTTATGGAGAGCATCGGTGTTTCTTTTCAATTCATGAATTCAGATCTGACAACCCTGCGTTGATGATTGGAGAGATGCATCTGTAAGTAGATTTAATTTCTTACTTTAGTTTAGATTTCAATTCTTGCCCTAGGTAATTTTTATTCTCTGCCCTAGATAAATGTTCTTCAATTCCTTAATGAGTGAGTAGTTTTCTCGCTTATTAGGGTTAGGAATGGGAAACGATTTGAGAGACGAAAATCTCTCATCTCTTTTCTTTGCCAATCTTTTATGAAAATTAGAACTCCATGCATACCTTCTTATTCCGCTCCCTACGGCACTCTACCCTCGAGGTAACGGTGATTCCGTAGTCTAAAGGCCCGGATTTTAAGGTTTTCCATGGAGGTTAGGGTAAAGATTAAGAAAGGAAGGACAAGGATCTAGAGGAAGAATCAATCTTCCCAATCATCCTAATCTCTTTTGTTAAGATTTACCATAACACTAATATGGTATCTTTAATTAAAGGCAATGGAAAGAGATGCAGATCTTTCTTTACCAAATTTTCTCTAAACCTAATCCTAGCAAGTTTCTAATCCTAGTATCATACAACTTCAATTTTTAGATTTAATAATCAATCCGGCTCCCATCGGAATTAACTCGTTTGAGCGAATAGGAAATTCACAATATCCCTGTGGACCGACCCGTACTCACCGGCTAGCTGCAAAGCGACGCCGTTCTTGATTGCGGTTACAAATATTTTTGATCTATCTTTTAGAAAGCGCAAGCACGCTAAAGCACGCTAAATCACTCAAACAAAAGTTAATGGACCGAGTCAACAAGTCAACCGCGCGATTTGGTGTTAAAAAAAAAAAAAGCGCCGGAGACCCAAAAAAAAAAAAGCGCCGGCGGCTCTTCCGGCCGCGGAACCGCCGGGGCCTGGTCTGTTCAAAAAAAAAAAAACAGGGGGCAGAATCGCGGGAGAAGAAAAAAAAAAAAAACTCTGTAAGTTTCTCTGTTCCTCCTCTACAAAAATTTGCATATATTTTCTGAAAAATTCCTGCAAGATTTTGTGTGCTTTAAAAATCTTTCTCTTTTCAAATAACAATCTGGTGCAGGATTTTTGCGCCTAGATTAAAATAGAAATTGATTGCAAGTATTTTTTGTTGCACATCTTTTCTCGAAAATCTTTTTGCAACATTTTTTTCCAAATAAAGATTCTTTGTGATATTCTTAAAATAATAATTGATTGCAAGTGATCTTTTCTGATTTGCATATCCTTAAATTTTTTTTCTTTGCTAAAAATATCTTTCCAAATAAAGAGCAAACGGAAAAAGGAAAATTTTAATTAGAAAACTTGCAAACCTTGAAATTCACAAAAAAGATTTGATTGTAAGTGATTTACTGTTTTGCATATCTTTAATCGGATTTTAAGGGGCTTTTGACCAAATCAGATTGGGTGGGGATTTCATCACCCTTCCCAGGACCCCAGAAAACATCTAAAGCATTTTGCATCGACCACAATTAATAAAAAATACTAGACTCAGCCCTAAGGAAATCGAGCTCAATAGGAAAAGGACTAGTATAGGCATCGACCGTTTATCCTAACTGATTTTGCGGTGTCTAGGCTAGTGGTTTTTAATTAGGCCCACTGTCGTGGTGGTTCCTTCCCACTTACCTGGCCGCAATTGGCGGTGAAGAGGCGGTTTGAGGTCATATTTCTAGCCTTTTGGAACAGTTAGGAGCTGTCTAGCTGACCTAGGTGACCCTAGAGCTAGGTCTGATTGTGCATTTCTGGTTGATTACATTTGTGTCTAAGCCCTTTATCGAATTTTTTTCTGCAAACAGTCTTAAATAAAGAGAAAAGGGAAAAAGGAATTTTTTTAAAAAAGACTTGCAACTTTTGTCGCTCGGAAATCCTTGCACCAACAAACTTTCTTTCTTTCGCCCTTTCTTCTAACATGGGTACCCCACATAACAAATCACTTGCCGAACTTTGGTATCCCGAACCTAATTTTGCATCGTTCGGCAATTTGTTTGATCAATTTAAAGACGATCCTTCCATGCCTAAAATATCTTTGAAAGATCAAATAGAGGCGTCTAGGAGAAACCATTCGACTTTTCAACCCACTTTGTGTCAACCAAGTCAATCTTTACCACCTCCATATGTTGATACCAGTTTTTCAAGTCCTTCTGTCACTCCTAAGCCGATGTCCATTGCTGAGCATATTGCTCAATCTCGCAGCCGATCTTTCACCCCTCTCCACACATCTAGTTATAGGGATCCGCACGACTATTCACCTTTTTGTCCATATGTTGACCCTACCCCTGTCCAATCACCCACTTCCTACCAGTCCTACCCGACTTTTCCACCATCACTAGACAATGTTTCTACACAGCCATTAGGGAGTTTCACATATCCAAACAATTTCGAATCTTTTACCGAAAGCCCCTTACCACCCAAGTCTAGTTTGGAAGAGGCGTTGGAGGCGTATATCGCAGCAACAAACAAAATGGTTAGGAATGTGGAAGCGTCCGTGGCCACCCTTATGCAACCTGCTGAACCGGTAGCTAGTTTCCAACTAGCTTCAAATTTTCCAATGTATGAGGAGGCGGTTGGACAGAGAGAGAATGCGAGAGGATTTCCAAATCAAACCTACCCATACCCTATTGAATCCAACAACTCCAATTTTCAAACATGTGTCCAAAATGATGAGTTGTGTGATTTTGTAGTGCTTGATTTGCCAGATTGTGAAGCACCCCTTTCGAGTGAAACCGCACCTAATCCTTTCGATCTTTACACCTCCACTCTAGAACCTAAATTGATAAGCATCCATGCTTTTGAGGAGGTGTCTAAAGAAATTGACTTTCACTTGATTGAGGATATAGACGCCGGGAATATTTCGGATGATGAACCTGTCGATTTAATTGAAATTTTATATTCAAATCATCATCCCGAGTTATTAAATGTTTCTCCCGAATCTCATATGCGTCTTGATTTTGATGATAATGGCATGGATGAGTTGAATATTGAGGAGAATTATGAGGATAATATTGAGGAGAGTAGTGAGGATCATATTGAGGTTGAACCATTTTTCTTTGATGTGTCGGATTTTCCAATTCATCCTCTTGAACGTTTACCTAAATCACCCTCCCTCTTTTCCATCGTTCCGACCATACTTCATGTCACGCTTGACGACTGTGAGCTTGAAAACTTTTCCTTTGAATCTGACACAGTTCCCACAGCCGATGACACTTACGAGTGTTTCACTTTTTCGGACGATGTTGAAGTCTCACCGCCCGAGTTTGAGTCCTTTGCATTTTCAGATGAGTTAGTTAATCCTTCAGACTCGGTTGCTTACAGTCGTTTCGAACCATTGATGGAATCTTTCCAGTTCGACACAGTTTACTACGGTAAGAATGATACTATCCCTAATTCACTTCCTTTTGTCCTTTCTATTGTTTCGACCGTGCAAGTGACCGTGACGCTTTTATCTCAAATACCAACTTCGGTGTACCCATGTTCTCTTGCGAATCTTGAGGTATTTGATCCCATTTCTCGACGAGTTGATAGGTTAGCGCAATCGCTTATAACATATCGGTCATCACATATTGCGCTAATTTATTCACTCAATTTACACCCTCAAGATCGTACTCCACTTCCTTCTTCTTTTCTCCATTCTTCTCCCCCACCGAGACCATATTCTACCATTCTTCTTTCCACACGGTCTCGCGTGCTTCTCATTTTCTTTCACCAACTTGATCATTACCACGATAAGATTTTTGAATGGTTGGTGCTAACTTTTGGCTTGTGCAAGGCCAAGCTTAAGTTTGGGGGAATCTTTGTATATATGTATATATTTTTTGTTTTCTTTTCTATAAAAAAATTAAAAAAAATTCAAAACATTAAAAATATAAAAATTGTAAATAAATAAACAGGGGAGTGCCGACATTTTGACCCTCTTGGTTTAGCATTACAGTGAGGACACTGTCAAGTTTAAGTTTGGGGGTATACTCGGTACGTCTTCTTCCTTCGCATTCATTTGTACATATTTTTTTTTTTTTTTTGCATTTGCATACTTATTTGAAAACCCATAAAAATTTGAAAAATTTCAAAAATTATAAAAATTAATGTATTCAATTTTGGCTAATTGACTTTGGTTTGACAAATAGGTCAACTGGCTAGGAACAACTAGATTTTAGACTTAGTAAATTAAAAATCCTAAAAATAACCTTCCTTAAAGTTTAACGGTAGAAAGTATATGTCTTTGTAGTTTATTTAGAAATAGGCAAATTTTGGGTTCACTTCTTGGGCTAAGTCGAAACAAAGGAAAAGTATTGATGTTCTTATTAGAGTATAAGTGTGAAAAATAGTTCCTAGCTTAAGTCTAGATTCTGAAAATGTATACCCTACAATCTGCACAATCACGCACCTTGAAACTTGGAATAGTAGAGGAGACCTTGAAATGCTCTTGTCTAAAGTCCTTAGTACGAAGAAAATAAAAGAAAAAAAAGAGTGAATAAAGAAAAGAAAAAAAATGAACACTGGTTTTTGTGATTACTTAAGGCTAAAAACATAGAAAAAATATTTAGCAAGGTGCTTCATCACCTAGTGCCTTAGACCAACTGGTTTGGGAGTCACTGCTAAAGCCTTAGGTGTTGCAAGACTAGGAATTACGCTTTAAAGTGCAAACATATCTTGTAATCGGTTGTTGGTACCTCAAGAAGTATTAACGGTCGCATGAAGGATGTGTAAGCAAAATTCAATTAAAAATTCACCTACTAATAAGTACTTTGGACAACGGAAAAGGGTATGATTGCTTGATTTGAATTTCCAAGTGTAGGGGTGATATTTACACACACGTGGGGATATGTGATTGGAGTTTAGATGAGAGAAAGGAATGAAGAATAAAACTTGTATCTTTAGTAGGGTTGATAGAAATTCCTAAGTGGAGATGGAACCCTAGAAGGAAAACTTAGGAAATGCCGAAAGCTAAGTAGATCTGCAAGATATATATAATCTTAAGTTAAATGATGAGGAAGCGTGAAAAATGTGGGTGGATAATTTGCGGGTCGACGATAATAGAATTCCTTGTTCGAAAACCTAATTGGAGAATTAAAGTCAAGAAGCCAAATTGATAGGATTTTGTGGGTGTAATCCGCTGAAAACCCTCAGGAGACAACACTCCTCCTACTAGGGACACCTAGAGGTTTAACGGCTTGTTGCACGTGCTCAGTGCAATCGCGTTTCCCTGCGAAAGTGCGGTTAGGATTTTAGTGAATAAAAATAAGCTTGCTCGAGGACGAGCAAAAGATAAGTTTGGGGGTATTTGTTCATATCATAATATTGCATTTTATATTCCCCATTCTTATTCGTTTTTATAAATAAACAGGTGCTTTTGATGCATGTCTGCTACATATTACAGGTTACAGGTTCTTGGAGCGAAAACAGTGAAAAAGACAAAAGATGATACAAAAAGAGACTTTTGACAAACAAATAGAAGACTCTTGATCAAGCCTACATCAAAGATAAAATTCACAAAGTACAAGGCAATGCAAGGTCCAAGATTACAAAGCGAACGGTTAAAAGTCCACCGCAATTATTCACTGGAGATCTGGAAGAAACATAGAAGCTATTTTAATAAAGAACCAAATAAGAAGGAAGCCCAATGATCCAAGGCCCAATACTTTCTTTAAAGAGACAGAGACATAAAATTTTACCAAAGCTTGAAGTCTACTTTGACTAGGTCTTCCTAAGAATATTTTGGTAAATGTAGTCATGCAAATCAATTGTAACCTAGGGTTTCCTATTCTCTATAAATAGGAACTCTACTCATTGTAATTTCTTATGCCTCCCTATGCCTCCCTTCATTAATAAATTTTAGAATTCTTTATGGAGAGTATCGGTGTTTCTTTTCAATTCATGAATTCAGATCTGACAACCCTGCGTTGATGATTGGAGAGATGCATCTGTAAGTAGATTTAATTTCTTGCTTTAGTTTAGATTTCAATTCTTGCCCTAGGTAATTTTTATTCTCTGCCCTAGATAAATGTTCTTCAATTCCCTAATGAGTGAGTAGTTTTCTCGCTTGTTAGGGTTAGGAATGGGGAATGATTTGAGAGACGAAAATCTCTCATCTCTTTTCTTTGCCAATCTTTTATGAAAATTAGAACTCCATGCATACCTTCTTATTCCGCTCCCTACAGCGCTCTACCCTCGAGGTAACGGTGATTCCGTAGTCTAAAGGCCCGGATTTTAAGGTTTTCCATGGAGGTTAGGGTAAAGATTAAGAAAGGAAGGACAAGGATCTAGAGGAAGAATCAATCTTCCCAATCATCCTAATCCCTTTTGTTAAGATTTACCATAACACTAATATGGTATCTTTAATTAAAGGCAATGGAAAGAGATGTAGATCTTTCTTTACCAAATTTTCCCTAAACCTAATCCTAGCAAGTTTCTAATCCTAGTATCATACAACTTCAATTTTTAGATTTAATAATCAATCCGGCTCCCATCGGAATTAACTCGTTTGAGCGAATAGGAAATTCACAATATCCTTGTGGACCGACCCGTACTCACTGGCTAGCTGCAAAGCGACGCCGTTCTTGATTGCGGTTACAAATATTTTTGATCTATCTTTTAGAAAGTGCAAGCATGCTAAATCACTCAATCACCCAGCGCCCAGAGCGCCAGCGCCCACGTGCCAAGCACGTGGCGCACCCAGTGCCCAGAGTGCCAGCGCCTAAAGCGCTAGCGCCCACCTGCCAAGCACATGAGGCGCTAGCGCCCAGCGCCTGCATGCCACGCACGTGAGGCGCTGGCCCCCACGCGTCCTTTGGATGCTTTTTTTCCCTTTATATATATATGTATATATATATATATATATATAGATATAGATACACACACACTCCACGACACTGTCCCTGTTAGAAAAAATATTTTCTAACTGGGCGCTGTCTCGCACCCTGTAAGGGGGCTGCTAGCCCTCTTAACCCCCAGCCCGCTATCCGGGTAGCGGGACCCCCATAAAAACTCTGCGGGGCTCCCGATATATCCAAAACCCCTTCAAAACACGCACACTGCATATTGAGTTCGCATGAATAGTACACCCGTCAATTGGAGGTTCTCTCACCCCCAAGGCGAGGGGTAATTAACGGCAGCTTAGTCCACAGCTGCCGGAGATTCGGATCCTCACAATCAATAAACCCCCGCCTACCCTAGGTAGGGGGAATTTGTAATACGCCTGACAAGCGCGCGTGTATTCCCATCTCAATGGGATGACGAAAAACACCCTACAGATTCTGGCATGCCCGGTGGGACAAATCTCTCCTCCCATATTTCGGGTTAAACGTTCATGCGAATTCAATTAATATACATATCTATATTTATAATAAAATAATGCTCTTTCATGCAGGACTTCAAGCAATCACTTTTCAACAATGTCTCCAAGGACGATCTCAGCTCTCAGCACGGCTCCCATCTCCTACACGATGAAGATGGACGCCAGGACAGTCCTCCCGGCCAGTCTCGGGCGATAATGGGAAGAGCCGCCGCTACCATTTGGCTTTATTCTGTTCGTGTCAGCTAACGCCATCCCAGCTCCTCAAGCTTCGATAACAGACAAGCCGTCCTTGAAACACAAGAGGCCAAATGTGGTGGTCTCGAAGGCACCACTACCCAAAAGCAAGTCGGTGTTTGAACGACTTTCCTTGGCCCCAGCTGGGGGCAAGGCCATCAACACCAACAAAGCAACAGGGAATCTCGAGCAAGCTCCGGCAGTGCCCCTGACAACCGCTCGATCAGGTGTTTTCTCTAAGCTCCCCGCTGATCGATTCATGACGGCTTTCTGGACGACGGATGCCGGTCAAGCCCTCAAAATCGAGAAGCTAAGGCAGAAAAGGCTCAGATACAGAGCCAACAAAAGGGCTAGGGCTCCGGCCATGTTAAAATTTATGAATTTCCAAAGCCCGGATCGCTCCACAAAACCAGCTGCCAGTGATGAAAGGATGGCTGAATGTGTATCCACACCGTCTACATGGTGGGCACGCATCCCAGCGACAACCTCGCAGCAAAAGAAAGGATGGAGCCACCACATCTCAAATCCAATCTGGTGTGAATATAGCCGTCACTTCCCAAGACCAGCATCCTCCGGAGGGTGATGAAAATCCTCCCAGTGAGGCTGATAGGCAGAGAGATCCCTCGGTTCATGAGGAGTCGGGCTTGAAAAGCGAAGATGAGCCAATCTTCCGTCCCAAGAATGCGAAGCAACAACTTCTACAAGAGCTTCGAAAATAGCTCAGAAGTAAAGACAAGGAGATGGCCAAGCTCTACTAAAAAATTAACGACTTGACAAACGTCGTCTTACGGCTCAAGGCCCAACTTGCCTCTCAGCCGCCCAATCAAGCGCATGGCTCTGCTCATGAACAGGGAAACGGTGCCCCGAGACAGCCGATGCCTATTCCCTCAAATTCAAAGGTAGGCAGACCGCATGAAAGTCAGTCGCATCCTATCTCAGGAAATTTCTTGGCTACCGATGACAGTAGTCCGTTAACTCAAGATCAAATCATGGATCTGGTTGCCAACAAAGTCAAAACATTGGTAGCCAAAACTGAAGTGCAAAAAGATGTTAGCAATAGCGGGAGACCATATCCTGCTCAGTATGATCTGGTGGAATTTCCTAGCGGCTATGTCATCTTTAAATTCGGAAGATTCGATGGGATGGGAAATGCGAATCAGCACATCGCCCACTTTAAAGTCTCATGCGGGAATACTGGGGGCAATGATGCGCTTCTCCTCCGCCAGTTCGTTAATAGCCTGGCCGATGTTGCTTTCGACTGATACACGAGCATACCGGATGGCTCCATCACAACTTCGTCCAAATGGAGTCTCTGTTTCGGCAGAGGTTCTTGAGCGTCAGCGATAAGATCACCATTGTCGACCTCGTAAGGACCAAGCTAAAGAACAACGAAAGCAGTACGGATTTTTATAACCTGATGGCGCAATCTCTCCGTCAAATGTGAACCGCCGATAGAGCAGGACCAATCTGTCAGTCTCCTCGTCGGAAATCTCAACAATTGGATGGCCCCGTTTCTATGCACCGCGGGTTTCAAAACATTCCAAAAGCTGACCAGAAAAGTCCAGATGTTGGAGCGCTCAAAGCCGGAGTCCTCCTCGGATTCCCAAAATAACAATAGGTCCTGGAGAAACCGAAAGGACGATAATCGCAAAGGCAGAAATTCCGACGATTCTGAATCTTTCAACACCTCGGTTGACCAAAATAAGCAAGGGATGAGCGGGCCTAAAGCCAACCGGCCTCGGAAGCCAGTGTTCGGAGAGGGAGGAGAAGCTCCACTGAAAGAGAAGCTGGATAAGGTCTATTCCTTCAGAAGGGACAAAGTCCGTAAAATATTCAAGGATGCCCTAAGAAACGGTCTACAATTGCCAGAATTAAAAAGACCGCAAGAAGCGAATATGACCGACGACCCTAAATACTGCCCCTATCACAGAGTGATAAGTCATACTATTAAGGACTGCTTCGTCTTCAAAGATTGGGTCGAAAAGCTATACAAGGCGGGAGAGATAGAACTGTCTAAAGGCGTGCTAACGAACAGTCAAGCTGCGACCGCCAATTTCATACAAACGGAGACCGTAGTCCTTCGTGAAACTGATTCTCTCAGACATCTACCTTTTTCTGAAAACAGTCGACCACCGCGTCATTAAACTGATAACAGTCGACCTCTAAGTCGTTAAACTCGGAATGTAAAAAATGTGAATAAAAAAATGTGTAAATAAAAGAAGAAGAAGAAGATAAGCCGAAATGATGGGGCGGCTCGCAATAAAAATCAGCGAGTAAAATAAAGATGAAAAATAAAGCCGAAATGATGGGGCAACTCGCAATAAAAATTAGCGAGTAAAATAAAGATGAAAAATAAAGCCGAAATGATAGGGCAACCACGAATAAATAGCCGAAATGATAGGGCAATCGTGACCTTCGTGATAAGAAAAGCTGAAATGATAGAGCAATCGCGGTAAAACAAAAAAAAATAATAATACAAAAACGGCGAATGATGAGTCGCTCCTGATACCATATTCCAATGCAGCGATACAGACGCCAACAAAATTCCAAATCCCATATCCCAATGGCGAATGATGAGTCGCTCCTGGTATCATATTCCAGTGCAGCGATGCAGACGCCAACCAAAATCCAATTTTCCAAAATTCCTTCAGCCCTATGATTGGTCCCCAAACTGGCTACCGTATACAATCCACAGGCTCAAATAATTCTCATCATACCCATGCCCCACTGCAACCACCCGTCCAGCGGCCGGTCTCCGCCCTTGGAATTATGCTCCATTTGGGAAGACCCACTCATGCGTCCTCATGATGCGTGAGGAGAACAAACCTTGCGAGATCCTTACGACTCGTAAGAAAACGCCTTCGTGGGAGCCTTATGACTCACAAAAGAAAAACAAACTTGGGAGTCCTCATGGCTCCTAAGGAGAAAATGCACCTACGGGATCCTTACGACACGTAGGGAGAAAATGCTTTTATGGGACCCTTACGACCCATGAAATTGAAAAGCCTCAGGTGATAGGGATCTAAACCTGTCTCCTAAGCCATCGCTTCCCAATAGGCAGTGGCGAATGATGAGTCGCTCCTGGTACCATATTCCAGTGCAGCGATGCAGACGCTAACCAAATTCCAAATTGTAGGGTTCGTAGGCACACTCAAGAGGTTACACAAGGCATCTACCATTCCAAATTCAAAAAATTATATGCCGAGAAACCCTAATGCAAGATCGTTAACTAGAGGATAGGCGAAAATACTAGCTAGCAAACAACTTTACTAATAAGTGAAAGGGATTACAACCTTTGTAGATCCGGTCCTCCACTTCTAAAGCTCCGTGATGACGTCCCTCCGCTGCGATCATCGGAATCCCAGACTCTAGCGATGGTTTCGTCGGAGAAATGATCGGGCTAGGTCGTTGACTTCGATGCCGAAGATGATCTACGTCGAGGCGACTCAAACTCAAGCTCCATCTTCACTTGGTCATGAACCTTGTGAAGAAAACACCCTATACAACATGGCAAGTGATAGAGGATGAAGAAATAGGAAGTGGGTTCACTTTGTATTTGGATTTCTCACTTGATTTCATCACTTGAAATTTTCAAGAAGGGTTTTTCTTCTTCATGAAGAAGATGAAGAAGAAGAAGAGAAAAAGAATTATATCAAAATAATAAATCAAGTGAGTCTTTATCATAATGCAACCATGGGTGAAGTAAACACATGTAGAGAATAAACTAGGGTTTATGTATAATGGTTAGGTTAAGGAAAAAACAAAATGGTTGAAGCTTCATGAAACTTCAAGAATAAAACAAAGAAAGCCACCATATTTGTTTTTGCGAAAAATAAATGAATAAAATAAATGAATAAGCTAAAACCCTAACCATTAATCTAAACATGGTTTAAAGCATACACACACCCAAGTTTGCATGTACCATCAAACATGATACAAACTAGTGCACAAACATATATCATATATACAATGTGCACAATCAAGTGAGAAAAATAATCTTAAGTGAACCAATACTAGTTAATGTAAAGTAATATATCAAATATATAATTATACATTAAATCGTTAAATCAACACTTGATTTAATGATCCGGTCATACTGCATATAACCGACTAATATCAAGTGTATCAATCTATCGAATCAACACTTGATTCGATAACCCGGCTATATCATATATAACCGACCGATGATACAAACCACGAGAATAGAATTCAGTATCACATACTGATATTATTCTCGATCCCACACATATCTCATATGCGCTCCTATTCCGTTTCGCTTGAGCCAGGAAACCTCTGTGTAGGACTCTAATGACTCGTCAATACACCGGCAGCAAGTGATAGTCATATCAAACACCCACAAGCCGCAAGCGGTCTGCTAAACATAACGGCCACCCGGGTATTGAGCGATCAGAAGATCAACGAGCAAGCCCGCTCACACTCCTGTGAATCCAACCAGTAACACTTACCATGCAGTCCGGTCTGTTCGTCTGATATGTCGCATATCTCGCCTAGGGGTGGTAAACGTTAGACCCCAGTAGCTCGATAAGTCGTGTCGATATGAGGTCTATAACAGTTCGAGAAACTACTGGTAACACTTACCAGTAAATCTCAGCAACCCTGGCCAGGGATTTTCGGTTATAGCCAATCGAACACAGCGCAACATCAACTCCCTATACCGGGAGAGACGAATCCCCTCCTATCGCTCATTGCCTCCATGTGATTCGGGACTGTACCCAAAAACCACCGTTTTGCACGCCCTCTTGGACGTGGTAAGGTGGAAATCAAAGCACAGTGGGAATCGCACAAGACTCTATGACGATCTCGGGTCTACAGACTAACATGTACCAGTGTCACCAGAGAACTGCCATCTGACGTAAGGTATAATACCATCTGGGAGTTCTCGGCGAGTCCGTCCAGTGTACCCAGTCTCCACTGAGCACCCGTATATCATCTCTGATGTCAAACACCAATAGATATGGGATCATCTATCGTCCATCTGTATGGGTCGAGAAGGTATACGCTAGTCTACTCTGGTATATCGATGCCCCGTCTCGATACACCCACGACTAGGGACCTTGAAGGATGTACTTATGGACTACCATGTCCCCACTAGTATGATCCGCATCATAGTTCAGGTAGTCAAGTACACATACTAAGGGCTTTACCAACATATAACAGAGAGACAATCAGTATACACGTTAAGGTAAAGAGTAACCAGATAGCATACTATCATGTCGAGCAAGAAAGTCCTCCCTATATATGTCCCAGCATCTACTACAATATACTTCCTATGTACAGTAATGGCCTCTAGGGCATACATATAACTAACAATCTCCCACTTGCACTAGGGCCATCTGTAGCAGTGGTTGCAGTATCACATACTCAACCATCCCATACAAGTCTCTCTCTGGGAATAGGCCTTCGTGAGTGGATCCGCCGTGTTATCCTCTGAGTCTGCTCTCCTAACCTCGATCACCCTGGAGATCAACTATCTCCATGATCAGGTGATGCTGCCTCAGAATACGTCTGGGTCACTGATGGGACCAGGGTTCCTGGGCCAAAGCCACACTTCCATTGTCACACAATGGTAGGAACCTAGTTCATCTCATGAACCAATATACACCCAAACTGCCTCTTTGGTAGTATCTTTAATAGCGATGTCACCGGCCTTTATCGTCTAGTTTGCCACGGTATCTAGCTTGGAACTCTTCCAACATACCGTCCCTTTACTGAGGGTAAAGACAATGCCTGCGACTGACGTTCAGTCGTCCTTATCACCCTGGAACCTTTCCAGTGATTCTCCCCAGGATCAATTGATACCATCTCACTACAACTAGTGAGTATCCTAACATCCAGTTAGATCTATCTCATAGATCCAAAACCCAGGATTTAGTAGGTATCACTTTGATCCTATATGGAGAATCCTTGTGATAAGCGGAGATTGACCGAGCGTAGCATAGGAAACTCCTTCCCTATTAAGAGTATGTCATCCATGTACTCTACGAGGATCACCAGCATACTCCCTACTACCTTTTTGTATATACAAGGTTCATCTACCATTTTGATGATGTCAAACTTTTTGACTAACTCATCAAAACAGATGATCCAACTCCGCGATGCCTGCTTTATCACATAAAACATCTTGCACACGTTTCTGCTGCTCCCACTGTCTACGAAGCCCTCTGACTGTGTACTTACAAACTCTCTCTTCTAAAACATCATTTAGAAAAGCAGTCATGACACCCAACCGCCAGATATCGTAGTCATGGTATGTAGCCGTGGCAAGTAGGATCCGGATGGACTTAAGCATAGGCCCCAGAAAAAGGTTTCATCATTAGCCACAACCGGTCTATGATGTAAAACTTTAACAAGTCTAGCTTTGAAAGTCTCAACTTTTCCATGTACACCAAGTAATCTTCTTAAGATATACTTGCTCCTGATGGGGATTTAACCCTTCAGATAAAGCAACCAAAGTCCATACTTTGTTGGTATATAAGGATTCCATCTCAGATCGATAAGCATCCAGCCATTTTTACAGAGTCCCACTCCTGATGGCCAGCTCGAAACTAGTTGGGTCATCATCTTATGATGCAATCCTCGCTCCCACTGTCATACAGAAACTAAAGTATCTCTCAGGTGGGTGAGGAACCCTAATAGATCGGCGGAGAGGCTGAGGTTCGTTGGTAACTATTGAATCCTTTGGTTCTTCCAAATCATCAGGTGCAGTTTGTATAGCTGGAACATTTCCAATTCTATATAACAGATCTTGCCTCGAGCTTGTCCGGATTTTGCTTTTTAGACATAGGCTGGACAACCCCAAATCTTAACAAACTTAAGATATGGGCTCTTCCCTTTCCATATCACTTATGAAGCGGTAGGCAACTGTTTTGATATGAACCCTATTCAATAGGTATGCAGCTTCTCAAGCGCATAACTCCCAAAAGGAAATAGGAAACTCAGTAGTACTCATCATAGAGCACACCATATCACATATGGTGTTATTGCTCCCCCCCCGATATACCATCGTGCTATGGTGTATACGGAGGAGTAATGCTGAGAGAGAATCTCATTCTCTTTTAGAATGGTCCAGGATTTCCGCGCTCAAGTATTCTCCTCCCTGATCACATCAAAGGACATAATAGTTATACCCATATTTTGGTTCTCTACTTCTAACTTATATTCTGTGATTATCTCAAAAGTTTCGGACTTATGTTTCAACAGGAACATATATCTGAATCTTGAGAGATAATCAGTGAATGTAATTAAGTACAAAGAACCGGTCTTGGTATATGTAGACAGGGGACCTTCATACATCAGCATGTATCAATCCCAAGAGTTCACTAACTCTTACTCTGTTTCCAACAAACAGAGCTGTGGTCATCGTATCTTTATGACATGACCGGCAAGTTTCATAAGATGTAAATTCAAACTAATTTAAATATGCATCTAAATGTAATTTCAGCCAGTCGGGTCGCATTGATATGACCTAGTCTACAATGCCTCAAGAAGGATTCGTTCATTTCTGAACTCTTTCTCTTGTGTGTGTTCCGTATACTAAGAACTGTAGTGTGATTTAGAACATCAATGTTTTTAGATAACGTACCTGAACCGATCAACACTTGATATAGGAAATGATCAAAACAATATTCAACAATACAAAATTATATCCTTCTTTAACAATAAAGAGACTGATATGATTTTGTATATCAGGTTCGGTATCTAATAGCATTTGTTCAGAATCAATGTATTGGTAATACAGGGTGACAGTGACCAACAGACTTGGCTGCAACACTTGCACCATTTTCTGTCTCATGAAACTTATTACCCGTTCTCAGTTCTCTACCTATCTGTAGCCCATGTAACATATTACATCTACGGGATCCTGATCCGGTATCATGTACCCAGGACGTAAAGGACATTGAGAAACAGTTCTTTATAATGAACACACCCGAAGGAGATGCATCTCATGCACTTTCTTCGTTTGGGCGGCACGGTAATCCTGGTATTCCCTAATTTCCTGCTCTGTCTTATAACAATTATAAGTTGGAGCGGGACCAATGTTCCCCAGCTCAGTATAACAAGCGGGTTCGGTAAATATATCTGTTTTATTTTCTTGATTAAGGCGTGATATGGTCGCTACCTGGAGAGAGAGAGAAGAAAACACTCAGCGTATGCTCTTGCAAGATCAGATTGGTTATTATTTTATCTAATTAGGATGGCTCCCACTGTTTTTATCAAATCTTCCTTCAAACCCTAAAAGGAAAGACTAGCCAAGATTAATTACACGCTACAAGTTCGCCAATCTTTCAGCCAGGCCAGTGTCGGTACTTTGAGAGAGGTTCCTCGTGCTTTCGCACGAACCTAATTAAAGTAAACCTCGTTTTCCCAGAGGCGTAACCCCGTTGACACCTTTCTAGACACCTACTTGATCGGCTAATTGTAATGTGTAAAACTCTCCCAGGAGTAACTCTTACTCACAGCGGGTATCGGGATCCAACTATCTCATAGAAGGTATGCAATCTCATTGCAAATTTCAACACTTGAAATTCCCGATAATATTTTGCCCCTAGCCTCCTATGACCTTGACAAAGGCCAACAAACCATTGGCTGCTAGTCAAGTTCAACCCGTCATTTCTTGATTGAATTAAACCCACCCGAATAGCCCTTGACAAAGGCCAATAAGGTCGCTCGACTACCCTAATTCAATCTGCATCATATGCATAAGCAGATAAGTACTATTCAGCTACCGCACACTACGCCTTGACAAAGGCCAACAAACACAGCACGAATACTAAACAGTCCTTATCTGAAATGACGGAGGGCTACGACAGGTTTTTCTGAAAACCTATTGCGTAATGAACTTGATATCGTTGTAGAATCAAATGATTTTAAAATGGAGTGCTTTTGAGGCTTTTCTAGTTTTGCTAAAGGGGTCACTCCCGGTGAAGGGATCATCGGCCCTTTCCTCATCGAATAAGGTGTAGGATATATCATATATACCGCTGTGCAAAGCAAAATCTATAGAAGCAATCAAAAGACAAACCGAGGGGTGTAGTATCTGCCAGTTATTGCTAAAGGGGTCACTCCTGGTGAAGGGATCTCGGCCCTTTCCTTATCGAATAAGGTGCAGGATGTTCTACAAAGAACACCGCGATGCAAAGCAAGAACTGTAGCTCCCTATTTTTGAAAATTCGATTCTACAACATCTTTTAGGTTTCTTTTATTTCATTAATCATATTAATGAACTCCCATCATATAAGTCACCTAAACATCACAGATAAATACGAAGTACACTTATGCCATCCGCATTCGCCTCGATATCCCCTCGTGCACCGTTAGGTTAGGTAACTAACGGCAGAGCGGGGCAGGGCTAGAGCGGGTGTAAAACATAAGTAATGTCTATATAATATATCATATATACTATATAAAGTATCCATCACAACATATAAAATGATCACATCACAGATATCGCAGCAGAAGAATCATATGAAACATTGGATATACTAGGACGTCCGTGTTTTCAATACGAGGCAGTATAAAACACGGATTCCACGGTCGTGATGAATAGCCAAACCTACACCCCTAGATCCCTACGAGAGCGGCAAGCAACCCTACCAATTCTAGAGTTAGGAGACCCGGACTCGTCTCCTCGAGTTGATCTCCCACTGGACTCCAGAACCCGGTTACTTGTGCCCTCCTCCTTGGGTCTATCCTAGTGCGGAAAAGTAAATAATATACAATGGTGACATCTTCCGCAACCTGGAAGTGCCCCAATAAAAGAATATTACATACAAGTTCTTACATGAATGAAAATGAAAAACACTCATCTCACATAAAAACCCCCGGCTATTCAAACACGACGATCCAATATAACATATCCAGCAACACATAACATCACATGTCATCAACGTAAGTAAACATGTGTATCCTAATTGTCGTTGTCATATAGCAACGAAACCGGCGATATCACATATTACACTTACGGTCACAGAAAAGAAAGTGTAAAACTACAACAGTTGGAATCCGCAACCAACTTAGACATCGCATGCCTAACCATCTGAATTACTTAGACATCACATGCCTAACAATTATAAACCCCGCATTTTAGTCTCATTAACGAAAACTCTTTTCAATATCAAGCCGGGCAATTCAACAAGATTCCCGACATTTTGATCGAATGCTCATCGCAAACTTTAGTAGGCGGCCGCACCCCCGATGCCGTCGACGAAGTGCACCAAGACGGAACACCGCTGCCGTGAGCACCCGAACGGATGCTTTCGGGGATGGGGTTCTCCTACAGTCACTTGGTCGGGGCTATGGGGTGTGGCTGTCTATTAAGTTTACCCGACGAGTATCCGCATACGTTACGTGATTGCAACGGACTTTTGATCGCATCAAAATTCCGTGGCAACCGATCAAGTGAGACTAAACTGCTAGATTTATAACAATCAAATCAGTTATCTCATAACTACTTGTGGATTCCAAATATTGTATCACATTCCAGATAAATAGGAAATGTTAAACTTTCCGATCGAACAATCAAACACCCAAATTTTCCCGAAACAGCTCAACACATGAAATAAGTTTAAAAACATTCACTTCATGCCACAGTACCAACGGTCCAGCCGTAGAAGGGTCAAACCAACGCCTCACATGTGGCACGCCGTACTGCCCCAAAGCCTAAGGTTCAAAGGGCAGTTCAAGACGGTCACATAATCGAGTTAAGGTTTGTTGTCTTCTAGAAGGACCATCGTGTTACTTGCACTACTTAGAACGTTATTAAACTACGGAAAAATCCAACAATTGGAAATTTCCCGGCAGGGGGGAAAAGTGGGTATTTAGATCCGGTCGAACTTTTTAACATGTTCTAAATATCCCCGGAAAAACACATAGACAAAGTTAAACAATCCGATCGAAACATCGAGTCCCCAAAACAACCCAGAAAACTCAACTCTTGAGTGCAAATTAAAAATTCCCAGAAAACTCAGGAATAACTTAGTGACATTACTGTGCAAAATTTAATGAATGAAGTGACCGTACGGCCGCGGAACCGCCGCACGAGCCATGCTCGTGCCGCGGTTCTGCGGCGCCTTTATCGAATTAGGCACACGTTTTGCACAGTAACTCCTAAAAAAGCCTGCTGATTTTTCTGCATATTTTTAATTCACAAAATTCCACATTTTCAGAAAATGTACAGAGTGGGGTCTTGGTTAGGGTTTCGTGACTCGATCGAATTTCTAACATCGTCTACACTTAGCCTAAGGCTCTAGCTAGGATCTGATATCACTGTAGGGTTCCTAGGCACACTCAAGAGGTTACACAAGGCATCTACCATTCCAAATTCAAAAATTTATGTCCCGAGAAACCCTAATGCAAGATCGTTAACTAGAGGTTAGGCGAAAAAACTAGCTAGCAAACAACTTTACTAATAAGTGAAAGGGATTACAACCTTTGTAGATCCGGTCCTCTAATTCTAAAGCTCCGTGATGACGTCCCTCCGCTGCGATCATCGGAATCCCAGACTCTAGCGATGGTTTCGTCGGAGAAATGATCAGGCTAGGTCGTTGACTTCGATGCCGAAGATGATCTACGTCGAGGCGACTCAAACTCAAGCTTCATCTTCACTTGGTCATGAACCTTGTGAAGAAAACACCCTATACAATATGGCAAGTGGTAGAGGATGAAGAAATAGGAAGTGGGTTCACTTTGGATTTGGATTTCTCACTTGATTTCATCACTTGAAATTTTCAAGAAGGGTTTTTCTTCTTCATGAAGAAGATGAAGAAGAAGAAGAGAAAAGAATTATATCAAAATAATAAATCAAGTGAATCTTTATCATAATGCAACTATGGGTGAAGTAAACACATGTAGAGAATAAACGAGGGTTTAGGTGTAATGGTTAGGTTAAGGAAAAAACAAAATGGTTGAAGCTTCATGAACTTCAAGAATAAAACAAAGAAAGCCACCATATTTGTTTTTGCGAAAAATAAATGAATAAAATAAATGAATAAGCTAAAACCCTAACCATTAACCTAAACATGGTTTAAATCATACACACACCCAAGTTTGCATGTACCATCAAACATGATACAAACTAGTGCACAAACATATATCATATATACAATGTGCACAATCAAGTGAGAAAAATAATCTTCAGTGAACCAATACTAGTTAATGTAAAGTAATATATCAAATATATAATTATACATTAAATCATTAAGTCAACACATGATTTAATGATCCGGTCATACTGCATATAACCGACTAATATCAAGTGTATCAATCTATCGAATCAACACTTGATTCGGTAACCAGGCTATATCACATATAACCGACCGATGATACAAAAAGCGAGAATAGAATTCAGTATCACATACTGGTATTATTCTCGGTCCCGCACATATCTCATATGCGCTCCTATTTCGTTTTGCTTGAGCCAGGAATCCTCTGTGTAGGACTCTAATGACTCGTCAATACGCCGGCAGCAGGTGATGATCATATCAAACACCCACAAGCCGCAAGCGGTCTGCTAAACGTAACGGCCACCCGGATATTGAGCGATCAGAAGATCAACGAGCAAGCCCGCTCAAACTCCTGTGAATCCAACCAGTAACACTTACCATACAGTCCGGTCTGTTCATCTGATATGTTGCATATCTCGCCTAGGGTGGTAAACGTCAGACCCCAGTAGCTCGATAAGTCGTGTCGATATGAGGTCTATAACAGTTCGAGAAACTACTGGTAACACTTACCAGTAAATCTCAGCAACCCTGGCCAGGGATTTCCGATTATAGCCAATCGAACACAGCGCAACATCAACTCTCTATACCGGGAGAGACGAATCCCCTCCTATCGCTCATTGCCTCCATGTGATTCGGGACTGTACCCAAAAACCACCGTTTTGCACGCCCTCTTGGATGTGGTAAGATAGAAATCAAAGCACAATGGGAATCACACAAGACTCTATGACGATCTCGGGTCTACAGACTAACCTGTACCAGTGTAACCAGAGAACTGCCATTTGACGTAAGGTATAATACCATCTGGGAGTTCTCGGCGAGTCCGTCCAGTGTACCCAGTCTCCACTGAGCACCCGTATATCATCTCTGATGTCAAACACCAATGGATATGGGATCATTCATCGTCCATCTGTATGGGTCGAGAAGGTATACGCTAGTCTACTCTGGTATATCGATGCCCCGTCTCGATACACCCACGACTAGGGACCTTGAAGGATGTACTTATGGACTACCATGTCCCCACTAGTATGATCCGCATCATAGTCCAGGTAGTCAAGTACACATCCTAAGGGCTTTACCAACATGTAACAGAGAGACAATCAGTAAACACGTTAAGGTAAAGAGTAACCAGATAGCATACTATCATGTCGAGCAAGAAAGTCCTCCCTATATATGTCCCAGCATCCACTACAATATACATCCTATGTACAGTAATGGCCTCTAGGGCATACATATAACTAACACAAATCCCATACCCCAACGGCGAATGATGAGTCGCTCCTGATACCATATTCCAGTGTAGCGATGCAGACGCCAACAAAGTCCCGAAATTTTTCCGGCCCTAAGGTCTGGATCATACATCCTGCAAAACCGTATACAATCCACGGGCGTAAAACGATCCTAATCTTTCCCAAGTCCTACTGGCGAGACCACATTCAAAGTCCCACCGGCGATGAAGATTAAAAAAAAAAAGGGTATGTCCACAAGCAAAATGGGCGCGGATGAAAACCCGATAGGGCTCCATTAGTAAAAACAGCAGGACTGCCGGCGAGTTTGTGAAAACCTGAAAGGGCGCAAACTCGTGAAAAAGAGATGAAATGCACTCGCAAAGTCCTCTCGACTTTGTGAGGAGAAAATTCCCGCGTGAGATCCTTACGACTCACAAAGGAGCAACACGCTTAGGAGTCCCCATAACTCCTAAGGAGAAAATACACCTACGAGATCCTTACGACTCGTAGGAAGAAAATGCTTTTACGGGACCCTTACGGCTTATAAAATTGAAAAGTCTTAAGTCATAAGGACTTAAAACCTGTCTCCTAAGCCATCGCTTCCTAATAAGTAAACGTAAATGATGATTCGCTCCCGGTACCATATTCCAGTGTGGTGATGCCCATGCTAAACAAAAACCAAAATCCCTAAATCTTCTCATGACAAATGATGATTCGCTCCTTGTACCATATTCCAGTATAGCGATGCTGATGTCAACCCAAATCAAATCAAACCAACAACCTCCACGATTGAATCATGCTTCGTCCCAGAATGTACCTCGTGTCGAAATCATTCTTCGCCTCGGGATATCTACCTTCCCTGTCGAAATTATGCTTCGCCCGGGAATCAGCCTCTATATCAAAACCAGTGACACTCCGTGCCGGGGAAAACATCGACCACAGACACTCCGTGCTGGGGACAAGTCAACCAGCGACATCCCTGTCGGAATTATGCTTCGACTCGGAATCAAGTCAACAAGAGACCTCCTCGTCGGAATTATGCTCCGCTCAGGAATCAAGTCAACAAGCGACCTCCTCGTCGGAATTATGCTCCGCCCTGGAATCAAGTCAAAAAGCGACCTCCTCCTGGAATCGAGTCAACAAGCGACCTCTGTAAGTGCACGGCGGCGCCCCGGCCGTCAATCCGACGCCGGAATGCGGAAGCGGTGAATAACTTAAATTTTGCGGACTTAGCAAACCGGCACCACCGCACACTTTAACCGGATCGAACCATTAACTAGTCTAAGCTATCTACAAGAATGGGAATAGAGATATACCGACGATCCAACTCCTCCGGTCTTCTCGTCATGGTCCCGATCTTCTTCGGAATGTCCCGTCTCCTCCTCGTCGCCGGAAGTGCACCACATCGCCTATTTTGTTTACGGGCTCCCACCTCAATGCCGAGGCAACTCGGGCACGAAGCCGGCTACTCGACGTGCCCAAGATTCGCTGTAGAATGTGTAGTAGAACTTGTATCTCTTTTTGGGGTAGTGGAGGTTGCCATTTTTGGTGGAGGAAAAGAAAGGAAAATGGAGATCAACTAGAGAGCTTTTTTCTTTGCACCATATGAACCAAAAATTGCCACACCAAAAGAATCAATCAACCATCCAACAAAAGTGGCCGGCCCCCCCATTTCTTTTGTGTGATTGGAGAGAGGGAAAAGTCAAAGGGGAGGTGACCAAATCATCAACCATACTTCTCACTATTAAACCCATACCCTCTCAAATCTCATCCTCATTCAATCAAATCTCATTAAAACAAAAGCATGGTTGAAAAGCAAAGATTCTTATCATATCAAACCCTTTTGCAAGAAAACCCCTCCACTAATGTAATTTGCAAAACTGCAAATTACCCCCTCCATCGGAAAAGTCCGGCCGGGAAAGAACAAAGGAAAACCGGCCGGAACGGAATGCAAACTGGCAACTCCAGAAAACAGGTCCCGTAATAAATTACAGGAAAACCCCGATACTGTGCACACACACCCGCATCTGTATTCCGTCCGGATACAAATGCAAAGAGACAAAATCTACACTGTACTAAACTAGGACCGACTTAAACCAAAGCCGGCTAGTAATATCCGTTCGATCCTGATCCGTGCAATACCGCACGTATCTGATCGAACCCTGCCATATACCTATACGGCTACTACTACAAACCGTCCGATCCTGATCCGTGCAATACCGCACGTATCTGATCGGACCCTGCCATATCTCCATACGGCCTCTACAACCTTTCGCCCGAAACTTGAGTAACTGAAAGTGTGGTGGACTCTAAAGACTCGTCAATACTATGGCTGTGGATTTAACCACTAGCACGTCAGAGGTATAAGCCAATACATAACGGGCCACCAGCTATTGACTAAAAGGGACGTCGATGAGCGAACTCATCCTGACACCCTACTGAGCCTGTCAGTGACAATATCCGTGCAGTCCGGTCCGTTCGTCTATGAGTATCGCATGGCGGGCCTAGGGGGTTGGTAAAAGTCAGACCCCCAAAAGCGGTACAAGTCGTGTCGGAGTGTAGCCCAGAACACCCTGAGATACTACTGGAATACCTACCGGTAAATCTCCTTGCCTTGGCCAAGGACTTTGTGTAATGGCTCTCCTAGACACAGCACGACCTCACCCCCAATACCGGGAGAGACGAACCCCTGAAGATACGCTCACTGCCTCCATGTGGCTCGGGACTGTACCCAACTAAAACCTGTTTGCACGACTCCTTTGAGCCGTGGTAGGGTAGTAATCAAAGTACAGTGGGAACTCACACGAGACAAATGACGATCCCCAGGTCGATGAACTAACCTGCACACATGTCACCAGGGAACTGCCATCTGACGTCTGGTATATGACCAACTAGCATGTTCCCGGCGAGTCCTGTCCGGTGTACTCATAACCCAATGAGCACCTGTATACATCTTAGGTGAACCAACTGACACCAGTGGCTTGTGAGACCGGCCACCGCCCCTCGTCGGGGTCTCGACTGTATACACTAGTCTACTCTGGAGTATCGATGCCCTATCTCGAAACTCCCACGACTAGGGACCTTTTAAGGATGTGCTTATAGACTCCAGCTCTCACTTATATGATCGCCCTCATACTGCTGGTGGTCAAGCAAGAATCCTAGGGGCTCTATCAACGTGCAATAGTGACCTGTCATGTCACCTAAAGCAGTACACGATGATAAAGGTAAACCAGATAGCATACTATCATCTCGAGTAAGACTGTCGTACCGGGATAGGTCCTCCCTCAATCATTGCAATCACGTGCCTGTGATCCAATAATTGACTCTGAGGGCACTATCTCCAACAACCTCCTCGTCGGAATAATGCTTTGCCTTGGAATCAAGTCAAAAAGCGACCTCCTCGTCGGAATTATGCTACGCCCTGGAATCAAGTCAACAAGCGACCTCCTTGTCGGAATTATGCTCCGTCCTAGAATCAAATCAAACCAACAAGCGACCTCCTCGTCGGAATTATACTCCATCCTGGAATCAAGTCAACCAACAAGCGACCTCCTCGTCGGAATTATGCTCCGCCCTGGAATCAAGTCAACAAGCGACCTCCTCGTCGGAATTATGCTCCGCCCTGGAATCAAGTCAACAAGCGACCTCCTCGTCGGAATTATGCTCCATCCTGGAATCAAATCAACCAACGACACTCCTCGTCGGAATTATTCTCCGTCCAGGAATCAAGTCAACCAATGGCACTACTGTCGGAATTATGTTTCGACTCGGAATCAAGTCAACCAATGACCTCCCCGTTGGAATTAAGCTCCGCCTCGGAATCAAGTCGACTAACAAGCTCTACGTCGAAATCATGCTTCGTCTCAGAATGTACCCCGTGTCAAAATCATGCTTCGTCTCGGAGTATCTGCTTGCCCTGTCAGAATTATGCTTCGTCTGGGAATCAACCTCTGCATCGAAATTATGCTTCGGTTAGAATGTCTGCCGCTCATCGGAATCATGCTCCGATCCCTGGAATCATGCTTCGCTTTTCAGAATGATACTCCGGCCCTGGAATTATGCTTCGCAAATCGGAATGATGCTCCGATCCCTGGGAATTATGCTCCCCGAGGGATGCTCCGCCCCCGGAATGATGTTCCACCTCGAAGTCCAGCTTCAAGATCCATCAATTTCATGCACACAACTCATATGCGCGGTGTGCATTTATTGATGGGGGGCACTTTGTTGGGGTCAAAATTTGCACCCCAGTTGACCGGGTCAAAGTCAAGGTCAACCCTAAGAAGCGGGCCCAAGCTCAAGCAAGTGGGCCCATGCCCAAGTCGAGCCCTGCGGCCGCCCCCCCATGCTGAAATAAAAAATCATGTAATAAATAATTTTGATGTAATTTTTTATGCATGAATGTAAGAAAATGGGCATAAAGCCAAATTTCTGTAAAGCCCATGGCTTATGTGCAAAAGAAATGAGCACATGAGAAATGGGATGGGAAAAATGCCATTTTGTAAAGCCTGAGGGGCTATATGTAAATGTGTAAGCCTATAAATGGCAACATGATGATGAATAAAAAAAACACTTTTCATTCTCTCTCAAAAATTAGGGCCTGTGCCTCCTTCTCCTTCCTCAAGGTTCTAAACCTTCTCCCCCTTTTCAATTAAATCAAGAGTTTTACTCTTCTTTTTCCAAAACTAAATAGTTTTTCACCACAAAACCCACAAAGGGGAGCCCGGATCTTCCATTAGATCTCAAAAAGGGGAGATTTTTAAATCTCACCCCTTTTCTCCAAGATCCGGCCAACCGAGAGGAAGAAGAAGGAGTTCCATCTCCAAAAACCCCATCTTGAGAAGATCCAGGGCCAAAGGGAAGAAACAAAGCAGCCCCCTTTGATCATTTCTAAATTTTTTTAGGAGTTTAACTCCATTCAAGATCTGTTGGAGTTCAACTCTATAAATTAATCTCTTTTTAGGAGTTTAACTCCAGAAGTCAAATCGGGAGCACAGCTCCCAGTGCAGGGACAAAGTCCCTTTTTCTGTTGACGTCCAGCACCCGCGTGCTAAGCACGGCGCCCACGTGCTAAGCGCGTGGGGCGCCCAGCGTCCAGAGAGTTAGCGCCCACGTGCCAAGCACGTGGCGCGCCCAGCGCCTAGAGCTCTAGCGCCCACGTGCCAAGCACGTAGGGCGCCCAGCGCCTAGAGCGCTAGTGCCCACATGCAAAGCACGTGGTGTGCCCAGCGCCCAGCGCTTGCGTGCCATGCACGTGAGGCGCTGGTCCCCACGCGTCCTTTGGACGCTTTCCCCCCTTTTATATATATGTATATATGTATATATATATATACACACACACACACACACACACTCCACGACACTGTCTCTGTTAGAAAAAAATTTTCTAACGGGGCGCTGCCCTGCATCCCATAAGGGGGCTGCTAGCCCTCTTGACCCCCAGCCTGCTATCTGGGTAACGGGAACCCCGTAAAAACTCTGCGGGGCCCCCGATATATCCAAAACCCCTTCAAAACACGCACACTGCATATTGAGTTCGCATGAATAGTAGACCTGTCAATCGGAGGTTCTCTCGCCCCAAAGACGAGGGGTAATTAACGGCAGCTTAGTCCGCGGCTGTCGGAGATTCGGATCCCCACAATCGATAAACCCCTGCCTACCCTAGGCAGGGGGGATCTGTAATACACCTGAAAAGCACGCGCGTATTCCCATCTCAATGGGATGACAAAAAACACCATACACCCGTCTCGGAAATAGTCATCAAATGACCCCGTCGCGGAAACACGTCAGCAAATGACCCCGTCTCGGAAATACATCATCTAATGACCCCTTCGCGGAAACATGTCAGCAATTGACCGCGTCTCGGAAATACGTCAGCCAATGACCCCGTCGCGGAAATACGTCATCAAATGACCCCGTCATGGAAACACGTCAGCAAATGACCCTGTCTCAGAAATACGTCATCCAATGACCCTGTCATGGAAACACGTCAGCAAATGACCCCGTCGGCAAATGACCCCGTCTCGGAAATACGTCAGCCGATGACACCGTCACGGAAATACGTCATCCAATGACCCCATCGCGGAAATACGTCAGCCAATGACCCCGTCGCGCAAACACGTCATCAAATGACCCCGTCTCGGGAAAAACGTCAGCCAATGACCCCGTCGCGGAAACACGTCAGCAAATGACCCCATCTCGGAAATACGTCATCCAATGACCCCGTCGCGAAAATACGTCAACCAATGACCCCATCGCGGAAACACGTCGTCAAATGACCCCGTCTCAGAAATACGTCAGCCAATGACCCCATCTCGAAAACACGTCAGCCAATGACCCCGTTGCGGAAATACGTCAGCCAATGACCCCGTCGCGGAAATACGTCAGCCAATGGCCCCGTCGCCGAAATACGTCAGCCAATGACCCCGTCGCGGAAACACGTCAGCAAATGACCCCATCGCGGAAATATGTCATCCAATGACCCCGTCGCGGAAATACGTCAACCAATGACCTCCTCGTCGGAGCAATACTTCGATTTGGGAACAAGTCAACTCACCAGTCACTTACGAGTCCTCTCGACTTGTAAGGGAGAAAACTCTCTTGTGAGATCCTTACGACTCTCAAGAGAAAAAACACTTAGGAATTCTCACGAATCCTAATGAGAAAAATACACTTATGAGATCCTCAAGACTCGTAGGGAGAAAATTCTTTACGAGACCTTCACGGCTCATAAAATTGAAAAGTCTTAGGTAGCAGATCTTAACCCTGTCTCCTAAGCCATTGCTACCCTACAAAGAGTTCAAGACGAACTGTTATTATCTACAAGCCCCACTTGCCAAAATTACATGCCATCGAAATCGAGATGCTACTCAAGAGTACGTAAACTGCTTTGCGCCAAATCAAAACAAAAAGGCATAACCCACGGACATCAATCACATATTATGCAAGGCAATAAGAAGAACATTTGATTTACATCCCATTGGGCGTCCGAAGCATACCCACTCATGTATGTGCGAAAAGGATAAAATAAACGCATGGAAAGGAAAAATTTGTTATTCATACCTCATAAAGTTCTTACATTGATGAAAACAGTAAACAAAAGTATCATTAAAATCTTTACAATGGCAAAACATTGAATCCGGGACACGGATTAAGAAATTCGAAAGTGAGGCCGTCTAAAATGTTTCTGGCCTCTCTGACCATTCTCGTGTGCATCCTCTCACGACCGCAAGTGTCATGATCTTCGCTGATGTCCTCCACCCTCTGATAAGCAGCGATTATCATCGTCTGTTGGAAAGTTTGATGCAAAATATCAATGAGATTATCTCGCCGCATCTTCGAGATCAGGCCCGTCAGATACACTGAGTGCATCTTATCTTCAGTGTTATCCAGTGCATTAAGCGGCATGGCTTCATAAAATACAGGAAGTGCTCCCCAAATTGCTCTCACTGTAATCTTCAAGAGAGCGGAGCACGAGGAAGTAGTCGACCGTTGTGTGCATTGAAACGATTCATAATTTCAGCGCATTGGGCGTTTGTGAACTCCTGGTTTTGACAACGACCTTGTGCGCGAATGTCGTCATAAGAAATGATTTCGTCAAGACAGTACAGATGAGCGGCCATAGCACCGGAAAATGAAAATTAGTGATAGTTTAGTGGACAGACTGATCAAGAAACGGGGATTTAAACAACTCTTGATATCCGCATGAAGAAAACAAGTGCTGATTAAGCCACCCAACAAATTCAAATTTGTGCAATTAAGGAGGGAATCTTAAAAGGATTCTCATTTAATGAGAGACTCATCGGGCCAAGGAGTTAGACTCCTCGAGAGCAACGCTCTGCAGATAGGAGTGACATCTGTTAACTCTAATTATGAGGGAATAAAATTCCACCCCAAAAAATTAAATTACGAGGGAATAAAAATTCCTCCAAAAATTTTGAAGAGCTATGTTTTATGAAGACGATGGAGTAATCCATCAAAAACCCTAAAAAGCAAAGCTTTTACTAAGTTAAAAACTCCAAGATCTTTAAGATCTATGAACAAACTCTAAAGGGTTCTTCATGGAAGATGAACAGATCCATGATCTGAGAAGAGCAAGGCTCTATTAATGGGTAAAACCCTAAAATATTTTTTAAGATCCGTGATCTGAAAAGAGCAAAGCTCTGTTAATAAGTTCAATTCTTACCAAATTCGGGCAGAGTTTTGACTCTGAGAAATTTCTTAAGGCAGAGAACTGGGCTCTGAAAAAGAATTAAATTCTCAAGAAAAAAAAACAAAACAAGAAGATGAACAAGCAGTCATCTCAAAGGGCCAAAGGTCCTATTTGTAGGCAGGGGAAGTCGATTCGACTTCTAAGAACAATCCAACAGTGCAAAGACTGCCACCGCTGCACTCACGTGTAAACCACGTGAGCGCAACGGTAGGGGGGGAGGAGGCATTTCTTTCCTCCAATCAGAGCAAAGCTCTGTTCAAATTTTGAAAATTGAAATGAAGCAATGCTTCATAAAAGCGTTGGCGCCAAGGGCGCGGGCGGTAAGAGTCAAAAGACTCTGAGGAGCACTCACGTGCAAAGCACGAGAGCGCTAGCACCAAGTGCGCCAGCGCTAAGAGTTAAAGACTTTGAAGCAGCGCTCACATGCAAGGCACGAGAGCACCAAGCGCTAGAACTAAATGTTCCCCACCGTTGGATCAAAGATCCAACGAAGATGATAAATCATCAAATTACCATAATAAGATTCTGTTAAGGAAATACTCCTCAGAATCTTTCCAAACAAGAAAGATTGTGCTCTGTAAATCAGAGCACCATTGGATCAAATATCCAATGGTGATTGAAAATCACCAAGATACAGAGTATTCTCTATTTGGGAAAATAATTTCCCAATCTTGTTAATAATAAGAAAGATGTCTTCTGTAAAATAGAAGCCCTAGGATCAAAGATCCAATGGTGGGGAAACATTCCCAAATCAATCAGAAAAAGATTGCCTTAACTGATCAGCCTCCACTATATAAAGGCCTCAAGACTTCAAGTCTCAAAAGGAGGAACCCCCCACAAACTTTGAGAAATTTCAAAAGGAAGAGCAAGCTCTCGGAAGAAGAATTTCTTTAAGGTAAATAAAACAGAGAGATCAAAGCAGCTCATTAAAGGAAGAAGAACCTAGTTCTTTTTCTAGATCATAGATCAACAAAGACAGAAGTCTTTAATAAAAATAGAAGAGATTGAAACATCTCATCATAAAAGGTGGGAGAAGAACTTAGTTCTCTTCAGATCACAGATCTATAAGACAAAGACAAAGTCTTTCACAAAAAACAGAAGAGATTGTAATATCTCCTATTAAAATAAAAACTTAGTTCTTAGATCTATGAGACAAAGTCTCCTATGAATGAGAATTTAATTCTCAGAGCACATAACTGACCAAAATGGCCAAAGGAGCGCTTCACCGCTCCAAGTCTAGCGCTCTGCATTCATTGACTGGCGCTCAGCGTCAACCGCGCCACGTGCTTCTCACGTGGGCGCTACTTAATAAAGAGCGCTCTGCACTCATTGACTGGCGCTCAGCGCCAAGCGTGCCACGTACTCCTCACATGTGCGCTATTTCACAAGAAGCACTCTGAACTCATTGACTGGCACTCAGCGCTAAGCGTGCCACGTGATCCTCACATGTGCGCTATTTCACAAGAAGCACTATGCACTCATTGACTGGCGCTCAGCGCTAAGCGCATCACGTGCTCTTCACATGTGTGCTATCTCACAGGAAGCGCCTTAGCGCTCTAAGTCTGGTGCTCAGCGCCAAGCGCGCTACATGCTCCTCCAATGATTCATATGCTCATAAATCTTTTTAACTGGTCTTAGCCCCAAACTTGACTACAGATCTCCCAACCAACATTGGTTCAAGGGTACATCTCTTCATTTCTCTGATATCTATCGTTATAATTTTTCAACGTCTTCAGAGAGGTGGCCGGTCCCGACAACCAGAAATTCTATGGACTATAATGTCCTTAAACTTTACGAACTATGGGGTCCTTAAACTCATGGACTATGATGTCCTTAAAATTTATGGACTTTAAGGTCCTTAAACTCATAGACTATGATGTCTTTAAACTTTACAGACTATGATGTTTTTAAACTATCACGGACTATGATGTCCTTAAACCCATTGGACCGTAATGCCCCTAAACTAAAACAATAGAGTCCAAATGCTCTTTTGTTGGATCGAAATGATCCTGTTAAGTAAATCTTAGTCTAAAATTAGACTAACGCATCCTTAACAAACGTTTAAGTTGATCTTGATCTCAAACGAGATTAACGATCCTTAAACCCAACCCAAATCCAAATCTAAGAAAATACGGATTTGGATTAATCCACGCCCTACGGGCGACAACATAAATTAGTCTCCGTATACAATCCACGGGCAACCAAAAAAAAAGAAAACACACACGACACGAAGTAGATCATCTGGAGAAGGAGAAAGTGGTTACCGCGATGCGGTAGCGTAATTAACTGCAGGTGCTTGTACCTTCAGGGAAGAGCGTCCCCACAATCGAAAACCCCTCAACGAGGGGAATCTGACGAAGTCTGCTACATCGGCCGCATCTATCCAAACCTCCGATACACGGTACCATAAATCAACTTGGCATCTTCGGAGAGGTGGATAGATAGCACCAAATAGCATCTGCCCCCAAATTCAGGCGAGATGACCTACGCGGTTTCGTCCCTGTCTTCGGCGGTGAATAGATTCTGGCACGCACGTTGGGACCTTTTCCTCTTTCCACTCCACACTTCGTATATTGTGTTCACGAACGAATCGCGGTTTTATTCGGTTGCCCCTGGATTCGAAGTACTAAGATTTGGTGTCTTGCCCCCGTGCAGATCAATGGCGTCAACTGCACCAACTGCAATAACTCCCAATCCGTCCTTGCCGGAGGAGTGGCCTACGGGCCTCAAGCAGCCTCTGTTTTCACGATGCCAGTAGAATAGGTGATGCAAGCCACTACTGGGCTGTTCTTTGGGACCATGCTCCCACCGATGAGCTTCAACGCCCCGCTGCCGTCGCAAGAAGCTCCGAAGTAGTCGGTCTTTGATCGGCTTGCAACTACCGTGGCCCCTCTCAACGGGTCGCCCAAATCCACCGCCTCAGTCTTTAACAAACTGGGCCAAAACTCTAATGGGCCCGTGAAGAAGCCCGCGATACCTGAGGGGGTTATTCCGAAACGGATAGCCATCCCTGCTCCAGTAAATGAAACCATCAGAGAGACTTCTTCTACTAAGGGGTCGGACTTCACAAGACTGACCGTTCCAACTCCCGCTTCGAGCGAAGTCACCGAGGCTACTTTCCCTGCTTAAAAGTCAGTCTTCGATAGGTTGGACGTTTCTTCTCAGCAGACATCAGTCTTCAAGAGGCTGACACCGGCAGCAACCCTCCACCAGAGCAGGGGCATGATGAAGCCACCCCCATAGCTAAGCCAATACCGTCTGCAAGGCATGCTCGACGTCGCCACTGGCGTCGAGTGAGAAAAGCTGGGGGCAGTTCCCCTTCTGGATCCACTCTGCCAGCTACAACGGTGGAAGTCGATGCTGCTGTTCTGACTGGGAACAATTTTGAACCACTTAGGAGGGTGCGCAAAAACTCTCCGACGACCGTGCTAAAAAGATCTCCTCCACTCATGGAGAACGTTACAAATGTGAGGCCAGAGCAGCCCACTTAACGGCTGTCCTCTAAAATTCACAGGGTCTGGCGAAGGGTCCAAGATTCTGTGGTTAACCAAGACTACTCTCGCCAACCAAAGAAAATGAAGTTCCGAAAAGAGAAGGACCACCCTGGCGTACCACAGAAGGTGTCATCTACTTGGGTTCCCGCTGTATCGGCCCCCTCAACTTTGACCGCACACAAAAGGAGAAGGCCGGAGAAGATCCTTGCATCTGCGACGAATCGCAAGAGCATTGAATCCAAATGCCCTAAGTCTGGGGGCATGGTAGTGCATACTGTTTATATGGTTTCCGGAAAAGAGAAAAGACGTGCTTCTATGGGTCACTGATCGCTCACCCGATCAGTAACAAAAGCTCAGGAGCAACAACAGCAAAAGCTCCAAGAGATGTTAACGAAGATGGCCGCACTCACTGGGCTAAAAGAAAGCCCGGAAACATCGTCGGAACAGCGTCAAGAACAGGAAACCGATGCCGAATTCCTCCGAAGAATGCTTGAGAGGAAAGACAAAGAGGCTATGGAACAAGCAGCCAACATAAAACAAATGGCGCTACTATTCCAAGACATGGTCGGCATGATGATCCAGCCGGACCCTCCAGCCGAGGATCCTCCAGTAATAATTGAAAACGACAGAGGATAGTCATCGAACCCTCCTCCGGCCTTTTCAGCGGCCAAGGAAGAAACAATCTCGAAAGCTACGCTCGATGATTATATAGCTCAACTGATATGAGCTCATCAGGAAAATGAAGCAACTGGCCAAGCCGTCAGAACTGGGCGACCATATCCAGGATGGTACGATCAGATAAACTACCCGCCGGGATATACGATCCCAAATTCTACGTGTATAAGGGGACGGAAAGTCCCCATCAATATGTCGCTCAGTTTAGGGCTCTGTGCGGCAACACTGGAGGTGACGATAAGCTACTGCTTCGCCAATTCGTCGGCAGCTTGTCGGAGACAGCGTTCGAATGGTATTCAGAGCTTCCCAACGACTCTGTCAAAACTTTTATGGAGATGGAACTGCTATTCACCCAGCATTTCTCCAGTGCTAGCGAACGTACCCCAATCACGACATTGATCAATGCCAGGGTGAAGCCAGGCGAAACTTGGGTTCAATACGCCATTCGATGGCGAAATTTATAGTCAAAATGTGAACAGCGCATAGAGGAAGCTCCTGCAGTGGGCATGTTTATGGGAACCCTCGATCCGCAGGCGAACATATCTCAATTCTTGATGTTCTTCAAGCCGACTACTTTCCAGGCCTTGATTGACAAGCTGGCCCAAATGGGTCAGATGGGCCACAGGCTTTCCTCTTCGAAGTCGGAGCTGCAGAGTGAAAAGGGGAAAGGGAAAGCGACCTTCGTCGTCAATGCTCAGCAACAGCCGACTGGTCCAAAACCAGCTGATTGCCAAAGCGATAGAAAGCGATTCCTCAACGAAAAGTTAAGACGTCCTTACTCGTTTCCGCGGGAGAAAACAAAGAGGCTGATCGAACTGGCGATACGCAACAGGCTTATCAATCTGCCGGATTTAAGACGTCCATTGCAGCCCGGTGATGTCAATAATCCCAATTATTGCCCTCATCACCGAGTAGTAAGCCATCCAATCGAAGATTGTTTCGTCTTCAGAGGCTGGATTGAAGACCAATACCAACAGGGCAAATTCGCGCTGTCCGAGAATTAGAAAGTAAGCCTACCCCAGCCGCACATTCTTAAAAAGATGGACACGCCGGGGGCATCGTGCTCTTTTATAGAAGAAACTCCATGGAAGGTCGCTCTTTCAGCCAAAACAAAAAGAATGCTAAAGGATCTCCAAATATGCCCGGCGATCAGGTGGAAAAGCCCGCTGGAGCTTGAGATTATTGAGGGGAGGCTGAAACCGCACCCAACGCTGAAAGTTGGTGAAGGTGAACAAAACATTCAGGCCAAGCCTCCAAAGTCTTTAAAGAAAAAGAAGAAGGCCAAGAAGCCCGTCCAACCCGAAGATAGCTGTACAGGTCTGCAGAAATACATTGATGCACTGAAAGAATATAACCAGAAGGCACGGACCCAATCACGTTGGATGAATTCTTTAAGCATGTTCTTGAGAATGAAGCCGACGACACTGATGAAGGAGACAATTCTTCAGAAGCGCCCGAAGATTATGTGGCAAGCTGCCACATGATCTCTCACTCGTCAATAGATGGTGAAGAATCTCCTGATGCAGAGAAACTGGGGGAAGATCCCGAACCGGAACTCCTAGAACCGTCAGATGAGATGATTGACATGTTGCTGAACGAGGCCCGTCAAAAAAGAAAATCTGACCGAGAGCATGAAACAGCCATATATGAAAGGGCCAAGCGCCGGTGTCACGTTAAAGAAGCTCCGGTATTAAGAAGCCATAGAGTACCCCAACTGGATAGAAGCACTTATGCCACCAGCAAAAGCAGGTTTAAGACAAGGAAGCAATTCGCTAAAGCCCTGTCAATGGGAATGAAGTTGCCACCTTTCAAAGAAGACACTTCAGAAAATACGTTCCCCGACGAACTAGATGCACATCTAAGCTACTACTTATACCATCGGAGGATCACACATCCTACCGAGGAATGCATGGCCTTTAAAAATTGGTGGTAGGGATACGTTGCTCATCGGCAGCATTTCAAGCAGATGAAGCGCAAAACTCGTCGAGTGCAGAGGAGCACGACAGATGAACGCAAAATAACTGCCGACAACTTTCACATGGTTGATTCCGGAGGATCGCAAGTTTCACCTTCGGGAGTGATTCTGATGAAGAAATAGCCCTCGAACCACTCTTCAAGGAATCCATCTCTGAAGCAGAAGAGACAGAGACCTGTGAGAATATTCAGCTACGTAATCGTACGTTACCTGAAAAGAATCTCAGATCCACAAACAATGGGGAGAACAAAAAAGATAAGGGGAAAGAAAAAGTCCCTGAAGATATCGCCCTCAATGACCGAGTCGTCGAAGAGCTGGCAGTCAAGGACCCGCTAAAGAAAAACAAGGTGGATTATAACATTCTGGCACACCTGAGGAAGATACCCTCGCAACTAAGCATTCTCGATGCTCTTCTGCTATCTGAAGAAGCGAGAGATTCTTTGATCAAGGCACTACAAGAGCCCTAACAGTTTCAAGCTATCCTTGCCGAAGAAAAGATGAAGGACGAGCTGGAAGAAGTGCACACTGCCAACGTCACCTACAGCGATGAAGACCTCCTCCTCGGGACGTACGAGCACAACCGTCCCCTGTATGTCACCGGATACTGCCATGACATCAAGATAGGGAAGATTCTAGTTGACAACGAGTCTTCTGTCAATCTCCTAAACGTGATGGTACTAAAAGAAATCTGCATGAGCGTCCAGCATCTCGCTCGGGATAAAATCACCATCTCCGGGTTCGACTCCCAGTCATCACGGACACTCGGGTCCGTGATACTGACATTACACTTCGGGTCGCTCATCACTGACATCAAATTTCATATCATTGACACCAAGATCTGTTACAACGCCTTACTCGGAAGACCCTGGTTACACAAATACAATATCATCTCTTCTACACAACATCAGTATATGAAGTACTTTAAAGATGGTCTCGAGTATACCGTGATGGGTGAGCTAAACCCGTTTTCCGTAAATGAAGTACGAAGATGCAAAATACTTTTTACCAGACTTCGAAGACTCGGAAAGATGCCATAAACCGAAGAACAAAGCTATCAGCACCATTCCGGTCTTTGGGAGCGATACCGAGGAGGAGGAACAGATAGTCTATTCGGGGCCGCTCCAATACAACAAGCCCGGACCGTCTACCCCTATGTTAGTCTTCGGCAGCGACTCCGAAGATGAGGTCAATATAGCATTTTTTGTTCTGCCATCAATACAAGCCCTCACTGGCGATGAACGGAGTTTGAAAATCGCCATGGTCCCGCAAAAGCATTACAAAGAGCTCGACTTACTTGATACCTATAGTGTGCAAGAACTGCAGACGTTCTACTTCCCTTCCAGGCGAAGAGATGAAAAGGCGATCCTCTTTTATCGATCCACGAAAACCAAAGTAGAGAAAGAAATTTGGCATGGTGCCGATTCAACACTTGACAGGCTCCAGCCCATCCGTCTGCCCAGATACTACACGGAAGGATTAAAAAGGCTGTTAAGACGCCAAGGCTTACCCATCAAACAGACTGCTCGACAAGCTCAATTCTACAACAGGATCTGGAACGTCCCTGGAACTCAGCGAAAATTGCCTAACGGGAGAATGGAAACGATCGGGCTTGGATATGTTCAATCCAATAAACGGGAACGATTCTATGGTTGCTGCATTATACATGACTTCGATGAAGAAGGAGATGCTCTATTAGAAGACGCTGCAGTTGAACCATAACGAGATCCCGCCGTAAAAAATACCAAGTCCGTCATTTGAAGAACAGATGGAAAAACTAATAAGGGAGGCGGGTCAAAAGGTCCGGGATGACCACAACCGTGAAATGGCCATTTACGAGAAAGCCAGGATGCAGCGCCTCCTTCAGCAGGTTGCGGAGAATGACGATGCCCTTCGTCGCCAGCCCGTCATACAGAAGACCCGACGCAGAGGTAAAAACAAGCTAAAGAACGGAAAAAACGTTCGACGGCGGCAAAGCGGGTCCAAGAAGCCACGCGATCAAGAATTGAGCAGCCGAGGTTCATCTTTTATAAAAAAGATGGGTCGAGCATATTCTTTTCCCCAAGACAAGACAAGGAAGATATTCGGTCTTGTCATGAAATATCAAATGATTATGCTCCCAGAATCCAAACACCCCGAACAAGCAGACGAGGTCTCTCACCTGTATTATTGCTCTTATCACCGAGCGATAGGACATTCTCTCAAAAACTGCTTCACATTCAAAGACTGGGTAGAAGACCAGTATCAGCAAGGCAGGTTCGCTTTATCTAGCAGTTGGAAGGTAACCCCGCCACAAAAGCATGAACCGAAAGCTACGTATGCGGCAAGAGTAGAGCAGAATCAACATCAGTCTTGGAAGCAATCTCGTATCTGTCATGTGATAACGCTGTCAGGAGAAGGAGTATGCGGGGATATGGCTGACCTCCCATGGTGCTTCGAAAACGATGATGACGAGGTGATCTCAGAGTTTCCACCAGCGCCAAAAGAGCTGGAAGATGGAATACATATTACTGCTGATAACCTGAGAAAAATCGACTTAGGAACGGCAAACGACCCACGGACGACGTTCGTCAGTGAGCTGTTGTCTAAAGAAAAGGTGGCTACGCTAAAAGACGTGCTTATGCAGTATAAAGACTGTTTCTCATGGAACTATTCCGAGATGCCGGGGCTAGATCGGGAAATAGCTGTGCATAAATTGGCGATATCTCCGGATGTCAAGCCAGTCAATCAAGCACCAAGAAGGATGCGGCTCGAACTTGAAATGAGCATCAACGCCGAGGTCAAAAGGCTAATCGACTCCGGCTTCCTCCGAGAAGTTCAGTACCCTGACTGGATCGCCAACATTGTCCCGGTGATAAAGAAAAATGGGACGGTGTGCATCTCCGTGGACTTTCGGGACCTCAACAAAGCCTGTCTGAAAGATGATTTTCTCGTACCGGTTACCGAGCTGATGATAAACAACATGTCCACTCACGAAGTCTTCTCCTTCATGGACGGCTCGTTAGGATACAATCAAATAAAGATGCATCCCGAAAACTAGAAGCATACCGCTTTCCGGACTCCTCTAGGCATATTCTGCGATAAAGTGATGCCTTTCGCTCTGAAGAAAGCCGGCGCTACCTATCAGAGGGCCATGAAGAAGATTTTCGATGACCTCATACATGAAGTCGTCGAATGCTATAATGACGACCTCATGGTTAAAAGCAAATCATACAAGGAACATTGGGAGCATCTGAAAATCGTGTTTCAGCGCCTTCGGAAATACAACTTGAAGATGAACCCTATCAAATGCGCGTTTGGAGTCTTGTTAGGTAAATTCCTAGTATTCATCGTACGACACCGGGGCATCGAGATAGACCCATCGAAGATCAAGGCGATCTTGGAAATTCCTCCGCCAAGAACTCTCAAGCAACTGCGGTCTCTCTAAGGAAAGCTCGCATATATCCGACGGTTCATAACTAACCTCTCTGGCAAATGCCGCCCCTACAGTAACCTAATGAAGAAGGGGAACCCGTTCGTCTGGGATCGCAAATGCCAGAGTGCACTCGACGAAATCAAGCATTACTTACAGAATCCGCCGGTACAAACTGCTCCGGTCAAGGGGAAACCCCTCATCCTGTATACAACTGCCCTTGAAGGTTCCTTAGGCGCACTATGGGCATGATTGATAGAGATTTTCTGTGTTTAAATTTACCGCAATTAAGACGGTGTCTCTTGGTAGCTAGCTGGTTGAGTACAGGTCGATCCACAGGGAGATGAAATCCTTTTCTTTATGTTTTAACGAGTTAATCCGATTAAGTCGGGTTTTGTTTTAAGATCTACAAATGAGATAAAAAGTGATAAAATACTTGCTAGGGTTAGGATTAGGTTATTTCAAGTTTAGGAATTTCTCACTTCTTTCAATGCCTTAGTTATGAATATTGGTGTTAAGGTAATCGGCAACAACGGGGATTAGCACGACTAGGTTGAAACTTACAAGTCTAAGCTAGGCTTTCCATGCTCAGTTTCTCCCTTTTGGTCCTTTTCCATCCGTTCTTGGCTCTTAGCCCTAACCTCCGGTTAATTCAACCACAACCGGTCTAACTAGGGAATCACCGCTATCATGTAGGATAGGGTGCCGTAGTGAGCGGATTGAGGTTGAATTAAAGAGAGTCCGTATATAAAATTATTAGGCAAAGAAAAGAGTGAGAAAGATTTCCTTCTCTCAAACCTTCCTTCTCCTACCCTAAAAAGTGAGGAATTACTCACTCACTAAAAGATTTAAAATAAAGCCCGAGATAAGAAATTGCAGATTAATTCTACCACTAGATTAACAATTAAAAAATTCAGGTATTTAAAATACGATAAAAAGAATGCGAGATGAATAAATAAAACAGACTTACTTTATTGATGACCTCTCAAAAACGCATTACAATGGAGTTTAAATTTTTAGATCTAGAAATTAAAAAGATGCATAAAAAATAAAGAGAGGCATCCTAAGAAAGTCACCCTAAAAGAGGCACATTTAATTTGGCTTTGAGCTCTCCTATTTATAGAAAACCCTAGGTTTACATTCTGATCCATACACGAGATTACAAAACTACCCCAAGAGAGCCGAGTCAATGCACCGACACTGCCACCGATACGTGCATTGTACGGCCGTGGAACCGCAGCAGAAGTCCCTGTTTGGCCGCGGTTCCGCGGCCGTTTGGTGGAATCATGTGGCCATCTCTTCAGGGTTTCTCCATGTTGCTTTCATCTTTTGTTTTATTCACTTGGTTTCTCAGAATCTTTTCAATCTCCTTCCAGATTTCCCACAGTGCAGAATGATATGGACTCTTGCCTTGAGCTCCGCGTTGAAGTCTTAGATCTTGTGCTGCCTTTGTGTTTTGTGCATTGAAATGCCCAATGATTTTCCATTTGTTCCTTGAACTGGTAGGCGGCATTATACGGATAGTGTGCGGAAACCCGTATTTATCCGTTTGTTGGTCGTAGCCCCATATTTGTTGCGACTTTTCATGAATTTCACTGTAAAGAGCTGAGAACCTGTAACCTGCAACTATTTAGCAGACATGGATCAAAAGTACCTACTTATATGCAATGTGATTAAGAATGGGCGGTATAAAAATGCAAAAATCTGATATGAACAAGGCATAGGAAAATGACCAAGGGAAGGAGAGAGCCCTTTACTATTTAAGTCGAGTTCTCCTGGGGGAAGAAAACAATTACTCCCCTATCGAAAAACACTGCCTGGCGTTAATCTTTGCGGTAACAAAGCTTCGGCATTATGCTTTGGCACATGTGGTCCACCTCATATCAAAAGTGGATCCTCTCAAATACTTGATGTCAAGAGCCATACTAACAGGACGACTCGCTAAATGGGCCCTACTCTTTATGGAATTCTCGATAACTTATCGACCCCTCAAGGCAGTGAAAGGCCAGGCCATCGCCGACTTCCTCGCTGAGCACCCAATACCAGCCGATTCACCCCTAAATTGTGAGTTGCCGGACGAGCACGCGTTTGACACGATTGACAGGGAGAGAAGAGAAAGTGACACTCGATGGGAACTCTATTTCGACGGAGCATCTTCCATGAAGAGGCGACAACACAACACCCCTATAATCAAATCGGGGGTAGGCCTTATCTTCGTGACTCCGCAAGGAGGGATAATGCGCTTTGCCTTTTCCTTAACGGAGCCGAGGAAAAACAATGAAGCCGAATATGAAACTTTGATAGCAGGGCTTGAGATCGTTGTCGACATGGGAATCGAAAACCACCTCATATACGGAGACTCCCAACTCGTGGTTAGCAAAGTAAATGGTGACTATTAAACGTGCAAGCCAGAGTTGGTAAAGTACAGCGAGAGAGTGCAGCAACTGCTGACTCAAATTCCCTTCTATGCTTTGGAAAGCATTCTGCGTATGGAGAATAGCAATGCGGATGCGTTAGCCAAGCTCGCTAAAGAACTGGCTGACGAAAACCTCGATGACGTAAGGATCGTAGTACAAAGCCGTCGGGTTCTTGCACCAGCGGAAATATCTCCGGAATCGTCTGAAGAAAAGGAAGCGACCAAGCAAACAGACTTACAAATAAAAGACCAGGAAAAGGCTAAGGATTGGAGGGAAGTCTTTATAGACTACTTCAAATCCCGTCGAACACCTGATGATGCATCCTCAAGACATCAACTCATGAAACGAGCTCTGTCTTTTGCCTTCGTCAATGATACGTTGTATAAGAGATCGTTCGACTCTCTGTGCTAAGATGCCTAGGACCGGAAGAAGCAAAGAAGGTCGTCCAAGAAACTCACGATGGACTCTGCGGTTCTTATCAAGCCGGACCAAAGATGAAGCTGAAGATCAAAAGGATGGGCTACTATTGGCCCACAATGATCCAAGACTGTTTTGAATACGCGAAGAAGTGCCACTCGTGCCAAATTCACGAGGACTTCATCCGCCAGCATCCGAACCCGCTACACCCAACGGTGGCTAGCTGGCCGTTCGAAATGTGGGGAACTGACATAATTGGGCCTATCGAACCAGCATCGTCCAAAGGACATCGGTTCATATTGGCGACAACTGATTACTTCTCTAAGTGGGTGATTGGTTGTGAAAGAGTGTTTGTAGTTTAACCACAATCAATAACGGTGTCGCACATAGCTAGACCGAGATGAGTACGGGTCGTTATCTGGGAAACGTGGAACCTTTTACTTTTACTTTAGATGTGTTGAGAAAGAGAGGAGAGGGATAAAGAATGTTTTGGAAAGGTTTCTAGATCTACGTTAAAAAAGAATGTAAAATATAGATCTAGATTATTTTAAAGATGTAGTTAATATAATAAGAGGGCTTGTAGGGTTCGTTAGGATTTAGTAGTTATGGACGATTAATTAAAAGTTACCCTTTTTATCCATTAATAGATTTAGAACTAGAACGACGGTGATGCGTGTAGATTAGGGTTTCTGGAGGGAAAAGGAATCCCACTCTTAACCCTTATCTCGACACGGAACTCCGTTCATATCTAGCCCTTACCAAAACAATCTTTAATCGCGGTCGGAACTAGCAAAGAATTGCTAGCGCGCCCGATTAGGATGTTAATGATTCTTTTGATAAAGTTCCTAAACTTTATAGGACTTAAAAAGGGTTTAGTTATTTTCATCGTCCATTAGCCTACCCTGATCCTACGAACCCTAACAAGCGGAGAATTACTCGCGCATGTTGGGAGAAGAAGATGAAAAGATAGAGAGGGAAAACATAATGTAAAATGCAAAGACAATTAAATAAAATAACTACCTTTATTAATCGACTTGAACAAACTACACTTTAATCCGTAGAAAATGATTACAAACTAGTTGCTTCTCGATCTTTCCTAAGGAGGTAGTCGAACCGTCGATGATCAGCGTGGATGCGTGAGCGTCGGGAGCTTCGTGATCTCTTCGGCTCGATAACTTTTCCAAGAGGCTCTCGATGCTCTTTTATAGTGTAAAGCCAGAATCTTCTTGTTGAAAACTTGGTAAAATTTATCATAGATTTATGCCAAAAAATATCATTCTCTAACTCCCTGGAATTGCGGCGGATCTGCGGCCCAAGGGGGGTTTGGCCGCGGATCCGCGCTTGATGGTCGAGATCTCGTGACTGAAATTTTTGGGCTTGCATCTTTTGACATGTGGCAATCCTAGGCACCTTCAGAATCTGAAAATCTTTTCTCGGTTGCTTCCAGACTTGGTCTCCAAGTTTTGCAAGATTTCTTCAACAACTTGATTTGTTTGATAAATTCTGCATAACAACTTGGAAAATTCTGCACAATAATCTCAAATAATATTTAGTAGACTTAGTTCTACTAGGATTTGGTCAATAGATTTATTTGTATACATTTTTCTACCAAATGCTAATTAAAATATATTAACACATGGAAAATAGTGTTTTACACATAAACCCTCATATGTATAATATATTATAATAAAGTCCCTTTTTTTAATATGAAAACGGTAGGAAAAATATAATACAAATGTGCAGTTTTATCAACTGAACAAATACCCCCAAACTTATCTTTGATCGTCCCGAGCAAACTAGTTTATTTAAGAGGAGAAAAAGAAAGGAGAAAACTAAGCACACTTTCGTAGGCAGACACGATTGCACTGAGCATGTGCAACAAGCCGTTAAACCTCTAGGTGTCCCTAGTAGGAGGAGTGTTGTCTCCTAAGGATTTTCAGCGGATTACACCCACAAAATCCAATAACAAAAGAAAGATGGTGAAATTTACATATAAAGATAAGAATCATAAAAGAAATACTTTGAAAATAAGAGTTTCCAACTATACTAGCTTTTCAGTTGTCATGAGCCCTATCTTAATAGTCATGAAAAAATGTTAGAAATCACATCATCCCTCAATAAAACATCGTCTTTATTCTTCATTCCTACCTTTCATCCAAACATTGATCATATAACCCCACGTGTGTGTAAAGAACATCTCTACACTCGGAGAATTCAATTCAAGCTATCATACTCTTGTCCATCTATCTTAGTACTTTTTAATTTGATGAATACTTAGGTTTGCTTACACATTTTCATGCGACCGTTAATACTTCTTGAGGTACTAACCGACCGATTACTCAAGTGCTTGCTGATTAGGTGATAATATTTTCCTCGTCTTGCACCACCTAAGGCTTAGCAGTGACTCCCAGACCAGTTGGCCTTAGGGCACTAGGTGAAGAGGCACCCTCGCTATATTTTTTTATTGCTGCCTTGGGGATACAAAACCAGTGTTCATTTTTTTCTTTTCACCATTTTTATATTTTCTTCATTTTTTTCATTTCCTTCATACTTTGGCTTTTAGACAAGAGCATTTCAAGGTATCCTCTACTATCCCGAGTTTCAAGACATGTGTAAGTGCATATAGTAGGGTATCAACATTCAAATGTTTGGCTTCCAGAATAGAAACTATTTTTCAGACTTATTTTTATCCTCAGATTAGTGACTTCCTTCATCTTACTAACCCTTGGGACAACAGCTCATAACTACTTATTACCAGTTCGTATAAGAAAACTTCTAATTTTCTTGGTTTTCTTAAACTATTCCTATCTTTAGGATGTAATGTTTCACTTTCTATTCTTTTGTTATAAAAAAATTTTAATGCCCGGTGTCAAAGATAATTCGGTGAATACAAACCTCCTCCCCAAACCTGTTTTCAGCAGTGTCCTCACTGATGTAGCCTTTTGAGAATATGGACCTGTATACTAAGGGAGAGATACAAGGGGTAAAATAATAGTTAAATGAAAAATTCCCCCAAACTTATTCTTTGACACGCACAGATATTCAATCAAATCCATTTTTTACTCACCTCCATTCATAAAATGAGAAAATGTCACAAAAACATCGAGGTGAGGCGGAGGAATTTAGTTTTGATAAAGCGGCTCCTGTAAAAACAGGAGCTCCTCCGCGGGGTCAGCAGAAAAATACGGTTTTAATCTATGCCCATTTACTTTAAAAATTGAACCGTTTTTCAAATTTTCGACCTCAACTGCCCCGTGCGGGTGTACATACCGCACCACAAAAGTTCCTTTCCAACGAGATTTAAGCTTACCCGGATGAAGATGGAGACGGGAATCGTAAAGAAGGACGTGTTGCCCCGATGTGAAGGTTTTTCTAAAAAGATTCTTATCGTGGAACACTTTGGTCCTATTCTTTACTATCACCGCATTATCGTAAGCTTCATCGCGGAGTTCGCTTAGCTCATTCAATTGCAGCTTCCGATAGTTGCCTGCATGATCAAGATCAAAATTAAGCTCTTTAATAGCCCGCATTGCCTTATGTTCAATCTCGACAGGGAGGTGACATGCCTTCCCAAACACAAGGCGGTATGGAGACATACCAAGATCGGTCTTATAAGCGGTGCGGAATGCCCAAAGAGCATCCGTCAATTTGGTTGACCAATCTTTACGGTTCTTAGAGACCGTCTTCTCCAATATCTGTTTGATCTGCCTATTTGAGAGCTCAGCCTGCCCGCTTGTTTGGAGATGATAGGGCATAGAAAGCTTGTGAGTGATTGAATATTTCCGCATCAAGGCCTCGAAAGACCTATTGCAGAAATGTGTCCCGTTGTCGCTAATGATAGCGCGAGGGTGTCCGAATCGCGAAAAGATATTTTCTTTAAGGAACTTAATGACAACTTTGTTGTCATTAGTGCGACACGGTATAGCTTCCACCCACTTCGAGATATAATCAACCGCTAACAAGATATATAGATTCCCAAAGGAGTTGGGAAAAAGACCCATAAAATCAATACCCCAAACATCAAATATTTCCACAACCAATATAGGTTGGAGCTGCATCTCGTTCCTTCGTGAAATCCGACCCAAATGCTGACATCGCGGACAAGTTTTGCAATGTTCAAATGCATTTTTAAATAATGTTGGGCAATAAAATCCACATTGCAAAACTTTCTCCGCCGTTTTTCGAGGTCCAAAGTGACCGCCGCATGCCTGATCGTGACAAAATGATAACACGCTCTTAAATTCATCGTTAGGGACACACCTGCGAATGATTTGATCGGAACAATACTTGAATAGATATGGTTCATCCGAGTAAAAATATTTTACTTGGGATAAAAATCGAAGTTTTTCTTGTTTCGACCAATCGTAAGGTATAAGTCCCGTCGCAAGATAGTTCATGATATCCACGAACCAAGGTTCGTAGGATACATTCAAGAGCTGTTCGTCGGGAAATGAGTCATTTATCGGCACGGTCACAGTTGGCGAAGAAGTGATGCGTGAAAGATGGTCGGCTACAACGTTTTCACATCCACTCTTGTCTTTGATGACAAGATCAAATTCTTGTAACAATAGGATCCAACGTATTAGCCTGGCTTTCGCATCCTTCTTCGATAAAAGATGTCGTAGGGCGGAGTGATCTGTGTAAACCACAATAGGTGAGCCAATCAAGTAGGGCCTGAATTTCTCTAATGCAAATACAACTGCCAAGAGTTCTTTCTCGGTAGTTGTGTAATTTATTTATGCATCATTCAAGGTCTTACTTGCATAGTAAATTGTTGCGCCACGGCAGCGCCCCGGCCTTCTACTCGAGGCCAAAATGCGGAATCAAAATTTTTCTTAACTTTTAAACTGGCGCTACCACGGACAATATACCCGGATCGAAACCATTAACCTAATCCTAGCAATCAAGAGAAAGGGTGAGAGCTATACCGAGCGATCCGTGTCCTCCGGTCTTCTCGTCGTCGTCCCGATCTCCCGCGGAATCTCCGTCCGTCACCTCCTCGTCGAAAAAGGACACCACGTAGCCGAATACTTTTACGGGCTCCTACCTCTGGACTGAGGCAACTCGGGCGCGAAGTTGGCTAGCCGACGCGTGCAAAATTTGCTGTAGGTGTAGTGTAGAACTTGTCTCTTTTGGGGTTTAGTGTAGTTGCCATAATATGATGGAGGTATGAAGAACTTTGGAGAGAGCTAGAATTTGTAGCAAGAAAGAGATGAACAAATTTTCCCTCATCAAAATGTGAAGCCTCTCTCCTCTCTACCCAATTGTGGCCAGCCCCCTCATATCTAAAAATGGTGGAGGGAAAAGATCAACACAAGAAGGGAGGTGAGTGTAGTAAAAGGCAAGAGGTGACCACATCAAAAGCCATTATAACAATGTCATTTCCATTCAAATCAACTCTAATCTCAATCAAATCCAAGCATCATGAAAAAGCAAAGATGCTAATCAAATCATGATCCCATAAAAGCAAGAAACCCCCTCCACAAATGTTATTTGCAAACTTGCAAATAACCCCCCTCCATCGGAAAAGTCCGGCCGGGAAAGAACAAAGGAAAACCGGCCGGAACGGAATGCAAACTGGCAACTCCAGAAAACTGGTCCCGTAATAAATTACAGGAAAAACCCGATTCTGTGCATACACACCCGCATCTGTATTCCGACCGGATACAAATGCAATGAGACAAAATCTACACTGTACTATACTAGGATCTGGCTTAAACCAAAGCCGGCTAGTAATATCCGTCCGATCCTGATCCATGCAATACCACACGTATCTGATCGAACCCCGCCATATATCCATACATCCTCTAGTACTAACCGTCCAATCCTAATCCGTGCAATACCGCACGTATATGATCGGACCCTGCCATATCTCCATACGGCCTCTACAGCGTTTCGCCCGAAACTTGAGTAACTGTCTGTGTGGTGGACTCTAAAGACTCGTCAATACTATGGCTGTGGATTTAACCACTAGCACGTCAGAGGTATTAGCCATACATGACGGGCCACCAGCTATTGACTAAAAGGGACGTCGATGAGCGAACTCATCCTGACACCCTACTGAGCCTGTCAGTGACAATATCCATACAGTCCGGTCCGTTCGTTTATGAGTATCGCATAGCGGGCCTAGGGGGTTGGTAAAAGTCAGACCCCCAAAAGCGGTACAAGTCGTGTCGGAGCGAAGCCCAGAACACCCTGAGATACTACTGGAATACCTACCAGTAAATCTCCTGCCTCGGCCAAGGGCTTTGTGTAATGGCTCTCCTAGACACAGCGCGACCTCACCCCCAATACCGGGAGAGACGAACCCCTGCAGATCCGCTCACTGCCTCCATGTGGCTCGGGACTGTACCCAACTAAAACCTGTTTGCACGACTCCTTTGAGCCGTGGTAAGGTAGTAATCAAAGTACAGTGGGAACTCACACGAGACAAATGACGATCTCAGGTCGATGAACTAACCTGTATACATGTCACCAGGGAACTGCTATCTGACGTCAAGTATAAGACCAACTAGCATGTTCCCGGCGAGTCTTGTCCGGTGTACTTATAACCCAGTAAGCACCTGTATACATCTTAGGTGAAACAACTGACACCAGTGGCTTGTGAGACCGGCCACCACCTCTCTTCGGGGTCTCGACTGTATACACTAGTCTACTCTGGAGAATCAATACCCTGTCTCGAAACTCCCACGACTAAGGACCTTTTAAGGATATGCTTATAGACCACCAGCTCTCACGTATATGATCGCCCTCATACTGCTGGCAGTCAAGCAAGAATCCCAGGGGCTCTATCAGCGTGTAATAGCGACCTGTAAGGTCACCTGAAGCAGTACACGATGATAAAGGTAAACCAGATAGCATACTATCATCTCGAGTAAGACTGTCCTACCGGGATAGGTCCTCCCTCAATCATTGCAATCACGTGCCTGTGATCCAATAATTGACTCTGAGGGCACTATCTCCAACAATCTCCCACTTGCACTCAAGGCTAATTATTGCGATGTCGCATACTCACAGCCCGTGTGATACCGAACACCCAACTCCTCTACTAGTCAGTCTCACAAAACTCGTTTACGAAGCTATTGCGTTCGAAGAATAGCCTCAGTGAGTGGATCCGCTTTGATGTTTCTTTCTATATCTCTCTATATCTCAAGTTCGCGGAAAAAACCATCTCCCGAAATGAGCAATACCTGTCTTAGAATGTGTCTGGATGTCAGATGGGACCTAGCTTAAAAATAAACTCCAAATCCAAACTTCTTAGACTGTATCGACAACTGAACTTAATCAGTATCCTGCGCCATGCCTTTGCCTCAGTATCCACCTGGACCACCTGTCCAAAATACTGCCCCTCGTCAGAGGGAAAATCATGACTCTGACGACCAACCTGTAGTCCAGGTCACCTTGGAAGCCTGGAATGATAACCGTCTCCTAAAGGAGGCTGTCGATATCATATCCCTAGAACATCCACTTATGTTCTAAAACCGCTTCCGATCGTTTCTCCAGGATTGGATTAATATCAACTTATTGCATCTACTGCAAGAACAACATCTGGTGTGGTACTTAACATCTTATGATTGACTCAATTGCCTAAGCAAGTGATCTGCCAATCATGCACATCCCTCTCTACTTTAGTTTATAAAACAGCTTTAGAGAGGGTGACTCCATCACCTGCAGGTACACTACCGTGCCAGGAGTCGTCCATTCTAAATACTCATAGAATGCTGTCAAGGTACCCAGATTGGGAAACCACCCAAATCTAGATCTAAAACCATAGATCCAGTAACCAGAATGTCTGATATAATATCCAAGTCCTGTGTGGAGAAACTACTGTGTGACGACCAAAGTATAACCGATTGTAGTATAGGAATATCACTTTCTATTCTGTGCATGTCATCAAATACCAGGACATCACACCCTACTATCTTCTTAACAGATCCATCCCTTATTCTGATGAAGTCAAACCTATGACTGTCACATCAGAAATAGATGATCTATCTCCGCTGTATCTGCTTTAGTCTATAAATAGACATAAGCCACCTATCCACCAATGCTTCCGCTGCTCCCACTGACTATGACAACCCTCTGGCAGAGTCATATAGACGTGCACTTCTAAAGCTAGTTTAGAACGACGCTATACTCATCCTCTTGCCGGGTCTCATACTCTGGAACAACAGCAATGGCAAGTCTGGGTAAACAAGAACCTCCCTGTCACCGTCCTTGAGCATACCGAAGTACCTCTCGGGTGCCTGAGGTTACCCACCATATCTGCGGAGTGGCCAATGGAATGTCAAACCAGATTGAATCTTTAGGTTCTAATCAAATCTTCAGTAATCGTTTGCGGTTCTGGAATCACTTCCAGTTCTACCATACTCCCACTACTGTTTTCTGAAAAAATCCATTTTTAATTAAAACTGTGGCGAGTTAAGAACAATATCACTATTGATCTTCCAGATGGTAGAAAATCAACCCTCGTCATAGCCCGGGTCAACCCACAAACAGCCATTACAGAAACGTGCCTTGAGTTATCCAGAGTCTGGTTTTAAGCATAAGCCGGACAACTCCCCATACCTTAACGTCGTTAAGATATGAATTGTTCTATATCCAATATAGAACCAGAGGCACTGATTTAATTGAACCAGATTCAAATCATGTAGCTGTCTCCAGTGCATGTCAACTAAATGGAAGGAAGCTGATCAGCGTTACTCAACTTAGGAGTGCTTCCAATTATGAGTAACCTGAAAGAGAAGCAAGTCCTCTTAATCATTACTATCATCTGAATACCATACACAAGTATCTACATCTTCGATCATCTTGAAGAATCTCAATACTTGCAACACCTGGTTCTCTACTCTACTCTTATACCTATAACATCTCAAAACTTAGACCCTGTGTTTCTACGAAACACCTGTCTAAAAACTAGAGAAGTCATAAGTAAACCGAATATAGTACGATAACCAACCCCTCTGTCCTCATGGACGCTGGACAACATACAATACTCTGTATAAGTCCCTTGAGTCTAATAACTCATTCACTGTGTGTCGTAGGTTGAAAACTTTACTATGGTTATGAAGAATTACACCGCTGTTTAATGCTCCTTATCTAACCATCAACTGATACAGGTAAATGTCATAAACATAATTTCAAAAAGGTATATCTCACTCTATAAAAATAGACGTACAGATATATCAATTTGAAATTGGTGCATAACAACGGATATTCAAAACCAAATATTTGCCGTCTGGCAAACAACCCAGGTGACTTCCTCAAATATCACCAATTACAACGAATCCCGATATAATAAAGATGATCACCTAATTCACAATAACTCACTCCCACTCATCATCTGTAAAACCATACAGATGTGAGAATCAAACCTGGTAAATACATACCCTGGAGCAAGTGTCTAATTGTGAAATCAGTTTTCTTTTAACAGTACACAGTGAAACTGAAATATCGAAATGTTTCGATGGGGTATCCCGGTATTCCTAGTAATGCCTCTTCCATTATCCATATTCACAACTGTAACCGTATAATTCTCTGCCATCTCTCCAAATCCCTTTATATGTCTTTGGTCATTACCTTCTGCACACCCCTTTAGGCCAAATGGTTTTCTACCTTCCCTACCGTTTGGCACCAGCCTATGGTTTGGAAGAAGACTATCCAATAAGCATAAAGGGTGTACTGTCCTAATCCTAGGAGCACTCGCAATGCGAGAGAAGGTGAAGATAAAATACAACCGAATGAACCTTATTCCTATTTCTCCTGAACCAGGATCCATCCCCGAACTGGAACAAGTTCCTTTCGAGTTCGTATATAACCATACGATGGATTATCCAATAAACTTGGGATCTTCGTAGTGATACGGAGTGTCCTGGAGAAATACAAAAGTGATTTAGGATTGGCGAAGAAATACTTGGTTTGGTCGTGAATAGCAGTCGCAATTTACTTTGCCCTCTTACTAATCCCTTTCTTTGTCTTTACTTAATACCTTATGTACACCGTTTAGGCTAATTGGTTTTCTTCATTCTCCACCGTTCGGCACCAGCCTAAGGTTTGGAAGAAGACTATCCAATTTGCGTAATAGGTGTACTATCTCCTAAGCCAAGGAGTACTCGCAATCTGAGAGAGAAGGTAAAAGGAAAAGACAACTGAATAGTCTTATTCGTTTTCTCCAGAACCAGAAACCATCCTCGAATTCCTTCGAGTTCGTATATAACCATACGATAGTTTTTTCCAATGGAAGTGGACGTTCGTCGTAATACGGGGTGTCCTGGAGAAAAGGGTAAAAGTAGGAGTGGCAAAGAGGTTTGCAACTCTGACAATCCAAAAGCCAGTCTTGTAAGAAGGTTCGGTTAATTTTGGTCACTGAGTCATAATCTAGGGTCGGGTCAATGGTCGCTGCCAAAGAGAGAGAGAAAAGAAACACTCAGCATGCACTCTAACCTAGATCAGAATGGTTATCACTTTATCTAATCTGGAAACCTCCCACTGTAACGTCAAATTCTTCCCTAAACCTGAAAGAAGAATTAGCCGGGATCACCCGAGGAGTAAACTAACTCATCAGTAGGAATCGGGATCCAACTATCATCGCATGATAACGTGACGGAATCCACTCACATCACCACACTCCAGAAGGTATGCGCATGCCTGGCAAGTTTCAGTTTCTTTAGAAACTCCCGATGTGATTTTTACCCCTAGGACTCAAGTGATCTTGACGGAGTCAACAAATCAAAGAGTCCTAGTCAAGTTCAACCCGTCATTTTCTGGATTGCATTAAACCCACCCGTACGTGCCCTTGACGGAGTCAACAAGGCCGCACGGCTGTCCTAACCAATCCCATTTATGCAACAAACAAGCACCACTTAGCTACCGTACACTACGCCTTAACGGAGTCAACAAACGCAGCACGAATACTAAATAATACCCATAAGAAATGACGGAGGGCAACGACTGATTTTTGGCGAAAAACCTTTAACGTAATGAACTTGATATCGTTGAAGGAACTGCATAGCCTTTTATAAAAATATAGTAACGAAAACCTTTGCTAAAGAGGTCACTCCCGGTGAAGGGATCTCGGCTCTTTCCCCGTAGAATGAGGTGCAGGATTTTCCAACTGAATACCACGATGCAAAGCAAAAGTAATCGGTTATAGTGAAGTTATTGCTCTGACGCAAACTTCTGTCTAAGGGGTCACTCCCGGTGAAGGGATCTCGGCCCTTGCCCCGTCGACTGGGGTGTTGGATATTCATAACCGAATACCATTGTGCAAAACAAAAAGTGAACGTCTTTGCAATAACAGCTTTTTGAAAAATTGTTCCAACAACATCAGAATAGCTTTGTTTAGCTTGCATTGATCCGAATCAACGTAGTCCCATCATTGATCATACCAATAAAGAACGAAAATAATGATGTACGTATATGCCATCCGCATTCGCCACTGGGTCCCGTCATCACCTGTTAGGTTACTTAACTAACGACAGAGCGGGGACTGGACTAGCGCGGATGCAAAACATATACAACATCTACTAGTATATATATAATATATAATTTTCGCTCAAGGCATGATAAAATGCAACATCACATAAATGTACAGCATCACAGAACAATACAGATATCTGGAAGCCCCGGGTTTCACAGAGCCGCTGCTGAAACCCGACGTTCCCCTGGTCGTGTGGATAGCCTGTACAATAAAATCCTAGACCCCTACGGGCGCGGCAAGTTACCCGCCAAAACCTGAAGCGAGGCAGCCCCCTTCAGCAACGTGAATGGACCACCCAGTACTTCATGAAATCCGGTAACTTGGGCACCCCTCCTGGGTCAATCCTATACCCCCTACGAGTGCGGCGAATAGCCCGCCAATTCTAGAGTGAAGCCCCCTCCGTCTCAATGCTATGAGATGCGGGCCCGTTGCCCTCTAGAACCCGGCTATCCGTGCACCCCTCCGCGGGGTAATCCTAGTACAGAAAGTAAAATATACATACAACGGGTACATCGACCGCAACCTGGTCGTGCCCCAAAATAATAATACAAACAGGCAGTGACGGCAGTCCACATGTCGAACGCTCGCCCAGCAATATCAAATGTATATATAAAACAAAACTGTACTAACATCGCATCCAGGATATCCCCCACGACTGATCCGCAACAACACAGCACAATCACAGAACATCAACGTGAATGTCACGTTCGCAAATCCGTCTAAAAGGACTATAGCAGTTAGACAGGATTAACCGATCAAATGACATTCACGGTCGCAGATATAATGTAAATACTGTGAACTAATGTGTTTAAAATATCCGATCGAACAAATTTACCAAGTGGGCCCTAAAGCATTACTGTAGAACTTACAGAAAATCTGGGCCCAAAAATAATATTCCAAAAACCCTATTTTCTAGTGTAAGACAATCTGGAAAAATTTGGTGCAGTGAGGAGCCTAACTGGCGGCGGAACCACGGCCAAAGCATGGCTTTGGCCGTGTTTCCGCGGTGAGATGATGGATTCAGGCGACCAAATTTTACCAGAATTCTTATACTTCCCTGCACATCATTCTGCAACTACCTGAAAAATTTTTAGAGTCCAAAAAAATTCGACAGAAACCTGATGCACACGAAATACGGTTTTTAGGATTTTTTGTTCGATCGGGTCTTTAAACATACTAGAGCAAGCTAGACTAGGTTAATGGCGTGGCTCTGATACCATGTTGCGCCACGGCAGCGCCCCGGCCTTTTACTCGAAGCCAAAATGCGGAATCAAAATTTTTCTTAACTTTTAAACTGGCGCTACCGCAGACAATATACCCGGATCGAAACCATTAACCTAATCCTAGCAATCAAGAGAAAGGGTGAGAGCTATACCGAGCGATCCGTGTCCTCCGGTCTTCTCGTCGTCGTCCCGATCTCCCACGGAACCTCCGTCCGTCACCTCCTCGTCGAAAAAGGGCACCACGTAGCCGAATACTTTTACGGGCCCCCACCTCTGGACCGAGGCAACTCGGGCGCGAAGTTGGCTAGCCGACGCGTATAAGATTTGCTGTAGGTGTAGTGTAGAACTTTTCTCTTTTGGGGTTTAGTGTAGTTGCCATAATATGATGGAGGTATGAAGAACTTTGGAGAGAGCTAGAATTTGTAGCAAGAAAGAGATGAACAAATTTTCCCTCATCAAAATGTGAAGCCTCTCTCTTCTTTACCCAATTGTGGCCGGCCCCCTCATATCTAAAAATGGTGGAAGGAAAATATCAACACAAGAAGGGAGGTGAGTGTAGTAAAAGGCAAGAGGTGACCACATCAAAAGCCATGATAACAATGTCATTTCCATTCAAATCAACTCTAATCTCAATCAAATCCAAGCATCATGAAAAAGCAAAGATGCTAATCAAATCATGATCCCATAAAAGCAAGAAACCCCCTCCACAAATGTTATTTGCAAACTTGCAAATAACCCCCCTCCATCGGAAAAGTCCGGCCGGGAAAAAACAAAGGAAAACCGGCCGGAACGGAATGCAAACTGGCAACTCCAGAAAACTGGTCCCGTAATAAATTACAGGAAAACCCCGATTCTGTGCATACACACCCGTATCTGTATTCCGACCGGATACAAATGCAATGAGACAAAATCTACACTGTACTATATTAGGATCCGGCTTAAACCAAAGCCGGCTAGTAATATCCGTCCGATCCTGATCCGTGCAATACCGCACGTATCTGATCGAACCCTACCATATATCCATACAGCCTCTAGTACTAACCGTCCGATCCTGATCCGTGCAATACCGCACGTATCTGATCGGACCCTGCCATATCTCCATACGGCTTCTACAGCGTTTCGCCCGAAACTTGAGTAACTGTCTGTGTGGTGGACTCTAAAGACTCGTCAATACTATGGCTGTGGATTTAACCACTAGCACGTCAGAGGTATTAGCCATACATGACGGGCCACCAGCTATTGACTAAAAGGGACGTCGATGAGCGAACTCATCCTGACACCCTACTGAGCCTGTCAGTGACAATATCCGTACAGTCCGGTCCGTTCGTCTATGAGTATCGCATGGCGGGCCTAGGGGGTTGGTAGAAGTCAGACCCCCAAAAGCGGTACAAGTCGTGTCAGAGCGAAGCCCAGAACACCCTGAGATACTACTGGAATACCTACCAGTAAATCTCCTGCCTCGGCCGAGGGCTTTGTGTAATGGCTCTCCTAGACACAGCGCGACCTCACCCCCAATACCGGGAGAGACGAACCCCTGCAGATCCGCTCACTGCCTCCATATGGCTCGGGACTGTACCCAACTAAAACCTGTTTGCACGACTCCTTTGAGCCGTGGTAGGGTAGTAATCAAAGTACAGTGGGAACTCACACGAGACAAATGACGATCTCAGGTCGATGAACTAACCTGTACACATGTCACCAGGGAACTGCTATCTGACGTCAAGTATAAGACCAACTAGCATGTTCCCGGCGAGTCCTGTCCGGTGTACTCATAACCCAATAAGCACCTGTATACATCTTAGGTGAAACAACTGACACCAGTGGCTTGTGAGACCGGCCACCGTCCCTCGTCGGGGTCTCGACTGTATACACTAGTCTACTCTGGAGAAACAATGCCCTGTCTCGAAACTCCCACGACTAGGGACCTTTTAAGGATGTGCTTATAGACCACTAGCTCTCACGTATATGATCGCCCTCATACTGCTGGCAGTCAAGCAAGAATCCCAGGGGCTCTATCAGCGTGTAATAGCGACCTGTAAGGTCACCTGAAGCAGTACACGATGATAAAGGTAAACCAGATAGCATACTATCATCTCGAGTAAGACTGTCCTACCGGGATAGGTCCTCCCTCAATCATTGCAACCACGTTCCTGTAATCCAATAATTGACTCTGAGGGCACTATCTCCAATATAAATTACATGTGGCATCTTATCAATATGCTGTCCCAAGACAGCACCAATAGCAAAATCTGATGCGTCACACATTAGCTCGAACGGGTGGTTCCAATCCGGAGATGATAGAACTGGGGCTGTAGTGAGTGATTCTTTAAGCGATTCAAAAGCAGCCTCACAATCCGAATCGAAGTGAAAAGTAGTGTCCTTGGCCAATAGAAGGATTAAGGGTCTAGCAATTTTGCTAAAGTCCTTAATAAATCTCCTATAAAATCCTGCATGACCAAGGAAGGATCGTATATCTTTGACGTAATTGGGACGAGGGAGGTTTTGAATGACATCTATTTTAGCTCTGTCAACCTCAATGCCTTTATGTGAAATTATATGTCCAAGTACAATACCTTCTTGGACCATAAAATGGCATTTTTCCTAATTCAAAGTCAAGTTCTTATCCTTACAGCGGGTAAGAACAGCGTCAAGATTACGAAGGCAGTCCTCAAAGGAGTCCCAAAAAATGGAGAAATCGTCCATAAAAATTTCTAGAAAATTTTACACCATATCTGAAAATATCCCCATCATGCACCGCTGAAATGTAGAGGGAGCGTTGCATAACCCAAAGGGCATGCGTCTATAAGCAAAAGTTCCGAAAGGACAAGTAAAAGTGGTTTTATCTTGATCCTTTTCGGCGATGGGGACCTGGTTGTAACCAGAGTATCCGTCCAAGAAACAGTAGTATTCGTGTCCCGCTAATCGTTCCAACATCTGGTTAATGAAAGGTAGAGGGAAGTGATCTTTCCTCGTCGCGGCATTGAGTTTCCTGTAATCGATACATACGCGCCACCCAGTTTGGGTGCGTGTTTGGATTAACTCATTAGCCTCGTTAGTGATGACCGTGATGCCAGACTTTTTAGGGACCACATGAATTGGACTTACCCATTGACTATCAGATATGGGGTAAATTATTCCACTATCAAGGCACTTGACGATTTCTTTCTTTACCGCCTCCTTCCTAACGGGATTTAACCGTCTTTGTGGGTCTCGGGTTGGTTTGGCTTCATCCATCAGATGTATGTAATGTTCAACAATTAAGGGACTAATCCCTTTGATGTTAGCCATTGTCCAACCAAATGCTTCCTGATTCGATCTCAACACTGCCAAAAGTGCTTTCTCTTGCTCTAAGGCTAGAGAAGCGGAAATAATCACTGGCAAAGTCTCATTCTCTCCTAAATATGCATATTTAAGATGAGAAGGTAGCGGTTTAAGATCAAGAATTGGTGGAGAGACAATAGAAGGTGGGGTAAGCGAATGATATTCGGACTCCCGAAGAGGTTCAAAACTTGCATAAGATATTGACTCGGAAAGTGCTGCTGACTTTTGCAACGAGTCAACGGGTTCAATCTCAAGGTCGGACTCATTGAACATATCATCACTATAAAGTGGTGCAAGCTCAAACGATGTCTCATTAGTGTTGTCGAGAACATCAAAGCAAAGCTCCTCATCCATGCAGCTTTCGGAAGCTATCTCGTGGATGGAACAAACATCCAGCAATTGAGCAGAAGGTTCTGATGGCTGACTTCCTAGCTTGTAAATATTAAGCTCAATTGTCATTTTCCCGAAGGATAAGTTCATTGAACCGTTACGACAATTAATCACAGCGTTAGAAGTTGCTAGGAAGGGTCGACCAAGTATCACCGGGATTTGATTACGTGGGTTTGCCACAGGTTGTGTATCCAAAACAATAAAGTCCACGGGAAATATGAATTCCCCGACTTTAATTAACACATCCTCTAGTTCGCCCCGAGGTTTGGTGATAGATCGGTCTGCCATTTGGAGAGTACAATGGGCGGGTTTTAACTCTCCTATTCCTAACTGCTCGTATACTGAATAAGGAAGCAAGTTGACGCTAGCGCCTAGATCGAGTAAAGCACGATTTATATTTTTACCCCCAATAGAAATAGAGATTGTAGGACAGCCGGGGTCCTTACGTTTCTTTGGTATTTGTTGGGTAAAGGCTATGCTAACATTACTCGTCATGAAAACCTTTTTAGGCACTTGAGTTTTTCTCTTCCTAGTGCACAAGTCTTTAAGGATTCTTGCATAAGATAGGACTTGTTGAATAGCATCTAGGAGAGGAATATTCACGCTAACTTGCTTAAACATTTCCACAATCTTCTCCATTTGCGGGGTAGGTCGGTTGGCCCTTAATCGGTTTGGAAATGGAGCTCGATCAATAAGTTTTGGGTCCAACGTTTGTGGAGAAGACTGTGGCGACGGATTCGATCCCAAAATTGGAGTGGGAATCGACTTAGATAGATTTGGTGAAATGTTTGAGCCTTGGGGAAAACGGAGAATAGGCTCGGACGAAGGTGGGAGACTAGACGAATTAGGGGAAGAAGAAGAAGAAGAAGAAGGGGTATCAAAGGTGTCACTATCATCAAATTGCTCACCCACTCGGTTATTCAGCATTCTCCCCGATCTCAACGTAGTAATGGCATTCACATTATGACTTTGTGAATGGTCAGGATTCGGTAGGGGTTGAGATGGGAGTTTCCCTTTCTCTCTCGCACTTATTGCGGCATTTAACTGTGTGATTTGGTTTTCTATTGATTTAATACTCTCACCATGGGAGGAGGAGTTTTTCGTTAGGGTATCAATAGAAGACCTCATATCAGCCGAAATTTGCATGGATTGTTTCATGAACATATCCAAAGTTTGTGCAAGTGGGTTGTCAGTACCGGCCACTTGTGGTGTAGAAATGTTGGCCGGATTTTGGAAATTCTGTGACTGAAAGGGGGGTGATTCTGTGGTTGTGGTTGCTGTGGAGGAGGTCTTTGATAATTGCTTTGTTGGTTTTGATTCCAAGCAAAGTTAGGATGATTCCTCCATCCTTGATTGTACGTGGAAGAATAAGGGTCGTTTCTAGGTTGCTGCTGAAAAGCAGCATTAGCTTGAAACGATGCATTCATAGGACATTCTTCCTTTAAGTGTGAAGGATCCGAACAGCAACCACAGACGGTCTTAGGAAGCGTGACCTGATTTAGGGAGAATGTTGAGAACTTGTTTTCAATAGCATCAAGTTTCTTCTGAATCGCTGTCATTTCGGCTTTTACTGCGATAGAAACATCGAGCTGGTGAATACCTCCCTTAGTTGAAGGTGGTCTTACGCTTTCCCACTGCAACGTGTGTTCAGCAAGGTCTTCCAGATATTTCCAAGCTTCACCGTCATCTTTAGACATGAAATTGCATTGACACATTGTTTCAAGCATCTGCTTTGTCGCTTGATTAATGCCCTCATATATAATCCGACATAAATCCCATCTTTGTATTCCGTGATGGGGACATTGGACAAGCAGATCTTTGAAACGTTCAAAACACTTCCAAAATGGTTCATTGGGAAGCTGGGTGAACTGGTTGATCTCGCTCCTAATATGTGCAGTCTTATGATTTGGGTAAAACTTCTTAAGAAATGCTACGACGAATTCATCCCAATTAGTGATAGAGTGTGCGGCAGTATTATAAAGCTATTTTTCTGCCAAGTCGCACAGTGTGAATGGAAGAAGACGTAAGCGCATAGTATCTAAAGTCAATTGTGAAGTACCCATCATTGCGCATACGTTTTTGAATTTGGTGATGAAAAAGTACGCGTCTTCCGACTCAAGCCCGTGAAATTTGGGTAGCAGATTGATGTAGTGGGGTTTAATTTCGAAATTATCCCCGTTAGGTAGTGGAAGAGATAGACAAGTAGGAAGGGGACCACGGATAGGATAGCACCTCTCTTGGAGAGAGATGAGCGGTGGATTCTGCTCACCTGCGGGTGGTGGCAGCGTGGTGTTATAATTAGATGGAGTGCCGTCCATCACGGTCAATGTGGTGTGTGGTGGGGGAAAAGAAGATGAAGAAGTACCGACTTCGGCGTCGATAACAGGAACGCGGACAAGAAGGGCACTAGGATCCCGTGTCCAGCCGAGCATGCACTAAGCGGGTTTAGTGCAAGTGGCAGCGTGTGTGTGGTTTAAAAATTGGTTTGTTTTTGAAAAAGTGGGACTCAAGACAAATCACCCTAAGATGCACAAGCAACCCTAGAACTAAGGTCACCTAGGTCCAGTCTCTAGACCGCTCCTAGACTTCCAAAGGACAAGCCGCAGGATAAATCCTCTACCGCCTCCGTACTACCCTTGTAGCCAGGTAAGTGGGAAGGAACCACGTCGTGGGCCTAATTAAAAACCACTCGCCTTTGTCACACTTGCCTAGGCACTACAAAAATAATGCGGATAAACGATAGATTACCCACGACCTTCCTCTGTCCTTATTGAGCGCGACAGTTCTTAGAGTCTGGTCTAGATATTTTTTAAATTAATGAAGGGTTGATCTATATGCTCGGTTTGTGATTTGTGGGGCTTAGGAAGGGTGATGAAATCCCCACCTAATCTTGATTTGGTCTTTGCCCCTTAAAGTCCGTATTAAATATGCAAAACAAAACCAATCACAAAACTTTTGCAAAAAGATTTTTGAGCGGCGCGATTTTGCAAAGAATCCTGCAGAAAATAGATTTTATTAGATTTGAGAGGAGAGAGAAAGAGTTAAGAAAGATACCAGAGAAGTTCGGAACCCTAGATCTCCTGTTTCTTCAAGTCCGTGACTCCAGATTCCCTCGCAAAATTCACACACAAATCGTTAAATATGCAATTTGCAGTTTTGTGTTAATAATGATATAAATCGTCTAAGAATTCAACACAAATAGTAAGAATAAAAAATTACACACGTATCCCCGGCAACGGCGCCATTTGATTGATACGAAAAAGTGTGTGTAGTTTAACCGCAATCAACAACGCTGTCGCACGTAGCTAGACTGAGATGAGTACGGGTCGTCCTCTGGGAAATGTGGAACCTTTTACTTTTACTTTAGATGTGTTGAGAAAGAGAGGAGGGGGATAAAGAATGTTTTGGAAAGGTTTCTAGATCTACGTTAAACAAGAATGTAAAATATAGATCTAGATTATTTTAAAGACGTAGTTAATATAATAAGAGGGCTTGTAGGGTTCGTTAGGATTTAGTAGTTATGGACGATTAATTAAAAGTTACCCTTTTATCCATTAATAGATTTAGAACTAGAACGATGGTGATGCGTGTAGATTAGGGTTTCTGGAGGGAAAAGGAATCCCACTCTTAACCCTTATCTCGACACGGAACTCTGTTCATATCTAGCCCTTACCAAAACAATCATTAATCTAATCTCTAATCGCGGTCGGAACTAGCAAAGAATTGCTAGCGCTCCCGATTAGGATGTTAATGATTCTTTTGATAAAGTTCCTAAACTTTATAGGACTTAAAAAGGGTTTAGTTATTTTCATCGTCCATTAGCCTACCCTAATCCTACGAACCCTAACAAGCGGAGAATTACTCGCGCATGTTGGGAGAAGAAGATGAAAAGATAGAGAGGGAAAACATAATGTAAAATGCATAGACAATTAAATAAAATAACTACCTTTATTAATCGACTTGAACAAACTACACTTTAATCCTTAGAAAATGATTATAAACTAGTTGCTTCTCGATCTTTCCTAAGGAGGTAGTCGAACCGTCGATGATCAGCCTGGATGCGTGAGCGTCGGGAGCTTCGTGATCTCTTCGGGTTGATAACTTTTCCAAGAGGCTCTCGGTGCTTTTTTATAGTGCAAAGCCAGAATCTTCTTGTTGAAAACTTGGTAAAATTTATCATAGATTTATGCCAAAAAATTTCATTCTCTAACTCCCTGGAATTGCGGCGGATCCGCGGCCCAAGGGGGGTTTGGCCGCGGATCCGCGCTTGATGGTCGAGATCTCGTGACTGAAATTTTTGGGCTTGCATCTTTTGACATGTGGCAATCCTAGGCACCTTCATAATCTGAAAATCTTTTCTCGGTTGCTTCCAGACTTGGTCTCCAAGTTTTGCTTCTTAATTTGGCAAGATTTCTTCAACAACTTGATTTGTTTGATAAATTCTGCATAACAACTTGGAAAATTCTGCACAATAATCTCAAATAATATTTAGTAGACTTAGTTCTACTAGGATTTGGTCAATAGATTTATTTGCATACATTTTTCTACCAAATGCTAATTAAAATATATTAACACATGGAAAATAGTGTTTTTACACATGAACCCTCATATGTATAATATATTATAATAAAGTCCTTTTTTTAATATGAAAATGGTAGGAAAAATGTAATACAAATGTGCAGTTTTATCAACTGAACAGTGGGCAGAAGCAGTACCGCTAAGAGAAGTGAAGAAGGAGAATATTCTCCATTTCTTCAAGACACACGTCATTTATCGGTTCGGCACTCCGCGACGGATTATCTCCGATAACGGACCAGCCTATAAAAGTCACAGAATCAGCCGCTTCGCGCAGCAACATAATATAGACTGGAGATACTCTTCGGTCTATAATCCCCGTGCTAATGGTTTAGCTGAGGCTTTCAACAAGACCTTAACGAAGATCATAAAGAAGACGGTGTCCAGAAATAAAACGGAATGGCACGAGAGACTGCATGAAGCTCTCTGGGCGTATCGAACTACGTTCAAAACAGGTGTGCGTGAGTAAAGTAGGGTATATACTTTCAGAATTTGGTCTTAAGGTTCAGAATTATTTTTCAGACTTATACTTCAAATAGAGCTTTCAATACTCTTCCCTTATTTCGATTTAGCCCAAGAACTGAACTCAAAATTTGCTTATTTCTAAACAAACTGCAAGGGAGTATATTTTCTACAATTAAACTTCAAGAAAAGTTATTTTTAGGGTTTTTAATTTACTAAGTTTAGGATCTGATTTTTCCTAACTAATCAACCGTCATGTTGAACATGCGTCAAATTTGGCCAAAATTGAAATTTTCATCATTTTTTTTAATTTTTGATTTTTATGGGTTTTAAAATAAGTATGCAAATGCAAAAATGAATGCAAAGGAAGAAAGCTTACCGAACACAGTTCACACCATAATATTGTATTATTATATTCCCCATTCTTATTCTTTTTATAAATATACAGGTGCTTTTGACGCACGTCTGCTACATGTTATAGGTTACGGGTTCTTGAACAGAAAACAGTGAAAACGATGTAAAGACGATGAAAAAGTAGACTTTAACCAATAAACAAAAGACTCTTGATCAAGCCTACATAAGAAACAATTCACAAAGCAAGATTCAAGATATCGACTCAAAGCGAACGGGTAGAAGTCCACTACAATGTTCACTGGAAAGATCTGGAAGAAAAGGAGAAAATAATCTGAGAAAGGACCTATGGAAATAAGAAGCCCAAGCCACCAGAAATCAGCCCAAGAAAATTCAAAGCCCAATTCCACCTTTTGACCGCGGAACCGCGGCTAAACCAGGCCTCGGACCGCGGTTCCGCGGCGGTCCTGAGCGTTTGATGGAAAATATTTTTACCATATTTTTATGGGGGCGTTGACTGGTCTTTATAGGGCTATTCTTGTAAATGCAAACATGCGAATCAAATGTAACCTAGGGTTTACTATCCTCTATAAATAAGAACTCTAATTCTTGTATTAGGTTATGCCTCCTTTTAATAATAAATTCAGATTTCCTTATGGAGAGCATCGGTGCCTCTCTTCAATTCATGAATTCAGATCTGACAACCCTGCGTAAATGTTTGGAGAGAGTCATCTGTAAAGAAAGTAGATTTATTTATTTTCTTGCCCTAGGTAATTTCAATTCCTGCCTTAGTTAGATAGTACTCCTCGACAACGGCGCCATTTGATTTGATCTCAAAAACTATCTATTACCGCAATCAAGAACGGCGTCGCATGTAGCTAGCCGGTGAGTACGGGTCGGTCCACAGGGATGTTGTGAATCTCCTAATCACTCTAACGAGTAAGTAGATTTATTTATTTATTTTCCCTAGGTAATTTCAATTCCTGCCCTAGATTAAATTTAATTTCCTGCCCTAGTTAGATAGTTAGATCTTTAATTCAATTGCTCTAGATAGAATAATTAGGTTTTTAGATTTAATAATCAATCCGAACACCCTTCGGAATTAACTCGTTAGCGCGACTAGGAAATCACAACATCCCTGTGGACCGACCCGTACTCACCGGCTAGTTTCATGCAACGCCATTCTTGATTGCGGTAACAGATAGTTTTTGAGACCAATCAAATGGCGCCGTTGCCGGGGATGGCATAGAACTTTCCTTGTCGCAAATTCGGGTTAACCTTAATAAAATTAAAAAATCATAAAAATCTGAAAAATCAAAAAATATATATATAAAAATATTTCATCTGTTATTTTTGGAAGGGATACTTTGTTGTTTGAATTTTGCAGGATATACAAATTCGGATCTGGAAATTTCCAGAAAGAGAAAGAGAAAGCAACAGATCAAAACAGAGAGAGATTTCAAAAACGGAACAGTAGACTTTTTTTGGAGATTTGAACCCCCCAAAGTGCCGTGCTTCCGCGGCCGTAACCAGACTTAGACCGCGGAAATGCGGCCGTCTTGCTGACTCAGCGCCGTAAAAAAATTTTGGGGTCTCGTGCTGACTAGACTGCCGCGAAAACGCGGCACGAACGCGTTTAGACCGCGGAAAGGCGGCGCCAATGTGACATCATCTTGTGGAATTTCCTCTGTAAGATCCCCTGTTTATTCTCTGGAAATCTAGATATATTTTTTCTGAAAAATCCCTGCAGAATTTTGTGCGCTTAAAAAATCTCTCTTTCCAAATAATAAGTCTTGTGCAGGATTTGTGCGCTTCACTTAAAATAGAAATTGATTGCAAGTAATTTTTTTTTGTTGCATATCTTTTCTCGAATATCTTTTTGCAACAATTTCCAAATAAAGAAAAAGGACAAATCTTTTATAGAAACTTGCAAATTTTTTGCCGCAAATAAATCCTTGCACCACCACCACAAACCTTCTTTCTTTTCACCCTTTCTTCTAACATGGGTACCCCACATAATAAATCACTTGCCGAACTTTGGTATCCCGAACCTAATTTTGCGTCGTACGTTAATTTGTTCGGTCAATTTAAAGACGATCCTTCCATGCCTAAAATATCTTTGAAAGATCAAATAGAGACGTCTCGGAGAAACAGTTCGACTTTTCAACCCACTTTGTGTCAACCAAGTCAACCTTTACCACTTTCATATGTTGATACAACTTTTTCAAGTCCTTCTGTCGCTCCTAAGCCGATGTCCATTGCTGAGCATATTGCTCAATCTCGCAGCCGATCTTTCACCCCTCTCCACTCATCTAGTTCTAGGGATCCACACGACTATTCACCTGTTTATCCACATGTTGACCCTACCCCTGCCCAACCACCCACTTCCTACCAGTCCTACCCGACCTTCCCATCTTCACTAGACACTGCTTCGACACAGCCATTAGGGAGCATCACATATCCAAACAATTTCGAATCTTTTACCGAAACCCCCTTACCACCTAAGTCTAGTTTGGAAGAGTCGTTGGAGGCGTATATCGTAGCAACAAACAAAATGACTAGAAATGTGGAAGCGTCCGTGACCGCCCTTATGCAACCGAGTGAACTTGTAGCTAGTTTCCAACTCGCTTCAAATTTTTCAATGTATAAGGAGGCGATTGAACAGAGTAAGAATGTGAGAGGATTTCCAAATCAAACCTACCCCTATCCAATTGAAACCCACAACTCTGGTTTGTTGGCTTAACCTAGCACCTCAAGAAGGGTTTGGAAGCATCACATGTACCAAAGATGGAATTTTTAGGATGCTAAGTTAACAAACATGGGATCATTCCTAGAAAAATTAGGGTTTCAAAATATTGCACATCTTACAAGCAAGAAAAGCTAGGGTTTTGAGAGTACAACCTTTTTAGCTCCCTACGCTAGACTCCTCGGCTACTTGGGGTTTGGAAAAAGTCCGTTCGAACTCTTCTAGGTCCACGATGATCCACCTGGAGTCCGCTTTGTCCAAACTTGCGATTTCACTCGATCAAGAGAATGAAATGAAGCTAACACTCTAAACAAGTGGGCTAGACTTATGTAGAATGGTGTTGTGGTGGCTTTTCTCACTTCAAAATCCTATCTTGATGAATAACTTGCTCACTAGATAAATCTAGAGAGCAAAAGATGAGGGAGGAAGAAGATGGTGGCCTTTTGAATAAGAGATAAGAAAAACCTCTTATGAAAAATAGAAAATATATCTTTATATATTTTTTTATCTCTCATCTCAAACCATGGTTGAACAATTATTGAACTTGAGTTAAAAACCAAAAGGAAAAGTAATCCATGGTTAAATGGTGGGTGAGTATGGTTAGGTCAAGAAGAGTGTAGAAAGTATCCATGAATTATCCTTTTCTTTTCTTTTGTTTTTAAATCAAATGCAATAATAATTTATATAGAAATCAAACCATGGTGTGAGTCTTATATTGCCACCATTTTCATGTATGTACAACCGTGAAGGATGTATGTATGTATGTGTGTGTGTGTACATCCATATGTGCATGAATCTATAAAGAAAGCATACATGCATGCATACATCCATCAAACTCAAGAAAGGATTTCAAGTGAGAAGCTAATGGTTAAATGATAAATCAACACTTGATTTATCAATCCGGTCATATCACATACGACCCCACCAATAACAAGCCGCCCGATCAATATACGGTATCCTATACGCGTATTTTAACCGGGTCCATGCGCATATCGCATACGCGCACCACAACGTTTCGCCTGGACTAGGTAACTCTTTTGTGGGACTCTAAGACTCGTCAATACGCCGGCAGTGGGTGATGATCATATCAAGCACCCCCAAGCCGCAAGCGGTCAGCTAAACGTAACGACCACCCGGGTATTGAACGATCAGAAGAGAACAAGGGAACCTGCTACAACTCTCATCGAGCCAACCGGCAACACTACCTGTGCAGTCCGGTCTCCTCGTCTGATATGTCGCATATCAAGTCTGGGGGTGGTAAGCGTCAGACCCTAATAACCAATAAGTCGTGCCGATGTGAGGCCCATAACGGGTCAAGAAACTACTGGTAACACTTACCAGCAAATCTCTAAAACAGCCCTGGCCAGGGACTTCCCTGTTACGGCCAATCGAGCACAGCGCAACATCAACCCCCAATACCGGGAGAGACGAAACCCCTCATATCGCTCATTGCCTCCATGTGACTCGAGACTGTACCCAAAAACCACCGTTTTGCACGCCCTCATGGATGTGGTAAGGTGGAAATCAAAGCACAGTGGGAATCACACAAGACTCTATGACGATCTCGGGTCTACAGACTAACCTGCACAAGTGTCACCTGAGAACTGCCATCTGACGTGAGGTATAATACCATCTGGGAGTTCTCGGTGAGTCCGTCCAATGTACCCAGTCTCCACTGAGCACCCGTATACCATCTCTGATGTCAAACACCAATGGATATGGGATCATCCATCGCCCATCTCATGGGTCGAGAAGCGTATACGCTAGTCTACACTAGTATATCGATGCCCCGTCTCGATACACCCACGACTAGGGCCTTAAAGGATGTACTTATGGACTACCATGTCCCCACTAGTATGATCTGCATCATAGTCCAGGTAGTCAAGTACACATCCTAAGGGCTTTACCAACATGTAACCATAAGACAGTATAAAGAGACAAATATACATGTTAAGATAAAGAGCAACCAGATAGCATACTATCATATCGAGCAAGAAAGTCATCTCTATATATGTCCAAGCATCCAATATAATATACATCATCTGTACAATACTGGCCTCTAGGGCATACATACAACTAACATGGTTTTCCATCGATTGTCCCAAATGATTCACATGTTTAAAATAAAAACGAGTTGTGTGATTTTGTAGTGCTTGATTTGCCAGATTGTGAAGAACCCCTTTCGAATGAAACCACACTTAATCTTTTCGATCTTTACACCTCTAATCTAGAACCTAAATTGATAAATATCCATGCTTTTGATGAGGTGTCTAAAGAAATTGATTTTTACTTGATTGAGGATATAGACGCCGGGAAAATTTCGGATGATGAACCTGTCGATTTGATTGAAATTTTATGTTCAACTCATTATCCCGAGTCATTAGATGTTTCTCCCGAACTTCATTTGCGTCTTGATTTTGATGATAATGGCATGGAAGAGTTGAATATTGAGGAGAATTATAAGGATAGTATTGAGGAGAGTTTTGAGGATCATATTGAGGTTGAACCATTTTTGTTTGATGTGTCGGATTTTCCAAATCATCCTCATGAATGTTTAACTAAATCACCCTCCCTCCTTTCCATCGTTCCGACCATGCACAAGATCGCGCTCGAAGACTGTGAGTTTGAAAAATTTTCATTTGAATCTGACACAGTTCTCACAGACGATAATGATTATGAGTGTTTCACTTTTTCGGACGATGTTGAAGACTCACCACCCGAGTTTGAGTACTTTACATTTTCTGATGAGTTAGTTGAACCATCGGACTCGGTTGCATACAGTCGTTTCGAACCATTGATGGAATCTTTCCAGTTCGAGACAGTTTACTACGGTGAGAATGAGACTATCCCTAATTCACTCCCTTTCGTCCTTCCTATCGTTTCGACCATACAAGAGACCGTTACGCTTTCATGTCCAATACCAAGTTCGGCGTACCCATGCTTTCTTGCGAATCTTGAGGGATTTGACCCCATTTCTCGACGGGTTGATAGCTTAGCACAATCGCTTTTAACACATCGGTCATCACAAATTGCGCTAATTTATTCACTCGATTTACACCCTCAAGATCGTGCGACCCATCTTTCTCTTTTCCGCCATTCTTCTCCCCCTACCGAGACCATATTCTACCCTTCTTCCCACACGGTCTTGTGTGTTTCTCATTTCTTTCCTCCACACCCCATTATTTCACCAACCCGGCAATTACCAAGATAAAATTTTTGAATGGTTGGTGCTAACCTATGGCTTATGTAAGGCCAAGCTTAAGTTTGGGGGGAACTTTGTTGTATATATGTATATATATTTTTTTTGTTTTCTTTTTCTATAAAATAAAATAACAAAAAACAAATTTCAAAACATTAAAAAAAATTGTAAATAAATAAACATGGGAGTGCCGACAATTTTGACCCTCTTGGTGTTGCATGACAGTGAGGACACTGTTAAGTTTTAGTTTGGGGGTATGCTCGGTAAGTTTTCCTTCGCATTCATTTGTACATATTTTTGCATTTGCATACTTACTTGAAAACCCATAAAAATTGAAAATTTTTGAAAAATTATAAAAATTATTGTATTCAATTTTGGCTTAATTGACTTGAGTTTGACAAATAGGTTAACTGGCTAGGACAACTAGATCTTAGACTTAGTAAATTAAAAACCCTAAAGATAACCTTCTTTAAAGTTTAACGGTAGAAAGTATATGTCTTTGTAGTTTATTTAGAAATAGGCAAATTTTAAGTTCACTTCTTGGGCTAAGTCAAAATAAAGAAAAAGTATTGATATTTTTATTAGAGTATAAGTTTGAAAAATAATTCCTAGCTTAAGTCTAGATTCTGAAAATGTATACCTTACAATTTGCACAATCACGCACCTTGAAACTTGGAATAGTAGAAGAGACCTTGAAATGCTTTTGTCTAAAGTCCTTAGTACAATGAAAATAAAAGAAAAAAAGTGAATAAAGAAGAAAAAAATGAACACTGGTTTTTGTGATTACTTAAGGATAAAATATAGAAAAATATTTAGCGAGGGTGCTTCATCACCTAGTGTCTTAGACCAACTGGTTTGGGAGTCACTGCTAAAGCCTTGGGTGTTGCAAGACTAGGAAGTACGCTTTAAAGTGCTAACGCATCTTGTAATCGGTTGTTGGTACCTCAAGAAGTATTAACGGTCGTATGAAGGATGTGTAAGCGAAATTCAATTAAAAATTCACCAATTAATAAATGCTTTGGACAATGGACAAGAGTACGATTGCTTGATTTGAATTTCTAAGTGTAGGGGTGGTTTTTACACACACGTGGGGATATGTGATTGGAGTTTAGATAAGAGATAGGAATGAAGAATAGAACTTGTATCTTTAGTAAGGGTTGAGAGAAATTCCTAAGTGGAGATGGAACCCTAGAAGGAAAACTTAAGAAATGCCAAAAGCTAAGTAAATCTATAGAACATATATAATCTTAAGTTAAATAATGAGGAAGTATGAAGAATATGGGTGGATAATTTACGAGTCGGCGATAATAGAATTCCTTGTTAGAAAACCCTAATTGGAGAATGAAAGTCGAAAAGTCAAATTGATAGGATTTTGTGGGTAGTATCCGCTGAAAACCCTCAGGAGACAACACCCCTCCTACTAGGGACACCTACAGGTTTAAAGGCTTGTTGCACGAGCTCAGTGCAATCGTGTTTCTCTGCGAAAGTGCGGTTAGGATTTTAGTGGATAAAAATAAGTTTGCTCGAGGACGAGCAAAAGATAAGTTTGGGGGTATTTGTTCACACCATAATATTGCATTATTATATTCCCCATTCTTATTCTTTTTATAAATAAACAGATGCTTTTGACGCATGTCTGCTATATGTTACAGGTTACAGATTCTTAGACAGAAAACAGTGAAAATGATGTAAAGACGATGAAAAAGTGGACTTTAACCAATAAACAGAAGACTCTTGATCAAGCCTACATAAGGAACAATTCACAAAGCAAGATTCAAGACATCGACTCAAAGCGAACGGATAGAAGTCCACTACAATGTTCACTGGAAAGATCTGGAAGAAAAGGAGAAAACAATCTGAGAAAGGACCTATAGAAATAAGAAGCCCAAGCCACCAAAAATCAGCCCAAGAAAATTCAAAGCCCAATTCCACCTTTTGACCGCGGAACCGCGGCCAAACCAGGCCTCGGGCCGCGGTCCTGCGGCGGTCCTAAGCGTTTGATGGAAAATATTTTTACCATATTTTTATGGGGGCGTTGACTGGTCTTTATAGGGCTATTCTTGTAAATGCAAACATGCGAATAAATAGTAACCTGGGGTTTCCTATCCTCTATAAATAGGAACTCTAAATCATTGTAAAGGCTATGCCTCCCTTCATTAATAAATTTTAGAATTCTTTTGGAGAGTATCGGTGCCTCTTTTCAATTCATGAATTCAGATCTGACAACCTGCGTTGATGTTTGGAGAGAGCCATCTGTAAGTAGTTTCATTTAATTACTCTAGTTTATATTTTAATTCTTTGCCCTAGGTAGATTTAATTCATTGCCGTAGATAATTGTTTAGAGTTAGTTTTGGGGAAGGCTTTTGAGAGATGACATCTCTCATCCCTTTCTTACCCATTATATATTTACAATAGGACTCTATGCATACACGCACACACCACGCCCTACGGCTCCCTATCCATCGAGGTAGCGTTGATACCGTAGTATAAAAGCCCGGTTGCGCGCGTTTTCCATGGAGGTTAGGGTAAGGATCTCTAAAGGAAGGACAAGAACCTAGAGGAAGGAACACCTTCCCGAATGGATCTAATCCCCTTTATTGATAATTACCATAACTCCTCATAGATCTTTATTTGGGTATAGAAAGCGTTGGGATTTACTTGCATTTCTAAACCATCCCTAAACCTAACCCTAACAAGATTTAGATCTAGATAATCGTAGTATAGAATAATTAGGTTTTTAGATTTAATAATCTGTCTGAACACCCTTCGGAATTAACTCGTTAGAGCGATTAGGAGATTCACAACATCCCTGTGGACCGACCCGTACTCACCGGCTAGCTACATGCGACGCCGTTCTTGATTGCGGTAATAGATAGTTTTTGAGATCAAATCAAATGGTATATAGGTAATACTCACCACTATACGCCCCGGCAACGGCGCCATTTGATTTGATCTAAAAAACTATCTATTACTGCAATCAAGAACGGCGTCGCATGTAGCTAGCCGGTGAGTACGGGTCGGTCCACAGGGATGTTGTGAATCTCCTAACGCTCTAACGAGTTAATTCCGAAGGGTGGTCGGACGGATTATTAAATCTAAAAACCTAATTATTCTATACTACGATTATCTAGATCTAAATCTTGTTGGGTTAGGTTTAGGGATGGTTTAGAAATGCAACTAAATCTTAACGCTTTCTATACCCAAATGAAGATCTATAAGGAGTTATGGTAATTATCAATAAAGGGGATTAGATCCATTCGGGAAGGTGTTCCTTCCTCTAGGTTCTTGTCCTTCCTTTAGAGATCCTTACCCTAACCTCCATGGAAAACGCGCGCAACCGGGCTTTTATACTACGGTATCACCGCTACCTCGATGGATAGGGTGCCGTAGGGCGCGGTGTGTGCGTGTATGCATGGAGTCCTATTGTAAATATATAATGGGTAAGAAAGGGATGAAAGATCTCATCTCTCAAAAGCCTTCCCCAAAGCTAACTCTAAACAATTATCTACGGCAATGAATTAAATCTACCTAGGGCAATGAATTAAAATCTAAACTAGAGCAATTAAATGAAATTACTTACAGATGGCTCTCTCCAAAGATCAATGCAGGTTGTCAGATCTGAATTCATGAATTGAAGAGAGGCACCGATGCTCTCTATAAGGAAATCTGAATTTATTATTAAAAGGAGGCATAACCTAATACAAGAATTGGAGTTCCTATTTATAGAGGATAGGAAACCCTAGGTTACATTTGATTCGCATGTTTGCATTTACAAGAATAGCCCTATAAAGACCAGTCAACGCCCCCATAAAAATATGGTAAAAATATTTTCCATCAAACGCTCAGGACTGCAGCGGAACCGCGGCCCGAGGCCTGGTTTGGCCGTGGTTCCGCGGTCAAAAGGTGGAATTGGGCTTTGAATTTTCTTGGGCTGATTTCTGGTGGCTTGGGCTTCTTATTTCTATAGGTCCTTTCTCAAATTGTTTTCTCCATTTCTTCCAGATCTTTCCAGTGAACATTGTAGTGGACTTCTACCCGTTCGCTTTGAGTCGATGTCTTGAATCTTGCTTTGTGAATTGTTCCTTATGTAGGCTTGATCAAGAGTCTTTTGTTTATTGGTTAAAGTCCACTTTTTCATCGTCTTTACATCCTTTTCACTGTTTTCTGTCCAAGAACCTGTAACCTGTAACATGTAGCAGACATGCGTCAAAAGCACCTGTTTATTTATAAAAAGAATAAGAATGGGGAATATAATAATGCAATATTATGGTGTGAACAAACACACCCCCAAACTTAAACTTGACAGTGCCCTCACTGTCAGGCTACACCAAGAGGGTCAAAACTGTCGCCACTCCCCTGTTTGTTTATTTATTATTAATTTTTTTTATTAACAGAAAAAGAAAACAAAATATATATACACAAAAAGGTCCTTCCAAACTTAAGTGAAACAGTATTTCCACTGTTTAAGCGTTAAAGTTCAGAGTTAGGGAGGAGAAAAACACAGTATCAAGCTATACAAGGCCATACACATGCCAAAAGTTAGCACCAACCATTCAAAGAATTTATCAGTGAAGCGCACCGGTTGGTGGAAGAACATGTTGTATAGAGTCAGGAAGAAATGGGGTAAAGATAAGTGGTGTAATGGAAAAGGTTTACGTCTCGATTTGTAGAGACGAAACAATAATGGTGAACGGAAACGAGAATATGGATGATTAGGAATGGGAAGAATGGTCACATTCTCGTATGGGATAAGAAGAAATGGTGGTGGTACGACTTCTTCAGGTGGAGGTTGATTAATCATAAAATCCGTGTCGATTAGGAATGCGAGTTCGTCGGCGAAAATATCTTCGAAACTTTCATCGATGGTTCAATTGAACGTTTCAATGTCAATAAGTGTCGCGCCAGAATTAAACACACTTGATTTTTCAAAAATTATGGAGGTAGGAGACTCGTAAAGCTCATCTACCTTATTCTCAAAAGAGTCTAAATCAAGTTTTCTAGAATTATCGAACTCAAAATATCGGATTGTGATTCATTAACACTTGCTATCATTAAAGAAAGATTAGAAGAAGAACCAGAGAAAGTGGGAGAAAGAAGTGGAATACGAACTTGAGGGTGGAAATGGAGTGTATAAATTAGCACAATTTGTAATGACCGATGTGTAAAAAACGATTGTGCTAATCTATCAACCCATTAAGAAATGAGGTCAAATCCCTCAAGATTCGTGAGAAAACATGGGTACGTCGAACTTGGGAAACCAGACATTGAAAATAAAAGTGTAACGGTTTCTTGCAAGGTCGGAACGAGGATGGAAGGAAGTGATTGAGGAAGGGTATCGGTTAAAGATTCAGGAGGGAGTGCGCAGTCAATGAAAGGGATAGAATGAATTGGAAAATCCGACTCCTCAAATAAAACTGCTTCTGTTCCCCTCCGAAAGACGGGACCGGGACGTTGGGACGTCCAGCCTGATCTTTGAGGGCAGATGCTAATTGGTGCTATCCGTCCACCTCTCCGAAGATGCCAAGTTGATTTATGACACCATGTATCGAAGGTTTAAACGGATGCGGCCGATGTAGCAGACTTCGTCAGATTCCCCCTCGTTTGAGGGGTTTTTGATTGTGGGGACGCTCTTCCCTGCAGGCGCAAGCCCCTGCAGTTAATTACGCTATAGCATCACGCTAATTACTTTCTCCTTCTCCAGATGGTCACTTCGTGTCGTGGGTGTTTGTTTTGTTTTTGGTTGCCCGTGGATTGTATACGGAGACTAATTTATGTTATCGCCCTAGAGCGTGGATTAGTCCAAATCCGTATTTTCTTAGATTTGAATTTGGGGTTGGGTTTAAGGATAGGTTAGTCTCATTTGAGACTAAGATCAACTTAAACGTTTGTTAAGGATACGTTAGTCTAATTTCAGACTAAAATCAACTTAACGAGATCGTTTAGATCCAACAAGAGAGCATTGGGCTCCATTGTTTAGTTTAGAGACATTGCGGTCGATTACCAGTTTAAAGACATGGTGGTCCAACATTAGTTTAAGGACATTACGGTCCATGGTTAAGGACATCATAGTCCGTAGGTTTAAAGGGACCCCACAGTCCAGTTTAAAAACGTCATAGTATATGGAATGTATGGTTGTCGGGACCTATCACCTCTTTGAAGACGTTGAAGGATTACAACGACAAATATCAGAGGAGTGAAGAGATATACCCTTGAACCAGTTTTGGTTGGGAGATCTGTAGTCCAATTTGGGGCTAAGATCTGTTAAAAGATTTATGAGCATATGGGCTCAATTAATCTGAGTTGAGGACTTATGGCCAATCTTGGGCTAAGTCTAATCATGTTAAAATGTTTAACATTTATTTTGGGCTGTTGAGCATTTATTTGGGCTTGGCCCTTTTAACAATGCTGAGCGGTGATTTGAGTTTTGACAGTATTTCTGTCTTTTATTGAATGCTGAGCATTCATCATAGCTCTACGCTTATTAAAGAACAATTTATATTATATCAGTGCACACGTGAGGAGCACGTAGTGCGCTTGGCTCTTTACGCCGGTCAAAGAGCGCAGTGCGCTTCTGCCGAGTAGCGCACACGTGAGAGACATGTGGCGTGCTTGGCGCTAAACGCCAGATGATGAGCGCAGTGCGCTAATTTATGAGCGCATTGCGCTATTAGTTCAGTGGCGCACACGTGAGTGACACGTGGTGCGCTTGGCGCTGAGTGCCAGTCCATGAGCGCAGTGCGCTATATTTGGAGCGCTAACGCTCTGCAGCGCTTTGCACTAGTCTTTGAGCGCTGATGTGCCTCTGCTAAGTAGCGCACACATAAGGAGCACGTGGTGCGCTTTGCGCTGTGCACCATTCTTGAGCGCAGAGCGCTAAGTTGTGAGCGCAAAGTGCCAACTGATCAATTTTATGATCTAAGAAATAAATTTATGTTCTTTTAAAAGAGACTTTGTATCAAGATTCTAAGAATAACAGTTCTTATTTTGTAGGAGATGTTTTAAATCTCTTATGTTGATGAAAGGCATTACCTTTATGGATCTGTGATCCTTAAGAGAATTGAATTATTCTCCCCTTTTTATAATAAGATGTTCATGATCTCTGAAAGACAATTTGTCTTATAGATTTATGATCTGTAAGAAGAATTATGTTCTTCTTTTTTTTATTTTATGATGAGATCTTTTGATCTTTTTGTGAAAGAAGTGAGTTCTTCTTTTCAATTATGAGATGATTTCATATCTCTGTTCTTTTACCTTGAAGAAAAGAAGTTCTTCTATCGAGAGTTTGGCTCTTCTTACTGAGATTCTCTCAAAGGTTATGGAGGAGTTCCGCTCTATGCTTCTGTATATCTGAGACATGAAGTCTAGGGGCCTTTATATAGGGCGAGCTGACTTGTTCAATCAGTTAAGGAGATCTTTTCTCCAATTGATTTGGGGAATTTCCCATCGTTGGATCTTTGATCCAAGGGCTTCTGATTTACAGAAGGCAATCTTTTTGTTTTCAACAAGATTGGGAAATCTTTCCATACAGAATTTGTTCTGTACTTTGGTGATTTTTAATCACCATTGGATCATTGATCCAACGGTGCTCTAATTTACATAGCACAATCTTGTTGTTTGGAAAGATTTTGAGGAATCTTTCCTTAACATAATTTAATTCTAATTAATTAATGATTTATCATTATTATTAGATCTTTGATCTGACGGTGGGGAGCTTTTAGTTCCAGCGCTAGCGCGCCCATGCTTTGCACATGGTGCGCTGCTCAGAGCGCAGCGCACTTGGCGCTAGCGCACCCGTGCTTTGCACGTGGTGCGCCGCTCAGAGCGCAGCGCACTTGGCGCTAGCGCACACGTGTTTTGCATGTGGTGCGCTGCTTAAGTGCAGCGCTCTTAGCGCTAGCGCACACGTGCTTTGCACGGGGTGCGCTGCTTAGGGCGCAGCGCACTTGGCGCTGCTTCTGAAGCGTTGCTTCATTTCAAAATTTGAATTTTAAAAAGAGCTTTGCTCTGATTGGGGGAAACAGCTTCATCCTCAATAATATCCTCAATACTCTCATTAAAATTTAGCTTATCCATATAATTCTCATCAAAATCAAGATGCATATGAAGTTCGGGAGAAACATTTAATGTCTCGGGATGATGAATTGGAAAGAAAAACTCAACCAAAACTGCTGGTTCATCATCCAAAATATTCCCTGCGTCAATATCCTTGATCTAGTGAAAATCAAGTTATAACAACCCTAAATTTCCTGTACAATTTCCTGTACAATTCTTTCAAAAATCCAGAAAGGGGTATTTATTGCCTGAGCACAAGACTTAAGTAACTAATTAGCAATTTAATTACAAGAAGGAGCTTGTAGCTCATTAGTAATACCTTGCATTGCTGAACTAAGCCACCAGAGTTTAAAACCCATGCCCTACATTATTTTTATATTTAATTGTTTTAAATTCTTTAGAAGCCCAACAGTCCACACAAAATAACTCCCAAAATTTCTACTGAAGCTGAAAATCTGAAAACACCAGTACTTACCCCCGGCGACCCCCCATCTCCCGGGACCTCGACTCGGCCTGACTCGGCCGAGTCGGCCGGCGGACCGGCCGACTCGGGCCGGCGCCGCCGGCCGAACTCGGCCGGTCGGCCGAGTCATCAACAGGAGATAGGTGTTTCTTGGGCTGCCCCACTCCACTGCACACTTCAATTTTGATATAAATTTTCAGAGAGCACATTAACTCTTATTCAATCCATTTTTAATACATTTTTCCTATTTTTTTACATTTTTTAATTAAAAACCCTAGCCTAACCCTATAAATACACCCTTACCCCCTACCCTCTCATACCAAAATTCTGAGCCAACTCTCTCAAAATTTCCAATAAACTTGTGTACTTTGAAAACGAGCTCGAGGCAAAGCTCCGACGAATTCCCGGCGGAACTTCCGGCGATCGTTCTAGGAACCCCGGCGACGAAGCAACACACCGGCGATCCCTCTACTTCCCTCTCACTCTTCTTGTTTTTTCAAACCCATAAGTTCCTTTTCTATCTCTCTTTTCTGTTCTAAAAATACGAAATTACAAAACCCGACGGAATCGGAACAAATCCAATTTCTGATTCGGTTTCTTCATAAAACTCCACTTCTCGTTAGTACAATTATACTTAAACTCCTTCATGTTGACTATAAAACACTAATCTGTAGGGTTCCTAGGCACTCTAGTGAGGTCTCACAAGCCATCAACCATGGCAATTTCAAATTCTACGGTGCCGAGAAACCCTAAATACGGATCGTTGGCTAGAAAACTAAGCGAAAAGTAAACTAGTTAACACTTAACTAAGAGATACGGAAATACAACCTTTGTAGATCCGGTTCTCCACCTCCATAGCTCCGCAACGAAGTCGTCTCCGCTGTCCAAAAGGAATCCGGGCTCTAGAGTCGGCTTCGTCGGAGAAAAAGCGAGCTAGGTCGTCGATGTCCATGCCGAAGATGATCTACGTCGAGGCATCGCTAAATCAAGCTCCACCTTCACCAAGCCCTAAAAACTTGTGAAGGAAACACACTCTACTACTTGGCAAGAGGTAGAGGATGAAGAAATAGGAAGTGAGTAGACTTTAGAAATGGATTTCTCACTCTTAATCATCAATCACCATTGATGAAAATGAAGCTTTCTTCACTTGAAGAATGGAAGAAGATGAAGATGATATGATAAGTCTTGAATTAAAAAATAGAAAATAAAACAATACTTATCATACTTTTAACTCTAGTTAAGTGTAGAGAATTAACTTAGGTTAGTTAAAATAGTTAGGGTTAAGTATAGGACAAGAATGAAGACTTAGTCAAAGTTTCAAGAAACTTCAACTAAATCCAAAATATGCCACCATTTATCTTTCTTTTTCCTTTTTCCAAAAAGAATAAATAAGAAAGATAAATGAATAAATAAAAATCAAAACCCTAACCCATTCATTACCATGGTTCATTCTTTACACTTAACCAAGTTTGGCATGCATCATCAAACATGATACAAGCAAGTGCACAAAATCATATCGCATATGCAATGCGCACACCCGAGTGAGAAAATCCATTTTAAAGTGAACCGATACTAGTTAATGCAAAGTAATATATCAAATATACAATTATGCATTAAATCATTAAATCAACACTTGATTTAACGATCCGGTCATGTCGCACATAACCGACTGGTATCATCAGTAACAACTTATCGAATAAACACTTGATCCGATAACCCGGCTATATCGCATATAACCGATCAATGTCACATCGCGAGAATCGAATACAGTATCACATACCGTATTATTCTCGGTCCCGCACATATCTCATATGCGCTCCTATTTCGTTTCGCTTGAGCCAGGAAACCTCTGTGTAGGACTCTAAAGACTCGTCAATACGCCGGCAGCAGATGATGATCATATCAAACATCCACAAGCCGCAAGCGGTCTGCTAAATGTAATGGCCACCCGGGTATTGAGCGATCTGAAGATCGACGAGCAAGCCCGCTCACACTCCAGTGAATCGAACCAGTAACACTACCGTACAGTCCGGTCTAATCGTCTGATATGTCGCATATCTCGCCTAGGGGTGGTAAACGTCAGACCCCAATAGCTCGATAAGTCGTGTCGATATGAGGTCTATAACAATTCGAGAAACTACTGGTAACACTTACCAGTAAATCTCAGCAACCCTGGCCAGGGATTTCCTGTTATAGCCAATCGAACACAGCGCAACATCAACTCCCTATCCCGGGAGAGACGAATCCCCTCCTATCGCTCATTGCCTCCATGTGACTCGGGACTGTACCCAAAAACCACCGTTTTGCACGCCCTCTTGGACGTGGTAAGATGGAAATCAAAGCACAGTGGGAACCACAAAGACTCTATGACGATCTCGGGTCAACAGATTACTCTGTACCAGTGTCACCAGAGAACTGCCATCTGACGTGAGGTATAATACCATCTGGGAGTTCTCGGCGAGTCCTTCCAGTGTACCCAGTCTCTACTGAGCACCCGTATATCATCTCTGATGTCAAACACCAATGGATATGGGATCATCCATCGCCTATCTGTATGGGTCGAGAAGGTATACGCTAGTCTACTCTGGTATATCGATGCCCCGTCTCGATACACCCACGACTAGGGACTTTGAAGGATGTACTTATGGACTACTATGTCCCCACTAGTATGATCCGCATCATAGTCCAGGTAGTCAAGTACAGATCCTAAGGGCTTTACCAACATGTAACAGAGAGACGATCAGTATACACGTTAAGGTAAAGAGCAACCAGATAGCATACTATCATGTCGAGCAAGAAAGTCCTCCCTATATATGTCCCAGCATCCACTACAATATACATCCAATGTACAGTAATGGCCTCTAGGGCATACATATAACTAACAATTATCTCCCACTTGCACTAGGGCCATCTGTAGCAGTGGTTGTAGTATCTCATACTCAACCATCCCGTAAAAGTCTCTCTCTGGGAACAGGCTTTTGTGAGTGGATCCGCTGTGTTGTCCTCTGAGTCTACTCTCCAAACCTTGATCACCCTGGAGATCAACTATCTCCATGATCAGGTGATACTGCCTTAGAATATGTCTGGATCACTGATGGGACCTGCGTTCCTTGGCATAAGCCACGACTCCATTGTCACACAATGGGAGGAACATAGTTCATCTCATGAACTAATATACACCCAAACAGCCTCTTTGGTAGCATCTTAAGTAGCGATGTATCCTGCCTTTATCGTCTAGTATTTCACGGTATTTAGCTTGGAACTCTTCCAACATACCGTCCCTCAACTGAAGGTAGAGACAATGCCTGCGACTGACATTCAGTCGTCTTTATCACCCTGGAACCCTTCCAGTGATTCTCCCCAGGATCGATTGATACCATCTCACTACAACTAGTGAGAATCCTAACATCCAATTAGATCTATTTCATAGATCCAAAATCCAGGATTTAGTAGGTATCACTTTGATCCTTTATGGAGAATTCTGGTGATAAGCGGAGATTGACCGAGCGTAGCATAGGAAACATCTTCCCTATCAAGAGTATGTCATCCACGTACTCTACGAGGATCATCACCATACTCCCTACTACCCTTTTGTTTATACAAGGTTCATCTACCATTTTGATGATGTCAAAATCTTTGACTACTCCATCAAAACAGATGTTCCAACTCCGCGATGCCTGCTTTACCCTATAAAGCATCTTGCACACGTTTCCGCTGCTCCCACTGTCTACGAGGCCCTCTGGCTGTGTACTTATAGACGCTCTCTTCCAAATCATCATTTAGAAAAGCAGTCAAGACACCCAACCACCAGATATCGTAGTCATGGTATGTAGCCGTGGCAAGTAGGATCTGGATGGACTTAAGCATAGCTACTTGAAAAGGTTTCATCATTATCCACGCCTGGTCGATGACGAAAAGCTTTAACAAGTCTAGCTTTGAAAGTCTCAACTTTTCCATCTACACCAAGTAATCTTCTCAAGATATACTTGCTCCTGATGGGGATTTAACCCTTCAGATATAGCAACCAAAGTCCATACTTTGTTGGTGCATAAGGATTCCATCTCAGATCGCTAAGCATCCAGCCATTCTTACAGAGTCTTACTCCTGATGGCCAGCTCGAAACTAGTTGGGTCATCATCTCATGATGCAATCCTCGCTCCCACTGTCATAGAGAAACAGAAGTATCTCTCAGGTGGGTGAGGAACCCTACTAGATCGGCGGAGAGGCTGAGGTTCGTTGGAATCTACTGAATCCTTTGGTTCTATCAAATCATCAGCTGCAGTCTGTATAGCTGGAACATTTCCAGTTCTACATAACTGACCTTGCTTCGAGCTTGTCCGGATTTTGCTTTTAGACATAGCCCGGACAACCCCAAATCTTAACTAGCTTAAGACATGGGCTCTTCCCTTTCCATATCACATATGAAGTGGTAGGCAACTGATTTGATTCGAACCGTATTCAATAGGTATGCATCTTCTCAAGCGCATAACTCCCAAAAAAGGAAATAGGTAACTCAGTAGTACTCATCATAGAGCACACCATATCAAATAGGGTGTATCTGCTCCGTCCCGATATACCATCGTGCCATGGTGTATACAGAGGAGTAATGCTGAGAGAGAATCTCATTCTCCTTTAGAAAATTCCAGGAATTCCGTGCTCAAGTACTCTCCTCCTTGATCTCATCAAAGGACATAATACTTATACCCGTATTTTGGTTCTCTACTTCTAACTTATATTCTGTGAATATCTTAAAAGGTTCGGACATGTGTTTCAATAGGAACATAGGTCTGAATCTCGAAAGATTATCAGAGAATGTAATGAAGTAAAAAGAACCAGTCTTGGTATGTGTAGACAGGGGACCTACATACATCAACATGTATCATCCCAAGAGTTCATTGACTCTTTCTCTGTTTCCAGTAAACGGAGCTATGGTCATCTTATCTTTGTGACATGACTGGCGAGTTTCACAAGATGTAAATTCAAACTGATTTAAATATGCATCTAAATGTAACTCTAGCTAGTCGGGTCACATTGATCTGACCTAGTCTACAATACCTCAAGAAGGAATCGTTCAATTCTGAACTCTTCCTCGTGTGTGTGTTCCATATACTAAGAACTGTAGTTTGATTTAGAACATCAACGCTTTTAGATAACGTGCCTGAACCGATCAACTTTTGATATAGGAAATGTTCAAAACATTATCCAACAATACAAAATTATATCCTTTCTTTACTAATAAAGAGACTGATATGATTTTGTATATCAGGTTCGGTATCTAATAACATTCGTTCAGAATGAATGTATTGGTAATACAGGGTGACAGTGACCAACAGACTTGGCTGCAACACTTGCCCCGTTTTCTGCCTCATGAAACTTATCACCCGTTCTCAGTCATCTACCTTTCTGTAGCCCTATGTAACATATTACATATCTGGGATCCTGATCTGGTATCACATACCCAGGACGTGAAGGATACTAAGAAACAGTTCTGTATAATGAACACACCCGAAGATGATGCATCAGCATGCACTCTCTTCGTTTAGGCGGCACGGGAAATCTGGTATTCCCCAATTTCCTGCTCTGTCTTATAACAATTATAAGTTGGAGCGGGACCAACGTTCCCCAGCTCAGTATAACAAGCGGGTTCGGTCAATAATCCGTATTATTATCTTGATTAAGGCGTGCTATGGTCGCTACCTGGAGAGAGAGAGAAGAAAACACTCAGCATGCGCTCTGTCAAGAATAGATTGGTTATTATTTTATCTAATCAGGATGGCTCCCACTGCTTTTTATCAAATCTTCCTTCAAACCCTAAAAGGAAAGACTAGCCGGGATTAATTACACACTACAAGTTCGCCAATCTTTCAGCCAGGCCAGCGTCGGTACTTTGAGGGATGTCCCCCGTGCTTTCGCACGAACCTAATTACTGTAAACCTCGTTTTCCCAGAGGCGTAACCCCGTTGACACCTTTCTAGACACCTACTTGATCGGCTAATTGTAATGTATAAAACTCTCCCAGGAGTAACTCTTACTCGCAGCGGGTATCGGGATCCAACTATCTCATAGAAGGTATGCAATCTCATTGCAAATTTCAACACTTGAAATTCCCGATAATATTTTGCCCCCAGCACCCTATGACCTTGACGGAGGTCAACAAATCATAGGCTACTAGTCAAGTTCAACCCGTCATTTCTTGATCGAATTAAACCCACCCGCACGACCCTTGACGGAGGTCAACAAGGCCGCACGACTACCCTAACTCAATCTGCATCATATGCATAAGCAGATAAATACTGGTTAGCTACCGCACACTGCGTCTTGACGGAGGCCAACAAACGCAGCACACTTATCTGAAATGACGGAGGGCTACGACAGGTTTTTCTGAAAACCTATTGCGTAATGAACTTGATATCGTTGTAGGATCGAAAGATTTTGAAATGGAGTGCTTTTGAGACTTTTCTAGTTTTGCTAAAGGAGTCACTCCCGGTGAAGGGATCGTCGGTCCTTTCCTCGTCGAATGAGGTGCGGGATATATCATATATATCACTGTGCAAAGTAAAAACACTTAAAAGCAATCAAAAGACAAACCGAGTGTGTAGCATCTGCCAGTTATTGCTAAAGGAGTCACTCCCGGTGAAGGGATCTCGGTCCTTTCCTCATCGAATAAGGTACAGGATATATCATATATACCGCTATGCAAAGCAATAACTGTAGCTACCTTTTTTATTTTGAAATTCGATTCTACAACATCTTTAGGTTTCTTTTATTTCATTAATTTCATTAATGAAGTCCCATCATTTAAATACCTAAACATCACAGATAGATATGACGTACACTTATGCCATCCGCATTCGCCTCGATGTCCCCTCGTGCACCGTTAGGTTAGGTAACTAACGGCAGAGCGGGGCAGGGCTAGCGCGGGTGTAAAACATAAGTAACGTCTATATAATATATCATATATACTATATACTGTATCTATCACAGAACAGCACATGATCACATCACAGATATCGCAGCAGAAGAAACATATGAAATATTGGATATACTAGGACGTCCGTGTTTTCAATACGAGCCAGTATAAAACACGGATTCCACGGTCGCGATGAATAGCCAAACCCACACCCCTAGACCCCTACGAGAGCGGCAAGCAACCCTACCAATTCTAGAGTTAGGAGACCCGGACTCGACCCCTCGAGTTGGTCTCCCATTGGACTCCAGAACCCGGTTACTTGTGCTCCCCTCCTTGGGTCTATCCTAGTGCGGAAAAGTAAATAATATACAAACGGTGAATACTTCCGCAACCTGGAAGCGCCCCAATAAAAGAATATTACATACAAGTTTTTACATGAATGAAAATGAAAAACACTCATCTCACATAAAAACCCCCGGCTATTCAAACACGACGATCCAATATAACATATCCAGCAACACATAACATCACATGTCATCAATGTAAGTAAATATGCGCATCCCAATTGTCGTTGACATATAGCAACGAAACCGGCGATATCACATATTACACTTACGGTCACAGAAAAGAAAGTGTAAAACTACAACAGTTGGAATCCGCAACCTGCATAGACATCGCATGCCTAATCAAATGAATTCCTTAGACATCGCATGCCTAACAATTATAAACCCCGCATTTTAGTCTCAAAATCGAAAACACTTTTCAATATCAAGTCGGGTAATTCAACGAGATTCCCGACATCCTGATCGAATGCTCGTCGCAAACTTTAGTAGGCGGCCGCACCCCCGATACCGTCGACGAAGTGCACCAAGGCGGAACACCGTTACCGCGAGCACCCGAACGGATGCTTTCGGCGACGGGTTTCTCCTACAGTCACTTGGTCGGGGCTATGGAGTGAGGCTGTCTATTAAGTTTACCCGGCGAGTATCCGCGTACGCTACGTGATTGCGACGGACTTTTGATCACATCAAAATTCCGTGGCAACCGATCAAGTGAGACTAAACTGCTATGTTTATAACATTCATTTAGTTATCTCATAACTCTTTCTGAATTCCAATTATTGTATCACATTCCAGATAAACAGAAAATGTTAAACTTTTCGATCGAACAATCGAACACCCAAGTTTTCCCGATATAGATCAACATATGAAACAAGTCTAACAACATTCAGTTCGTGCCTCAGTACCAACGGTCCAGCCGTAGAAGGGTCAAGCCAACGCCTCACATGTGGCACGTCGTACTGCCCCAAACCCGAAGGTTCAAAGGGCAGTTCAAGACGGTCACATAATCGAGTTAAGGTTTGTTGTCTTCTAGAGGGTCCATCACGTTACTTGCACTACTTAGAACGTCGTTAAACTACGGAAAAATCCAACACTTGGAAATTTCCCGACAGGGGAAAAATTGGGTATTTATATCCGGTCGAACTTTTTAACATATTCTAAAAAATTATCCGGAAAGCCAAATAGACAAAATCTGATAATCCGATCGAACATTCGAATCCCCAAAACAACTCAGAAAATTCAACACTTGAATTAATATTAAAAATTCCCAGAAAATCCAGCATAATTTAATAAGAGTTACTGTGCAAATTTGTATGCCACAAAGGACAAAACAGCCGCGGATCCGCCGCACGAGCCAAGCTCGTGCCGCGGAACCGCGGCCCATTGAAGGAATTACGTACACGAATTTTACAGTTTCCCTTAGAATTGCCTGCTGATTTTTCTGCATATTTTTAATGTTGAAAAATCCTCGAAATTAGAAAATGTACAGAGAGCATATTTTGAGATGGGTTTCGGGTCGTTCGGACTTCAAATTCCGTCTAGACTTCGCCTAAGGCTCTAGCTAGGCTCTGATACCACTGTAGGGTTCCTAGGCACTCTAGTGAGGTCTCACAAGCCATCAACCATGGCAATTTCAAATTCTACGGTGCCGAGAAACCCTAAATACGGATCGTTGGCTAGAAAACTAGGCGAAAAGTAAACTAGTTAACACTTAACTAAGAGATACGGAAATACAACCTTTGTAGATCCGGTTCTCCACCTCCATAGCTCCGCAACGAAGTCGTCTCCGCTGTCCAAAAGGAATCTGGGCTCTAGAGTCGGCTTCGTCGGAGAAAAAGCGAGCTAGGTCGTCGATGTCCATGCCGAAGATGATCTACGTCGAGGCATCGCTAAATCAAGCTCCACCTTCACCAAGCCCTAAAAACTTATGAAGGAAACATACTCTACTACTTGGCAAGAGGTAGAGGATGAAGAAATAGGAAGTGGGTAGACTTTAGAAATGGATTTCTCACTCTTAATCATCAATCACCATTGATGAAAATGAAGCTTTCTTCACTTGAAGAATGGAAGAAGATGAAGATGATATGATAAGTCTTGAATTAAAAAATAGAAAATAAAACAATACTTATCATACTTTTAACTCTAGTTAAGTGTAGAGAATTAACTTAGGTTAGTTAAAATGGTTAGGGTTAAGTATAGGACAAGAATGAAGACTTAGTCAAAGTTTCAAGAAACTTCAACTAAATCCAAAATATGCCACCATTTATCTTTTTTTCCCTTTTTCCAAAAAGAATAAATAAGAAAGATAAATGAATAAATAAAAATCAAAACCCTAACCCATTCATTACCATGGTTCATTCTTTACACTTAACCAAGTTTGGCATGCATCATCAAACATGATACAAGCAAGTGCACAAAATCATATCGCATATGCAATGCGCACACCCGAGTGAGAAAATCCATTTTAAAGTGAACCGATACTAGTTAATGCAAAGTAATATATCAAATATACAATTATGCATTAAATCATTAAATCAACACTTGATTTAACGATCCGGTCATGTCGCACTTAACCGACTGGTATCATCAGTAACAACTTATCGAATCAGCACTTTATCCGATAACCCGGCTATATCGCATATAACCGATCAATGTCACATCGCGAGAATCGAATACAGTATCACATACCGTATTATTCTCGGTCCCGCACATATCTCATATGCGCTCCTATTTCGTTTCGCTTGAACCAGGAAACCTCTGTGTAGGACTCTAAAGACTCGTCAATACGCCGGCAGCAGATGATGATCATATCAAACATCCACAAGCCGCAAGCGGTCTGCTAAACGTAACGGCCACCCGGGTATTGAGCGATCTGAAGATCGACGAGCAAGCCCACTCACACTCCAGTGAATCCAACCAGTAACACTACCGTACAGTCCGGTCTGATCGTCTGATATGTCGCATATCTCGCCTAGGGGTGGTAAACGTCAGACCCCAATAGCTCGATAAGTCGTGTCGATATAAGGTCTATAACAATTCGAGAAACTACTGGTAACACTTACCAGTAAATCTCAGCAACCCTGGCCAGGGATTTCCTGTTATAGCCAATCGAACACAGCGCAACATCAACTCCCTATACCGGGAGAGACGGATCCCCTCCTATCGCTCATTGCCTCCATGTGACTCGGGACTGTACCTAAAAACCACCGTTTTGCACGCCCTGTTGGACGTGGTAAGATAGAAATCAAAGCACAGTGGGAACCACACAAGACTCTATGACGATCTCGGGTCAACAGACTACTCTGTACCAGTGTCACCAGAGAACTGCCATCTGACGTGAGGTATAATACCATCTGGGAGTTCTCGGCGAGTCCTTCCAGTGTACCCAGTCTCTACTGAGCACCCGTATATCATCTCTGATGTCAAACACCAATGGATATGGGATCATCCATCGCCCATCTGTATGGGTCGAAAAGGTATACGCTAGTCTACTCTGGTATATCGATGCCCCGTCTCGATACACCCACGACTAGGGACTTTGAAGGATGTACTTATGGACTACCATGTCCCCACTAGTATGATCCGCATCATAGTCCAGGTAGTCAAGTACAGATCCTAAGGGCTTTACCAACATGTAACAGAGAGACGATCAGTATACACGTTAAGGTAAAGAGCAACCAGATAGCATACTATCATGTCGAGCAAGAAAGTCCTCCCTATATATGTCCCAGCATCCACTACAATATACATCAAATGTACAGTAATGGCCTCTAGGGCATACATATAACTAACATAATCAACCAAATCGATCAAGTTTCATTTCATAAAATGATGGCTATTTCAATTTATCGTATTTTTCACTTAAATACCACATTGTTTCAATTTTACATTTAACTCCATTAAACTTGCTATACCTTTAAGTAGATCACGAGGTGACGACCTACCTCCTCATACACTCATATGCAACATAACAAGATACCCTCGAGAACTTAGAATATGGGAAAACAAACATTTTCATTTAAATACCCTTTACTTAATAAAACCATTTTTAAAAGATTTAGTATTGATACATCTTTATAAATAAATACCACTTATTATGAAAATAGAATAAGGTTGTGGGCATCAGTCGTTTATCTAAACTTGACATTGTGGTGTCTAGGCTAGATAAGTGAGAAAGGTAACTTTAAAAGGCCCGTCTCACGGTGATTCGTGAGCGGATCCCTCCTTTCTTCACTTGTACTTACCTGGCCACAATTGGCGGTGAAAAGGCGATTTGAGGTATCTCACAACTTGTCGCTTTGGACCAGTTAGGAGCAGTCTAGTTAACTTAGGAGACCCTAGAACATAGAATACGGGAAAACGACACTTTTTCATTTAAATACCATAATTAATAAAACCGTTTTCCTTAATGATTAGTATTTATACAAATCTTTGTAAAGCGCCGCTACAATCCATTTGGGGAACCCGTTCGGGATGGTGCGGATTATCGCACATTCTTCGGCTTAGTAGTGTGAGATTCAGACCTCCGCAAGGAGCATTCGGTCTCGAAAGATTTAAAATACGACATCTTAAGAAAATGAGATTTCTAGAATATTATAGATATATAAAAAAATTATTTTCATATAAATATATGTATATGTAACATAAACATATCTATTTTTGAAGTATTATAAATATTCCGCCTTTTCTACAATATCATAAGAATCAATTTTACACAAAATACCATGAATTCCATACAAAACTAATATTACCAATAAATACCATTTATTATGAAATTAGGATATTTTCATTAGAAATATCACCATATAAAATTCACATTCATTATAACTCTAAAGACGAATAATAAATACTTGGGGTGTATTTTGAAAAGTATATAAAAGTATTTTTTATATAAAACCCCCTCAAGTTTTATAAATTACCCTAAGGACCCTAGTAAATATAGGTTTAAGAAATAATCAAGACTTCGATTTACATTTCTAATTGTCTGACTCGGGTTTGAGTCTGATTATATCTGACTTGAATATGATTCAAGTACAATCTACAATCTACAATCTACAATATTCCAATTCAATATGAACACATGAATCCATAAATCCAGTTATCAATCTATATAACTTGACTGAACCGAACCATGGATATACATCCATTTACATGATTCTACAGTTATTCCATTTACATGATTATTCAGTTACATCCATTTACTGATATCATGGTTTTGGTCAGTCATCCAACTATACAAACTATACAATACAACAATATAATCAAAACACTACGGGGTTTAAGGGGTAGACTGGTACGGAAGGTGTTAAAAGTGGCACGAGACTGCAAAATTTAAGACACCTAACATGAATCCAATTGCCGTTGTTCCGAGCCTTCTAACGGAGCCTTGTACTCTATATTCCGTTTGCCCTGGTCTCTAGCATACTGAGACCCCTCTCGTATACACTGGCATCCTTCTGTACCAAGCTACAAACAACAGCGTTAATACAACATTACAACAATATAATACAACTTTAAAAGATACCTTCTTATTCTGTCTATTCTATTTCTCCCTTATCTTTGGGACTTACCGAGCGACCTGTTCGCTGACGACATTCTATTCTTTCTTCTTTGAATGTCGTCAGGTGATCTGGACACATCAGAGATCGAGCCCAGCACTGAAGACTTGGACCAGTTCAGTGAAGACCCTGAGCTCTAGTACATTATACATTTCCATTTCAGTACTCTTCTTTTCTGTTTTGCCATTTTTTAGGCATTGCTTTTTATCTAGTTGTATTTACTTTTCATGCATTGTACAAAAGAATGTTAATAAATAAAGTTTCTGTTTTTGTTATACCTAGCCTCTTGTGTATATTTTATTTTTATATTGCTTAGATACGCTTAGCGTATTTACTTCAGAGTAGATACGTAGAGGACCAGTCGCGTCCCCTTCGTCGTACACCGGGAAGCGGGGCGTGACACAAGTTTCTCAGACACCTCATCAAAAGCATGGGTATCAATTAATTCATGTTCTAGAGTGAAGGTGTAAAGGTCAAAACGATTGGGTGTGGGTTCACTCGAAAGGGACCCTTCACGATCTGGCAAATCAAACACTACAAAGTCGCACAACTCATTAATCATTCTATCTTCAATTGATGAATCACATGGGACACTCGATAGACATTTATAACCAGAGTTGTGGGATTCAATTGGGGACTGGTAGGTTTGATTTGGAAGGGTGTACATCTTACTTTCTCCACTCAAATTCTCAACCTGTCCTACCGCCTCATCATACATTGGAAAATTTGGAGCTAGTTGGAAATTAGCTACCGGGTCACTAGGTTGTATAAGGGCAGCCATGGATGCATTCAAATCTATTATCTGTTGGCATGACGCTACCATAAAATCTTCCAACGACTGTTCCAGACTAGACATGGGTTGTGAAGGGGTTTCAGTAAAAGATTTAAAGTTGTTTGGATACTGGAAACTCCCAAATGGCTGTTCATAAGCAATGTATAGGGAAGGTGCAAAAGTCGGGTAGGACTGGTAGGAATGGAATGGTTGGACAGGAGTAGGATCAACATTTGGATAAGAAGGTGAATGGAATTGTTGATCCAAGTGGTGCAAGGAGTGAAAGATCGGTTACGAGATTGTTCAATATGTTCAGCAATTGGCATGGGTTTCGGAGTTACAACAGGACACGAAAAAGGAGTATCAACATAAGAAGGTGGTGAAGGTTGAAATGGTTGATACAAGGTGGATTGCGGAGTCCAATTGGTTGTCCTAGATGCGTCTATTCGATCTTTCAAAGAAATCTTGGGCATGGAGGGGTTGTTCGAAATTCGACCAAAACAAGAACTGTAGGAAATAATGTCTGGTTGTGGGTACCAAAGTTCGGCAAGAGTTTTGCGAGGTGGGGTACCCATGATGTGATAAGAGAAAGGAGAAGAAAAGAATGTGTTTTTTTTTTAATTTTTTATATTATATTTTTATATAATTTTTTTTTGTTTTTTGAGTTTTGAAATTTTTTGAAAGTGTTTTTTATTTTTATTTTTATTTTTTTTAGAAAGAGTTTTTGCAAGAATGTGTACGGACTTACTTCAAACACTCACAGTTTAAAACATGCACAATCAAACCTAGAGCTATGGTCTTCTAAGTCCACTTGAGTGCTCCTAACTGTTCCAAAGTGACAAGTTGTGAGATATCCCTCAAATTATCTCTTCACTGCCAATTGTGGCCAGGTAAGCACAAATGAAGAAAGGAGGGTTCCGCCCACGAATCACCGTAAGACGGGCCTTTTAAAGTTACCTTTCTCACTTGTCTAGCCTAGGCACCACAAAGTCAAGTTTAGATAATCGATTGAATGCCCACAACCTTCCTCTATCCTAATGAGCATGGCAGTCCTTAGTTGGCTGAGTCTAGATATTTTTTAATTTAGCTCAAAGGTGATGCATATGCTTTTAGTGATTTTTAGGGTCTTAGGAAGGGTAATGAAATCCCCACCCAATCTCGATTGGTGTTATAGCCCCTTAGATTCCGTATTAATTATGCAAAGCAGTAACTAACAATTTTTTTTATTTTATTTGCGGCGCAAAGAATCCTGCACAAAAACAATTTATTGGAGAGGGAGAAGAGGTTGCTGTGCAAAGATGCCTGCAGGAAAATTATTTCAGTGGAGTTCAGGGGATGGGAGAGAAGAAAAAAGATACTCACAGAGAAAAAGGGGTGCTGACGTCACCCTTTGACCGCGGTTCCGCAGTCAAACAGATGCTTATGCCGCGGTTCCGTGGTCAAACAGATGGTTGACTGCTTCAATTTCGTTCCCTATGCTGAGTTTGTTCTCCTGTTTCTGTTTAGATCCCCTGTTTCTGGATTTGTTCACCGAGTTGCTCCAGATCTGAACCAAAATTTTCTCCAAGCCTACACACTCACACAAAAACCAATCAAAAATAACAAGATGATTTTTTAAATTATTTTTTTATATTTTTTAAATTTTTCAATTTTTATATTTTTCTAATTAACCCGAAATTACAAAAAGAAATAAACTACCGTCTCTCCGGCAATGACGCCATTTGATTGTTAGAGATTTTCTGTGTTTAAATTTACCGCAATCAAGACGGTGTCGCTTGGTAGCTAGCCGGTTGAGTACGGGTCGATCCACAAGGAGATGGAATCCTTTTCTTTATGTTTTAACGAGTTAATCCGATTAAGTCGGGTTTTGTTTTAAGATCTACGAATGAGATAAAAAGTGATAAAATACTTGCTAGGGTTAGGATTAGGTTAGTTCAAGTTTAGGAATTTCTCACTTCTTTCAATGTCTTAGTTATGAATATTGGTGTTAAGGTAATCGGCAACAACGGGGATTAGCACGACTAGGAAGAAACTTACAAGTCTAAGCTAGGCTTTCCATGCTTAGTTTCTCCCTTTTGGTCCTTGTCCGTCTGTTCTTGGCTCTTAGCCCTAACCTCCGGTTAATTCAACCACAACCGGTCTAACTAGAGAATCACCATTATCATGTAGAATAGGGTGCCGTAGTGAGCGGATTGAGGTTGAATTAAAGAGAGTCCGTATTTAAAATTATTGGGCAAAGAAAGGAGTGAGAGAGATTTCCTTCTCTCAAACCTTCGTTTTCCTACCCTAACAAGTGAGAAATTACTCACTCATTAAAAGATTTAAAATAAAGCTCAAGATAAGAAATTGCAGATTAATTCTACCACTAGATTAACAATTAAAAAATTCAGGTATTTAAAATACGATAAAAAGAATGCGAGATGAATAAATAAAAAAGACTTACCTTATTGATGACCTCTCAAAAACGCATTACAATGGAATTTAAATTTTTAGATCTAGAAATTAAAAAGAGGCATAAAAAATAAAGAGACGCATCCTGAAAGAGGCACATTTAATTTGGCTTTGAGCTCTCCTATTTATAGATAGGAAACCCTAGGTTTACATTCTGATCCATACACGAAAATACAAAACTACCCCAAGAGAGCCGAGTCAATGCACCGACACTGCCACCGAACGTGCATTGCATGGCCGCGGAACCGCGGCAGAAGTCCCTGTTTGGCCGTGGTTCCGCGGCCGTTTGGTGGAATCATGGAGCCATCTCTTCAGGGTTTCTCCATGTTGCTTTCATCTTTTGTTTTATTCACTTGGTTTCTCAGAATCTTTTCAATCTCCTTCCAGATTTCCCACAGTGCAGAATGATATGGACTCTTGCCTTGAGCTCCGCGTTGAAGTCTTGGATCTTGTGCTGCCTTTGTGTTTTGAATGCCCAATGATTTTCCATTTGTTCCTTGAACTGGTAGGCGGCATTATACGGATAGTGTGCGGAAACCCGTATTTCTCTGTTTGTTGGTCGTAGCCCCACATTTGTTGCGACTTTTCATGAATTTCACTGTAAAGAGCTGAGAACCTGTAATCTGCAACTATTTAGCAGACATGGATCAAAAGTACCTACTTATATGCAATGTGATTAAGAATGGGCGGTATAAAAATGCAAAAATCTGATATGAACAGGGCACAGGAAAATGACCAAGGGAAGGAGAGAGCCCTTTACTATTTAAGTCGAGTTCTCCTTGGGGAAGAAAACAACTACTCCCCTATCGAAAAACACTGCCTGGCGTTAATCTTTGTGGTAGCAAAGCTTCGGCATTATACTTTAGCACATGAGGTCCACCTCATATCAAAAGTGGATCCTCTCAAATACTTGATGTCAAGAGCCATACTAACAGGACGACTCGCTAAATTGGCCCAACTCTTAATGGAATTCTCGATAACTTATCGACCCCTCAAGACAGTGAAAGGCCAGGCCATCGCCGACTTCCTCGCTGAGCACCCGATACCAGCCGATTCACCCCTAAATTGCGAGTTGCCGGACGAGCACGCGTTTGACACGATTGACGGGGAGAGAAGAGAAAGTGACGCCCGATGGGAACTCTATTTCAACGGAGCATCTTCCATGAAGAGGCGACAACACAACACCCCTATAATCAAATCGTGGGTAGGCCTTATCTTCGTGACTCCGCAAGGAGGGATAATGCGCTTTGCCTTTTCCTTAACGGAGCCGAGGACAAAAATAAAGCCGAATATGAAGCTTTGATAGTAGGGCTTGAGATCACTGTCGACATGGGAATCGAAAACCTCCTCATATACGGAGACTCCCAACTCATGGTTAGCAAAGTAAACGGCGACTATCAAACATGCAAGCCAGAGTTTGTAAAGTAAGGCGAAAGAGTGCAGCAACTGCTGACTCAAATTCCTTTCTACGCTTTGGAAAGGATTCTGTGTACGGAGAATAGCAAAGCGGATGCGTTAGCCAAGCTCGCTAAAGAACCGGCTGACGAAAATCTCGATGACGTAAGGATCGTGGTACAAAGCCGTCGGGTTCTTGCACCAGCGGAAATATCTCCGGAATCGTCTGAAGAATTTTGGAAAATAAATAAAATATTATTTTTGGGAATTTTTATAATTTAATATTATTTTATTGAATATTTTAGTATTTCGGTATTATTAAATACAAATAAATGGGAAAATTTTCTGAAAAATTATGGAAAATTCTAAAATAGGGTATTTTATGGAATTATGCCATTTTAAGTTTTTACGATTAGTTATATTCTAATTTAGTGCTAATCGCGATTAAACATCGCTAATCGGTTTTTTTGCAATTTTGTGCAAAACATGCACATATCTTTTTCTACACTTGTGTTACATTTTTTTCTTGCCATGTTTCTTTTGGGGTTACTATTCAAGTGAGAAGGTTTTGGAGGAAAGGAAAAGAAAAGAAAATGGAAAAGGATTTTTTATATTGAGGTTTGGTGAGAAAGAGAGGTATGGCCTTCTTTGACCCAAGGACTTAGCCAGTTTGCTCCCTCACTTCACTCATTTCTCTCCCTCTCCTCTTCATCTCCTGCGGCTGCTGCTTCCTCCCCCTTCCTCCACCTTCAAGCCCTCATTTCACCTCTAAAACTACACCAAAACCCCACTCTCATTTCACAAAAAGTGTGCATAAGCTCAAGATCTACACATTGGACCAAAGAAGCAAGGATTTTGGCCACTAGGGGCAACTCAAGAATTTTCTTGAGTTGCCAAATGAGGTATTTTCTGGACTATTAGCTTAGTTTTAGCAGTACTTATACCCCCATGTTTAGATTGAACCGATATTATGCGTTTTTATGGATTTGAGGAAAACCTGGTTAGGGTTATGGGAAATTGAGAGTTGTGTTGTGAGATTGAGATCAGTAGAGGTTATACAAACACCCTAGTGCATGAATTGAGACCTAAACCTGAAGCTTAAATCCAGAATACGGATTTATAGAAACCGATATCGGAAAATTTGTTAAATCTGTGAAGGTTATTTGGGATCTGCTATCAACCCGGGACTCTGAAAATTAAATTGATTGGATAGTGACATGTGCAGGCACCCAAGAAGCTAACCCCAAGACCCCAGCCCCTAACTCTCTTCCTCGGCCGCCAATTTATTCTAATTGGCCGCAATTTGCGGCCATACCTGCCCCATTTTGCCTCGTTTTGGTTCTGCTACTCCTACATGTATAGATTAGACCCCTGGTACATATAGATTTGTCTAATTGGACCTAGGGTGAAATCTGGAGCCTATTTTCCCTAGTTGCTGTTTTGGATTCGTGTTTCCGTATTCCGTATTTCTAATTCTGAATTTGCGTATGGTGTTTTACCTCGACTACTTGGCGTTTATACGACAATATCGAGGGTTGTTGATGGTTTTGGAAGGCGTTGTCCATAGGTTCTAACCTATAGACCATAGCGTATCGTTTTAGGGTTTCGTATGCCGTTTTAGTTTTAAATTGGTTTTGATACGCATTTGCGATACGTTAATGTGTAGGTACCCCATGAAGACTTCGGGACGACAAGCAAACGCGTGGTGACGTCGACAATGAAGACGCAATGTAAGTAGATTATATCTACAGGGGGAAGTTGGGTGGATGGCGTATAGCACCCCCGCAGTCCGTAGTTGTTATATTATATATATTGTGTTAGGTGTATTATGGATAGTGTAGGGTTAAAAGCAACTAGTGTAGTTCATAGTCGCGAACTCTAGAATAGATTTACACCTACACGCACACCCTTACATATTCATTATACGTGTACTGTGTTTGATGATATTGGATGACTTTGGAGATGAGTCGACGATTTTGGGCATTGTGCCGCGAGATCGGTGATTTGATATGATTCGTATTTGGGGATACGCCATGTGATCTCTACCGGGCCTTTGGACGTGTGCTTACACATGCAGTATATAGATGGTATCGATTTGTACTAGACTTAGATCAGTACCCCAGATTATGTGTTATGATGATAATGGTACCTGATATCTGTTGAAAGGAATGTGATATTGACCCGTACCTAGCTATTGGGATGCCGTACGACGATTTACCGTATGAGCCTATATTGATGATAGATTCGCACTCATGACATGAGGATTGGCATATGATATACTGTATCGTACGCGATACTATTGAGGCGGGATCACCGACTATTATATTATATATATCGACTCAGATTTAGGCGGTTTCCTTACCCCTCCTGATGGACTGGGCTTAGTAGATGTTAGACTAGACCCGAGTCATACCTATTTCAAAACTAACGAATCGGGAATATCTTAAGGACAAGTAAAGGGATTCTACGGGTATTTTCAAAAGACGCATCTATTCTTAAAAACACTGTAACCCTTATTTTACTAAAACCCCGATTCGTCTTATTTCAAATGGCACCACCGCATGACATATACATATTGGTGTAGTTTCTTCACTGTTGCATTGATTTATTCGATTCCGCATCTCATTGTATGTGCATACTATTATTCCATGTTGCATGATATCCTGTTATACTTGCATTTTATTTATATGTCACATACATCATGTTTTCTGATTATACGCATCGAGATATTCGTTTTCATGATATTTCTGGATTTGGGAACCGTGGACAATTTCAAAGGAAAGTATGTACTTATTTGAAAAACCCGGTTTCCTTGATATGATATTTGCGCTGCCACCATGAGATTTATCGGTTCTGATTTTATACCCCTTACGAGGAGTGGGTGTTGTATGAGGGTACATGGTGGGGCCCGATATATGAGAGAGTGGGGATGACTCGGACTGACGGATGCCCGATATATGAGATAGTGGGGCTGACCCGGACTGACGGATGCCCGATATATGAGATAGGGGGCTGACCCGAACTGACGGATGCCCGATATATGAGAGAGTGGGCTGACCCGGACTAACGGATGCCCGATATATGAGGATTTACGTGCCGATGCTAGGCACAGGTTTCATGATGTTTTCCATGATTTTGATTATATCCTCATATTTGCATGCATAATGCTTATTGTCATTGGGTAACAGGTGGACGGGATCCATCTACATACAGACTTTTATTACATTGATCACATACGGACTGAATTTACATTGAGCATACTTCATTTGTATATATAACAGGGTATGAGGGCGCTGTTATATATACCCTTACACCAATATTAGTGGAATGGGACGCTAATATATGTGTATTGATATCCATTTTGATACTTCATCATACTTACTTCATGCAGACATACCTTATATTTATGACATGTTATTATCTGAGGCACTGGCACGAGTTTTTGGCACTACCTACATGTTAGATGTTATATTGCCATCTTATCATGCTTATGGCTTATTCTTTGAGGTTATTATATCTGATCGTATTGACCCAGGATTATGTCTTGCATTCGGTTTCTGCTTGTAGATATTTTCTATTCACGAGTTGGCAACTCACCCCCGTTGTGCCACAGTTCTTGCAGGTTTTGCCATACAGGTTCCATAGCGGTATTTCCGGCACATTGCTTCCTTTACGGGTGGTTTGCTTGGTAGGTGGGTTCTTTGCATCAGAACCACCCTTGTATATGTATCATTCTTTGTATCTAGAAATTCCATCAACCAAAACTTGTATATTGTTTCAGACTTAGACACTAGTGATGTATTATTTCGACCTTAGAGTCACGCTTAGCAGTATTACGGTATTCATGCTTATTGAGTTTCTTCTGAGTTTGATCATCGCCATTCGGCGTTGTATATTATATTGCTTGTGTGGTTGTGACCGTCGTTTGACGAAGAGCTAGCTCCCGCTTGGGGATGCCTTTTATCATTGCATATATATTGTTCTTGTTGTACCCCGTTCGGGGCCAGTATTTACAAAAGAAATTCTGCCGAAATTTTTAAAAAAGACTTTACATCTTTTAAAATGCATATTGGGCTTAGTTATTTAAAAACCGTGACTTTAAAACCAGTTTTCTTTACCTATTAAAAACCAGTTTTCTTCATTTATCCTTAAAATGGTTTTAGATTTCTGGGCTTTTGGCTTACTTGGATCAGATGGAGTCTTATAGACTTCATATGGTTCAAGGGCCATTCGCGTGCTCTTTCGGGTCATGACAACCGCAGAGTCCGTCGTGAGTTTCTTGGACGACCTTCTTTGCTTCTTCCGGTCCTAGGCATCTTAGCCACAGAGAGTCGAACGACCTCTTATACAGCGTATCATTGACGAAGGCAAAAGACAAAGCTCGTTTCATGAGCTGATGTCTTGAGGATGCATCTTCAGGATAGCTATGAATCGTTGGTTAGCTATGAATCGTTGGATGTACGCGAGCTTTCCTTAGAGAGACCGCAGTTGTTTCAGAGTCCTTGGCGGAGGCATTTCCATAATCACCTTGATCTTTGATGGGTCTATTTCGATGCCCCGGTGTCGTACGATGAATCCTAAGAATTTGCCCGAGGAAACTCCGAACGCGCATTTTAGAAGGTTCATCTTCAAGTTGTATTTCCGAAGGCGTTGAAACACGATCTTCAGATGTTCCCAATGTTCCTCGTACGATTTTCTTTTCACTACGAGGTCGTCGATATAGCATTCGACGATTTCGTATATGAGGTCATCGAAAATCTTCGTCATAGTCTTCTGATAGGTAGCGCCAGCGTTCTTCAGACCGAACGGCATTACTTTGTAGCAAAATATGCCCAGAGGAGTCCGGAAGGCGGTATGCTTCTGGTCTTCGGGATACATCTTTATTTGATTGTACCCTGATGAGCCGTCCATGAAGAAGAAGACTTCATGAGTGGACGTGTTGTCTATCATCAGCTCGGTGACCGGTACGGGAAAGTCATCCTTCGGACATACTCTGTTGAGGTCCCGAAAGTCTACGCAGATGTGCACCGTCCCATTCTTCTTCATCGCCGGGAAAATGTTGGCGATCCAGTCGGGGTACTGAACCTCTTGGATGAAGCCAGAATCGATTAGCTTCTTGACTTCGACATTGATACTCATCTCAAGTTCGAGCCGCATTCTTCTTGGTGCTTGTTTGACTGGCTTGACATCCAGAGATATCGCCAATTTATGCACAGCTATTTCTAGATCTAGCCCCAGCATCTCGGAATAGTTCCATGCGAAACAGTCTTTATACTGCATGAGCACGTCTTTGAGCGTAGCCACCTTTTCTTCAGACAACAGCTCACTGACGAATGTCGGCCGTGGGTTGTTTGCCTTCCCCAAGTCGATTTTTCTCAGGTTATCAGCTGTAGTATGTATTCCATCTTCCAGCTCTTTTGGCGCTGGTGGAAACTCTGAGATCACCTCGTCATCATCATTTTCGAAGCACCAGGAGAGGTCAGCCATATCCTCGCATACTCCTTCTCCTGACAGCGTTACCGCATGACAGGTACGAGATCGCTTCCAAGACCGATGTTGATTCGGCTCTACTCTCGCTGCAAACGTGGCTTTCGGTTCATGCTTTTGTGGCGGGGTCACCCTCCAACTGCTGGATAAAGCGAACCTGCCTTGCTGATACTGGTCTTCTACCCAGTCTTTGAATATGAAGCAGTCTTCGAGAGGATGTCCTATCGCTCGGTGATAAGAGCAATAATCCGGGTGAGAGACCCCGTCTTCTTGCTCGGGGTGTTTGGATTCCGGGAGCGTAATCATTTGATATTTCATTACAAGACCGAATATATTTCTTGACTTGTCTTGGGGAAAAGAATATGCTCGACCCATCTTTTTTATAAGAGACGAATCCCGGCTGCTCAATTCTCAATCGCGTGGCTTCTTGAACCCGCTTTGCCGCCGTCGAACGTTTCTTCCGTTCTTTAGCTTGTTTTTACCTCTGTGTCGGGTCTTCTGTATGACAGGCTGGCTACAAAGGGCATCGTCATTCTCCGCAGCTTGCTGAAGGAGGCGCTGCGTCCTGGCTTTCTCGTAAATGGCCATTTCGCGGCTGTGGTCATCCCGGACCTTTTGACCCGCGTCCCTTATTAGTTTTTCCATCTGTTCTTCAAATGATGGACTTAGCATTTTTACGGCGGGATCTCGTTTTGGTTCAACTGCAGTGTCTTCTAACAGAGCATCTCCTTCTTCTTCGAAGTCATGTATAACGTAGCAGCCATAGAATCGTTCCCGTTTCTTGGATTGAACATATCCAAGTCCGATCGTTTCTATTCTCCTGTTGGGAAATTTTCGCTAAGTTCCAGGGACGTTCTAGATCCTGTTGTAGAACTGAGCTTGTCGAGCAGTCTATTTGAAGGGTACGCCTTGGCGCCTTAACAGCCTTTTAATCCTTCCGTGTAGTATCTGGGCAGACGGATGGGCTGGAGCCTGTCAAGTGTAAAATCGGCACCATGCCAAATTTCTTTCTCCACTTTGGTTTCCGTGGATCGATAAAAGAGGATCGCCTTTTCATCTCTTTGCCTGGGAGGGACGTAGAACATCTGCAGTTCTTGTACACTATAAGTATCAAGTGCGTCGAGCTCTTTGTAATGCTTTTACGGGACCATGGCGATTTGCAAACTCCGTTCATCGCCAGTGAGGGCTTGTATTGATGGCCGAACAGAAAATACTGCATTGACCTCATCTTCAGAGTCGCTGCCGAAGACCAACATAGGGGCAGATGGTCCGGGCTTGTTGTATTGGAGCGGCCCCGAATAGACTATCTCTTCCTCCTCCTCGGTATCGCTCCCAAAGACCGGAATGGTGGTGATAGGTTTGTTCTTCGGTTTATGGCATCTTTCTATGTCTTCAAAGTCTGGTAAAAAGTATTTTGCATCTTCGTACTTTCGGACTTCATTTACGGAAAATGGGTTTAGCTCACCCGTCATGATATACTCGAGACCATCTTTGAAGTACTTCATACACTGATGTTGTGTAGAAGGGATGATGTTGTATTCATGTAACCAAGGTCTTCCGCGTAAAGCGTTGTAACAGGTCTTGGCGTCAATGACATGAAATTTGATGTCAGTGACGAGCGACCCGAAGCGTAATGTCAGTATCACAGACCCGAGCGTCCGTGATGACTGGGAGTCGAACCCGAAGATGGTGATTTTATCTCGAGCGAGGTGCTGGACGCTCATGCAGATTTCTTTTAGTACCCTTACGTTTAGGAGATTGACAGAAGACCCGTTGCCAACTAGAATCTTCCCTATCTTGATGTCATGGCAGTATCCGATGACATACAGGGGACGGTTGTGCTCGCACGTCCTGAGGAGGAGGTCTTCATCGCCGAAGGTGACGTCAGCAGTGTGCACTTCTTCCAGCTTGTCCTTCATCTTTTCTTTGGCGAGGAAAGCTTGAAACTGTTCGGGCACTTATAGTGCCTTAATCAGAGAATCTCTCTCCTCTTCAAATTGCAGAAGGGCATCGAGAATGCTTAGTTGCGAGGGTATCTTCCTCAGGTGTGCCAGAACGTTGTAATCCACCTTGTTTTTCATTGGCGGGTCCTTGGCTGCCTGCTCTGCGATGACTCGATCATTGAGGGCGATATCTTCAGGTACTTTTTCTTTCCCCTTATCTTTTTTGTTCGCCCCCTTGTTTGTGGGTCCGAGATTCTTTTCAGGTAACGTACAATTACGTAGCTGAATGTTCTCGCAGGTCTGCGTCTCTTCTGCTTCAGAGATGGATTCCTTGAAGAGAGGGCAGATGGCTATTTCTTCATTAGAATCGCTCCCGAAGGTGAGAACTTGCGATCCTCCAGAATCAACCATGTGACAGTTGTTGGGAGTTCTTTTACGTTCATCTGTCGTGCTCTTCTGCTCTTGACGAGTTTTGCGCTTCATCCGCTTGAAATGCTGCCGATGAGCAACGTATCCCAGCCACCAATTTTTAAAGGCCATGCATTCCTCGGTAGGGTGTGTGATTCTCCGATGGTATAAGCAGTAGCTTGGATATGCATCTAGTTCATCGGGGAACGTATTTTCTGAAGTGTTTTCTTTGAAAGGTGGTAACTTCATTCCCATTGACAGGGCTTTAGCGATTTGCTTCCTTTTCTTAAACCTGCTTTTATTGGCGGCAGAAGTGCTTCTATCCGGTTAGGGTACTCTATGGCTTCTCAATACCGGAGCTTCTTTAACGTGACGCCGACGCTTGGCCCTTTCATATATGGACGTTTCACGCTCTCGGTCAGATTTTCTTTTTTGACGGGCCTCGTTCAGCAACATGTCAATCATCTCATCTGATGGTTCTAGGAGTTCCGGTTCGGGATCTGCCCCCAGTTTCTCTGCATCAGGAGCTTCTTCACCATCTATTGACGAGTGAGAGATCATGTGGCAGCTTGCCACATAATCTTCGGGCGCTTCTGAAGAATTGTCTCCTTCATCAGTGTCATCGGCTTCATTCTCAAGAACATGCTTAAAGAATTCATCCAACGTGATTGGGGTCCGTGCCTTCTGGTTATATTCTTCCAGTGCATCGATGTATTTCTGCAGACCTGTACGGCTGTCTTCGGGTTGGACGGGCTTTTTGGCCTTCTTCTTTTTCTTTAAAGACTTTGGAGGCTTGGCCTAAATGTTTTGTTCACCTTCACCAACTTTCAGTGTTGGGCGCGGCTTCAGCCTCCCCTTAATAATCTCGGGCTCCAGTAGGCTTTTCCACCTGATCGCTGGGCATGTTTGGAGATCCTTTAGCATTCTTTTTGTTTTGGCTGAAAGAGCGACCTCCAATGGAGTTTCTTCTATAAAAGAATACGATGCCCCCGGCGTGTCCATCTTTTTAAGAACGTGCGGCTAGGGTGGGCTTACTTTCCAATTCTCGGACAGCGCGAATTTGCCCTGTTGGTATTGGTCCTCAATCCAGCGTTTGAAGACGAAGCAATATTCGATTGGATGGCCTACTACTTGGTGATAGGGGCAATAATTATGATTGTTGACATCACCGGGCTGCAATGGACGTCTCGGATCCGGCAGATTGATGAGCCTGTTGCGTATCGCCAGTTCGACCAGTCTCTTTGTTTTCTCCCGCGGAAACGAGTAAGGACGTCTTAACTTTTCGTTGAGGAATCGCTGTCTATCGCTTTGGCAATCAACTGGTTTTGCACCAGTCAGCTGTTGCTGAGCATTGGCGACAAATGTCGCTTTCCCTTTCCCCTTTTCACTCCATGGCTTCGACTTTGAAGAGAAAGGCCTGTGGCCCATCTGGTCCATTTAGGCTAGCTTGTCAATCAAGGCTTGGAAAATAGTCGGCTTGAAGAACATCATGAATTGAGATATGGTCGCCTGCGGATCGAGGGTTCCCACAAACATGCCCACTGCAGGAGCTTTCTCTATGCGCTGTTCACATTTTGACCACAGATTTCGCCATCAAATGGGTATTGAACCCAGGTTTTGCCTGGCTTCACCCTGGCATTGATCAATGCCATGATTGGGGTACGTTCGCTAGCGCTAGAGAAATGCTGGGTGAATAGCAGTTCCATCTCCGTAAAAGTTTTGACAGAGTCGTTGGGAAGCTCTGAATACCATTCGAACGCCGTCTCTGCCAAGCTGCCGACGAATTGGCGAAGAAGTAGCTTACCGTCACCTCCAGTATTGCCGCACAGAGCCCTGAACTGAGCGACATGTTGATGGGGATTGCCCATCCCCTTGTATATGTGGAATTTAGGGATCGTATATCCCGACGGGTACTTTATCTGATCGTACCATCCTGGATATAGTTGCCCAGTTCTGACGACTTGGCCAGTTGCTTCATTTGCCTGATGAGCTCGTATCTGTTGAGCTATATAATCATCGAGCGTAGCTTTCGAGATTGTTTCTTCCTTGGCCGCTGAAAAGGCCGGAGGAGGGTTCGATGATTCTCCTCTATCGTCTTTAACTATTACTGGAGGATCCTCGGCTGGAGGGTCCGGCTGTATCATCATGTCGACCATGTCTTGGAATAGTAGCGCCATTTGTTTTATGTCAGCCGCTTGTTCCGAAGCCTCTTTGTCTTTCCTCTCGAGCATTCTTCGGAGGAATTCAACATCAGTTTCCTGTTCTTGACGCTGTTCTGACGATGTTTCCAGGCTTTCTTTTGGCCCAGTGAGTGTGTCCATCTTCGTTAATATCTCTTGGAGCTTTTTCTGTTGTTGCTCCTAAGCCTTTGTTACTGATTGTGTGAGCGGTCGGAGACCCATAGAAGCACGACTTTTCTCTTTTCCGGAAGCCATATAAACAGTATGCACTACTATGCCCCCAGACTTAGGGCGTTTGGATTCAATGCTCTTGCGATTCGTCGCAGACACAGGGATCTTCTTCGGCCTTCTCCTTTTGTGGGCGGTCGAAGTTGAGGGGGCCGATACAGAGGGAACCCAAGTAGATGACACCTTATGTGGTATGCCAGGGTGGCCCTTCTCTTGCCGAACCTTCATTTTCTTTGGTTGGAGAGAGTAGTCTTGGTTAACCACAGAATCTTGGACCCTTCGCCAGACCCTGTGAATTTTAGAGGAAAGCCGCTGAGTGGGCTGCTCTCGTCTCACCTTTGTAACTGATTGATCATTTCTTTGTGTGTCGGTTTAAGAAAATGTATAGAATCACAATCAAAGAATTATATTTGACCGCAATCAATTACGGTGTCAGTTGTAGATCGTAAGCGAGTGCGGATCGTCCACAGGGATTGTGCGATTCATTTCTATGTTTGATTTGTTTGAATTGAAAAGTTAATCGAAAAGAAAAGAAAACATGATTCAAGATTTTATCGATTGATTCAAGTGTCACTAATCTATTCAAGAATCAAGAAAATGATAAACAATCGAGAATCGGGTTTCGATGATATTTCCAACCAAATGTCAAGAATCTAAATGAGGCTCGTAGGAATCGATCGGATCTATAGACGTGATGTAATCTCAAGATATCGTATTCTTGTCCTTCGAAGAGTTGATACTAGATCGATGATGATCGACGAGAGTTAGGGATTTCTCGTGAAACTAGGGTTTCATCATTATCCCTTGTTCTTTCGTCGATATCATTCACATTCTAGCCTCTAGCAAATTCAAGAAGCGATCGTAACTCCCTAATTTCGAGCGATAACAATCAAGAAAGCATCGCAACGAAACTAGGTCGTCGATTCTTGAACTTGCTAGGGTTTACAAAACTCGTAGGAATCAAGAACCGATTTAAGATATATTACATCATCATTCTATTGATCAACTCGACTCCTCGACGAGCGGAGTATTACTCAAATATCACAACAAGAACTACAACTAGAAATTGAGATCGAATCATGATGCAAGAATTTAAAGAAAACAAGATAAAAGAATTTCACCTTTTATTTATATCAAAAATTTGATTACAGTCGCTCAAGAACTACAAGAGGAAGAACTAAATTGTCGATTGGCTTTGCTTTTCTCCATGAGTCGTGGATCGGCTTAGACCACTTGCTCTGTTGAAGATCGGCTCCGCTCCTAAAAGGTTGAAGGGCTTCTTGCTTGATTTTGTACTCGGGAATCTTGGCTTTTGATTGGAATTAGGGTTAGGGTTTCACACAAGTCTTGTCACTAGACTTGTGGAAGAAGATGGTGTAAGAGGGAAAGAGATTGAATGGTTCTAGATTCTAGATTCTAGATTCAACGATCAAGTATATTACCTTTAACCCTAGGTTTAGGCTTCTATTTATAGACTTCCCAAACCCTAGGTCTAGGTTTGAAATTACAATTCCCTCCAAAAGTTTGTTGAAGAGCTTCTAGAATTAGTTTGTTAGGAGCTAGCTTAGGCTTTAAGCTAGGATTAATTAATGTTAGAAACCCTAGTTTGCTGAACTGGCAGAAGCCTCTGGAGTCTTCTAGAACTTGACATGTCTTTCTGAAGTGTAGCCACTGGGAGAAGCATTGTGCACCAAATTTTGATGGCTGACGTGGCAGCGCCGCCGCGGAACCGCGGCGCAAGCCGGCTCCGGCCGCGGTTCCGCGGCCATGTGTTGGCTTTATGTCTTGGTTCTTCTGGTGTGGTCTTGGGCTAACATTTGGGGTTTTATCTGATGTGTTGATTTGTGTTTTGCATTTTGGATTGCTACAAGAACTGAAATCATTGAGTTGGCGTAATGTTTGATCAGCACCATGCAAATTTTTGGCTTCACTTCTGGGTTTTTCCTGCACAGATCTCAAAACAAGTGTTGCGAAATATAGGGATGATGCGATGCCATGAAATGCAGTCAATTTCCTTTATAGTGCCGGTTTTAGAGTCTAACACATACAATCTGATATTTAACGACTGATTTGTTAATATGTGAAATATGAATACCGTACATTTCTAAATGAATGCAAATGATAGGAAATTTGCCGGTTAAAAGATGCAGTATTTTCGACTGATCAAATTCCCCCAAACTTATTTTCGATCGGCTCGAGCGAACCGTTTATTAAAAAGACGAAGAAAATAAAGAAAGAAAAAAAACTAACTAGCACACTTTCGTAGGCAACACGATTGCACTGAGCATGTGCAACAAGCCTTTAAACCTCTAGGTGTCCCTAGTAGGAGGAGTGTTGTCTCCTGAGGGTTTTCAGTGGATTGCACCCACAAAATCCAATAATAAAAGGAAGATCATGAATATTACATTTAAAGAAAAGAATTGTAAAAGAAAAGCTTCGAAAATTAGGGTTTCCAACTAAGCTAGCTTTTCAGTTGTCATGAGCCCTATCTTAATAGTCATGAAAAGATGTCAGAAATCACGTCCTCCCTCAATAAAACATCGTCTTATTCTTCATTCCTATCTTTCTTCCAAATATCGATCATATCACCCTGCGTGTGTGTAAAGGACATCCCTACACCCGGAGAATTCAATTCAAGCTATCATACTCTTGCCTATCAGTCTCGGTACTTTTTAATTAATGAATATTTAGATGTGCTCACACACTTTCATGCCACCGTTAATACTTCTTGAGGTACTAACCGACCGATTACTCATGTGCTTGCTTATTTGGTGTATTTTCCTCGTCTTGCACCACCTTAGGCATAGCAGTGACTCCCAGACCAGTTGGCCTTAGGGCATTAGGTGAAGAGGCACCCTTGCTATATATTTTTTTTATTTCCCTCGGCGATAACAAAACCAGTGTCCATTTTTCTCACCACTTTATATTTTCTTCATCATTTTTTTTAATTTCCTTCATACTTTTGGCTTTAAGATAAGAGCATTTCAAGGTATCCTCTACTATCCCAGGCTTCAGAACGTGTGTAAGTGCGAATAGTAGGATAGCAACGTTCAAAATGTTTGGCTTCCAGAATAGAAACTATTTTTCAGACTTAGTTTTATACTCAGATTAGTGATGTCCTTCATCTTACTAACCCTTGGGACAACGGCTCATAACTACTTATTACTAGTTCGTATAAGAAAACTTCTAATTTTCTTGGTTTTCTTAAATTTTTCTAATCTCATGAATGTAATTTTTCACTATCTAATCTTTTATTATCTTATTTATGTACAAAAAATATTTTTATATTTTTGAAAATTTTTAAATTTTTATGGTTTTGAAACTGTTTTGTGCTTATGCAAAGTATGATGCAAATGATGCGAAAATAAGCACAAACCTCCCCCAAACTTGTTTTCAACAGTGTCCTCACTGTTGCCATCTGCTAAATCTATAAAACCTGTAAGTCTGGGAGGAATTATTAGTGGGGGCAAAATATATAAGTAAAGAACTTCCCCCAAACTTATTTTTAGCTCAAATTTTTGTATAAAAATTTTCTTTTCAAGAGCCAGAAAAAATATACCCCCCCCAAACTTGAGTTATGCAATGTTAATCTTTGAAAATCACATGAGGGGGTCAAGAATCAGTGGTCGATGCCAAGCTTTGCAAAGACCGAATGTTAACACCAACCATTCAAAAATTTTATCAATGCAGTGCTCTGGTTGGTGGAAGAAGAAGTGGGGAAAGGTTAAGTGGTGGACTAGAATGTGTGTGCGTCTCATTTTGGAGAGATGATGCAGTGAATGTGATGGATTACTCACATTCTTTCTACAATTCAGAAGAAGGGGTGGAGGTTCAATTTCATTGATTGGGAGATGATTCATCTCAACACCCGTGTCATTTAAAAATGCGAGTTCTTCAGCGAAGATTTCCTCAAAAGTTTTATCAATACCCCGAAGAATAATGTCATCACAAGGTGCGGGGTGATCTTCAGACTCTAAGAACAGTTCATAATCCATGTTAATTGTTGACCCGGACATCTCGGCGGAAGAGTCCGTATGTGTATGATATATAGTTGGGTCAAACAACAACATATGAAAAGAGTCAAGATCAGTATCATGAGGATCGTCAATTTCGCTGCTGTCGACATCCATTGAGTCGACAGAACAGACCTGAGCAGTAGGTTCGGAGGGTACACTTCCCAACTTGTAAATGTTCAGTTCAATTGTCCTATTCCCGAAAGATAGGGTCATAGAACCAATACGACAGTTGATTATTGCATTGGAAGTGGCCAAAAAGGGGCGACCTAAAATCACCAGAATTTGATTCCGTGAGTTCTCTACAGGTTGTGTATCAATTACAATAAAGTCCACAGGGAATATGAATTCCCCGATTTTTATTAACATATCCTCCAGTTCACCCCTAGGTTTGGTGATTGATCGGTCAGCCATCTGGAGAGTGCAAGGATATGGTTTCAACTCTCCGATCCCTAACTGCTCATAGACTGAGAAAGGAAGCAGGTTAACACTTGCCCCAAGGTCTAGTAGAGCACGGTTGATGTGTTTCTCCCCAATAGAGATGGAAATCGTAGGATATCCAGGATCCTTACATTTCCTCGGTAATTGCTGGGGGAAAGCCGTGTCTACAGTCATTGCCATGAATATCTTCTTGGGCATTTGTTTCTTCCTCTTTCTAGTGCACAAGTCTTTAAGAACTTTTGCATATGCGGGGACTTGTTGGATAGCATCTAGAAGAGGGATATTGATGTTAACATGTTTAAACATCTCAGTGATCTTCTCCATATGTGGACTTGGTGTGTTAGCCCTTAACCGACTAGGATAAGGTGCTTTAGCAATAAGCGCTAGGTCCATCATAGGAGAAGGAAGTGTGTGTGGAACCGATCCCAGAATAGAAGTGGGGATCGTCCGTGGAGGAGTAAAAGAGGTGGGCTGAAGTGGCGAGCCTTTTGGGAAACGAAGAATAGGCTCGGAAGAAGGTGGTGGGGTAGAAGAACTGGGGTCGGAATTAGAAGTATAAGTGTGTGTGTGAGGAAAGGTCTCAGCCGGGGTGTTGATAGGATTGTCAATATCATCAACTTCTTCCCCAACATGGTTGTCAAGTACTCTTCCAGATCTCAACATGGTGATCGCATTCGCATGATGTGAATAGCCAGGATTGGGTAAAGGTTGAGCTGGAAGTTTCCCTTTCTCTCTTGCACTCATTTCAGCTTTTAATCGTGCAATTTCTTCTTCCATCGATTTAATACTCTCGCTTTGGGACGCAGAGTTTTTCTCAATTTTATCGACAGAAGACTTCATTTCAGCCGAAACTTGCATGATATTTGTTAAGACTAAATTTATGTATTGTGCAAATGAATAGGATTCATCAGTTCCGGTCAACTGTAAAGGACTAGACAGTGCAGGTGTGTTGACCGGATTTTGAAAGTTATGTGCTTGAAAGGGGTGCTGACTCAATTGAAGTTGTGGTTGCTGTTGTGGTGGAGGGACCCTTTGGAAATTGTTTTGGTATGGAACCGTGTTTTGAGATTGTGATTAGTTCCAAGCAAAATTAGGGTGATTCCTCCACCCCTGATTATATGTGGAAGAAAATGGATCGTTTCTAGGTCTTTGAAATGCGGCATTGGTATGCTCATCACATCAACTTCTTATAAACTCCCGATGTGGGACTAAAGATACGAGTCACAACCCAACAATCCCGAGCTTGACTCGTATCGTACAAACCCGCCTGCACCGTTGTAGGTGGCATACAATATCGGCGGTATGAAAGTTTTTTTTTCGCTCCACCCCTTTTCTCCATATGTGGACTTGGTATGTTAGCCCTTAACCGACTAGGATAAGGTGCTTTAGCAATAAGCGCTAGGTCCATCATAGGAGAAGGAAGTGTGTGTGGAACCGATCCCAGAATAGAAGTGGGGATCGTCCGTGGAGGAGTAAAAGAGGTGGGCTGAAGTGGCGAGCCTTTTGGGAAACGAAGAATAGGCTCGGAAGAAGGTGGTGGGGTAGAAGAACTGGGGTCGGAATTAGAAGTATAAGTGTGTGTGTGAGGAAAGGTCTCAGCCGGGGTGTTGATAGGATTGTCAATATCATCAACTTCTTCCCCAACATGGTTGTCAAGTACTCTTCCAGATCTCAACATGGTGATCGCATTCGCATGATGTGAATAGCCAGGATTGGGTAAAGGTTGAGCTGGAAGTTTCCATTTCTCTCTTGCACTCATTTCAGCTTTTAATCGTGCAATTTCTTCTTCCATCGATTTAATACTCTCGCTTTGGGACGCAGAGTTTTTCTCAATTTTATCGACAGAAGACTTCATTTCAGCCGAAACTTGCATGATATTTGTTAAGACTAAATTCATGTATTGTGCAAATGAATAGGATTCATCAGTTCCGGTCAACTGTAAAGGACTAGACAGTGCAGGTGTGTTGACCGGATTTTGAAAGTTATGTGCTTGAAAGGGGTGCTGACTCAATTGAAGTTGTGGTTGCTGTTGTGGTGGAGGGACCCTTTGGAAATTGTTTTGGTATGGAACCGTGTTTTGAGATTGTGATTAGTTCCAAGCAAAATTAGGGTGATTCCTCCACCCCTGATTATATGTGGAAGAAAATGGATCGTTTCTAGGTCTTTGAAATGCGGCATTGGTATGCTCATGACCTTGAAACGGAGAATTTCGTGGACATTCTTCCGTGAGATGTGAAGGATCAGAACAGCAGCCACATACAGTTTTGGGAAATGACATTTGATTTAGGGCGGCAGCTAAAAATTTGTTTTCCATAGTCTCGAGTTTCTTGTGTATAGCTGAAATGTCAGCTCTAACTCCTATGGAAACATCCGATTGGTGATTGCCACTCCTAAACGATGGACTCTCCCACTGTAAGGATTTTTCAGTGAAATCTTCTAGGTATTTCCAAGCTTCCCCATCATCTTTGGTCATAAAATTTCCTTGACACATGTTTTCAAGGCTCTGTTTAGTGTTAGGGTTACTGCCCTCATAAATGATTCGGCACAGTTCCCATCTTGGGATTCCGTGATGTGGGCATTGAACCAACAGATCGTTGAAACGGTCAAGATATTTTGAAAATGGTTCATTTGGAAGCTGATTGAATTGATTTATTTCGCTGCGGACTCGAGCTGTCTTTTGCATTGGGTAAAATTTCTTAAGGAATGCCGCGACGAATTCTTCCCAATTCGTGATAAAGTGTGCGGTAGTGTTATACAGCCACTTCTCGGTTATATCGCACAAAGTGAATGGAAGAAGTCGTAGACGCATAGCATCCATTGAAAGTTGTGACGTACCCATCATTGAACATACGTTTTCAAATTTGGTAATGAAAACGTAAGCGTCCTCAGTCTCGAGTCCATGGAATTTGGGTAAAAGGTTGATGTATTGGGGTTTAATCTCAAAGTTATCCCCATTGGCTGGTGGAATGGATAAGCAGGTCGAAAGAGGACCTCGTGTAGGATAGCACCTCTCTTGGAGAGAGATGCGAGGTGGATTCTGCACACCAACGGACGGCGGCAGAGTAGTGGTAAAGAAATTCGATGGAGACGGATCCATCGATGTGGGTGTGGTGGTGGGTAAAGAAATGGTAAGTGTAGAAATACCGACTTTAGGGTCGATCGGAAAGACGCGGACTAAACAGGCACTAGAATCCTGTTGTCCAGCCTATCTTGCACTAAAAAGGGTTAGTACAAGTGGCAGCGTGAATTTATAATTAGGGGAATGATGAATGTTGGTTTTTGTTTTGAAAAGATACGGATTTTTAAAAAATGATGCAACACAACAAATGCAGCAAGCAAAACCCTAAAATCTAGTGGTCACCTAGGTCCGGCTCTAGACCGCTCCTAACTGCCAAAAGACAAGTCGCATGATAGAATCATCCACTGCCTCTTTGTCCCCCTGTGGCCAGGTAAGTGCTAGGTAAGTAGGAAGGTACTCCACTACATCAGTAGTGGGCCTAATTAATAACCACTAGCCTTCGACACACTTGCCTTAGACACCACAAGAAAACGCGGATAAGCAATGAATTACCCACGGCCTTCTCTTGTCCTAAGTGAGCGCGACGGTCCTTAGAGTCATCTCTAGATCTTTTTTAGTTAATGTGGGTCAATGCGGATGCAAGTTTTGCGATTTTTGGAGCGTAGGAAGGGTAATGAAGTCCCCACCTAATTTGGATTTGGTCTTGCCCATTAATATCCGTATTAGTAATGCAAACAAGCAAGAAACAAAAACACGCACAAATTTAATTTGCTTTTTGCGCACTGCGAACTTTTTGCAAAGAAGTCTGCAGAAATTTGTTAGTTGGAGCTAAAAAGAGGAGAGAGGAGAAGGTAAGGAGTCACCTGAGGAATTTTGGCACAGAGAGGGCTTCACCAAGCCGCGGAACCGCCGCACTTAGGTGCTTAAACCGCGGAAGCGCGGTCAAATAATGAGATCACTTCACCAAAATTTACCAGGGAGATTCTATAGACTCTCTATGTCCTCTGGTATATCCCAAAAATTACTTCAATTTTACAGCAAGCTCCAGATCTCCTTGCAATAAACTACAACAAATCGTTTAGGGTTTGTGCGAATTTTGATCTCAAAAATGTAATGGAATAAATCTTTCAATTCAAATTTCAATATAAAACGAATTAGCGCGTAATCCCCGGCAACGGCGCCATTTGATTGTTAAAGAAATTCTTGTTGTGTAAATCAAATCAAATGATCCCCGGCAACGGCGCCATTTGATTGATCATTTCTTTGTGTGTCGGTTTAAGAAAATGTATAGAATCACAATCAAAGAATTATATTTGACCGCAATCAATTACGGTGTCAGTTGTAGATCATAAGTGAGTGCGGATCGTCCACAGGGATTGTGCGATTCGTTTCTATGTTTGATTTGTTTGAATTGAAAAGTTAATCGAAAAGAAAAGAAAACATGATTCAAGATTTTATCGATTGATTCAAGTGTCACTAATCTAATCAAGAATCAAGAAAATGATAAACAATCGAGAATCGGGTTTCGATGATATTTCCAACCAAATGTCAAGAATCTAAATGAGGCTCGTAGGAATCGATCGGATCTATAGACGTGATGTAATCTCAAGATATCGTATTCTTGTCCTTCGAAGAGTTGATACTAGATCGATGATGATCGACGAGAGTTAGGGATTTCTCGTGAAACTAGGGTTTCATCATTATCCCTTGTTCTTTCGTCGATATCATTCACATTCTAGTCTCTAGCAAATTCAAGAAGCGATCGTAACTCCCTAATTTCGAGCGATAACAATCAAGAAAGCATCGCAACGAAACTAGGTCGTCGATTCTTGAACTTGCTAGGGTTTACAAAACTCGTAGGAATCAAGAACCGTTTTAAGATATGTTACATCATCATTCTATTGATCAACTCGACTCCTCGACGAGCGGAGTATTACTAAAATATCACAACAAGAACTACAACTAGAAATTGAGATCGAATCATGATGCAAGAATTTAAAGAAAACAAGATAAAAGAATTTCACCTTTTATTTATATCAACAATTTGATTACAGTCGCTCAAGAACTACAAGAGGAAGAACTAAATTGTCGATTGGCTTTGCTTTTCTCCGTAAGTCGTGGATCGGCTTGGACCACTTGCTCTGTTGAAGATCGGCTCCGCTCCTAAAAGGTTGAAGGGCTTCTTGCTTGATTTTGTACTCGGGAATCTTGGCTTTTGATTGGAATTAGGGTTAGGGTTTCATACAAGTCTTGTCACTAGATTTGTGGAAGAAGATGGTGTAAGAGGGAAAGAGACTGAAAGGTTCTAGATTCTAGATTCTAGATTCAATTATCAAGTATATTCCCTTTAACCCTAGGTTTAGGCTTCTATTTATAGACTTCCCAAACCCTAGGTCTAGGTTTGAAATTACAATTCCCTCCAAAAGTTTATTGAGGAGCTTCTAGAATTAGTTTGTTAGGAGCTAGCTTAGGCTTTAAGCTAGGATTAATTAAGCTTAGAAACCCTAGTTTGCTGAACTGGCAGAAGCCTCTGGAGTCTTCTAGAACTTGACATGTCTTTCTGAAGTGTAGCCACTGGGAGAAGCATTGTGCACCAAATTTCGATGGCTGACGTGGCAGCGCCGCCGCGGAACCGCGGCGCAAGCCGGCTCCGGCTGCGGTTCCGTGGCCTTGTGTTGGCTTCATGTCTTGGTTCTTCTGGTGTGGTCTTGGGCTAACATTTGGGGTTTTATCTGATGTGTTGATTTGTGTTTTGCATTTTGTATTGCTACCAGAACTGAAATCATTGAGTTGGCGTAATGTTTGATCAGCACCATGCAAATTTTGGGCTTTACTTCTGGGTTTTTCCTGCACAGATCTCAAAACAAGTGTTGCGCAATATAGGGATGATGCGATGCCATGAAATGCAGTCAATTTCCTTTATAGTGCCGGTTTTAGAGTCTAACACATGCAATCTGATATTTAACGACTGATTTGCTAATATGTGAAATATGAATACCGTACACTTCTAAATGAATGCAAATGATAGGAAATTTGCCGGTTAAAAGATGCAGTATTTTCGACTGATCAGTAACATTCTCCATAGGTAGAAGAGATTTTTCTAGCACGGCCGTCGGAGAGTTCTTGCGCACCCTCCTAAGTGGTTCAAAGCTGTTCTCGGTCGGAACAGCAGCATCGACTTTCATCGTTGGAGCTGGCGGAGTAAATCCAGAAGGGGAGCTGTCCCCAGCTTTTCTCACTTGGAGCCAGTGGCGACGTCGAGCATGCCTTGCAGATGGTATTGGCTCAGCTATGGGGGGTGGCTTCATCATGCCCCCTGCTCTGGTGGAGGGTTGCTGCCGGTGTCAGCCTCTTGAAGACTGATGTCCACTGAGAAGAAACGTCCAACCTGTCGAAGATTGACCTTTGGGCAGTGGAAGCAACTTTGGTGATCTCACCCGAAACGGGAGTTGGAGTGGAAAGTCTAGCGAAGACCGATCCCTTAGCAGGAGAAGCCTCTTTGATGATTTCGTTTGCTTGAACAGGGATGGCTATCCGTTTCAGGATAACCCCCTTAAGTACCATGGGCTTCTTCACGGGCCCATTGGAGTTTTAGCCTAGTCTGTTAAAGACTGAGGCGTTGGATTTGGGCGACCTGTTGAAAGGGGCCGCGGTAGTCGTAAGCCGATCAAAGACCGATTTCTTCGGAGTTTCTTGCGATGGCACTGGGGCGTTAAAGCTCATTGGTGGGAGCATGGTCCCAAAGAACAGCCCAGTGGTGGGTTGCGTCACCTGTTCTACTGGCATCGCGAAAATGGAGGCCGCTTGAGGCCCATAACTCACTCCTCCAGACGGGGCGGAGTGGGAGTTGTTATTGCAGTTGGTGCAGTTGGAAGCCATTGATCTTCTTTTCTGCACGGCGCAAAATGCCAAATCTTAGTACCTCGAATCCAGGGGCAACCACATAAAACCGTGGTTCGTTCGTGAACACGACACACGAAGTGTGGAGTGGAAAGAGGAAAAGGTCCTACCGGGCGTGCCAGAATCTGTTCACCGCTGAAGACAGGGACGAAACCGCGTAGGTCGTCTCGCCTGAATTTGGGGACAGATGCTATTTGGTGCTTTCCTTCTACCTCTCCGAAGATGCCAAGTTGATTTATGGTACCGTGTATCTGAGGTTTGGACAGATGCGGCCGATATAGCAGACTTCGTCAGATTCCCCCTCGTTGAGGGGTTTTTGATTGTGGTGACGCTCTTCCCTGCAAGCGCAAGCCCCTGCAGTTAATTACGCTACCGCATCGCGGTAACCATTTTCTCCTTCTCAAGATGGTCACTTCGTGTCGTGTGCGTTTGTTTTGTTTTTGGTTGCCCGTGGATTGTATAAGGAGACTAATTTATGTTGTCGCCCGTAGGGCGTGGATTAGTCCAAATCCGTATTTTCTTAGATTTGGGTTTGGGTTGGGTTTAAGGATCGTTAATCTCGTTTGAGATGAAAATCAACTTAAACGTTTGTTAAGGATACATTAGTCTAATTTTAGACTAAGATCTACTTAACAGAATCGCTTCGATCCAAAAAAAGAGCATTTGGACTCTATTGTTTTAGTTTAGGGACATTGCGGTCCAATGGGTTTAAGGACATCATAGTCCGTGACAGTTTAAAGACATTATAGTCTGTAAAGTTTAAAGACATCATAGTCTATGAGTTTAAGGACCTCACTGTCCATAAAGTTTAAGGATATCATAGTCTATGAGTTTAAGGACCCCACAGTCCGTAAAGTTTAAGGACATCATAGTTAATGGAATGTCTGGTTGTCAGGACCCGCCACCTCTCTGAAAACATTGAAGAATTACAACGACACATATCAGAGGAATGAAGAGATGTACCCTTGAACCAATGTTGGTTGGGAGATCTGTAGTCAAGTTTGGGGCTAAGATCGGTTAAAAAGATTTATGAGCATATGTGCTCAATTAATCTGAATAAGGGACATATGGCCAACTTGGGCTCGGCCCACTCAGTTAAAATGTTGAACATTTAATTAGGCTCAGTCATTTTTTATTTAACAACGTTGAGTATTGGTTTGGGTTCTGACACCCTTTTTGTCTTTTATTGAGTGTTGAGCCCTCATTATGGTTTTGGGGCTTTATTTAAAGAACAGTTTATGTTCTCTCAGCGCCCACGTAAGGAGCACGTGGCGCGCTTGGCGCTGAGCGCCAGACTTAGAGCGCTAAGGCGCTTCCTGTGAGATTGCGCACACGTGAGGAGCACGTGGTGCGCTTAGCGCTGAGCGCCAGTCAATGAGCGCAGAGCGCTTCTTTTGAAATAGCGCACACGTGAGGAGCATGTGGCGCGCTTGGCGCTGAGCGCCAGTCAATGAGTGCAGAGCGCTTCTTGTGAAATAGCGCACACATAAGGAGCACGTGGCGCGCTTGGCGCTGAGTGGCAGTCAATGAGTACAGAGCGCTCTTTATTAAGTAGCGCCCACGTGAGGAGCACGTGGCACGCTTAGCGCTGAGCGCCAGTCAATGAATGCAGAGCGCTAGAATTGGAGCGCTGAAGCGCTCCTTTGGCCGTTTTGGTCAGTTCTGTGCTCTGAGAATTAAATTCTTGTTCATAAGAGACTTTGTCTCATAGATCTAAGAACTAAGTTCTTATTTTAATAGAAGATATTACAATCTCTTCTGTTTTTTGTGAAAGATTTTGTCTTTGTCTTATAGATCTGTGATCTAAAGAGAACTAAGTTCTTCTCCCCCCTTTTTATGATGAGATGCTTCAATCTCTTCTATTTTTATGAAAGACTTCTGTCTTTGTAGATCTATGATATAGAAAAAGAACTAGGTTCTTCTTCTTCTGATGAGCTGCTTTGATCTCTCTGTTTTATTTACCTTGAAGAAATTCTTTTTCCGAGAGCTTGCTCTTCTCTTTGAAATTTCTCAAAGTTTGTGGGGGGTTCCTCCTTTTGAGACTTGAAGTTTTGAGGCCTTTATATAGTGGAGGCTGATCAGTTAAAGCAATCTTTTTCTGATTGATTTAGGGATATTTCCCCACCATTGGATCTTTGATCCTGGAGCTTCTGTTTTACAGAAGACATCTTTCTTGTTATTAACAAGATTGGGAAATTATTTTCCCATACAGAGAATACTCTGTATCTTGGTGATTTTCAATCACCATTGGATCTTTGATCCAACGGTGCTCTGATTTACAGAGCACGATCTTTCTTGTTTGGAAAGATTCTGAGGAGTATTTCCTTAACATAATTTTATTCTGGTAATTTTATGATTTATCATCTTCGTTAGATCTTTGATCCAACGGTGGGGAACATTTTGTTCTAGCGCTTGGCGCTCTCGTGCTTTGCACGTGAGCGCTGTTTCAGAGTCTTTGACTCTTAGCGCTGGCGCTTTTGGAGCTAGCACTCTCGTGCTTTGCACTTTTATGAAACGCTGCTTCATTTCAAATTTCAAAATTTGAACAGAGCTTTGCTCTGATTGGGGGAAACAAGCACAAGGAACCGTTCGGCCACAGTACAACGACAATGGAGATTCAGGTTAGGTGTATTATGGTTACAGTCTCGTGCCACTTCTAACACCTTCCGTACCAGTCTACCCCTTATAAACCCCGTGATGTCTTGATTGTATTGTTTGAATTGTATATAGATGGACGACTTGCCAAAACCATGATATCAGTAATGGAACGGATATAATGGATGAACTTGTAAATGGAGTATATCCATGGTTCGGTTCAGTCAAGTTGTATAGATTGAATATATGGATTCTTGGATTCATGTTAAATATATACTTGAATTATATTCAAGTCAGATTGATTATATGGAGACTCGGTCTAAGTCAGACAATTAAAAGAAGAAATTGAAGTCCTGAATTATGTTTTGGTGTTATCGGTAACTGCTGCACATGGACGGCAGGATTTGTGTCTTTTTCAAAGACAATTACCGTATTGATAACACCGTTTGTTAGGTTGTCTATCTTAGATAGGCAAGCACCCATATCTCTGGCTCCCCGAGGCTCAAGAGACTGGTCCCGCTTAAACCTATGTTTACTAAGGTCCTCATTGTAATTTAGTATGACTTGAGGGGGTTTCATGAAAAATAATTTTGTTATACTTTCAAAATATACCTCAAGTATTTAATTATCGTCTTTAAAGTTTTTCATAGATGTTTCTTTTATTCAATGTGAAATTTCTAGTGAATATGACCTAGTTTTTAAAGTATAAAGTATTTATTTGAAATATTGGAATTGTATTGTATTTTCTTGTAAATGAGATGTTTTTCTTGAATTTTGGAAATGTGAAATATTATAAATATTAAAAATAGATATTTTGATATTAATTACATATATATTTATTTATTACAAATATAAGTTTTATTTATAATAGAAATCACATTTTCTAAAGAAAAATGTATTAAAAATCTTTCGAGATCGTATGCTCCTTGCGGAGCTCTGCATCTTACTCTACTAAGCCTGAGGATGTGCGATAATCCACACCATCCTGAAGGGGTTCCTCAAAATATGTTGTAGAGGCGCAATTGCAAAGATTTGTTAAATACACTTCTTATAGAAAAATGTTTTATAAGTTGAAGGTAGTTATATGTAAAGTCGTATTTTTCCAAATCTATGTTCCCAAATTCCATCGTGCTATGTTAGGTGTGTGTTTTGTGAGGTGGTAGGTCATTACCTCATGAGTTTTCTAAGGTAATACGGTTTAAAAAGTTTAAGCATGTCGAAATGAAATATGAAGGTATTTTAATGTAAAAGTGGAATAAAACTTGCTACGGTTATTATTTTGATGTCAAACTTATTCTATTGCCTTTGTTAATGTTTAATGGTCATGACATAAGAGTTTGATATTATTGTGTTTAAGAAAAATAGAACTTTTTAAGAAAAAACCGAATCGAAAGTCGGATTAACTCCGCTTCTGTCGGGTTTTAGTTTTGAATATTTTTAGAATAGAGAAAAGAAGAAGAAGTAGGGACCTACTGGATGATTGGCTAGAGGAGAGAAAGTGGAAGAGGTGGGAGTTGCCGGTGGATCGTTTCGTCGTCGGAAACTCCTTAAGTTGTCGCTGGAAGTTCGTCGGCGCTTCGCCCCTTTGGTAACTCCACTTGCACACAAAAGGATCTTGGAATTTTCTTGATAGTATTTGTAGGAAATTTCATCGTGAAGGGGTGTAAAAATAGAGTGGGTATTTATAGGAAAATTTATGGTTAGGGTGTGATAAAAATGCATTTAAATTTGCATTAAAATTGGGATTAAAAGGATTTTATTATTCTCTGTAATGTGCAGAGAATAAACAATATTGGGGTTATGGGGTGAGTTCAAAAGTCGCTAGGGTTAAAAAAAATTAGGGTTTGGGCTCACTAGAACTGGCGGTGCCGGCCTAACCTCACCTCTCGTCGGTCGGATTCGAGGTATGGGGGCTCGGATTCTCGCCACGTGTCCCTGACGCTTGGCCTAGCCTCGTGCACATGTTTGTTTAGGCTATGACTCTTGGTTTTACGTGTTGTGTACGTGTAGACTCTTGGGATTCTAAATACTTAAAAGAATTTAAAATAAAAATAATGTGTGGCTGATGGGATTTGAATTCTGGTGCTATGGATCAGCAGTGCAAGGTCTTGCCAGTGAGTTACAAGCTCTTTCTTGCTGTTCAAAAGTAAATCAAATTTATAACTCGTGTTCAGGCTTAGGTGTCCCTTTTTGTATTTTGAAAAATTTCGTACAGAAAGTTAGGGTTGTTACAACCATAAGGTCTTCTATGTAGCATTCGACGATCTCATGGATGAGGTCATCGAAGATCTTTGTCATAGTCCTCTGGTAGGCAGCGCCAGCATTCTTCAAACCAAAGGGTGTCACTTTATAGCAGAATATGCCTAATATGGTTCGGAAGGCGGTATGCTTTTGGTATTCAGGATGCATTTTTATTTGATTTTATCCTGAGGATCCATCCATGAAGGAGATGACCTCATGGGTAGACGTGTTATCAATCATCAGCTCGGCAAATAGTACTGGGAAGTCATCCTTAGGGCAAGCTTTGCTGAGGTCCCGAAATTCTACGCAGATGCGGACTGTCCCATTTTTCTTCATCACGGGAACGATGTTAGCGATCCAGTCGGGATATTGAACTTCTTGGATGAAGCCGAAATCAATTAGTTTCTTGACTTCAGCGAAGATACTCATCTCAAGTTCAAGTCGCATCCTACTTAGCGTCTGTTTGACTGGCTTTATGTCCGATGATATGGCCAGTTTATATACCGCTATTTTTTTATCTAAACCCGGCATCTCGAAATAGTTCCATGCGAAGCAGTCTTTATATTGCATGAGCACGTCTTTTAATGTGGCTACCTGTTTTTCAGATAGTAGCTCACTGACGAATGTCGGCTTCGGATCATTTTCTGTTCCTAAGTTAATCTTTTTTAGGTTGTCCGCCGTAGTGTGTATCCTATCTTTCAGCTCTTTTATTGCTGATGGAAACTCTGAGATCACATCTTCCTCGTCTTCATTTGCGAAGCACTTATGGAGGTCATCCATAGTCTCGTGCCCTCCCTCTTTTGAGAGGGTTATCATATGGCAGGTACGAGCATACTTCACCTTTTGTTGTCGAACCGGTCCTAACCAAACATTGTAGGTTCTGTTTGGGTAATGCTTTTGTGGCGGGGTTACCCTCCAGCTGTCGGATAACATAAACCTGCCTTATCGATACTGTTCTTCTACCCAGTCTTTGAAGGTAAAGCAGTTTTCAAGGGGATGACCTATTACTAGGTGATAGGAGCAATAATCCGGATGATGGGCCTCGTTTATTTGCTCGGGGTGCCGAGACTCCGGAAGTATCATTATTTGGTACTTCATGACAAGGTTGAATATTTTCTTTGTCTTTTCTTGAGGGAAAGAGTATTCCCAGCCCATCTTCTTTATAAAGGACAAGCTCCAATCGAGTTTTTCTCGATTGCACGACGTCTTGGATCCGCTTTGTTGTCTTCGAATGTTGTTTGTGTTTTTGGCCCTGTTTTTTCCTTCATTTAGGTGTTTTCCCCTTTCGTGAGAACATATATTGGGCCGGAGATGTAGAGGATTACGGTCTATTTTCTCCGCAGATTGCTGACTAAGATGCTAAGTCCTGGCCTTTTCATAAATGACCATTTCGCGGCTGTGGTTATCCCGGCTCTTTTGACAATCTTCTTTTATTAGCTCTTCGAGAGACAGACTTAACGTTCTTAGAGCAGGATTTCGCTTTGTTTCGACGTCACAGCTATTTGGAAGAGCGTTTTCCGCTTCACTCAAGTTGTTTACGATGTGGCAACTGTGGATCTGCTCCCATTTCTTGGAACGAATGTATTCGAGACCGGTTGTCTCCATCTTCCCATTGGGCATCTTTCGCTGAGTCCCGGGAATATCCTAAATCTTTTTGTAGAATTGGGCTTGTCGAACAATTTGTTCGAGGGGTACACCTTGGCATCTTAATAAGCTTTTCAATCCGTCTGCATAATATTTTGGAAGATGGTTGGGTTGAAAGCTGTCGAGTACAAAATCGGCAGTATGCCAAACTTCTTTTTCTACTTTGGTCTCCGCAGATTGGTAGAAGATGATTTCCTTTTCACCTCTTCGCCCGAGAGGTATGTAGAAAGTTTGCAGTTCTTGTACGCTGTGTGCATGGAGCGCATAAAGTTCCTTGTAATGCCGAGGCGAAACCATTGTAATTTGTAAACTCTGATTTGTTCCGGCAAAAGTTTGCATTGGCGGGCGGACGGAGAACACTGTGTTGGCCTCGTCCTCAGAGTCGCTGCCAAAGACAAAAATATGAGTAGATGGTCTAGACTTATTTTTTTTCTTTTTGGGGCTGCCCCGAGTAGACTATTTCTTCATCTTCCTCGTTATCGCTCCTAAAAATCGAGATGGTGGCGACAGACTTCTGCTTATCCTCCGGTTTATGACACCTTTTCGTATCCTCGAAATCTAGTAGGATGTACTTTGCATCTTCGTATTTCCAGACTTCGTTTATAGAGAACGGATTTAGCTCTCCCGTGACGGTGTACTCCAAGCCATCCTTGAAATACTTCATACATTGATGTTGTGTGGAAGGGATGACATTGTACTCGTATAACCAAGGCCTGCCGAGCAAAGCGTTATAGCAAGTTCAGTGACGAGCACCCCAAAGCGTAGCGTCAGTATTACGGACCCAAGCGGTCGTGACGACCGTGAGTCAAACCCGGAGATGGTAATTTTATCTCAGGCGAGGTGCTGAACGTTCATGCAAATTACCCTCAGCACTCTTACGTTGAGAAGGTTAACGAAGGATCCGTTATCGACAAGGATTTTCCCTATCTTGATATCATAGCAGTACCCGGTGACGTATAACGGGCGATTATGTTCGCACATACCGAGGAGGAGTCTTCATCGCCGAATGTAATGTCGGCCGTTTGGACCTCTGCCAGTTCATCTTTCATCTTCTCTTCTGCGAAGAAAGCTTGGAACTGATCGAGCTCTTGTAATGCTTTGATCATGGAATCTCGTGCCTCTTTGGACAGGAAAAAAGCATCTAATATGCTCAGTTGTAAGGGTATTTTCCTCAGATGTTCCAGGACGTTGTAATCCACTTTGTTTTTCTTAGGTGCATCCCTTGCGGAGAGCTCTTTGGCTGCTGTTTCATCAAGGGCAATTTCCTCAGGGATTTTCCCTTTCCCTTTGTCTTTTTTGCTCAAACCTTTGTTTGTAGGTCCAAGATTCTTCTCCGGCAGTGTGCGGTTACACAACTGGATGTTCTCATATTTCTTCTCATCCTCTTCTTTTCCCGATGTGAAGTCTTCGAAGAGAGGGCTGGGGGGTATTTCGTCCTCAGAATCGCTCCCGAAAGTAAGAACTTGGGGTCTTTCCCATTTCGAACCGGTACCAACCATATGACAGTTGCCAGTCATTTCTTCATGTGTGTTTATCGCACTATTTTGCCGCTGACGAGCGCGAGCTTCTTGCTTCATCCTCTTGAAGTGTTTTTGACGGGCAACATATCTTTGCCACCACTTCTTAAAGGCACCGCATTCCTCAGTAGGATGGCTGACCCTCCGATGATATAGGCAGTAGTCTGCATGTGATCCTTCTCTATCGAGTCTTATGATCACGAGAGTGTTCCTTATGAGAGGTGGCAGCTTCATCCCCATTAACAGAGCTTTGGCGAACCGCTTCTCTATTTTGATCCTGCTCTTATTTGTAGCAGGTGTGCTTTAGTTTGGTTGGAGTACTTTATGACTCATCCTTGCCGCAACTTCTTTGTCCTGACGCTGACGCTTAGCCATTTCGTATATGGTTGTCTCGCATTCTTGGTCAACTTTGCTTTTTTGAAAGGTTTCGCTTAACAGCCTATCGATTGGGTCTTTTGGCCGTTCCGGGGATTTTAGCGCCGATTCTTCCCCCAGTCCCTCTGCATTGTTTTCTGATGTTGAGGGAGTTTCTTCGTCATATAACGACGAATGGGAGACTATGTGACAATTTGCTACACGGTCTTTGGTGTCTTCTGACGAGTCATTTCCTCATCATTGTCACTGTCTTTATCCTCAAGAATATGCTTAAGGAATTCTTCGAACGTGACCGGTTTTCGCGCCTTCTGGTTGTACTTCTCCAGCGCATCAATGTATTTTTGTAGATCTGTGCGCTTTTAGTCATACTCGGCAGGCTGCACAGGCTTCTTGGTCTTCTTTTTTTTCTTCGAAGACTTTGAAGGCTTGACTTAAGGTTTTTTCCCCTCGTCAAAATTTTTTGGTGCGGGACGAGATTTAACACCCCTTCGATTATTTCGGGTTCAAATGGGTCTTTCCACCTGAATGTTGGACATGCCTATAGATCCTTCAGCATTCTTTTGGTTTTTTTCCGAAAGAACGACTTCCAATGGAGTTTCTTCCACGAGTGAGCATGATGCCCCCTGCGCATCCACCTTTTTAGGAGTGTGTTTCTAGGGCGGGTTTACCCTCTAGTTATCAGACAACGCAAATTTCCCTTTTTGATACTGGTCTTCGACCCAGTTCTTGAAGACGTAGCAATCTTCAATTGGATGGCTCACCATTCTGTGATAGGAGCAGTAATTAGGGTTGTTGACGTTGCCGGGTTACAGTAGACACCGCGGGTCTGGCAATATGATGAATTTATTACACATTGCTAATTCAAACAGTCTCTTTGTCTTGTCGCGGGGAAACGAGTAAGCGCGTCCTAGTCTTTCCTCCAAGGATGGGAGCGGGCGAGCGTTGTTTTGGCTGGCAGCTGGTTTTAGGCCACTCGGTTGTTATTGCGTGTTGGCAACGAAGGCTACTTTCCCTTTAACCTTAGCATTTCGAGGGTCATTATTTGAGGAGGAGGGCCTATGGCCCATCTGGTCCGTTTGGGCCAGTTTATCTATCAGAGCCTGGAAGGTAGTTGGTTTGAAGAATGTCATGAACTGAGACACAGTCTTTTGAGGATCAAGGGTCCCGATGAACATGCCCATGGCAGGGGATTCTTCAATGCGCTGTTCACATTTAGACCACATGTTCCTTCACCGGATCGCGTATTGGACCCAGGTTTCTCCCGGCTTTACCCTGGCATTGATTAATGCCGTGATTTGAGTACGTTCGGTCGCACTGGCAAAAAACTGTGTGAACAACAGTTCCATTTCTGCAAATGTTTTCACAGAGTCATTTGGGAGCTCCGAGTATCATTCGAAGCTGTTTCTGACAGGCTGCAAATGAACTGGCGAAGCAATAGTTTGTCGTCGCCTCCGGTTTTGCCGCATAGAGCTCTGAATTGCGTGATGTGTTGATGAGAGTTGCATGTTCCTTTGTATACATGGAACTTAGGGATCGTATATCCCGGTGGGTATTTGATTTGATCATACCAGCCCGGATGTGGTCGTCCAGTTCTGAAAATTTGGCCAGCGGCCTCATTAGCTTGATGAGCTTTTATTTGTTGAGCAATATAATTATCAAGGGTGGCCTTGGAGATCGTTTCTTCTTTGGATGCCGATAAGGCCGGACGAGGGTTTAATGTTTCCCTTCTATCATCCTCGATGATTATTAGCGGATCCTCGGCCGGGGGTTCAGGTTGGAGCATCATTCCAACCATGTCTTAGAACAAGAGAGCCATTTGCTTTATGTTGGTAGCTTGCTCAACGGCTTCTTTGTCCTTTCTCTCGAGCACCCTTCGCAGGAACTCTGTGTCGGTCTCCTGCTCTTGGTGCTGTTCAGCTTCTTTGTCCAGAATTTCATTCTGTCTGGTAAGTGCTGTCATTTTGGTCAGCATTTCCTGGAGCTTTTGTTGTTTCTTCTGAGCTTTAGTCAGCGACCGAGTTTGCGGTCAGTGACTCACCGAAGCACGGCTTTCTTATTTTCCCAAAGCCATATAGAACGAATGTATTGCTATGCCCCCGGCCTTAGGGCGTTTAGGTCTATTGCCTTTGGATTTTGCCGCGGGCGGTAGACTTTTCTCCAGCCTTGTTCTTTTATAAGAGATTGGAGTTGAAGAAGCCGTTGTGACAGGAACCTGTTTAGAAGAAGTCCCCCGTTGTATGGCGGAGGAGTGGTCTTTTTCTTGCCGGCCCTTGGATTTCTCAGGTCGATGAGAGTAATCTTTGTCAATCATAGAATCTTGGACTTTCCACCAGACCCTATGAATTTGCGAGGAGAGCCGCTGATGAGGCCGCTCCGGCTTTGCCTGCACAGGGACCTCTACTGGCATATAGGTGATTTCTTCAGCAGTGTCAACTTCCACTATTTGAGCTGGTGGTGTGAGTCCAGAAGGGGAATTGCCCCCAGCTTCTCTCACTTGGCGCCAGTGGCGACGTCGAGCGTGCTTTATTGAAGGGACCGCCTCAGTTTTGGAAACGGCTTCATCATGCCCCTGATTTCGCTGAGGAGTTTCAATCGGTGTCAGCCTATTAAAGACCAACGCCCTTCTTAAAGTTTGAAGAGTGTCGACAATTCTTTTGAAGACTGACCATCTGGTAGGGGAAGCGCCTTTGATGGCTTCGCCTTTAGGAGGAGTTAGGTGGGCTATCCGTTTTCCGATAGCCCCTCTAGATATCACGAGCTTCTTTGCCGGTCTGTTTGGGTTCTTACTCAGCTTGTTGAAGACTGAGACGCCAGATTTGGACGGCCCGTTGAGAGGGGCCATTGTGGTTGCCATTCGATCGAAGACCAACTTTTTAGGAAGTTCCTCTTGCGGCGCTGAGGCACCGAAACTCACAGGCGGGAGCATGGTCCCTAAGAACAATCCAGTAGTAGCTTGTGTGACTTGCCTACTGGCATTGAGAAGATAGAAGCCGTGTTGGGCCTATAGGTCACTCCTCTAGTTGGAGTGGAGCAAGAGTTGCTGTTGTATGCAGTGCATTGAGAAGCCATTGATTTTCTATACAGGAGAAAGACACCAAGTCTTAGTACTTTGTATCCAAGGGCAACTATAGCGAACAACGATTTTGTTCACGACACACGAAGTGTGAAGTGTAAAGAGGAAAAGGTCCCACCGGGCGTGCCAGAATCTGTTCACCACCGAAAGATCGGGCCGAGACGTTAGGATGTTTCGCTTGAATTTGGGGGAGGATGCTATTTGGACTTCTCCATCCACCTCTCCGAAGATACCAAGTTTATTTATGGCACCATATATCAGAGGTTTGGACAGATGAGACTTTTGTAGCAGACATCATCGGATTCCTCCTCATTTGTGAGGGGTTCTTGAATGTGGGGACGCTCTTCCCTGCAGGCACAAGCCCCTGCAGTTAATTACGTTATCGCATTGCGATAACCACTTTCTCCTACTCTAGCAGTTCACTTCGTATTGTGTGTTATTTTGTTTGTTAAGGTTGCCCGTGGATTGTATACGGTGACTAATTTATGCTGTCGCCCGTAGGGCGCGAGTTAGTCCAAATCCGTATATTTTAGATTTGGATTTTGGTTTTTGGACTCAGGTTACATATTCCTTTAGTTCAAAAATATTTTGTTTTATTTAAGGACCGTTAATCTAGTTTGAGATTAAGATCAACTTAAATAGATGAGTGAGTATTTGGGCCCAATTTATTTTAACTAAGAATAAGTTAGTCTTATTTGAGACCGAGATCAACTTAGCAATATTTTCAGGATCATTAAATTTTATTGAGATCCAATATTTGGGCATTTGGGCTCAACTGCTAGAGACTTAACCAATTTGGGCTTAATCTGCTCGGTCTTTTTTTGTTCAAATGTGCTAAGCATTTATTTGTAGCTCTGGCGCTCACGTGTGAAACACGTGAGGCACTCAGATATGGGCGCTGCCCAATCAGTGCTGATGTAACGACTCTGAAATCTCTGTACAAAAATTTTTCTATTAATATACACAAAAGAGTTTGGCATCCTGTGTATGAGTTATAAGTTGCTTTTGTTAAATAAAATCAAGAAACAACTTGTAGCTCACTGGTAAAGCTCCTGCACTGCTGTGATGTAGCCTGTGTGTTCGATTCCCATCAGACACAATTATTTTTTCTGATTTTTATTTTTATTTTTTGGAAGCCCAAAAGTGTCACACCCCGCTTCCTAAAAGAAGGTGAAGGATGATGTGGTATGGTCCGCAACCTAACTGTAATGAAGGTGGTCTATTCAATACAGTTATGTTAAGCGTATGAATATCTATATGTATCAAAAAAAAATAATAAAAGCCGAAGGCATATATTTCGATTAACCAAACTTTATTACATCCCAAATGAATGAGTAAAATAAACTAAATAGTTTAATTACATCAAAGAAGAAGAAGAAAATGCCCTAAACATGTGGGGAACAAATAAAAATAAAACTAGCTAATCCTCTATCGTCAAGTCTATATAATCTTCATTAATAGACTTTCATTAATAGGCTCCACAACTTTGTTCCTCCAATATTTAACCTAATAAAAGAGCAAATCTTTGTGGGAATTTAAAAAGGCAGCGCCTCACGTGCTTTTCACGAGGGCGCCAGAGCCAATCTTATAAGATTAAATCCTATGGGGGCGTCGCACGTACTCCTCACACGGGCGCCAATATGCAAAGCACAAAAGAGTTTATTACATAAGAGTTACTCTTATATGGCGCTGATTAAGAGAGGTTTTGTCGATCAAAAATAATTACCGCAATCAAGAACGGCGTCGCTTGAAGCTAGCCGGTGAATACGGGTCGGTCCACAGGGATGTGTAAATCTTCTTTAAGTTCTTACGAGTTAATTCCAAAAGGTGTTTGGAAGTTTAATTAAATCTAAAAAATCGAAGTTGTGTGAAGGTAGAATTAGAAACTTGCTAGGATTAGGTTTAGGGAAAATTTGGTAATTAAAGATTTACATCTCTTTCCATTGCCATCAATTAAATCAATCATATTAGAGTTATGGTAAATATTAACAAAGGTGATTAGGATGATTGGGAAGATTGATTCTTCCTCTAGATCCTTGTCCTCCTTTCTTAATCTTCACCCTAACCTCCATGGAAAACCTTAAGATCCGGGCCTTTAGACTACGGAGTTCACCGTTACCTTGAAGGTAAAAGTGCCGTAGGGAGCGGAATCAAAAGGTATGCATGGAGTTCTAATATTCATAAAAGTTTAGCGATGAAAAGAGATGAGAGATCTTCATCTCTCAAATCCTTCCCTATTCCTAACCCTAACAAGCGAGGAAATTACTCGCTCATTGAGGGGATGAAAGAAAACAAGAATTTATCGAAGAAAGAAAACATCGATTGCAATTTAATAAAGGCTAGACTAAATTAAATTAAAGTGAGAAAATAAGAACAGATAAAAAACTACAATTATTGCAAAGAAATTAACCTACTTACTTTTGATGCACTCTTAGAAAAAAAACAGAATTTTATTTCATGAGAAGAGGCATAAGAAAATACAAGGTCTTGGGTTCTATTTATAGGACATAGAAACCCTAGGGCTACAGATTGCACCGCATGTCTAAAGTTACAATTATACCCCTAAAAAGATCTCTCCAGAGCCGTCACAAAATATGGAAAAATTTAAGCGCACTAGGGCTCCTTTCCGCCGCGGAAGCGCCGCGTATATGGGCTTTGGGCCGCGCTTCCGCGGCGCAATGATGAGCTCCTCTTTGTATTTTTCTTGGGTTGCTTGGTATAACTCTGGGCTTCCTGGTTCTGTATTCAAATTATCATTTGGGCTTCTACAGTGATACCAGATTTTCAACGAACACTTTGCAATGATTCTTGCAACCGTCTTTCTTGCAAATTTGGATCTTTTGTTGTTTTGTTGATGGTGAACCGTTCTTTTGCTGAGCTTTACTAAGATCTTCCTTTTTGCTGGTCAAAATCCTTCTTTTGTGTCGTCTTTTGTGTTTTTCACTGTTTTCGTGCCAAGAACCTGTAACCTGTAACATGTAGCAGACATGGGTCAAAAGCACCTGTTTTTATTCTTAAATGCATAAGAATGGGGCATACAAAAATGCAATATTATGTGATAAACAAATACCCCCAAACTTATCTTTTGCTCGCCCTCGAGCAAACTTATTATTTAAAAATCTAACCTAGTCACACTTTCGCAGGGAAACGCGATTGCACTGAGCTCGTGCAACAAGCCGTTAAACCTCTAGGTGTCCCTAGTAGGAGGAGTGTTGTCTCCTGAGGGTTTTCAGCGGATACTACCCACAAAATCCTATCAACTTGGTTTCTCGACTTTTGTTCTCCATTTAGGTTTTCTAACAAGGAATTCTATTATCGTCGACCCGCAAATTATCCACCCATATTCTTCACACTTCCTCATTATTTAACTTAAGATTACATATATCCTGTAGAATTACCTAGCCTTCGGCATTTCTTAAGTTTTCCTTCTAGAGTTCCATCTCCACTTAGGAATTTCTATCAACTCTATTAAAGACACAAGTTCTATTCTTCATTCCCTTCTCTTATCTAAACTCTAATCACATATCCCCACGTGTGTGTAAATATCACCCCTACACTTGGAAATTCAAATCAAGCAATCGTACTCCCGCCCATTGTCCAAAGCACTGGTGAGACTTCGCTTTCGCATCCTTCATGCGACTGTTAATACTTCTTGAGGTACCAACAACCGATTACCAGATGCGTTAGCACTTTAAGGCGTACTTCCTAGTTTTGCAACACCCAAGGCTTTTAGCAATAGCACCTTTGCTAAATATGTTTCTATTTTTTTTTTCTCTCTCTTTTTTTTTAGCCTTAAGTAATCACAAAAACCAGTGTCCATTTTTTTTTTTTTATCCACTTTTTTTTTCTTTTTCATTGTGCTAAGGACGTTAGACAAGAGTATTTCAAGGTCTCTTCTACTAATCCAAGTTTCAAGGTGCGTGTTTGTGCAATTTTGTAGGGTATACATTTTCAGAATCTAGACTTAAGCTAGGAACTATTTTTCAAACTTATACTCTAATAAAAGTTTTAATACTTTTCCTTCGTTTCGACTTAGCCCAAGAACTGAACCCAAAATTTGCCTATTTCTAAATAACCTACAAAGACATATGCTTTCCACAGTTAAACTCTAAGGAAGGTTATTTTTAGGGTTTTTAATTTGCTAAGTCTAAGATTTAGTTTTTCCTAGCCAGTTAACCTATCTATCAAACTCAAGTCAATTAACCAGAATTGAATACATTAATTTTTATAATTTTTGAAATTTTTCAATTTTTATGGGTTTTTCTGTTTTCTAATTTTTTTTTTTATTTTTCAAATTTTTCAAATTTTTATGATTTTTATATAAAGATGCAATGCAGAAATTTACATATGAATGCAAAAGGAAAACTTACCGAACATACCCCCAAACTTATAATGGACAGTGTCCTCACTGTCATGCTGCACCAAATGGGTTGATAATATCGGCGAGTTCCTGCTTATTATTATATTTACATAGTATACACACCCCCAAACTTATTTGAAAATATAGTTTTGAAAGAAAAAGAAATTCGAGGGTGAAGGTGGAGGGAAAATCAATCGGTGTAAATCGGCTCCTGCAAGAACAGGAGCTCCTCCGACGGGTCCGCTGAGAAGAACGGTTTCAAACGATGTCCATTCACTTTGAATAAAGTGCCGTCTTCTGGATTCTCAAGATCAACCGCACCATGCGGATAAACGGTGCGGACTACAAAAGGTCCTCTCCATCTAGAACGGAGCTTGCCGGGATGAAAGTGTAACCGAGTATCATATAATAAAACCTGTTGACCCGGTTTGAATGTCTTTCGCAAAAGGTTTTTATCATGAAAAACTTTAGCTCGGTTTTTAGCAATCATGGCATTATCATATGCCTCATCCCGCAGCTCCTCCAGTTCATTTAACTGCAGCTTTCGATTGCTGCCCGCATCTCCTGGAGATAGATTCAGCTCTTTAATGGCCCAAAATGCTTTATGCTCAATTTCTACTGGAAGGTGGCAGGCCTTCCCGTAAACAAGCCGGTATGGAGACATGCCAAGATCGGTCTTGTATGCAGTACGGAAAGCCCATAGTGCATCGATCAATTTTTGTGACCAATCTTTACGGTTTTTAGAAACCGTTTTCTCCAAGATTTGCTTAATTTGCCGATTCGAGACCTCGGCTTGCCCACATGTTTGGGGATGGTATGGCGTTGACAGCTTATGGGTGATAGAGTATTTGCGCATTAAGGACTCAAAAGTCCTATTGCAAAAGTGAGAACCATTATCACTTATGATTGCGCGAGGGTGCCCAAATCGAGAAAAGATGTGATCTTTCAGAAATCGAACGACAACCTTGTTGTCATTCGTTCGACTTGGTATAGCCTCGACCCACTTTGAAACATAGTCAACAGCCAAAAGAATATACACATTTCCGAAAGAGTTGGGAAATGGTCCCATGAAGTCTATACCCCAAACATCAAAAATGTCTACAACCAAAATTGGTTGGAGCGGCATTTCATTTCTCCGCGAGATCCGGCCCAAGTGTTGGCACCGGGAGCAAGTTTTGCAGTATTCGAATGCATCTTTGAAGAGTCGTGGCCAATAGAAGCCACACTGCAAAACTTTCTCGGCTGTCTTCTTTGGGCCAAAGTGCCCGCCACATGCTTGATCGTGGCAAAAAGACAGCACACTCTTAACCTCATTTTCAGGTACACACCGGCGAATGATTTGGTCGGAACAATATTTAAAAAGATAAGGTTCATCCCAGTAAAAATGCTTTACTTGGGACAAAAATCGTAGTTTGTCTTGTTTCAACCAATCGTTAGGTATCAAGCCGGTGGCTAAGTAGTTTACAATATCGGCGAACCATGGTTCGCAGGAAACAGTCAAGAGTTGCTCATCGGGGAAAGCATCAGTGATGGGCAGTTCAAGCGTGGGCGACGAAGGAAGTCGTGAAAGGTGATCGGCCACTACGTTTTCACATCCCTTCTTGTCCCGTATGATAAGGTCAAATTCTTGGAGCAAGAGGATCCAACGTATGAGCCTAGACTTAGCATCCTTCTTCGCAAAAAGGTGGCGAAGAGCTGAGTGATCCGTGTATACTATAACTGGAGAGCCGATTAAATAAGGCCGAAATTTTTCAAGTGCAAACACAACCGCTAAAAACTCTTTTTCTGTTGTTGTGTAGTTTAATTGGGCCTCATTTAATGTTCGGCTAGCGTAGTAAATTACATGCGGCATTTTGTTAATGTGCTGTCCAAGAACAGCACCAATGGCAAAATCTGATGCGTCGCACATAATTTCAAAAGGGTGCGTCCAGTCTGGAGATGAAAGAATGGGCGCAGAAATGAGTGAGTGTTTCAAAGACTCGAACGCTTTCATGCAAGTTGAGTCGAAGACAAAAGTAGTGTCCTTGGCCAACAAGAGAGTCAAGGGTCTAGCAATCTTGCTAAAGTCCTTGATGAACCGTCTATAAAAACCGGCATGGCCAAGGAAAGCTCGGATATCTTTGACGCATTTAGGAGGAGGAAGATTAGAAATGACTTCGATTTTAGCTCTATCAACCTCTATGCCGTTTTGCGAGATCACATGTCCTAAGACAATGCCTTCTCGTACCATAAAGTGGCACTTCTCCCAGTTCAAGGTCAAGTTCTTTTCCCTACAGCGGGTGAGAACCGCGTCAAGATGCCGTAAACACTCATCGAAGGAGTCACCAAAGATGGAGAAATCATCCATAAAGATTTCTAAAAACTTCTCCACCATGTCCGAAAAGATCCCCATCATACACCGCTGAAATGTAGCGGGTGCATTGCACAACCCAAAGGGCATGCGACGATAAGCAAAAGTGCCAAAGGGACAAGTAAATGTAGTCTTGTCTTGATCCTCTTTGGCTATGGGGACTTGATTATAACCGGAATAGCCATCTAAAAAGCAGTAGAATTCATGCCCCGCTAATCGTTCTAGCATTTGGTCAATGAATGGTAAAGGAAAGTGGTCCTTCCTTGTCGCGGCATTGAGTTTCCGGTAGTCGATGCAAACTCGCCACCCGGTTTGGGTGCGAGTAGGAATTAACTCATTTGCCTCATTGGTGATGACCGTGATGCCCGATTTCTTTGGCACGACATGAATGGGGCTAACCCATTGGCTATCCGAGATAGGGTAAATGATACCGCTATCAAGACACTTAACAATCTCCTTCTTAACCGCCTCCTTCATGATGGGGTTGAGGCGTCTTTGTGGATCCCTTGCCGGCTTGGCATCATCCATCAAGTGTATATGATGTTCGACTATGAGGGGACTAATCCCCTTGATGTCCGCCATAGACCAGCCGAAAGCTTGCCGATTATTGTATAAGACCGTTAAAAGAGCCTTCTCTTGCTCAAGAGCTAGAGAGGCTGATATGATAACAGGTAAGGTCTCATTTTCACCTAGATAGGCATACTTTAGGTGCGACGGCAAAAGCTTTAGTTCGAGTTTAGGTGGTGAAACAATAGAGGGTAACAATGGAGTAACCGTTTCAAACTCGAAGGATTCCATCAAAGGTTCAAATTGAGTGTACGCTACCGAGTCGGATGGTTCAACTAACTCATCCGAAAAAGCAAAAGACTCAAACTCGGGTGGAGAGTCTTCAAGATCATCAACAAAGGTGAAACACTCATAATCTTTGTCCGACGTGAAAGCTGTGTCGGATTCTAGGAGGAACGCACTAGTGGCGTCAATAATACTGTGATCAAACATGAAATTCTCGAACTCACAGTCCTCCTCCGCGATCTCATCGATCGAGCACACATCAAGTACGCTAGAATTAGGCTCGCAAGGCTGACTTCCTAACTTGAAAATGTTGAGTTCAACTGTCATCTTGCCAAAAGATAGATTCATGGAACCATTACGACAGTTGATTACCGCGTTAGAAGTCGCGAGGAATGGTCGACCAAGTATCACCGGAATTTGATTACGGGGGTTAGCGACAGGCTATGTATCCATAACAATAAAGTCCACGGGGAAAATGAAATCCCCTACTCTAATTAACACATCCTCCAACTCTCCCCTAGGGTGGGTGATTGATCGGTCGGCCATTTGGAGAGTGCAATGAGTAGGCTTGAGCTCTCCAACGCCTAATTGTTCGTACACCGAATAAGGTAGCAAATTGACACTAGCACCAAGATCTAATAGTGCTCTATTGATGGTCTTGTTCCCAATTGTGATCGAAATAGTAGGACAACCGGGGTCCTTGTGCTTTGGGGGTAAAGAATTGACAAGAGCATCACTAACAGCACTAGCTACAAAAACTTTCTTTGGTACTTGTGACTTCCTCTTTTTGGTGCATAAGTCCTTTAAGATTTTTGCATATGAAGGAACTTGTTGGATTGCATCCAAAAGAGGGATGTTTATGCTAACCTGCTTGAATAACTCTACAATCTTCTCCATCTGTGGAGTTGGTTTATTGGATCTCAACCGATTTGGAAAAGGAACATTTTGAAAAGTTGTTGAGTCCAATTCTTGTGGATCAGATTGTTGAGTTGGAACGGAACCCCGTGTAGATGTGTTCGTGTTGTGAGGAGAGGGTCCATTCGAGCTAGAAGAAGTAGAGCCATGTGAAGGATGGAGAATAGGCTCTAACGAAGAAGAAGAGGAAGATGAAGAAGGTGAAGAAGATGAAGAACCACCGGCCGAGGTGTCATGGTTAATACCCACATTGTTTTGCAGCACTCTTCCGGATCTCAACGTGGTCACAGCATTCACGTTATGATTCTGCTGTTCATGTGCAACATGTGCGTGACCGGGATTTGGGAGTGGTTGAGACGGAAGCTTTCCTTTCTCTCGCTCTTTCAATGCTGCGTTGAGTTGTGCAATTTGTGCCTCAATAGCCTTGATGCTTTGATCGTGTGAGGCACTGTTTTGCACCAAAGATTGAACAGAAGTCTCTATCCTAGCTGTGGATTGTTGTGATTGCACCAAAGTTTGTGCAGATTGCTTTAGGAATGCTTCTAGACTTCTTTCGAGCGAGCTAACAGCATTTTGAGGGGGAACAAAATTGTTGGGAACAAAATTGTTCATCTGATTAGGGTAAGGTTGCTGTTGGGGAGGCTGCTGAAATTGAGTTTGTGGAGGTGCTTGTTGTTGTTGTGGAGGAGGAGCTCTTTGAAAATTGTTGTTTCCTTGGACTTGTTGATTGTGGTTCCAAGCGAAATTAGGGTGGCTCTTCCAACCCGGATTGTATGTTGAAGAGTATGGATCATTTCTTTGTCGTTGCTGAAAGGCAGCATTGACTTGATCTTGTCCTTGAGTGGATGCAGTGTAAGGACACTCTTCAGTGAGATGTGATGGATCCGAACAACACGCACAAATAGTTCGTGGGGGCACAACAGGAGCAGGAGAAGGTGCTGAGATTTTGGTCTCAAGCGCCTCTATCTTTTTCATAAGAGTGGCCATCTCGGCCTTCATAGCAATTGACATCTCTACTTGATGTATACCTGCCCTAGGTTGACCAATAGAAGAAGATGATGTGGTCTTGGTGCTCTCCCACTGAATCGTTTGCTCACTAAGATCCTCAAGAAACTGCCATGCTTCATCACTAGATTTGGACAGAAAGTGACCTTGACTAAGGGTTTCTAGCAACTGCTTCGTTGCCGGGTTCAATCCCTCGTATAATGTTTGGCAAAGTTGCCATCTTTCGATTCCATGGTGAGGGCATTGAACGAGAAGGTCTTTGAATCTTTCAAAACATTTCCAAAATGGTTCGGCAGGAAGCTGTGAAAATTGAATGATTTCATTACGGATTTTTGCAGTTTTGTGATGAGGATAGAACTTTTTAAGAAAAGCTTTCACAAACTCGTCCCAATTTCTGATTGAGTGTGATGCGGTGCTGTATAGCCACTTCTCGGCTAGGTCACATAAGGTGAAAGGAATGACCCTTAGCCTTATAGCGTCATCACTTAATTGGGTAGTTTTCATCATGGCGCAAACGTTTTGGAATTTGTTGATAAAGATATATGCATCTTCGGATTCCAAACCATGAAACTTAGGCAGCATGTTGATGAAGTGGGGTTTGATCTCAAAGTTGTCCCCATTAGCCGGTGGAAGGGAAAGACAAGTGGGAAGGGCGGTGCGGATGGGGTAGAAAAGATCCTGGAGCGCGACTCGTGCGGGCGCTTCGACAGGCGGAAGATTCGGGTTATTCGCACCTAACGGAGGCGGAATCATTCCCGTCGGCAAGGTATAGTTGGGGTCGTGTCCCGACATACCTTTGAAAGAATGTGATGGTGAAAGTGAAGAAGTGGACAAGATTTCGACTTCGGAGTCGAAAGGTTCGTCGGTCGGTACCAACGAAACACGGACTAATCGGGCGCTAGGGTCCCTAGTCCAACCGGACATACACCAAAAGGGTTAGTGTAGTCGAGACAGAATGTGAGTGCAAAGATTCTTTAGCGACAAGTTGCAAGTTTTGAAAAGATTAACTTTTTTCTTTTTAAGTGTGCTTTTGCAAAAAGATTTTGAAAAGAGACTAGTGACACAACTGCAATTAACCACACATGCACAATCAGGCCTAAGTCTAGGGTTGCCTAGGTCAGCTAGACAGCTCCTAACTGTTCCAAAGGGCTAGATATAGAACCTCAAACCGCCTCTTCACGGACAAGTACGGCCAGGTAAGTGGGAAGGAACCACCACTACAGTGGGCCTAATTAAAAACCACTAGCCTAGTCACCGCAATGTCGGTTAGGATAAACGGCCGATGCCTATACTAGTCCTCTGTCCTATTGAGCTCGACGTCCTTAGGGCTGAGTCTAATATTTTTTAGATTAAAAGTGGTCAATGCAGATGCTTTAAGTGATTTCTGGGGTCCTGGGAAGGGTAATGAAATCCCCACCCAATCTGAATTGGTCAATAGCCCCTTAAAGTCAGATTAAAGTATGCAAAGCAGTAAATCACTTGCAATCAATTTGCTTTTAAGCGCGGCGCAAAGAATCCTGCAGAAAATCAATTATTGGAAGGGGGAAGAAGATTTTTAGCGCGAAGAATCCTGCAGAAGATTTGACAGAGATTTATGGAGATTTGAAGAGGGGAAGAATAAGGAAACAAACAGTGCAAAAATCTCGCAGAGAAGGCTCCAAGCTGCGGCGGAAGCGCGGCACGAGCTAGGGTTATGCGGCGGAAGCGCGGCGCTATGGGGGCTTCAGGTCTCCAACTTTCTTCAGCTGCTCTGGAATTCCAATATCCTCCTTTTCTGATGTATAGTTCTCTGTTTCCCTTTCAGTGTTGCTTCAGATCCGTCAAGCCTGCAAAGATTCACAAAGAAACCCTTCAAACAATAAAAGATGATATATTTTATTTATTTTTTTATTTATTTTTTCAGATTTTTATGATTTTTTATGTTTTAGATTAACCCGAAATTACAAAAAGAAAATTTTACGCCATCCCCGGCAACGGCGCCATTTGATTAAGAGAGGTTTTGTCGATCAAAAATAATTACCGCAATCAAGAACGGCGTCGCTTGAAGCTAGCCGGTGAATACGGGTCGGTCCACAGGGATGTGTAAATCTTCTTTAAGTTCTTACGAGTTAATTCCAAAAGGTGTTTGGAAGTTTAATTAAATCTAAAAAATCGAAGTTGTGTGAAGGTAGAATTAGAAACTTGCTAGGATTAGGTTTAGGGAAAATTTGGTAATTAAAGATTTACATCTCTTTCCATTGCCATCAATTAAATCAATCATATTAGAGTTATGGTAAATATTAACAAAGGTGATTAGGATGATTGGGAAGATTGATTCTTCCTCTAGATCCTTGTCCTCCTTTCTTAATCTTCACCCTAACCTCCATGGAAAACCTTAAGATCCGGGCCTTTAGACTACGGAGTTCACCGTTACCTTGAAGGTAAAAGTGCCGTAGGGAGCGGAATCAAAAGGTATGCATGGAGTTCTAATATTCATAAAAGTTTAGCGATGAAAAGAGATGAGAGATCTTCATCTCTCAAATCCTTCCCTATTCCTAACCCTAACAAGCGAGGAAATTACTCGCTCATTGAGGGGATGAAAGAAAACAAGAATTTATCGAAGAAAGAAAACATCGATTGCAATTTAATAAAGGCTAGACTAAATTAAATTAAAGTGAGAAAATAAGAACAGATAAAAAACTACAATTATTGCAAAGAAATTAACCTACTTACTTTTGATGCACTCTTAGAAAAAAAACAGAATTTTATTTCATGAGAAGAGGCATAAGAAAATACAAGGTCTTGGGTTCTATTTATAGGACATAGAAACCCTAGGGCTACAGATTGCACCGCATGTCTAAAGTTACAATTATACCCCTAAAAAGATCTCTCCAGAGCCGTCACAAAATATGGAAAAATTTAAGCGCACTAGGGCTCCTTTCCGCCGCGGAAGCGCCGCGTATATGGGCTTTGGGCCGCGCTTCCGCGGCGCAATGATGAGCTCCTCTTTGTATTTTTCTTGGGTTGCTTGGTATAACTCTGGGCTTCCTGGTTCTGTATTCAAATTATCATTTGGGCTTCTACAGTGATACCAGATTTTCAACGAACACTTTGCAATGATTCTTGCAACCGTCTTTCTTGCAAATTTGGATCTTTTGTTGTTTTGTTGATGGTGAACCGTTCTTTTGCTGAGCTTTACTAAGATCTTCCTTTTTGCTGGTCAAAATCCTTCTTTTGTGTCGTCTTTTGTGTTTTTCACTGTTTTCGTGCCAAGAACCTGTAACCTGTAACATGTAGCAGACATGGGTCAAAAGCACCTGTTTTTATTCTTAAATGCATAAGAATGGGGCATACAAAAATGCAATATTATGTGATAAACAGGCGCCGCACGTGCTCCTCACGCGGGCGCCAATATGCAAATCATATAAGTACCTATCATAAGAATTAAATTCAAGTAGCGCCCACGTGCATAACACGTGAGCGCCAGCGTCCAAGTTCATATCAGTAGAATTAAATTCTACATTTCCCTAACAAAAGTTGGGATATTCTCTTTTAAACATAGCCGTTGGATCAAAGATCCAATGGAGATGATAATCATCAAAATATATAATTAGGAAAAAGCATCTCCTAGACTTTCTAAATAAGAAAGATACTCTTGGTTGGATCAATAGTCCAAAAATAGAATAAAATTCTATTTTTGGGAATATATTCTCTCAATCTTTCCAAATAAAATGATTGTCCTCTGTAAAACGGAGAACCCCTGAATTAAAAATCCAATGGTGATTAAAAATCACCATTTTACAGAATAAATTCTGTATATGGGAAAATATTTCCCCAGTCTTGTTAAAAAAGAAGAACAACATTTTCTGTAAAACAGAAGTTCTTGGATCAATGATCCAACGGTGGGTAAAATTCCCCAAATCAATTTTGAGACTAATTAAATCAATTGGAATCTCTCAATGAGAGATTTTCTCAAAATCAATTAACAATCCGCCTCCACTATATAAAGGAGGGGGAGGGAGAAACACCCACACACAGAGAGGAGAGACCATAGACCAAGGAGAGACAAGCTTCTGAAAAATACAGCGAGCTCTCGAAAGAACAGAGAATTTAATTCTCAAAGAAGAAGATCTTCCTTCTCAAAACCCTGGGTAAAAAAAGTAGAGATCAAAATATCTCATTTAGCTATTGAAGGGTTTAACCCTTTTAACAGAAGTTAGTTCTTTCTCTGGATCTAAGATCCACAAGTTGAGAATTTAATTCTCATTGGGAAGATATTGTTCTTGAGAATAAAAAATTCATAGGAGAACATGGACACAAGAACATGAAAAATATGGAGTCCATAATACATCAGGAATTTAGTTCCTTCAAATCAAGAACTTAGTTCTTTAAAAAACTGATCCAAAATCCTCAAAATAGTGGTCTTGGTGATCCTTAATGGTCAAAACACTATTAAAAGAGGTTTAACCTCTCTACAAACATTAATAGATATTAAATTTCCATATAAAAGAAAATCCAGTGCCTTACGTAAAAAAACGTAGGCGCCCAAGACAGAAAGCCGGCACCTCATGTGCTTCCCATGTGGGCGCCCTTAAACAAAGGGCCAGCGCCTCAAGTGCTTCTCACGTGGGCGCCCAAGATAGAAGGCCGGCGCCTTAAGTGCTTCCCATATGGGCGCCCTTAAACAAAGGGCCAGCATCTCATGTGCTTCCTACGTAGGCGCCCAAGACAGAAGGCCAGCGCCTCACGTGAAATACACGTGAGCGCTGAATTAAAGTGCTTAGCACTTCATATGCAGCCAAAATGGCTGAGTGCTTAGGAATGATTGGGCAGCGCCCAGTGCCGCACGTGCACCTTACGTGGATGCCATAAAAAGTGCTTAGCACTTCATGATTAGTCAAAACGACTAGGGTGTTCAACACTCATTGAGCAGCGCCCATCACTTAATGCTTCACATGATATACATATGAGCGTTAGAGCTCAAAGGAGTGGTTAGCACTCTTACATAAAAAGAAAAGGGCTGAACAAACAGAGCCCAAATAAGTGATTAGCACTTTTGGAATAAAAAAAGAAAAGACTAAGTAGACTAAGCCCAAATTGGCTAGGTCTCTGAAGTTTTCTAGCAGCTGAGTCCAAATGCTCTTTTGCTGGATCTTAAGGAAAAATGATCCTAAAATGTTGTTAAGTGGATCTTAGTCTCAAATTAGACTAACGTATACTTAGCAAAAACATATTGAGCCCCAAATACTCATATAGATTTAAGTTGATCTTAATGTCAAAACGGATCAACGGTCCTTAAATCAAACAAAATATTTCTGAACTGTAGGAATATAAAACAAAATTTCAACACCCCATCAAGAAAATCCTTGACCCAAACCTAAATCTATAATATACGGATTTGGACTAATCCGCGCTCTACGGGCGACGACATAAAATAGTCTGCGTATACAATCTACGGGCAAGCAAAAATAAACAAAACATACACACGACACGAAGTGAACTGCCGGAGCAGGAGAAAGCGGTTATCGCAATGCGGTAACGTAATTAATTGTAGGGGCTTGCGCTTACAGGGAAGAGTGTCCCCATAATCAAAAAACCCCTCATAAAATGAGGGGCGGTGTCTGTCCAAATCTCCAATATATAGTGCCATAAATCAACATGATATCTTCGGAGAGGTGGATGGATAAGTCCAAATAGAATCTGCCACCAAAATTCAGGCCAGACATCCTAACGTCTCGGTCCGTCTTTCTGCGGTGAACAACATCTGGCACGCCCGGTGGGACCTTTTCCTCTTTCCATTCCACACTTCGTGTGTCGTGTTTCACGAAAAAAATCACAGTTTGCTATGGTTGCCCTTGTATTCAAGGTACCAAGATTTGGTGTCTTGCTCCTATGCAGAAGTGAAAATCGATGACTTCCAACTGCACAACATGCAACATCAACACACGCTCCGCCCCAACTGGAGGAGTGACCTACGGGTCCAACACGGCCTCCATTTTCTCATTGCCGGTGGGAAAAGTTATGCAAGCTACTACTGGATTGTTCTTTGGGACCATGATCACACCCGTGAGTTTCGGTGCCTCAGCGCCGCAAGAGGAAGCTCCCAAGAGGTCGGTCTTCGATCGACTTGAAACCACTACGGCTCCTCTCAACGGGCCATCCAAATCTGGTGTCTCGGTCTTCAACAGGCTGAGCGAAAGCTCAAACGGGCTAGCAAAGTGGCTCGTAATACCTGAAGGGGTTTCCCCAAAACGGATAGCCCTCCCAACTGCTCCTACGGGCGAAGTCGTCAAAGGTGCTTCCACTATCAGAAGATCGGTCTTTGAAAGATTGGCTGTTTCACCTCAAACTCTGCTAAGGATGCCAGTCTTCAATAGTCTGGCACCAACAGCAGCCCCTTAGCAAAGCCGGGGACATGAAGAAGCCGCTTCCAAAACTGAGGCCGTCCCTACCGCGAGGCATGCTCGACATCGCCACTGGCGCCGGGTGAGAAAAACTGGGGGCAACTCCCCCTCTGGACTTACCCCACTAACTCCAATGGTGGAAGTTGACGCTGCTGTTCTAACCGGGAACAACTTTGATATGCTAAGGAGGGTACGCAAGAACTCTCCAACGATGGTGCTAAACAATTCTCTCCCACCTGCAGAGGTTACAGTGCAGGAAAAACCAGAGCAGCCCCATCAGCGGCTCTCCTCATAAATTCATAGAGTCTGGCGGAAAGTCCAAGACTCTGTGATCGACAAAGACTACTCTCGTCGACCAAAGAAATTGATGGTTCAGCAGGAGAAAGACCATCCCTCTGTCATACAGCGAGGGACTTCTTCTACACGGGAGCCTGTTACAATGGCTCCTTCAAGTTCAACTTCCCATAAAAGGACGAGGCTGGAGAAAATCCTACCGCCTGCGGCAAATTCCAAAGGCAATGGACCCAAACGCCCCAAGTCTGGGGGCATGATCGTGCATACAGTCTACATGGCTTCCAGGAAAGAGGAAATCTGTGCTTCCGTATGTCATCTACCATAAACTCGGTCGCTAACAAAAGCTCAGGAGCAACAACAAAAGCTCCAGGAAATGCTGACCAAAATGGCAGCACTCATCGGACAGAAAGAAAGTTCGGATCCAACAGCCAAACAACATCAGGAGCAGGAGACCGATACAGAGTTCCTATGAAGGGTTCTTGAAAGAAAGAACAAGGAAGCTGCTGAGCAAGCTGCTAACATAAAGTAGATGGTGCTCTTGTTCCAATACATGGTTGGAATGATGATCCAGCCAGAATCCCTGGCCGAAGATCCGCCGATAATCATCGAGGATGACACGGGGGAAACATCAAACTCTCTTCCGGCTTTATCAACGGTCAAAGAGGAAATGATCTCCAAAGCCGCTCTTGATGATTATATTGCTCAACAAATACGAGCGCATCAAGCTAGTGAAGCGGCTGGCCAAATCGTCAGAACCGGGTGAACGCATCCAGGCTGGTATGACCAAATAAAATACCCGCCGGGATATACGATCCCCAAGTTCCATGTGTATAAGGGGATAGGAAACCCACACCAGCACATCGTGCACTTCAAAGCTTTGTGCGGCAATACTAGAGGCGATGACAAACTTTTGCTTCGCCAGTTCGTTAGCAGCCTGTCAGAGACGACCTTTGAATAGTACTCGGAGCTCCCAAATGACTCTGTGAGAACATTCACAGAGATAGAACTGCTGTTCACACAGCGGTTCGCCAGCGCAAGCGAGCGCACCCCAATCACGGCATTAATCAATGCTAGGTTAAGTCCAGGAGAAACCTGTGTCCAATACGCGATCCGGTGGCGGAACCTATGGTCAAAGTGCTAACAGTGCATCGAAGAATCTACAGCCGTGGGCATGTTCAACGAGACCCTAGATCCTCAAACGACTATTTCCCAGTTCATGACATTCTTCAAATCGACCACCTTCCAAGCTCTGATCGATAAACTGGCCCAAATGGACCAGATAGGCCACGGGCCTTCCTCTTCAAATAAGGACCCTTGAAATAACAAAGGTAAAGGGAAAGCGGCCTTCGTTGCCAACACGCAATAACAATAGAGTGGCCCAAAACCGGTTGCTCGCCAAAACAATGAGCGTCCGCGTCTATGCCTGGAAGAAAGGCTAGGACGCGCTTGCTCGTTTCCCCGTGACAAGATGAGGAGACTGTTCGAGTTGGCAATGCACAACAAACTCATCACGTTGCTAGACCCACGACGTCCACCGCAACCCGGCGACGTCAACAACTCCAACTACTGCTCCTATCAGAGAATAGTGAGCCACCCAATTGAGGATTGCTACGTCTTCAAGAACTAGGCGAGGACCAGTATCAATAGGGAAGTCCGCGCTGTCCGAGAACTGGAGGGTGAATTTTCTCCAGAAGCACACTCCCAAAAAGGTGGATGCGCCGGGGGCATCATGCTCGCTCGTGGAAGAAACTCCATGGGAAGTTTTTCTTTCAGCCAAAACCAAATGAATGCTGAAGGATCTACAGGCATGTCCGGAAGTCAGATGGAAAAGTCCACTTGAACCCGAAATCATCGAAATGATGTTGAAACCGCATTCCATACCGAAAATTTATGACAAAGGGAAAAATCCCCAAGTCAAGCCTTCAAAATCTTTGAAGAAAAAGAAGAAGACCAAGAAGCCTGTGCAGCCTACCGAATATGACAAACGCACAGACCTACAAAAGTACATCGATGCGCTAGAGGAGTACAACTAGAAGGCCCCGACAACGGTCACCCTCAAAGAGTTCCTCAAGCATATTCTTGAGAACGAAGATAGTGACAACGATGAAGAAAATAACTCATCAGAAGAAATCGAAGCCTATGTAGCAAGTTTCCACATGGTCTCCCATTTGTCATTAAATGACAAAGAAACTCTCTCAGCGTTAGAAAACAATGCAAAGAAACTGGGGGCAGGATCGACGCTAAAATCCCCGGAACTGCTAGAAGACCCGATCGATAGGATATTAAACGAAGCCTTTCAAAATAGCAAACCTGACCGAGAACGCGAAACAGCCATATACGAAAAGGCTAAGCGTTAGCATCAGGATGAAGAAGCTGCAGCAAGGATGAGTCGTAAAGTACTCTAACCAAACCAAAGCTTACCTACGAAAAATAAGAGCAGGATCAAGGAAGAGAAGCGGTTAGCCAAAGCCCTATCAATGGGAATGAAGCTGCCACCTCTTATAGGAAACACTCCCGGGGTCATAAGCCTCGACGAACAGGATTCACATTCAAACTACTGCCTATATCATCGTAAGGTTACCCACCCCATCGAGGAATGCAGTGCTTTCAAGAAGTGGTGGCAAGGATACGTCGTCCATCAAAAACACTTCAAGAGGATGAAGCGCGAAGCTCGTCGATAGTAAAAAAAGTGCGACAGATGCGCATGAAAAAATGACTGGCAAATGTCATATGGTTGATACCAGTCCAGAAAGGGAAAGACCCCAAGTTCCTACCTTGAGGAGCGAATCTGAGGATGAAATACCACTCAACTCTTTTTTCAAAGACTCCACCTCCGAAAATGGAGAGGAGGAGAAGAACTGCAAGAATATTCAGCTGCATAACCGCATGCTGCCTGAAAAGAACCTCGGACCCACAAACAAAGTTCGAGCAGAAAAGACAAAGGGAAAAAAATCCCTGAGGAAATTACCCTCGACGATGGAGTTGTCAAAGAGCTCGTAGCCAAGGACCCACCTAGGAAAAACATGGTGGATTACAATGTCTTAGCACATTTGAGGAAAATACCCTTGCAACTGAGCATATTGGATGCTCTCCTCTTGTCTAAAGTGGCACGAGATTCTCTGATCAAGGCGTTACAAGAGCCTAATCAGTTCCAAGCTTTCTTCGCGGAAGAGAGGATGAAAGATGAATTGGCAGAGGTCTATACAGCTGATGTTACATTCAGCGATGAAGATCTCCTTCTCGGTATATGCGAACATAATCGTCCGTTATACGTCACCGGGTACTGCCATGACATCAAGATAGGGAAAATCCTTGTCGTCAACGGATCCTCCGTCAACCTTCTCAACGTGAAAGTGCTGAAGGAAATTTGCGTGAACGTTCAGCACCTGGCCCAAGACAAAATTACAATCTCCGGGATTGACTCGCAGTCGTCATGGACGCTTGGGTCCATAATACTGACGTTACGCTTCGGGTTGCTCGTCACTGACATCAAATTTCATGTCATTGACGCCAAAACTTGCTATAACGCTCTGCTCGGCAGCCCTTGGTTACATGAGGACAACGTCATCTCTTCTACACAACATCAATGTATGAAGTATTTCAAAGACGGCTTGGAATACACTGTTACAGGGGAACTAAATTCGTTCTCCATAAACGAAGTACAAAAATATGAAGACGCAAAGTATTTCTTACCAGACTTCGAGAATACGGAAAGGTGTCATAAACCGGAAGATAAACAGATGTCCGTCGTCACCATCCCGATCTTTGGGAGCAATACCGAGGATGATGAAGAAATAATCTACTCGGGACAACCCCATAAAGAAAATAACAGGCCCGAACCATCTAATCATGTTCCGGTGTTTGGCAGCGACTCTGAGGACGAGGCCATCGCAGTATTCTCCATCCGCCCGTCAATACAATCCTTCGCCGAAGTAGATCAGAGTCTGTAAATCACAATGGCTCCGCCTCGGCATTACAAGGAACTTGATGCGCTTGATACATACAGCTCACAAGAACTACAGACTTTCTACATACCTCCCAGGCGAAGAGATGAAAATGCGATCCTCTTCTACCAATCTATGGAGTCCAGAGTAGAGAAAGAAGTCTCGCACAGTACCGATTTTGCACTCGACAGGCTTCAACCAATCTGTCTGCCAAGATACTACGCGGAGGGATTGAAAAGGCTGTTAAGATGCCAATGTGTACCCCTCAAACAAACAGTTCGACAAGCCCAATTCTACAAAAAGATTTAGGATATTCCTAGGACCCAGCGAAAGATGCCAAATGGGAAGATGGAGACAACTGGGCTCAGAAACGGTCGGTCCAAGAAACAGGAGCGATTCCATAATTACCGCATCATAAATAGCTCCAATGAAGGAGAGAACTTCCAAATAGTTGTGATGTTGAAACAAAGCGAAATCCCGCTCTAAGAACGTTAAGTCTGTCGCTCGAGGAACAAATAGACAAGATAATAAAAAAAAAGCTTGTCAAAAGAGTCGGGACAACCACAGCCGCGAAATGGTCATTTATGAAAAGGCCAGATCACAGCGTCTCAATCAGCAATCTTCGGAGAAAGAAGAATGCAATGCCCTTTATCCCTAGCCTACTGTACGTTCTCGCGACAGAGGAAAAGCCCGAAATAGAGGCAAGAGCAAAGCTAAGAACACAAAAAACATTCAAAAACAGCAAAATGGATCCAAGAAGCCGTGCAATCGAGGAAAAGTCAATTGGAACCCGTCCTTTATAAAGAAGCTGGGTTGGGAATACTCTTTCGCTCAAGACAAGAAAGGAAAATATTCAACCTTATCATGAAGCATTAAATGGTGACGCTCTCGGAGTCTTGGCACCTCGAACAAATAAACGAGGTCCATCACCCGGATTATTGCTCCTACCACTGAGCAATAGGACATCCCCTTGAAGACTGTTTCATCTTCAAAGACTGGGTCAAAGACAAGTATCAACAAGGCATGTTCGCTTTATCCGTCAGCTGGAGGGTAACCCCACCGCAAAATCATGAGCCAAAGAGAACCTATACCACAAGGATAGGACCATCCCAACATCAAGAATGGAAGCGAACTCATACCTTCAATGTGATAACACTCTCAAAGGAGGGAGGACACGAGTCTATGGATGACCTCTTCAGGTGCTTTGCAAATAAAGACGAGGATGAGGTGATCTCACAGTTTCCACTAGCACCAAAAGAACTGGAAGATTGGATACACACTATGGCGGATAACCTAAGGAAAATTGACTTAAGGTCGGAAAATGATCCGAGGCCAACGTTCGTTAGTGAGCTTCTATCTAAAAAACAGATAGCCATGTTAAAAGATATGCTCATGTAATATAAAGACTGCTTCGCATGGAACTATTCCGAGATGCAGGTCTAGATCCAAAAGTAGCGGTACATAAAATGGCTATATCGCCGGATATCAAGCCAGTCAAACAGGTGCCGAGAATTTGCAAACTGTCTTGTGATTTTCTGAATAATTCCCTTAAGTCTCCATTGTATGCACACGATCCTCATTTTAGGACAATTTTCCGTCTTTTTGCATCCAAGCCCTATTACCTGTAATAATTCATGAAAGATATCCGGAATAGCATAATATATGATAATAAAATGATAAATAGGTTAGAAAAATATGCAATAAATTACACTAATCATATATTTAAACAGGTAAGAATAGAAAAATGTCATTTTATCCTTTCCTTTCTTCTTTCTCCATTCGCCGAGCATCTCATATTCTCTTCTTTTACAAATTTTAACACCAATCCCACTCCAAAATATTCGCATGAAACCTCTTTTGCGGTCGGTGACTCACCGAAGCACTGCTTTCTTCTTTTCCTGAATCCAATTAGACCGAATGTATCATTATGCCCCCGACCTTGGGGCGTTTAGGTCCATCGCCTTTGGACTTTGCCGCGGGCGGTAGACTTTTCTCCAGCCTTGTTCTTTTATAAGAGATTGGATTTGAAGGAGCCATTATGACAGGCACCTGTTTAGAAGAAGTCCCACATTGTATGGCGGAGGAGTGGTCTTTTTCTTGCAAATCCTTGGATTTCTCAGGTCGACGAGAGTAATCTTTATCAATCACAGAGTCTTGGACTTTCCGCCAAACCCTATGAATTTGTGAAGAGAGCCGCTGATGAGGCCGCTCTGGCTTTTCCTGCATAAGGACCTCTACGGGCAGAGGTGATTTCTTCAGCACCGCCGTGGGGTAGTTCTTATGTGCCTTCCTGAGCGGATCAAAGTTATTCCCGGTTGGAATAGCAGTGTCGACTTCCACCATTGGAGCTGGTAGTGTGAGTCCAGAGGGGGAATTGCCCCCAGCTTCTCTCACTCGGCACCAGTGGCGACGTCGAGCGTGCTTTATTGAATGGACCGCCTCAATTTGGAAGCGGCTTCATCATGCCTCTGATTTTGCTGAAGAGTTTCAATCTATGTCAGCCTATTAAAGATCAATGTCCTTGTTAAAGTTTGAGGAGAGACGGCCAATCTTTCGAAGACTAACTGTCTGGTGGGGGAAGCGCCTTTGATGGCTTCGCCTTTAGGAGGTGTTGGGAGGGCTATCCGTTTTAGGGTAGCCCCTTCAGGTATCACGAGCCTCTTTGCGGGCTTGTTTGGGTTCTTTCTCAGCCTGTTGAAGACTAAGACGCCAAATTTGGATGGCCTATTGAGAGAGGCCGTAGTGGTTGCCAGTCAATCGAAGAAAGACTTTTTAGGAGCTTCCTCTTGCGGCGCTGAGGCACCGAAACTCACAGGCGGGAGCATGGTCCTAAAGAACAATCCAGTAGTGGCTTGTGTGATTTATCCAACTGGCATTGAGAAGATAGAAGCCGCGTTGGGCCTATAGGTCACTTCTCTAGTTGGGGTGGAGCGAGAGTTGCTATTGCATGCAGTGCATTACGAAGCCATTGATTTTCTGTACAGGAGCAAGACACTAAGTTTTAGTACCTTGTATCTAAGGGCAACCATAGCAAACCACGATTTTGTTCGCGAAACATGATACACGAAGTGTGGAGTGGAAAGAGGAAAAGGTCCCACCGGATGTGCCAGAATCTGTTCACCGCCGAAAGCCCAGGCTGAGACGTTGGGATGTCTCACCTGAATTTGAGGGAAGATGCTATTTAGACTTCTCCATCCACTTCTCCGAATATACCAAGTTGATTTATGGCAGCATATATCGGAGGTTTGGATAGATACGACCATTGTAACAGACTTCATCAGATTCCCCCTCATTTGTGAGGGGTCTTTTATTGTGGGGGCGCTCTTCCCTGTAGGAGCAAGCCCCTGCAGTTAATTACGTTATCGCGTTGCAATAACCACTTCCTCCTGCTCCAGCAATTCACTTCATATTGTGTGTTATTTTGTTTGTTATGGTTGCCCATGAATTGTATACGGTGACTAATTTATGTTGTCGCTCATAGGGCGCGGTTTAGTCAAAATCCGTATATTTTAGATTTGGGTTTTGGTTTTTGAACTCAGATTATATATTCATTTATTTCAAAAATATTTTGTTTTATTTAAGGACCGTTATTTTAGTTTAAGATTAAGATCAACTTAAATAGATGAGTGAGCATTTGGGACCAATTTATTTTAACTATGGATAGGTTAGTCTTATTTGAAACTGAGATCAACTTAGCAATATTTTCAGGATCATTAAATTTTATTGAGATCCAACAATAGAGCATTTGGGCTCAGCTACTAGAGACTTAGCCAATTTGGGCTCAGTTTGTTCGATCTTTTTTTGTTCAAATATGCTAAGCACTTATTTGTAGCTCTGGCACTTACGTGTGAAACATGTGAGGCGCTCAGATATGGGAGCTGCCTAATCAGTGCTAATGTAACGACTCTGAAATCTTTGTACCGAAATATTTCTGTTAATATACAGAATAGAGTTTGACAGCTGTGTATGAGTTATAAGTTACTTTTGTTAAATAAAATCAAGAAACAACTTGTAGCTCACTGGTAAAGCTCCTGCACTGCTGTGACATAGCTTGTGTGTTCGATTCCCATCAGACACAATTATTTTTCTGATTTTTCTTTTTCCTTTTGGGAAGCCCAAAAGTGTCATGCCCCGCTTCCTAAAAGAATGTGAAGGGTGACGTGGCATGATCCGCAACCTAACTGTATTAAAGGTGGTCTATTCAATACATTTACGTTAAGCGTATGAATGCCTATAACATGCTGGATTTGTACCAACACAAAATAATAAAAGCAGAATGCATTTATTTTGATTAACCAAACTTTATTATATCCCAAAAGAATGAGTAAAATAAACTAAATACTTTAATTACATCGAAGAAGAAGAAAAATCCCTAAACATGTGGGAAATAAACAAAAATAAAACTAGCTAATCCTCCGTCGTCAAGTCCACATAATCTTCATTAGTAGGCTCCACAGCTTGATCCTCATCATAATGCACATCCTCATCTAACGGACATTCTATAAATAGAGAAAAGAGAAAAGGAAAGTTTATCAGCGAGTTATACTCGAGTAGGATTGCCTCATAAGGAAATAAAGATACAAAAATGTGCAAGTGTATATAGGTATAATGTGTGTGTACAGATGTAATGTATATAGGTATAAGGGTATGAAGTGTATGCAAATAAGGCATGTTGAATGAGGTATATGTGAATATGGATATGTTGTATGAGGTATCTGTTAGGTAAAAGTTCGCATTAGTTTGTTAAATAAGGGTTCGAATACTCACGATTATTCCGTTGTGGCCACAGAACAACAACTGGGGAAGTGAAATGCAGAGTTTCACCTCCCGGGATCATGATCGAGTAGTAGGGGAATCCGAGTTCCGCATCTCCTTGCCTAATCAAACTACACATCCCCGTTATTCAGTATAGAGTTTTTGATGAATTAGAGTTAGTGCGTATATCATCTAGGCATGGAATTTCCACATTATATGTCATCCACATATTGGATTATCCGCCCTTAAAGTAGGGTTAGTAATTGCCCGAATATCGGGTTAGTATTCGCCCGAAGACCGGGTTAGTATTCGCCCCAAGTCCGGGTTAGTAGTCGTCCGAATATCGGGTTAGTAGTCGTCCACATATTGGACTGTTCACCCTGCCTGCAAGGATCTTCATATATAAAGTATTCCATACCTAGTTCCGCGCTTACTAACCCTAACCGAATCATGTGTTAGGTTTGTCGTAAGTTCGTATTCAAATAGTTGATCTCATTTAATATAGTCTTCCAAAACCACTCATTTTATCTTGTTACCTTTTAAAGTCTGTAAGGTGTATCATAATATTTTATAGAACTCTTAATTAATAAAGATCATGGCATTTAATGGTAGTTATTGTTTATAAGAAAACCATGATATTTTAGAGTAATTATAATTTTTGGAAACCAATGGTATTTTAATGAAAATATCTTTTTAATGAAAGATTATGGTATTTATTTGAAATTATCTTTTAATAAAGTTTTAGGTATTTTTTTGGAAAATATCATTTATGAAGGTTATGGTTTTTTGCTGAAAATAGCCTTTTAGTAAAGATCAAGGTATTTAAATGAAATTATATCCTTTTAGGATGGATTAAGTTATTTTATTGTAAATAATAATTTTATAAAGTTATGGTGTTTATTTGGAGATAACATTTTAGAAATACGTCCTTGTTGGCAACCGCTGCACATGAGCGGCAGGATTTGGGTCATTTTCAGGGACGATTACCTATCAACCATATCCTATAGAATTAAAGTATTTTATTAAAGGTGATATTCTACAAGAATAACTCCGTGTTGACAATCGCTGCACATGAACGGCAGGATTTGAGTCTTTTTCAGGGACGATTGTTTAGTAACCACGGGGTGTTTCATGTAAAATATTACCCTATTAGAATATCTTATTAAACCTTAGTTAAAAAGCTGTAAAAAGAATATTAATATAAAAAAAATTCTCTAAGTGAAAAGGCGTTAAGTTTGAAACCATAATATAATTATTTAGATTAGTATTACCCCTTTTCAAAAGGTAAAAGGATTTTAATAAAACTAAAGTAATTAATGGATAAGGGTAAAAATAAAATATCATTTTAATGTATCCAAGGTATTTTATTCACAAAGCCCTATAAAATATAACGTATTAATAAAATAAGGGTATTTTTGTGGAAGTAATGTGCGATATGTTATCAAAAATAACCAATATGATATTAGAAGGTATGTGTGTGAGCATGAGGGATAGGTCGTTATCCCGTGATGTTAACTTCAAGTCAAGGATTTTTCATTACAATAATACAGTAACATAATATGCATGAAGGGTTTAACAACGTATTAATATAGGTTGCAAGATTATTATCATGTCTAAGAAATTCTAATTGAAGGAGGTGATAGATCAAGTGATGAAAGGTAGATCCTACCTTTGTTTTGAGATGAAGGTCGACGGATCGAAAGCGTAGACCTATACTAAAACCTTAATAACTCCGCGCTCGGATTTTTCCTCGATTATTGGGCGGAACCAAAGTGTAGGCGTCGTCGATACGAAGGTCGGGATATTTTTTTTTCAGAATTTTCGGAGCTCTGTGGTGTGATAAAATAGAGTTGAAGGTCTCTATTTATAGTGTCTTTCTCCCAACAATAAAATCCAAAAATCCTGTCAAATACCACAAAAATCCGCACCCAAAATGATTTGCAAATCATTGCTTGATGATTTGATGCCGCCGAATCGTGGCCATTGGATCTAAATCCAACGGCCTATGAGCCGCCGCCGCTCGCCATGTGGCCGCGAGAGAAGGGTCCACACGCTTGCTGGTGAAAGCGCATGGTCCCCATCCTCGTGGGAAGACGCGCACGATCCTGGGCCGTTGGATTCGAGATCCAACGGTCTAGGTTAAGGAAGGTTTAATTGTTTTTTTTAAATATATACTAAATCTAAACTGTTTATTTTATAAAACCAATTTTTTTTTCAAAATTTGTTAAAATAGGTAAAAGTATGGGAAAATTATGGAAAAATTTCAGAAAAATATATTTTATTGTTATCTTCAGTATAAAAATGATTTTGGCTAAAACTAAATAATATTTCCATATATATGATATTTGTTAGTTATTATAATTATATACAAAAATCTAGTTTATTCTTAAAAATATTTTAATTTTGAAATAATCATAATATATAAATTATTTTAAGACATTATAAGATTCCATTAAAACATTTTAAACCCAGAAAAATATAAATAGCATTTAGAAAATTCCTTTAATTATATTTAAATGCTTTACTAACCTTACTTTGAATCATTAAAATAAAATATGTTTCTATCAACGAAACACGTAAATAATTACTTGATATTGGAAAATTAGATAAGAGATATTTTATTAGGAATTAGAAAACACGATCGTTACAATCTACCCTCCTTAAAATAATTTCGTCCTCGAAATTATGAAGGTAAGAGAAAATTTACATAGGGGAAAATCCAAATAGGTAAGTATACTCATCCTCTCTTTCCCATATAGACTTGCCCAGGGAGTCCTTCCTCCACATGACCCTAACCAATTTGATCGTCTTGTTCCTCAAGGTCTTCTCCTTCTGGTCTAGAATCTCACCGGTTGTTGTTCATAGGTTAGATCATCCCCTACGGTGATTTCAGAATGATCCAAAACGTGACCAGGGTCTCCGACATACCTCCTTAACTGTGAGATATGGAAAACGTTATGTACGCCTTCCAAAGAAGGTGGTAAGGCTAGGAGATACGCAACCTCCCCAACTCGTTCGAGGACATCGAAGGGACCTGTGAACCGTGGGCTAAGTTTTCCGTGTTTCCCAAAACGTATTACTCCCCGGTTAGGAGAAAACTTCACAAATACGTGTTCTCCTGGTTGAAATTCTAGAGGCCTTCTCTTCGTATCAGCCCAATGTTTCTCCTGATCTTGTCCTATGTGTAAATGTTCCCTGATTGTTCTTATCACCTCCACTGTCTCGACAATCATCTCGGGGCCCAAACGTTCTCGATCCCCAATATCGTCCCAACTTAACGGTGACTTACACTTCTGCCCATATAAAGCGGCGAAAAGCGCCATGCTGATACTAGACTGGTAGCTATTGTTGTAAGCAAACTTTACCAAGTGTAGATGATCTTCCCAAGATCCTTTAAAATCCAATATATAGGCCCATCGAGAATCTGAATAACCCATTCTGATTGACCATCGGTCTGAGGGTGGTAGGCGGTACTGAAACTCAGATTCGTACCCAGACTCTCTTGTAGACTTTGCTAAAACTGAGATCTGAAACGTGTATCTCGGTCGGACACAATGCAAATTGGTACTCCATGCAATCTGACAATCTCCTCCATGTACCTATTTGTGAGGCTTTCAGTTGATTGACCGACTCGAAAAGGAATGAAATGTGTCGACTTGGTGAGTCAATCTACTATCACCTACACTGCACCGTTTCCTTTGGGGCTGCAAGGGAGTGCAGTCATAAAATCCATTGTGATGTTTTGCCATTTCCATTCGGGTATCGGTAGGGGCTGTAATAGAGCTGTTGTCCTGTGGTGTTCAGCCTTTACTTGTTGGCAAACTAGGCATTTGGACACACTCTTGGCTATTTCTCGCTTCATCCATGCCACCAATAGTTTTGTCTGAGATCCTTGTACATTTTTGTTCCTCCGGGATGAATAGAGTATGGAGAACTATGTTCTTCTCTTAATAATTATTCTCTTATCTCACCCTCAGGCACACAGATTCTGCTTCCATACCTTAAAGAACCATCTTCGTGGATGACAAAATCCGCCCACAGATTCCTTTCCACCTGTTCTCTGATCCCTTGCAATCTAGTGTCCCCACATTGAGCTGTCTTGATTCGTTCGACTAACATGGACTGAATTTGCATATTCATGAAGGATGCGAGCATTCCTGGTATAATCATCTCAATCTCTAGTTCATTGAGGTCTTGACGATTCCTCCAATGAGCAGTTAGACTCGAAACCATTGGTTGGCGACTCAAAGCATCTAGGACTACATTCACTTTTCCCGGATGGTACTGTAAATTTACATCGAAATCGTCCATTAATTCTAGCCATCTTCTTTGTCTCATGTTGAGTTCCTTTTAGGTGAAGATATACTTCAAGCTTTTATGATCGGTATAAATTTCTACCCTCTCTCCCAATAAGTAGTGCTTCTAAATTTTGAGTGCGAAGACAACTGCAGCAAGCTCTAAATCGTGCGTTGGGTAATTTCGTTCATGAACCTATAATTGTCTTGACTCATAACCCACCACCCTGCCATGTTGGTGTAATACACACCCTAAACCTTTTCCCAAGGCATCGCAATGTATGTCGAAACCTCCAGTTCTGTCGGGAATTGTAAGAATGAGTGCTGAGATCAAACAAGTCTTCAACTCTGAGAACGCTTCTTCGCAAACCTCACACCATATATATGGAACATCCTTCCGAGTCAAAGTATTCCGTGGTTCTGCAATCTTGGAGAAGTTCTTAATAAAACGGCGGTAATATCCGGCAAGTCCCAAGAAGCTTCTGATCTCCATAACTGTTCTTGGCGTCAACCATTTCTGAACAGCGATAATCTTGGACGGATCCACTGAAATTCCTTCACCTACCACAACATGTCCCAAGAACGCTGCCCACTTTAACCAAAACTCGCATTTGCTAGGCTTTGCATATAGTTGGTGTTGACGGAAGGTTTTGAGCACCACGCGCAAGTGCTCCGCGTGTTCCTCCTGATTCTTTGAATACACAAGAATATCATCGATGAAGATAACAACAAACTTGTCTAAGTATTCATAAAACACATGGTTCATCAAGTTCATAAATACTGCTGGGGCATTGGTTACTCCAAAAGGCATCACTAGGAAGTCATAGTGTCCATACCTAGTCCTGAAAGCCTTCTTAGGTATATCCGACATTTTTACTTTGAGTTGATGATAATCCATCTGAAAATCCAACTTTGAGAACACTCGAGATCCCTCCAATTGATCGGGCAGATCGTCTATCCTCGGTAAGGGATACTTATTCTTGATTGTTACCTTATTTAACTCCCGATGGTCGATGCACATCCGCTTAGTTCCATCCTTCTTAAGTACCAAAAGAATTGGGGCAACCCAAGGTGACAAGATCGGTCTAATAAATCCCTTATTAAGGTGGTCCTTAATTTGCGTCCGAAGCTCCTTCAATTCCGCTGGTCCCATTCGGTATGGTGTTCTCAAGATAGGTTGAATCCCCAGCACCAAGTCTATAGTGAACTCGATTGCCCGATCTGGTGGTAAAGCTGACACATCTGTAAGCAAGTCTTCAAATTCTCGTACAACCATCGGCATACTCTCCTCCTCCTGTACGGTGTATAACATCTCCTCCTTTCTCGGTATGCTGGATCTAAGGACTTACTTCCACTCTCGAATATGAACATTGGGTGGTCAAGGATTTCAAACACTACCATCCTTTGACGACAGTTGATGGTAGCGTAAAAAGTACTTAACCAGTCCATACCCAAGACTACGTCGAAATTTGGCATATCTATCACCATAAAGTTGGCGTAGAAATCTCGACCGCAGATCACCACGGGACACCGATCATATCCCATAGTGGACTTGATCACACCATTTCCCGTGTTGACATTCCATTCAGTGATGAGAGATGCCACTGGAATGGAACTGGCGGTCGCAAACTTTTGTGCCATGAAGCAGTGCGACGCGCTAGAGTCAAAAAGTATGAGTGCAGGTGTAGAGACTACTAGTAATGTCGGGACCCGGTTCTTGCTCACGGAGCAAAGTGCTACACGGAACAAAGTGCCACGCCAAGTGTCGTGTTAAGTGGGCAGGGGCCACCTCTTGAATCCGTGGGGGGCACCTCTTGAGTCCGTGTGACCCACTGTAAAACAATAGGGACTCTTCGGAATACATTCCAAAAGGGGGCAGATCTGTACTATAAATGGAATGATACCGCTCTTCAATACAGAGGCGCCTTTTAAGTGAACCAGTACTACAGAAGCTTGAGAACTCCGTAGTTAAGCGTGTTCGAGCCAGGAAAGTTCTGGGATGGGAGACCTCCTGGGAAGTGCCCCTGGTCGGGTCTGGTTCGCCCCGAAGGACAAAACCGTGCGGCTTCGGCTAGAGCAAACAATACTCTCTGTATTGAGGGTGGGGCATGACAGAATGGTATTAGAGATGGACCCTTATTAGTAGGTCTGTGGTTCGAGAACGAACCATTGTTCAAAGGTGGGGAGAATGTCGGGACCCGGTTCTTACTCACGGAGCAAAGTGCCACACGGAACAAAGTGCCACGCCAAGTGTCGTGTTAAGTGGGCGGGGGCCACCTCTTGAATCCGTGGGGGCACCTCTTGAGTCCGTGTGACCCACTGTAAAACAATGGGGACTCTTCGGAATACATTCCGAAAGGGGGCAGATCTGTACTATAAATGGAATGATACCACTCTTCAATACAGAGGCGCCTTTTAAGTGAACCAGCACTACATGAGCTTGAGAACTCCGTAGTTAAGTGTGTTCGAGCCAGGGAAGTTCTGGGATGGGTGACCTCCTGGGAAGTGCCCCTGGTCGGGTCCGGTTCGCCCCGAAGGACAAAACCGTGCGGCTTTGGCCAGAGCAGACAATACTCTCTGTATTGAGGGTGGGGTGTGACAAGTAGGATACCTACGTTTATAAGGGAAAAATAGTGATGAGCCTAACAAGGTATGCATGCACGAAAGGAAGGTAATATTGGAAGTAAGACAGCCAAAAAAGTAGCGGTACCTGTAATAACTTGCCCCGTTGCTTCAACCTCTTCCGTGGTTACAGTAAAGGCTTGACGCTTTGGACCGTTGCGCTGAGCTTGCTGGAAGACTTATTTCTGAAAGGGCAGAGGCGGTCCCCTAGCTGGCGGACCTTGCCCGATTGGCTTCTTAGCGGGAGGTAGCCGAGAGGTTTAATGTTAGTAACCCAATCTTTTCTGGTCCTCAGTAACGAGACATAAATACTCCTTTTTTATTTTATTGAAATTTCATGCGCTCTATGATTGGATGGTTTGTTGTCAGGGACTAGTTGCCGTCTTCTCTGTGGACAATCCCCTATAGCATGATCTGGTGACCTACAGATTATACAAAGTTTGTTCAACACGCAGCAGTCCCTCATATAATATCCGACTTGTTAGATATAGTGCCCTCAAAGTCAATTATTGGATCGCAGGCACGTGATTGCAATGATTGAGGAAGGACCTATTGTAACATTTCAAAAAAATAAAATATTATTTTTGGGGAATTTTTATAATTTAATAATAAAATATAATAAAATATTGAATATTTTAATAAGGCGGTATAATTAAATACCGATATATGGGGGAAAAATTGGAAAATTATGGAAATTATTTAAAAGAGGGTGTTTTTTGTAAATTATGCAATTTTTAAGTTTTTATGATTAATTATATGCTAATATAGTACTAATCGCGATTAAAAATCGCTAATCGCGTTTTAAGCTTGTTTTGTGCAAAACATGCACCGTATCATTTTTACACTTGTTACTTTTTTTCATGGCTTTCCTACATGTTTTATAGCATGGTTGTTGATTTATTAGGAAAGGAAAAAAAAAGAAAAGAAAAGGATATGATTAGAATAGTGAGGAGTGGGCAAGAGAGAGAAAGAGTGGGTGAGGGTCAACCTTTTGTCTTGAGCCATCCCCCATCATTTTCCTCACTCATTTCTCTCCCCTCTCTTCCCTTTGTTGCTGCTGTTGCTGCTACACCCTCTCCCCCTCTCCACAAAATCCTCCAAAACACTATGAAAATCAACTCAAAACCCATTACCCTTTTCACAAAAAAGATGCACAAGCTCAAGGGAAACACATTAGACCAAGAAAGCAAGGATTTTGGCCACTTGGGGCAACTCAAGAATTTTCTTGAGTTGCCAAATGAGGTATTTTCTGAACCATAAGCTTAGTGTTTCCATTACTTTTAACCCCATGTTAGATTAGAACCGATATCGAGTGATTTTGTGGACTTAGAAGAATTCTAGTTAGGGTTATTGGAAATTGAGAGTTGTGATGGGCAATTGAGCTCAGTAAAGGCCTCACAAACCCCCTAGTGCTAGAATTAAGACCTAAACCAGAGACTAGAACCCCGAAATACGGATTTAGAAAAGCCGATATCGGAAAATTCTGAATTCTGTGGATGTAAAATGGAATCTGCTATCACCCCGAGACTCTGAAAATCATTTTGCAAACACAGAGAGATGTGCAGGCACCTAGGAAGCTACCAGCAAAACCCCAGCCCCTGACTCCTTTCCTAGGCCGCAAATTTAATCTTTCTGGCCGCAAATTGTGGCCAGACCAGGGTGAAATTGGTTCGTGTTGGTTCTGTGGTCCCCTCATCAGTAAAATAGACACTTGGTATATGCAAAATTGTCTGATTTGACATAGGGTAGAATCTAGGACCTTTTTTCCTAAGTTGCAGTTTTGATTCGGAGTTTCGTTTTGCGTATTTTAAATTCTGGATTTGCGTATTTGCGCTTTACCTCGATCACTTGACGTTTGTACGACGATATCAAGGATTGTTTGATGGTTTTGAAAGCGTAGTCCATAGGTTCTAACCTATAGGCCTTAGCGCGTCGTTTGGTTTTCTCGATGTGATTTTAAGATGCATTTGCGATTGTGTTATCTTGTAGGTTCCTTCTCGAGGGCTTCATACGATGAAGAAGATGAAGGCGACATCGACACCGACACGCAAAATACAGGTGAATAGATTATATCTATGGGGAAAGTCGGGTGGATGGCATATAGCACCCCCGCAGTTCGATATTTAGTATACTATATATATACTATATTTATATATATATGATAGCATTATGCGTGACATGGATTTTCAGGTTTTGATTAGGTGTACTATGGTTAGATTAGGGTTAGAAGTGAACTAGTATAGTTCCTAGTTGCGAACCCTAGAATAGGTTTACACCCACACGCACACACATGCTTTTGATGTGGTTATACCTGGATGATGAGGATGGTGTATGATATTGGAGATGAGTCGATAAGATTGGGCATAGCGCCAAGAGATCGATGATATGATGTGATTCGTATTTGGGATACGACATGTGATTTTAGCGGGCTTTGGGACGTGTGTTTTACTCACTTATTTATATTTATATTGATGGTATCGATTTGTACTAGACTTAGATCAGTACCCCAGATCATGAGATATGATGATAAGGATACCAGATAATTGATGAGATGGATGTGATATTGACCCGTACCCAAAATTGGGATGCCGTACGATGACTTGCCGTACGAGCTTTATATTGATGATAGATCCGCACTCGTGACTCGAGGATGTCATATGATATTGTATCGTACGCGGTACCTTTGAGGCGGGATCACCGAATATTATATATATATATATATATATATATATATATATATGTATGTATGTATGTATATGTATATCGACCCAGATTTAGGTGGTTTCCATACCCCTCCCGATTGACTTGTTAGTCAGAGCTGTAGTTTTGCTAGTAGATGTTAGGCTAGGCCGATGTCATACCTATTTCAAAAACTAACGAATCGGGAGTATTTTAAAGATAGGCAAAGGGATTCTATGGATATTTTCAAAAGACGCATCTTTGCTTAAAAACATCGTAGCCCTTATTTTCCTTAAAAAAAACCCGATTCGTCTTCTTTCAAATGGCAAAACAGTATGACATGGATATACTGATGTAGATTCTACACTGCTGTGTTATTATTCATTTGCCGCATATTCTTACTGTTGCATTCAGGATATGATCCCTTGTATATTCATACCAGTGCACACATATATTGATATCTTCATACTTACGCACATGCACACTGTATATTCATACCAGTGCATACATATATAGATATCTTCATACTTGCGCACATGCACACTGTATATTCATACCAGTGCACACATATATTGATATCTTCATATTTGCGCACATGCACACTGTATATTCATACCAGTGCACACATATATAGATATCTTCATACTTGCGCACATGCACACTGTATATTCATACCAGTGCACACATATATTGATATCTTCATATTTACGCACATGCACACTGTATATTCATACCAGTGCACACATATATTGATATCTTCATAACTGCGCACATGCACACTGTATATTCATACCAGTGCACACATATATTGATATCTTCATTCTTGCGCACATGCACACTGTATATTCATACCAGTGCACATATATATTGATATCTTCATACTTGCACACATGCACACTGTATATTCATACCAGTGCACATATATATTGATATATCCTTACTTGCGCATATGCACACTGTATTTTCATAGTAGTGCTGCATTCATATTCGCGTATATATCCATTTGCACATCCATACCTACATACATACATATGTTATATACATGGATGATATTGACTTGATGTCAAGAGAATAGGGACCACATGAGATATTTTCAAAACTGGATTCTTTTAAAAGAGCAGTTTCCCCTTTTTACTCTTAAGTGTCATACGACACATTGCATGGATTTACGCATTGAGTTTGGATTTATGGGATTTCTGGATTTGAGAACAGTGGTATTATTTTAAGAAAATATGCACTGTTTTAAAAACCCGGTTTCTCTTGATATGATATTTCAGTGCGTCCACCATGAGTTTTCTCGGTTCCTGAGAGCTTGTGTGGGTATACCCGATTCGAGGAGTGGTAGGCATCGATTACGGGTACATGGTGGACCCGGTTAGGTATCCCGAGACAAGAAGACTCGTATATGTTAGACGGTGAGCCCGGCAGGGGAGTACTACCTACCGGTGATTTTGTTGAGCTCGGCGGATATCTGGGGGATACCGACAGGAGTTGAGAGATGGGACGGGCCGATCCGGACTGACGGAGCCCTATGTATATAAGGATTTACGTGCCGATGCTAGGCACGGGTTTCATGATGTTTTCGAGTGTCGATGCTTGACACTCAGGTTCCATGATTTTGATATGTCGCGAGTGATACATGTTGAGTTATATCCTCATACGTCTATGCATATGTTTATGATATTTACATGCATGATACTTATTGTCATTGGGTGACACGTAGATGATTTCCACATACATTTATTGACATTGATGACATTGATCGCATTATTGGATGATATCCACATATTCATAGATTTCATGATATAGTCGACATTGATCATACCTCATATTTATGATATGTTATTACCTGAGGCACTAGCACGAGCACTTGGTACTACACTCATGTATAGATGTTACATTGCCACCTTATCTCGCTTCAGACTTATTCATTTGAGGTTATATATATCTGATCGTATTGACCTAGGATTGTGTCATACATACGATTTCTGCTCTGTGATATTTTCTATTCACAAGTTGGCAACTCACCCCCGTTGTACCACAGTTTCTTGCAGGTTTTGCCGTACAGGTTTCATCGCGGCTTTTCTGGCACTGCTTCCTTTCTGGGTGATTGCATTGGTAGGTGGGTTCACTCGCATCGTGACCACCCTTGTATTTATTATATTCAGTTGTATCTAGTAATTCCATCAACCAAACTTGTATATTGTTTCAGAATTAGAAAACCAGTTATGTATTATTTCAACCTTAGAGTCGCGCGTTGTAGTATTATGCTTTTCATTGCTGATTTTGAGTTTTCCTTTGAGTTTTGATCCTCGCCCTTCGGCGTTGTATATTATACTGCTTGCGTGGTTGTGACCGTCGATTGACGAAGAGCTAGCTCCCGCTTGGGGATGCCTTTTATCATTGTATATGTATTATTCATGTTGTGCCCCGTTCGGGGCCAGTATTTATAAAGGAAACTCTGCCGAAATTTTCAGAAAGGACTAGACATTTTAAAAATGCATATTCGGCTTACTTATTTAAAAACCTCGTTTTAAAACATGTTTTCTTCACTTCTTAAAAACTAGTTTTCTTTATTTACTACTTAAAATGGTTTTAGATTTCTGGGCTTTTGGCTTACTTGAATTAGATGGAGTCCTATAGACTTCATATGATTCAAGTGCCAGTCACGTGCTATTTCGGGTCGTGACAAAGTTGGTATCAGAGCGTTAGGTTAACCTTAGGTTGAGTCTAAGTTTGACTATGTGGTGCCTAGAGCGTTTATATATATACGGAACTTAGGCTTAACCTTACGGAACTTAGACTTAGTCAAGGGTGTATTACACCCGAATTTTCGTCGCGTAGGATGACCCTTGGTTGATAGAGTAGGTAGCTTGAGTAGAGTGACGTACCGTACGTATGTTCCACGGCATACTTACAATACGCTACTCCGCTTAAGAAACCTTAGGATATACATTTCCTTACACAGTATTATATTCATTCTTATGATCTATCCTCATCGATACTGGTTATGATTTTTCTGCCACGATTACACGGCAGAGAGAGAGCTACGGCTAGAGTTGCGTCAGCATGAGCTCGTCATGGACGAAGACTGACCAGGGCGTGATTCCCGAGACGTACGATTGCATATGGGCGTCATTTTATTGTGTATTCACGCCATGAGTGTTTGACAGATCGCTTCCACGAGATTTCTCAGACGTGCAGATCAGCACCAGAGGATCAGGCTACTGCTAGAGGCCAGGAAGGATGTGATGACCATTGATATATCACTTATTCATGATGATTGAGGCGCTATTTAGCGTACAGATGAATGAGCCAGTTGTTGCTGCAAATGACGAGATATCGCCCAGATGTTGGAGCTACTGCAGCATGAGCATATGCTTAGAGATATGATGGAAGGTCGCTAGTCACCCGAGCATGAATGACTAGGAAACGTGGTTCATTCGCTTACCCCGATACGAGGTCATCAGATAGATTGATTCCAGCTAGAGACGACTTCACGCAGATTCGTTGAGAGTCGATAGAGACGATCACATGTCAGGAACCCATTTCCAAGTTTAAAGTATTCGAAAGACAAAGCAGGTAATGCTATGGACCCTCTAAAAGAATGAAACCCTAACTCAACGTAATGACCATGGAACGCCTCCGAACCTTAGGGTTTGCGGCAGTTTAGCGGTGCCATTTATGAGACTTGGGTTTGCCCTTCTACGGTTGGTCCACAGGTGCTGTGGCATGTACTAGAATACTATTAAACTGTACTCAAGATATTGATCTCTTGGGGGATTATGAGGTTCTGACGAATCGATCGGATGGTTCGACATCATTCGGATTTCATGTGATGGGACACATTGCTTGGGAGACTCCAGATACGAGTATAGCCGTTGGAGCGCGGTCCATGCAGCCACGAGAAAACGAGTCTGAATCAGTCGACATTGGAACAGAGTGGAGTAAAGAGTCCGCACGAGAATTCGACGAGATGGCGTTCCACTCCGCTGACATCACAGATGCGATACGCATGCAGAGGCGTTGTATATGGATACATCTTCCAGAAGGAGTCGCGATAAGTATGCAGCCGTTCCGGGACGAGAAACCGATATAGTAAAGATGATAACTTCCGGGCAAATCGGCAGAAACGAGATTAGAGAGAGACCTCGACAAGACCTTTCTGGAATACTACATGAGAAGACTTGGACCCAGGAGTGGTCATATTGCGCACACCCAGCAGGCCAGAGTTCGGCATCGTCGACAAGATAGTTGACCAAGTTCGGATAAAGGACCTCACCAAGATGCGTAGTGAATTGATCAAGAAAGGCCGAGTATGGAGTATATCTCCGCAGGTTAGGACGAGTTCCTGAGGACGTGTTCGGATAGATATCTTCCACAGAGTGATGAAGATACCGAGTTCGTGATTTCGAGTCCGCGTGAGAGGCTTCGGATTGACCATAGCCGTGAACATTTGCAGTGAGCAGATGGAGACGTGACGTCGAAGTGGACGATGATACAGACAAATGGGACAAGTGGTTCATGCGAGATGCTGACGAGCTGTTGTTACTCCCCGTTAAGATTAAAGGTCAGATATGTCTACAGAGGCATTGAGATGCGACCAGTTTCAGAGAAAATGTTGTGCTGAGGACGTAGATGTGTTAGTTATATGTATGCCCTAGAGGCCATTACTGTACATACGATGTATAATGTAATGGATGCTTGGACATATATAGGGAGGACTTTCTTGCTCGACATGATAGTATGCTATCTGGTTGTACTTTATCTTAACATGTACTCTGATTGTCTCTATGTTACATGTTGATAAAGCCCTTAGGATATGTACTCGACTACTGGGACTATGATGAGATCATACTAGTGGGGCCACGGTAGTCGACGAGTACATCCTATAACTGTTCCTAGTCGAGGGTGTTTCGAGACAGGGCATCGATACACCACAGTAGACTAGCGTATACGCATCTTGACCCATATGATGGGCGATGGATGATCCCATATCCATCGGTGTTTGACATCAAGGATGGTGTACGGGTGCTCAGTGGAGACTGGGTACACTGGACGAACTCGCCGAGAACTCCCAGTTGGTATTATACCTCACGTCAGATGGCAGTTCTCCGGTGACACTGGTACAGAGTAGTCTATTGACCCGAGATCGTCATAGAGTCTTGTGTGATTCCCACTGTGCTTTGATTTCCATCATACCACGTCCAAGAGGGCGTGCAAAAAGGTGGCTTTTGGGTACAGTCCCGAATCACATGGAGGCAATGAGCGATAGGAGGGGATTCGTCTCTCCCGGTATAGGGAGTTGATGTTGTGCTGTGCTCGATTGGCTATAACCGGAAATCCCTGGTCAGGGTTGCTGAGATTTAATGGTAAGTGTTATCAGTAGTTTCTCGATCTGTTATAGACCTCATATCGACACGACTTATCGAGCTACTGGGTCTGACGTTTACCACCCCTAGGCGAGATATGCGACATATCAGACGATGAGACCGGACTGTATGGGAGTGTTACTGATTGGATTCATAGGAGAATGTACAGGCTTGCTTGTTGATCTTCTGAGGGCTCAATACCTGGGTGGCTGTTACATTTAGCTGACCGCTTGCAGCTTGTGGGTGTTTGATATGATCATCACCTACTGCCGGCGTATTGACGATTCTTTAAAGTCCTACACAGAGGTTTCTTGACTCAGGAAAAACGGAGTAAGAGCACATATGCGATATGTGCGGGACCGAGGATAATGTGATATGTGATACTGTATTAGATTCTCGCGATATGAGATATCGGCCGGGTATATGTGATATAGCCGGGTCATAGTATTAGTCGGTTATATGCGATATAGCCGGATTGTCGGATCAAGTGTTGATTCGATAATTTAATATATAATAATATATATAATATATTAAATTACATTAACTAATATTAGCTCACTAAAACATGCTTTTTCTCACTCGGGTAATACATTGATATATATGCGATATATGTTAATTGTATTATTTTATTTGGTTACAATAAATATTATATATGTGATATATAATATTGTAACATGATATGATAACTAATGCAACATGTTTAATAGAGATTAAACAAGATTAGGGTTTGATTTGGGTTAATGCTTTCTAGATGATTCTAGAAAGTTTAGTTTTGTTTTGTGAAAGATATTTTGTTATGACTCTTGCTTTAACCCAACCCAAACCCTAACCCTAGTTAATTCTCTACATGGGTTTAGTTGACCATGGTTGCATTAATCATCATATTTATCCTTTCATTATTCATCACAAAAGGTTTCATGTTGATTGATTCATCTTCTTCCTTCTTCTTTCTTTCATGAAAAAGCTTACTAGCTTTTTTCCAAGTGATGAATGAGTGTGAGAAATAGATAATAAAAGAGAGCAAAAATCCTACTTCAGTATCCTCATCTATCCTTGCCATTTAGATGAGGGTGTTCATTTCATATTATGAGTGTTAGCTTGAGTTAACGAAATTTCAAGGTAGATCATCTTTGTATCGAAGATCGGAAGCAAGACTGCATCTTTCTCTTCGTGGAACCTCTCGAGAGTCCGGAACACGATGATCGCAGCGAAGGGACCTCAACATAGAGCTTTAGAAGTGAAGGACCGGATCTACAAAGGTTGTAATCCCTCTCACTTAGTGTTAATGTGTTTAACTTGTTAGTTTTCGCATAAACTCTAGTTTAAAGATCCGGCTTTGGGTTGTTTGGCACGGCTAAATTTTTAATCGGGCATGGTTGTTGCCTCGTAGACCCTTGTACGTGTGCCTAGCAACCCTACAGTGGTATCAGAGCCAAGCTAGAGTTTTAGGCAAAGTCTGAGCGAAGTTTAAAGTCCGATCGAACCCGAAAACCCCGACGAATACCCTTCTCTGGATATTTTTCAAAAATGTGATTTTTTATGAATTAAAAATGCTCAGAAAAACAAGCAGGAAAAAATAAGAATTACTGTGAAGTACGGTCCACTAAGTCACTTATTTGACCGAGGAACCACGGCCAAACCAAGGGTTTGGCGGCGGTTCCGCGGCCAAAATTTAGACTTAGTCCCTCATATTTCATATATTTATTCTTAGGTTCTTTTGTTGTCATTTTTTTCTAGGAATTATTTAATTCCGCTCAAGTGTTGAGTTTTCTAGGGTTGTATTGGGGACTCGTTGATTCGATCGGATAATTTAACTGCGTTTAAGTTTTTTCCGGATAATTTTAGAAACTGTTAAAAAGTTCGAACGGATATCAATAACCCACTTTTTCCCCTGTCGGAAAATTTTCAAAAGTTGGATTTTTTCACGAGTTTGAAACATTCTTAAGGTCATGCAAGTAATGCGGTGGACCCTCTAGAAGACAACAAACCTTAACTCGATTATGTGACCGTCTTGAACTGCCTCTGAACCTTAGGGTTTGTGGCAGTACGGCGTGCCACATGTGAGGCGTTGGCTTGACCCTTCTACGGCTGGACCATTGGTACTGTGGCATGTGATGGATGTTTTTAAACTGATTTCAAGTGTTGAGATATATTGGGGAAATCTTAGGTGTTTGATTATTCGATTGGAAAGTTTAACATTGTCTATTTATCTGGAATGTGATACAATTTTTGGAATCCACAGGTAGTTATGAGATAACTAATTTGAATGTTGTAAATCTAGCAGTTCAGTCTCAAATTGATCGGTTGCCGCGGAATTTTGATTTGGTCAAAAATCCGTCGCAATCACGTAGTGTACGCGGATACTCGCCGGGTAAACTTAACAGACAGCCACGCCCCATGGCCCCGACCAAGTGACTGTAGGAGAACCCCGTCGCCAAAAGCATCCGTTCAGGTGCTCGCGGCAGCGGTGTTCCGCCTTAGTGCACTTCATCGATGGCATCCGGGGGTGCGGCCGTCTACTAAAGTTTGCGACGAGCATTCAATCTGAATGTCGAGAATCTTGTTGAATTTCCCGACTTGATATTGAAAAGAGTTTTCGATAATGAGTCTAAAATGCGGGGTTTATAATTGTTAGGTATGCGATATTTAAGTAATTCATTTGGTTAGGCATGCGATGTCTAAGGAGGTTGCGGATTCCAACTGTTGTAGTTTTACACTTTCTTTTCTGTGACCGTAAACGTAGTATGTGGTGTATCGCCGGCTTCGTTGCTATACATCAACAACAATCGGGATACGCATACTTGCTTACGTTGATGATATGAGATATTATGTGTTGCTGTGATATGTTATATTGGATCGTCGTGTTCTGAATAGCCAGGGGTTTTATGTGAGATGAGAGTTTTTATTTTTCATTCATGTAAAATTCATTTGTATATAATATTCTTTTATTGGGATACTTCCGGGCTGAGGATGATGTCACCATTGTATATTATTTACTTTTCCGCATTAGGTAGACCCAAGGCGGAGAGCACAAGTAACCAGATTCTAGGGTCCAGTGGGAGGCCATCTCGAGGAGTCGAGACCGGGTCTTCTAACCCCTAGAATTGGCAGTGTTACTTGCCGCTCTTGTAGGGGTCTAGGGATGTGGGTTTGGCTATTCATCGCGACCATGGAATCCGTGTTTTATATAGGCTCGTATTGAAAACACGGACATCCTAGTATATCCAATATTTCATATATGTTCTTCTGCTGCAATGTTCTGTGATGAGATCATATTACTGCCTGAGATGAATTTTTATATTAGATATATGAGATATATGTTATATTGCAGATTTCGTTTCAAATGATGATGCTTGTGAAGCACAATAAAATGGGACTTCATTAATGAGATTAATGAAATAAAAGAAACCTAAGATGTTGTAGAAACTTGTTTAAAAACTGGTAGCTCTAGTTCTTACTTTGCATAGCGGTGTTCCTTGTAGAACATCCAGCACCTTATTCGATAAGGAAAGAGCCGAGATCCCTTCACCGGGAGTGACCTCTTTAGTGAAACTAGTAGATGCTACAAACTCGATTTGTCTTTTGATTGCTTCTATAGTTCTTGCTTTGCACAGCGGTATATATGATATACCCTGCACCTTATTCGATGAGGAAAGGGCGAACGATCCCTTCGCCGGGAGTGACCCCTTTAGCAAAACTAGAAAAGCCTCAAAAACTCTCCATTTAAAATCACTCGATTCTACAACGATATCAAGTTCATTACGCAAAAGGTTTTCTTAAAAACCTGTCGTAGCCCTCCGTCATTTCAGATAAGTACTTCATAGTATTCGTGCTGCGTTTGTTGGCTTTCGTCAAGGCATAGTGTGCGGTAGCTATTTATGCTTATCTGCTTATGCATATGATGCAGATTGAGTTAGGGTAGTCGTGCGACTTTGTTGGCATTCGTCAAGGGTCATGCGGGTGGGTTTAATTCAATCGGGAAATGACGGGTTGAACTTGACTAGTAGCCCATGGTTTATTGGCATTCGTCAAGGTCATAGGACGCTACGGGTAAAATATTATTGGGAATTTCAAGTGTTGAAATTTGCAATAAGATTGCATACCTTCTATGAGATAGTTGGATCCCGATACCCGCTGCGAGTAAGAGTTACTCCTGAGAGAGTTTTATACATTACAATTAGCCGATCAAGTAGGTGTCTAGAAAGGTGTTAATGGGGTTATGCCCCTGGGAAAACGAGGTTTACTTTAATTAGGTTCGTGCGAAAGCACGGGGGACCTCCCTCAAAGTACCGACACTGGCCTGGCCGAAAGATTGGCGAACTTGTAGCGTGTAATTAATCCCGGCTAGTATTTCCTTTTAGGGTTTGAAGGAAGATTTGACAAAAACAGTGGGAGACATCCTGATTAGATATATTAGATAACCAATCTAATCTTGCAAGAGCATACGCTGAGTGTTTTCTTCTCTCTCTCTCCAGGTAGCGACCATATCACGCCTTAATCAAGATAATAATATGGAAGAATTGACCGAACCCGCTTGTTATACTGAGCTGGGGAACATTAGTCCCGCTCCAACTTATAATTATTATAAGACAGAGCAGGAAATAGGGGATTACCAGAATTCCCATGCCGCCCAAACGAAGAAAGTGCATGCTGATGCATCATCTTCGGGTGTGTTCATTACAGAGAACTGTTTTTCAGTATCCTTTACGTCCTGGATATGAGATACCGGATCAGGATCCCGCATATGTAATCTGTTACATGGGCTACAAATAGGTAGAGAACTGAGAACGGGTGATAAGTTTCATGAGATAGAAAACGGTGCAAGTATTGCAGCCAAGTCTGTTGGTCACTATCACCCTGTATTACCAGAATACATTGATTCTGAACGAATGTTATTAGATACCGAACCTGATATACAACATCATATCAGTCTCTTTATTAGTAAAGAAAGGATATAATTTTGTATTGTTGGATAATGTTTTGAACATTTCCTATATCAAGAGTTGATCGGTTCAAGCACGTTATCTAAAAGCATAGACGTTCTAAATCAAACCACAGTTCTTAACGTACAGAACACACACAAGAAGAAGAGTTCAGAAATGAATGAATCCTTCTTGAGGCATTGTAGACTAGGTCATATCAATGCGACCCGACTGGCTGAAGTTACCTATAGATGCATATTTAAATTAGTTTGAATTTACATCTTGTGAAACTTGCCCATGTCACAAAGATACGATAACCATAGCTCTGTTTATTGGAAACAGAGAAAGAGTTAGTGAACTCTTGGGATTGATACATGATGATGTATGATGGTCCCCTATCTACACATGCCAAGACTAATTCTTTGTACTTCATTACATTCTCTGATGATCTCTCAAGATTCGGACATATGTTCCTATTGAAACACAAGTCTGAACCTTTTGAGATATTCACAGAATATAAGTAAGAAGTAGAGAACCAAAAAACGGGTACAAGTATTATGTCCTTTGATGGGATCAAGGAGGAGAATACTTAAGCACGGAATTCCTGGACTATTCTAAAGGAAAATGAGATTCTCTCTCAGCATTACTCCTCCGTATACACCATAGCACGATGGTATATCGGGGCGGAGCAATAGCACCCTATGTGATATGGTGTGCTCTATAATGAGTACTACTGAGTTTCCTATTTCCTTCTGGGAGTTATGCACTTGAGAAGCTGCATACCTATTGAATAGGGTTCAAATCAAATCAATTGCCTACCACTTCATATGTGATATGGAAAGGGAAGAGCCCATATCTTAAGTTTGTTAAGATTTGGAGTTGTCTGGCCTATGTCTAAAAAGTAAAATCCGAACAAACTCGAGGCAAAGTCAGATCTGTGGAAGTTTGTTGGATATCCCAAGCATACACAAGGGAATATCTTCTACCTAACCGAGGAACAAAAGATGTTTTGTTTCTCAGCATGCTACCTTTGTGAAAGGGAATTTCTTGTGAAGAAATTAGTGGTCATGAGGTAGAACTGGAAGGAGTTCCGGCTATACAAACTACAGCAGATGATTTGGTAGAACCAAAGGATTCAATAGTTTCCAACGAACCTCAGCCTCTCCGTCGATCTAGTAGGGTTCCTCACCCACCTGAGAGATACTTCGGTTTCTCTATAACAGTGGGAGCGAGGATTGCATCATGAGATGATGACCCAACTAGTTTCGAGCTGGCCATCAGGAGTGAGACTCTGTAAGAATGGCTGGATGCTTATCGATCTGAGATGGAATCCTTATACACCAACAAAGTATGGACTTTGGTTGCTCTATCTGAAGGGTTAAATCCCCATCAGGAGCAAGTATATCTTGAGAAGATTGCTAGGTGTTGATTGTTATAATTTCTTGATTGGATGTAAAAGTATCGATTCAAATAGTCCCCGATGTCGGCACTATTTGATTGATAACAGTATATTGTATTGGTATTTAGAAAATTGTATAAAGAACTTTCATAACCAAAAAATATTTGACCGCAATCAAACTACGGTGTCAATTGTAGTTCATGAATGAGTGCGGATCGTCCACAGGGATTGCACGATTCGTTTGTATTATGATATGCTTGAATTGAAAAGTTAAGCTAAGATAAACGAAAACATGATTCAAGAATTTTGATTTTCAAGTGTCACTATTCTATTCAAGAATCAAGAAAATGTTAAACAATCAAGAATCGGTGTATCGATGATATTTCCAATCAACAGTCAAGAATCTAAAAGAGGCTCGTAGGAATCGATCGGATCTATAGACGTGATGTAATCTCAAGATTTCGTGTTCTTGTCCTTCGAAGGATTGATACTAGATCGATGATAATCGACGAGAGTTAGGGCTTTCTTGATGAAACTAGGGTTTCATCTTTTAACCCTTGTTCTTTCATCGATATCATTCCTTTTCTAGCCTCTACCAAATTCAAGAAACGATCGTAACTCCCCAATTTCGAACGATATCAATCAAGAAAACATCGAAAAAAAATGGGTCGTCGTTTCTTGAACTAGCTAGGGTTTTCAAAACACGTAGGACTCAAGAATCGATTAAAGCTGTGTTACATCATTATTCTATTGACCGTCTCGACTCCTCGACGAGCGGAGTTTTATTCACACATCACCACACAGAAAATATTTACGAATTGTAAAGATATCATGATGCAGAATTTAAAGAAAACAAGATAAAATAATATCACCTTTATTTATCTCAACAATTTTGATTACATTCGCTTCAAGAACTACAAGAGGAAGAATCTAGATTGTTGATCGGGCGTCGCTCGGCTTCGTGAGTCGTGGATCGGCTCGGATCGCTTGCTCCGTTGAAGATCGGCTCCGCTCATAAAGGTTGTAGGGCTTCTTGCTTAATGGGTACTCGGGATCTTGATTTTGATTGGAATTAGGGTTTCACACAAGCCCTCTCACTAGACTTGTGTAGGAAGGAGATGAAGAAGGAGATTGGCTAAAAAAATGAATAAAAAATGAATCACACAAGTAATGGTTTGATTCTATCTATCTCCACACATCCTCCCTCACCTTAGGTCTAGGCTTCTATTTATAGACTTCCCAAACCCTAGGTTTAGGTTTGAAATGGTAGTTCCCTCTAAAAGTTTGTTGAGTCTTCTAGAAGATAGTTTGTTAGGAGCTAGCTTAGGGTTTAAGCTAGGTTTAATTAGGCTTGGAAACCCTAGTTTGCTGATCTGGCAGAAACCCCTGGAGTCTTCTGGAATTTGAGATACATTTCTGAACAGTGGGCCCTGAATGAAGCATTGTGCACCAAAATTGAGGAGGTAAATCCATGGTTCCACCGCGGATCCGCGGCACAAGCAAGCCATTGCCGCGGATCCGCGGCTCTTTGATGAGCTTGGGCTTTGGGTCTTCTGGTGTGGCCTTGTTCTGTATTTTAGGGCTTCTTCTGATATATTGATTTGTGATTGCTCCTTTGAATTGATACCAGATCTGAAGTTAGTGAGTTGGCGTATCTTTTGAGCAGCGTTGATTCGAGCACGCTTCTAGTTTCCTGCACAGACTTCAAAACACGGGTTTCGACATATAGAAATATTGCGATGCCATGTAATGCAGTCAATTTCCCTAGAAATGTCGGTTTTAAGGTCTAATACATGTAATCTGATAATCTGTGATAGATTTGCTAATATGTGAAATACGGATACCGAACACTTCTATATGAATGCAAATGATGAGGAAATTGCCGGTAAAAATATACAATATTTTTGACTAATCAAATTCCCCCAAACTTAATTTCGATCGTCTCGAGCGAATTGTTTTATTAAAAAGAGAAGGAGAGAGAAAAAAAACTAGCACACTTTCGTAGGCAACACGATTGCACTGAGCACGTGCAACAAGCTTTTAAACCTCTAGGTGTCCCTAGTAGGAGGAGTGTTGTCCCTAGTAGGTTTTCAGAGGATTGCACCCACAAAATCCAATAATAAAAGAAAGATCATGAATATTACATTTAAAGACAAGAATTGTAAAAGAAAAGCCTTGAAAATTATGGTTTCCAACTAAGCTAGCTTTTCGGTTGTCATGAGCCCTATCTTAATGGTCATGAAAAGATGTTAGAAATCACGTCCTCCCTCAATAAAACATCATCTTATTCTTCATTCTTATCTTTATTCCAAACATCGATCATATAACCCTGCGTGTGTGTAAAGGACATCCCTACACCCGGAGAATTCAATTCAAGCTATCATACTCTTGCCCATCAGCCTCAGTAATTTTTGATTAATGAATATTTAGATGAGATTGCTCACACACTTTCATGCGACCGTTAATACTTCTTGAGGTACTAACCGACCGATTACTCCTGTGCTTGCTTACTTGGTGTATTTTCCTCATCTTGCACCACCTCCGGCATAGCAGTGACTCCCGCACAACAAAAGGTCCCTTCCATCGAGATCGGAGCTTACCCGCATGAAGGTGTAATCGTGAATCATAAAGAAGGACTTGTTGACCAGGTGAAAATGTTTTCCTTAAAATGTTTTTATCGTGAAAAACCTTAGTCCTATTCTTTGTGATTACAGCGTTATTATAAGCTTCATCGCGGAGTTCGCTTAGCTCGTTAAGTTGCAGCTTCCGAAAGTTGCAAGCAAGGTTTAAATCAAAATTTATTTCTTTAATAGCCCACAATGCTTTATGTTCTATCTCGACAGGTAAGTGACATGCTTTTCCAAACACTATCCTATATGGAGACATCTCTAGGTCGGTCTTATATGCAGTTCGGAATGCCCAAAGAGCATCCGTTAGTTTGGTCGACCAGTCTTTTCTATTTTTAGCAACAGTTTTCTCCAGGATAAGTTTGATTTGTCTGTTTGAGATTTCAGCCTGCCCGCTTGTTTGGGGGTGATAGGGTGTAGAAAGTCGGTGGTTGATTGAGTATTTCCTCATCAGAGTCTCGAAAGATCTGTTGCAGAAATGTGTCCCATTATCGCTAATAATAGAGCGTGGGTGTCCAAATCGCGAGAAAATATTCTCTTTCAAGAACTTAATGACAACTTTCTTGTCATTAGTGCGACATGGAATGGCTTCTATCCACTTTGAGACATAATCAACCGCCAGCAGTATGTACAGATTCCCAAAGGAGTTGGGAAAAGGACCCATAAAATCTATGCCCCAAACATCGAACATTTCAACAACCAGAATGGGTTGCTGAGGCATCTCATTCCTCTGGGATATTCTACCTGTATACTGACATTGAGTACAGGTTTTGCAATGCTCAAATGCGTCCTTGAATAAAGTCGGCCAATAAAATCCACATTGCAAAACCTTCTCTGCTGTCTTTCCAGGACCAAAGTGACCCCCACAGGCCTGATCATGACAAAATGAAAGAACACTCTTGAACTCTTCATTCGGGACACACCGGCGAATGATCTGATCAGGACAATATTTAAACAAATAGGGCTCGTCCCAGTAAAAGTGTTTTACTTGGGATAGAAAACGGTATTTGTCCTGTTTTGACCAATCGCTCGGTATAGGTCCCGTGGCATGATGGTTCACAATATCCCTGAACCATGGTTCAGCGGATACACTCAAGAGTTGCTCGTCAGGAAACGAGTCATTGATCGGCAGGGTCACAGGGGAAGAAATGATGCGTGAAAGGTGGTCAGCTACTACGTTTTCACATCCTTTCTTATCTTTGATAACAAGATCAAATTCTTGTAATAGAAGGATCCAACGTATTAGTCGACCTTTTGCATCTTTCTTCGCCAGAAGATGTTTTAAAGCGGAATGGTCAGTATACACAACTATAGGTGAGCCAATTAAGTAAGGCCTGAATTTTTCTAATGCAAATACAACCGCTAAGAGTTCTTTTTCTGTGGTTGTATAATTGATTTGCGCATCATTCAGGGTCTTACTAGCATAGTAAATCACGTGTGGCATCTTTTCGATGTGCTGTCCTAGGACTGCACCTACTGCAAAATCAGATACGTCACACATCAGCTCAAAGGGGTAGTCCCAGTTTGGTGATGATAAAATGGGGGCTGAAGTGAGTGAGTGTTTAAGTGAGTCGAAAGCTGTCTCGCAGTCCGAGTCAAAATGGAAGGTCGAATCCTTGGCCAGGAGAAGAGTTAAAGGTCTAGCAATTTTGCTAAAGTCCTTAATGAATCTCCTATAAAAACCCGCATGGCCAAGGAAAGAGCGAATATCTTTGACGCTTTTGGGATGAGGGAGGTTTTGAATGACATCTATCTTAGCTCTGTCAACCTCAATGCCTTTCTGTGAAATGACATGTCCAATGACAATTCCTTCTTGGACCATAAAATGGCATTTTTCTCAGTTCAAAGTCAATTTCTTCTCTTTGCAACGAGTAAGAACAGCGTCAAGATTCGCTAGGCAATCAGAAAAAGAGTCTCCAAAAATCGAGAAATCTTCCATAAAGATCTCCAAAAAATTCTCTACCATATCAGAGAATATCCCCATCATACACCGCTGAAAGGTAGCGGGAGCATTGCATAGCCCGAAGGGCATGCGACTGTAAGCAAAGGTACCAAAAGGACAAGTAAAAGTGGTTTTATCTTGATCCTTTTTAGCGATGGGGACCTGATTATAGCCTGAGTATCCGTCCATAAAACAATAATACTCTCGTCCCGCTAAGCGTTCCAGCATTTGATCAATGAATGGTAGAGGAAAATGGTCTTTCCTCGTGGCAGCGTTGAGTTTTCTATAATCGATACATACACGCCACCCAGTTTGGGCGCGTGTCTGAATCAACTCATTCGCCTCATTTGTTATAACAGTGATGCCGGATTTCTTAGGAACGACATGTATAGGACTCACCCACTGGCTATCGGAGATGGGGTATATAATACCATTATCTAAGCATTTGACGATCTCTTTCATGACCGCTTCCTTCATGACGGGATTCAACCGTCTCTGTGGTTCTCGGGTTGGTCTGGCATCATCCATCACATGTATATGATGTTCAACTATCAAGAGACTAATCCCTTTGATGTCCGCCATACTCCAACCAAACGCCTCTTTGTTAGATCTTAATACCGATAAAAGTGCATTCTCTTGCTCTGATGCAAGAGAAGCGGATATTATAACCGGTAAGGACTCATTCTCACCTAGATATGCATATTTAAGGTGAGAATGTAAAATTTTTAGATCTAATTCAGGCGGAGAAATGATAGAAGGAGGGATCATTGAGTGATTTTTGGATTTACACAGAAGCTCAGAGCCTGTGAAAGATACAGACTCGGGTGGAGAAAAGTCAGGAGTGCAGGACTCAAGTGTAGAGAAAGTGTCCTCACTAAGATCATGTGTGAAATCAAACAGAGATGTGGTAATGTCATCGAGATCAGTAAAGCAAAGTTCCTCGGCTCCACAACTATCGGGAGCGATCTCATGGACAGAGCACACATCTAAAATATGAGCAGAGGGTTCTGATGGCTGACTTCCAACTTTGTAGATATTTAGTTCAATGGTCATATTTCCAAATGATAAGTTCATTGAACCGTTTCTATAGTTTATAACAGCGTTGGAAGTGGCAAGGAAAGGACGACCCAGAATCACCGGAATTTGGCCCTGGGGGTTTGCTACAGGATGTATGTCGAGCACAATGAAGTCTACAGGGAAAACAAATTCCCCGACCTTTATCAATACATCCTCTAATTCACCCCTTGGTTTGGTGATAGATCGGTCTTCCATCTGGAGAGTGCAAGGAGCAAGTTTCAGCTCTCCAATCCCTAATTGCTCATAGACAGAATAAGGGAGCAGGTTAACACTTGCGCCAAGGTCTAAAAGAGCACGATTTATGTTTTTACCCCCAATCGAAATCGATATTGTAGGACATCCTGGGTCCTTTCGTTTCTTTGGTAGCTGGGGAATAAAAGCAGTGCTGATATTATTAGACATGAAGACCTTCTTTGGCACTTGAGTCTTCCTCTTCCTAGTGCACAAGTCCTTAAGAATTTTCGCATAAGCGGGGACTTGCTGAATAGCATCTAGGAGAGAGATATTGATGTTAACATGTTTGAACATTTCTATAATTTTCTCCATATGAGGACTCGTTCTATTAGCCCTTAACCGGTTCGGGTAAGGAGCTTTCGCAATAAGCACAGAGTCCATCACAGGAGAAGGAAGAGGGGGTAGACGAGGTCCCAAAAGAGGTGTGGGGACCGTCTGTGGAGAACTATAAGGGTTGGGAGAAGGTGTCGAGCCTAATAGGAAATGGAGAATAGGCTCACGAGAAGATGGTGTGGTAGAGGAAGAAGGATCAGAAGGAGAAGTGTGTGTGTGTGGAAAGGTCTCAGCCGGGGTGTTGATATGATTTTCAGTATCATCAATACCTTCCCCGACATTATTATTCAGCACTCTTCCCGATCTCAACGTTGTGATGGCATTTACATTGTAATGCCTAGGATTCTGTAGGGGTTGAGAGGGAAGTTTCCCTTTTTCTCTCGCACTCATTTCGGCTTTTAGGCGTGCGATTTCAGCTTCCATCGATCTGATACTCTCAGCTTGGGATGCTGAGTTTTTCTTTATCTCACTGACGGAAGATCTAACCTCAGTCGAAATCTCTATGAAATTTGATAAAAGTGATTTCATGGTTTGAGTGAATTGAGAGAACTCGTCAGAACAGGACTGCATAGGATTAGACTGTGCAGGAGTGTTGACCTGATTTTGGAAATTTTGTGACTGATAGGGGTGCTGAGTGAGTTGAAGGGGTTGCTGTTGTGGTGGAGGAAGAACCCTTTGAAAATTATTCGTGTTTGGAACCGTGTTTTGAGATTGGTTTTGGTTCCAAGCGAAATTCGGGTGATTCCTCCAACCCTGATTGTACGTGGAAGAATATGGATCGTTTCTAGGTCGTTGAAATGCGGCATTAGAATGCTCGTGACCTTGAAACGCAGAGTTTAATGGACATTCTTCCGTTAAATGAGACGGATCAGAACAGCACCCACAAACAGTTTTGGGGAGTGACACTGGGTTTAGGGAGGCTGCGGAAAATTTGTGTTCCATAGCGTCGAGCTTCTTTTGCATTGCTGCCATTTCAGCTCGAACACCTATGGACACATCTATTTGGTGTACGCCACCCCTATTCGATGGTTGGGTTTCACTCTCCCACTGTAGTGATTTTTCAGCGAACTCTTCTAAATACTTCCAAGCTTCCCCATCATCTTTGGTCATAAAAGTACCTTGACACATGTTTTCAAGGCTCTGTTTAGTGCTTGGGTTAATGCCCTCATAAATGATTCGGCATAATTCCCATCTCGGGATGCCGTGATGAGGACACTGAACCAATAGATCCTTGAAACGTTCAAAGCATTTTGAAAATGGTTCAGCAGGGAGCTGGGCAAATTGATTCAGTTCGCTACGGATTCGAGCTGTCTTTTGTATTGGGTAAAATTTCTTAAGGAATGCAGCGACGAATTCTTCCCAATTCGTAATAAAGTGTGCGGTAGTTTTATATAGCCACTTCTCGGCTATATCGCACAATGTAAATGGAAGAAGTCGTAGACGCATCGCATCCACTGAAAGTTGTGACGTACCCATCATTGCGCATACGTTTTCAAATTTGGTAATGAAAACGTAAGCGTCCTTAGTCTCGAGTCCGTGGTATTTGGGTAAAAGATTGATATACTAGGGCTTAATCTCAAAGTTATCCCCATTGGCTGGTGGTGTGGATAAGCAGGTCGAAAGAGGACCTCTAAGTGGATAGCACCTCTCCTGGAGAGAGATGCGGGATGGATTCTGCGCACCAACGGACGGCGGCAGATTAGGGTTAAAGAAGTTTGATAGATTCGGATCCATCGGTGTGGGTGTGGTAGTGGGTAAAGAAAAGGTAAATGGAGAAATATCGACTTCGGAGTCGATAAGAGGTACGCGGACTAAACGGGCACTAGAATCCCGTGTCCAGCCTATATTGTACTAAAAAGGGTTAGTACAAGTGGCAGCGTTGACTTATAATTAGGGGTAAATGAATAAATGCGGTGTTTGCTTTGAAAAAGGGATGGATTTTTGAAAAAAATGATGCGACAAAACAAATGCAGCACACAAATCCTAGAATCTAGTGGTCACCTAGGTCCGGCTCTAGACCGCTCCTAACTGCCAAAAGACAAGTCGCAGGATAGAATCCTCCACTGCTTCTTTGTCCCCCTGTGGCCAGATAAGTGCCAGGTAAGTGGGAAGGTACTCCACTACGTAAGTAGTGGGCCTAATTAAAAACCACTAGCCTTAGACACACTCGCCTTAGGCACCACAAGAAAACGCGGATAAGCAATGAATTACCCACGGCCTTCTCTTGTCCTAATTGAGCGCGACAGTCCTTAGAGTCATCTCTAGATTTCTTTTAGTTAATATTGGTCAATGCGGATGCAAGTTTTGTGGTTTTCGGGGCCTAAGAAGGGTAATGAAATCCCCACCTAATTTGGATTTGGCCGTGCCCCTTAATTTCCGTATTTAGAATGCAAACAACCAAGAAATCAAAATCACGCACAAATTTAATTTTTCTTTTGCGGCGCTGCGATTATTTGCAAAGAATCCTGCAGCAAAGTATTAGTTGGAGCTAAAAGAGGAGAGAGAAGAAGGTAAGAAATTACCTGAGAAAACCTAGCACAGAGATCCCTTCAGGTAGCCGCGGAACCGCCGCTATTGGGCACTCCCACCGCGGAAACGCGGTTGAATGGTGAGATCACTCCACCAAAATTCACCAGGGAGCTTCTGTAGACTCCCACTGCTCTCTGGTATTTTCCAAAAATTTTCTTCAATTGCCAAACAGCTCCAGATTTCCTTGCAATGAACCACAACAAATCGTTTAGGGTTTGCATGAATTTTGATCTCAAAATAACAATGGAATAATTCTTTCTATTCAAACTATAATATGAAATGAATTAGCGCGCGATCCCCGGCAACGGCGCCATTTGATTGTTATAAATTCTTGTTGTGTAAATCAAATCAAATGATCCCCGGCAACGGCGCCATTTGATTGTTATAATTTCTTGATTGGATGTAAAAGTATCGATTCAAATAGTCCCCGATGTCGGCACTATTTGATTGATAACAGTATATTGTATCGGTATTTAGAAAATTGTATAAAGAACTTTCACAACCAAAAAATATTTGACCGCAATCAAACTACGGTGTCAATTGTAGTTCATGAATGAGTGCGGATCGTCCACAGGGATTGCACGATTCGTTTGTCTTATGATATGCTTGAATTGAAAAGTTAAGCTAAGATAAACGAAAACATGATTCAAGAATTTTGATTTTCAAGTGTCACTATTCAATTCAAGAATCAAGAAAATGTTAAACAATCAAGAATCGGTGTATCGATGATATTTCCAATCAACAGTCAAGAATCTAAAAGAGGCTCGTAGGAATCGATCGGATCTGTAGACGTGATGTAATCTCAAGATTTCGTGTTCTTGTCCTTCGAAGGATTGATACTAGATCGATGATAATCGACGAGAGTTAGGGCTTTCTTGATGAAACTAGGGTTTCATCTTTTAACCCTTGTTCTTTCATCGATATCATTCCTTTTCTAGCCTCTACCAAATTCAAGAAACGATCGTAACTCCCCAATTTCGAACGATATCAATCAAGAAAGCATCGAAACAAAATGGGTCGTCGTTTCTTGAACTAGCTAGGGTTTTCAAAACACGTAGGACTCAAGAATCGAGTAAAGCTATGTTACATCATCATTCTATTGACCGTCTCGACTCCTCGATGAGCGGAGTTTTATTCACACATCACCACACAGAAAATATTTACGAATTGTAAAGATATCATGATGCAGAATTTAAAGAAAACAAGATAAAAGAATATCACATTTATTTATCTCAACAATTTTGATTACATTCGCTTCAAGAACTACAAGAGGAAGAATCTAGATTGTTGATCGGGCGTCGCTCGGCTTCGTGAGTCGTAGATCGGCTCGGATCGCTTGCTCCGTTGAAGATCGGCTCCGCTCATAAAGGTTGTAGGGCTTCTTGCTTAATGGGTACTCGGGATCTTGATTTTGATTGGAATTAGGGTTTCACACAAGCCCTCTCACTAAGCTTGTGGAGGAAGGAGATGAAGAAGGAGATTGGCTAAAAAAATGAACTAAAAAATGAATCACACAAGTAATGGTTTGATTCTATCTATCTCCACACATCCTCCCTCACCTTAGGTCTAGGCTTCTATTTATAGACTTCCCAAATCCTAGGTTTAGGTTTGAAATGGTAGTTCCCTCCAAAAGTTTGTTGAGTCTTCTAGAAGGTAGTTTGTTAGGAGCTAGCTTAGGGTTTAAGCTAGGTTTAATTAGGCTTAGAAACCCTAGTTTGCTGATCTGGCAGAAACCCCTGGAGTCTTCTGGAATTTGAGATACATTTCTGAACAGTGGGCCCTGAATGAAGCATTGTGCACCAAAATTGAGGAGGTAAATCCATGGTTCCACCGCGGATCCGTGGCACAGGCAAGCCATTGCCGCGGATCCGCGGCTCTTTGATGAGCTTGGGCTTTGGGTCTTCTGGTGTGGCCTTGTTCTGTATTTTAGGGCTTCTTCTGATATATTGATTTGTGATTGCTCCTTTGAATTGATACCAGATCTGAAGTTAGTGAGTTGGCGTATCTTTTGAGCAGCGTTGATTCGAGCACGCTTCTAGTTTCCTGCACAGACTTCAAAACACGGGTTTCGACATATAGAAATATTGCGATGCCATGTAATGCAGTCAATTTCCCTAGAAATGCCGGTTTTAAGGTCTAATACATGTAATCTGATAATCTGTGATAGATTTGCTAATATGTGAAATACGGATACCGAACACTTCTATATGAATGCAAATGATGAGGAAATTGCCGGTAAAAATATACAATATTTTTGACTAATCAGGTGTACATGGAAAAGTTGAGACTTTCAAAGCTATGCTTAAGTCCAACCAGATCCTACTTGCCACGGCTACATACCATGACTACGATATCTGGTGGTTGGGTGTCATGACTGCTTTTCAAAAATGTTGATTTGGAAGAGAGCGTCTATAAGTACACAGCCAGAGGGTTTCGTAGACAGTGGGAGCAGCGGAAATGTATGCAAGATGTTTTATGTGATAAAGCAGGCATCGTGGAGTTGGAACGTCTGTTTTGATGTGGTAGTCAAAGAGTTTGACTTCATCAAAATGGTAGATGAACCTTGTATATACAAAAAGATAGTAGAGAGTATGGTGGTGATCCTCGTAGAGTACGTGGATGACATACTCTTGATAGGAAAAGAGTTTCCTATGCTACAGTCGGTCAATCTCCGCTTATCACAAGGATTCTCCGTATAGGATCAAGGTGATACCTCCTATATCCTGGGTTTTGGATCTATGAGATAGATCTAATTGGATGCTAGGATACTCACTAGTTGTAGTGAAACGGTATCAATCGATCCTGGGAAGAATCACTGGAAAGGTTCTAGGGTGATAAGAACGACTGAATGTCAGTCGCAGGCATTGTCTATACCCTCAGTGGAGGGACGGTATGTTGGAAGAGTTCCAAGCTAGATACCGTGACTTACTAGATGATTAAAGGCAAGATACATCGTTACCAAGGATACTACCAAAGAGGCAGTCAGGATATATATAAGTTCATGAGATGAACTTCGTTCCTACCATTGTGTGACAATAGAGTTGTGGCTTATGCTAAGGAACCTCCGTCCCATCATAAATCCAGATATAATTCTTAGGCAGTATCACCTGATCATGGAGATGGTTGATCTCCAGGGAGATCGAGGTTAAGAGAGTAGACACAGAGGACAACAGCGCGGATCCACTCACAAAGGCCTTTTTCCCAGTAGAGACTTTTATGGGATGGTTGAGTATGAGATACTTCAACCGCAGCTAATTGTTGGGAATGTGATACCACAACAGATGGCCCTAGTGCAAGTAGAAGATTGTTAGTTATATGTATGCCCTAGAGGCCATTACTGTACATACGATGCATATTGTAATGGATGCTTGGACATATATAGGGAGGACTTTCTTGCTCGACATGATAGTATGCTATCCGGTTGTACTTTATCTTAACATGTACTTTGATTGTCTCTATGTTACATGTTGATAAAGCCCTTAGGATATGTACTCGACTACTGGGACTATGATGAGATCATACTAGTGGGGCCACGGTAGTCGACGAGTACATCCTATAACTGTTCCTAGTCGAGGGTGTTTCGAGACAGGGCATCGATACACCAGAGTAGACTTGCGTATACGCATCTTGACCCATATGATGGGAGATGGATGATCCCATATCCATCGGTGTTTGACATCAAGGATGGTGTACGGGTGCTCAGTGGAGACTCGGTACACTGGACGGACTCGCCGAGAACTCCCAGATGGTATTATACCTCACGTCAGATGGCAGTTCTCCGGTGACACTGGTACAGAGTAGTCTGTTGACCCGAGATCGTCATAGAGTCTTGTGTGATTCCCACTGTGCTTTGATTTCCATCATACCATGTCCAAGAGGGCGTGCAAAAAGGTGGATTTTGGGTACAGTCCCGAATCACATGGAGGCAATGAGCGATAGGAGGGGATTCGTCTCTCCCGGTATAGGGAGTTGATGTTGTGCTGTGTTCAATTGGCTATAACCGGAAATCCCTAGCCAGGATTGCTGAGATTTACTGGTAAGTGTTATCAGTAGTTTCTCGAACTATTATAGACCTCATATCGACATGACTTATCAAGCTACTGGGGTCTGACGTTTACCACCCCTAGGCGAGATATGCGACATATCAGATGACGAGACCGGACTGTACAGGAGTGTTACTGATTGGATTCATAGGAGAATGTACAGGCTTGCTTGTTGATCTTCTGAGCACTCAATACCTGGGTGGCTATTACGTTTAGCTGACCGCTTGCACCTTGTGGGTGTTTGATATGATCATCACCTACTGCCGGCGTATTGATGATTCTTTAGAGTCCTACACAGAGGTTTCTTGACTCAGGCAAAACGGAGTAGGAGCTCATATGTGATATGTGCAGGACCGAGGATAATGCGATATGTGATACCGTATTGGATTCTCACGATATGAGATATCGGCCGGGTATATGTGATATAGCCGGGTCATAGTATTAGTCGGTTATATGTGATATAGCCGGATTGTCGGATCAAGTGTTGATTCGATGATTTAATGTATAATAATATATATGATATATTAAATTACATTAACTAATATTAGCTCACTAAAACATTATTTTTCTCACTCGGGTAATACATTGATATATATGCGATATATGTTAATTGTATTATTTTATTTGGTTACAATAAATATTATATATGTGATATATAATATTGTAACATGATATGATAACTAATGCAACATGTTTAGTAGAGATTAAAAAAGATTAGGGTTTGATTTGGGTTAATGCTTTCTAGATGATTCTAGTAGGTTTAGTTTTGTTTTGTGAAAGATATTTTGTTATGACTCATGCTTTAACCCAACCCAAACCCTAACCCTAGTTAATTCTTTACATGGGATTAGTTGACCATGGTTGAATTAATCATCATATTTATCCTTTCATTATTCATCATAAAAGGTTTCATGTTGATTGATTCATCTACTTCCTTCTTCTTTCTTTCATGAAAAAGCTTACTAGCTTTTTTCCAAGTGATGAATGAGTGTGAGAAAAAGATAATAAAAGAGAGCAAAAATCCTACTTCATCATCCTCATCTATCCTTGCCATTTAGATGAGGGTGTTCACTTCATATTATGAGTGTTAGCTTGTATTAACGAAACTTCAAGGTAGATCATCTTTGTATCAAAGATCAAAAGTAAGACTGCATCTTTCTCTTCGTGGAACCTCTCGAGAGTCTGGAACACGATGATCACAGCGAAGGGACCTCAACATGGAGCTTTAGAAGTGAAGGACCGGATCTACAAAGGTTGTAATCCCTCTTACTTAGTGTTAATGTGTTTAACATGTTAGTTTTCGCATAAACTCTAGTTTAAAGATCCGGCTTTGGGTTATTCGGCACGGCTAAATTTTTAATCCGGCATGGTTGATGCCTTGTAGACCCTTGTGTGTGTGCCTAGCAACCCTACAAGATGTCCATAGAGCGAGAAGAGATAATGCAAGAGTACCAGTCTCCGTACAGTTCGGCATAGGCGAGATCGGAAGAGACCTCGAGCAGGATTCCTTCCATGACACTGCTGCGATAAGACTTGCACCCAGGATCAGATGTGGGATGTGTATTCAGAGGACTAGAGGTCGGCGCCAGTGACGTGCTGCTTTACGAGTGATCATGAGGATTGACCGAGAAATGACCAGAGAAGTTCCAGGACGGAATCGTTCCTGTTAGCACACCTGACAGGGCCGATGAGCCGTTGGATTGCGAGATTGGTAATCCACAGAGAAGATAAGGGCCCAGAGACAGAAGACGTCAAACCATGAGCACGAGGCAAGTAGATATCTTGCGCTATTAGCATTGGATGCACAGACACCTTCTCGACTTTGAAGGAGGATATATCAACGGCGGTATTTATGATTTGTGATTTGGTGATTCGATTATCACGTATCCGTCACCTTGGATTTCGGTATTTTGGGCGATCTGTTCGCATGATTTAGCCTTGATGGCTGAGTTCCATGATTTCTGTTTTCGTGCACCATGGTTGCACCTACTGGATATTCATATATGTGCACAGTTATTGCACCTGATATCGCATGCTTATGACTTCATGGATTTCTTACCGTTGAGTTGATTTTGTGCACATGGTATGCACACGATTTGGATTTTTGCACTCGGTATAGCTATATGTGCTTGTAGTGCATTGAGATGTATTTTACGCACGCAGTTGCACACGTTTATGATTTTTACACCTTGGTACACTCGGTGTTGCTATTTATGCATTTGAGTTATTGTTTAGGTTTTGTGCACAGGATGCACTGTATTTGTATTTCTTGCACAGGATGCACCAGTTTTATACTTCGTGCGTTTATCGCACCAGATTTATATTTCGTGCCTTTGTTGCACCGGATTTTTATTCTGTGCACTACGGTTGCACCTGACTTCGATTTGATGTCATTCGACACATTGATTTTGATTTTATGCATGTGATTTGATTTATGCTTTTGGCATAGTTTTCATACACTTTTAGTGTTTTGATTTGATTTGTGCACGCTGATGCACATGGTTGTGAGCTTATATACCGCGGTATCCCTGATTTTGATTGAGCCGTATTATATACTGCCGATTTTGATTCTACTATTGATGTTGATTTCTTGCACTCCGTGCATTTGATTTGGACTTTGCGCATGTTCGACGCTTGATATTGGATTTCGTGATTCCGTGCATGTTAGATGCACATGATTTAGATGTTATTAGTGCATAATGGATGCACCTGATTTGGATTTTCGCGTGTGTTGAGCGCAAGTTTTGAGATACGACTTTAGCGCACACCAGATGCACTAAATCGAGATTTTTCGTGCATGTCAGATGCACCAGATTTTTCTGTCAGGCACACACGTTGCCTATGACAGATGTTTCGTGCATACGCGTTGAACCTAGATATTGTTTCTGTGCACATGTATGGCACATATATGGATTTTGATTTCCGTGCGCACCAGACGCACAGGGTATTCTTATATATATTTTGGGATTGATTTCTTATGGAGCAGTACGTTTTTATGATATTTGCTATTTGTTTTCGTACTGAGCAGGAGTAGTCAGAGGACAGTACCTAAATATATTTTGCATGCTTTGATAGTTATCGAAGAGATTTCCAAAAAGCGAGCTATAGTCATAGTATTTACCTACGTGTCTGATATGACACGACACATTTAAAACAAGGGAACCCTTCTAAATTGTTTTCAAAAACGGCGGAACGCACATATTAAACAAAAGATATATACATATATGATTATTTTCGTACAATAGACATCCGCCACTGTACCGCGATACGCGTATAGCACAGCAATATGAAAAGGTTTGGCATGCATTTCTTTCAGTTATTTACATGCATAGATTGATGTCTACATGTACAATTTTGATGTATATCATATCGGTTTTGATTTGGATTTGACCTTTGTGTCTTTACCATGACTCCGATGATTGCGGGATACTTGACGGAGTTTTGATTTTGAGTTATCTGCCCATTGTTCAAGCGCATGCATTGCGCTATGATGCGTTTTATACATTGATGATTTCGGAGCCCCGACGACTTAGTCTTTTATTGAAATGTTTTAGAATTTGGGGGTTTAAAATTTAAATTCGGGGACTGAATTTCTTTAAGGGGGGAAGATTGTAACATTTCAAAAAAATAAAATATTATTTTTGGGGAATGTTTATAATTTAATAATAAACTATTGAATATTTTAATAAGGCGGTATAATTAAATACCGATATATGGGGAAAAATTTGGAAAATTATGGAAATTATTTAAAAGAGGGTGTTTTATGTAAATTATGCAATTTTTAAATTTTTACGATTAATTATATGCTAATATAGGGCTAATCGCGATTAAATATCGCTAATCGCGTTTTAAGCTTGTTTTGTGCAAAACATGCACCGTATCATTTTTACACTTGTTACTTTTTTTCATGGCTTTCCTACATGTTTTATAGCATGGTTGTTGATTTATTAGGAAAGGAAAACAAAAGAAAAGAAAAGGATATGATTAGAATAGTGAGGAGTGGGAAAGAGAGAGAAAGAGTGGGTGAGGGTCAACCCTTTGTCTTGAGCCATCCCCCATCATTTTCCTCACTCATTTCTTGTAAGTGCACGGCGGCGCCCCGGCCGTCAATCCGACGCCGGAATGCGGAAACGGTGATAAACTTAAATTTTGCGGACTTTGCAAACCGGCACCACCGCGCACTAAACTCCGGATCGTAACCATTAACAAGTCTACGCTACTAATAAGAAAGGGAAGAGATGTATACCGACGATCCAAGTCCTCCGGTCTTCATCTCCACTCCGATCTCCTTGCGGGATCTCCGTCCGTCTCCTCCTCGTCGGAAAGGGGCACCACATCGCCTGCGTCTTTTACGGGCTCCCGCCTCAATACCGAGGCAACTCGAGCATGAAGCCGGCAACTCGACATGCTCAAGATGTGCTGTAGGAAGTGTAGTGCTTTGTCTCTTTGGGGTAGTGTTGCCATGATGGAGGAAACAAGATGATATGAAGAGAGGTGGTGAACTTTGATACAAAAAGAGAAATGAGAATAATTTCCATACAACAAAAGAAACACATCTCTCATTTTTCCCTCATCTTCAAGTGTGGCCGGCCAATCTTGAAAAATGGTGAAGAGAATAACAATATGTATCATATGAGGGAGGTGAGTGTAGGAGAAGAAGGAGGTGACCACATCCAAGAGACAAGAAAACAAACACCATGCTTCATATCAAATCCAACCATACCCTTTCATGTCACAATAAAGCAAAAGCATGGTGGAAAAAAATATGAAAGCTATCATATCAATCTTTTACAAGAAAACCCCTCCACAATTGTAATTTGCAAAACTGCAAATTACCCCCTCCATCGGAAAAGTCCGGCCGGGAAAGAACAAAGGAAAACCGGCCGGAACGGAATGCAAACTGGCAACTCCAGAAAACTGGTCCCGTAATAAATTACAGGAAAACCCCAATACTGTGCATACACACCCGCATCTGTATTCCGACCGAAATACAAATGCAATGAGACAAAATCTACACTGTACTAAACTAGTACCGGCTTAAACCAAAGCCGGCTAGTAAAAAACCGTTCGATCCTGATCCGTGCAATACCGCACGTATCTGATCGAACCCTGCCATATAAATCCATACGGCCACTAGTACAAAACTGTCCGATCCTGATCCGTGCAATACCGCACGTATCTGATCGGACCCTGCCATATCTCCATACGGCCTCTACAGTGTTTCGCCCGAAACTTGAGTAACTGAAAGTGTGGTGGACTCTAAAGACTCGTCAATACTATGGCTGTGGATTTAACCACTAGCACGTCAGAGGTATAAGCCAATACGTAACGGGCCACCAGCTATTGACCAAAAGGGACGTCGATGAGCGAACTCATCCTGACACCCTACTGAGCCTGTCAGTGACAATATCCGTACAGTCCGGTCCGTTCGTCTATGAGCATCGCATGGCGGGCCTAGGGGGTTGGTAAAAGTCAGACCCCCAAAAGCGGTACAAGTCGTGTCGGAGTGTAGCCCAGAACACCCTGAGATACTACTGGAATACCTACCAGTAAATCTCCTGCCTTGGCCAAGGACTTCGTGTAATGGCTTTCCTAGACACAGCGCGACCTCATCCCCAATACCGGGAGAGACGAAACCCCCGAAGATCCGCTCACTGCCTCCATATGGCTCGGGACTGTACCCAACTAAAACCTGTTTGCACGACTCCTTTGAGCCGTGGTAGGGTAGTAATCAAAGTACAGTGGGAACTCATACGAGACAAATGACGATCCCCAGGTCGATGAACTAACCTGCACACATGTCACCAGGGAACTGCCATCTGACGTCTGGTATATGACCAACTAGCATGTTCCCGGCGAGTCCTGTCCGGTGTACTCATAACCCAATGAGCACCTGTATACATCTTAGGTGATCCAACTGACACCAGTGGCTTGTGAGACCGGCCACCGCCCCTCGTCGGGGTCTCGACTGTATACACTAGTCTACTAATGGAGTATCGATGCCCGGTCTCGAAACTCCCACGACTAGGGACCTTTTAAGGATATGCTTGTAGACCCCCAGCTCCCACTTATATGATCGCCCTCATACTGCTGGTGGTCAAGCAAGAATCCTAGGGGCTCTATCAACGTGTAATAGCGACGTGTCAGGTCACCTAAAGCAGTACACGATGATAAAGGTAAACCAGATAGCATACTATCATCTCGAGTAAGACTGTCCTACCGGGATAGGTCCTCCCTCAATCATTACAATCACGTACCTGTGACCTAATAATTGACTCTGAGGGCACTATCTCCAACAATCTCCCACTTGCACTCAAGGCTAATTATTGCGATGTCGCATACTCACAGCCCGTGTGATACCGAACATCCAACTCCTCTACTAGTCAGTCTCACAAAGCTCGTTTGCGGAACTATCGCGTTCGAGGAATAGCCTCAGTGAGTGGATCCGCTTAGTTGTTTCTTTCTATGTCTCTCTATATCTCAAGTTCGCGGAGAAAGCCATCTCCCGAAATGAGCAAAATCAGTCTTAGAATATGTCTGGATGTCTGATGGGACCTAGCTCATAAATGAACTCCAAATCCAAACTTCTTAGACTGTATCGTCAACTGAACTTAATCAGTATCATGCGCGCCATGCCTCCCTCAGTATTGCCTTGGATCACCTGTCCAAAATACTGCCCCTCATCAGAAGGAAAAACTATAGCTCTGACAACCTCCTTGTCGTCCATGTCACCTTGGAAGCCTGGAATGATAACTGTTTCCCGAATGAGGCTGTCGTTATCATATCCCTAGAACATCCACTTATGTTCTAAAACTGCTTCCGACTGTTTCTCCAGGATTGGATCAATATCAACTTATTGCATCTAGTGCAAGAACAACATCTGGTGTGGTACTTGACATCTCATGATTGACTCAATTGCCTAAGCAAGTGATCTGCCAATCATGCACATCCCTCTCTACTTTAGTCTGTAAGACACCTTTGGAGAGGGTGACTCCATCACCTGCAGGTACATAACCGTGCCAGGAGTCATCTATTCTAAATACTCTTAGAATGCTGTCAAAGTACCCTGATTGGGAAACCACCCAAATCTAGATCTAAAAGCATAGATCTAGTAACCAGTATGTCTGATATAATGTCCAAGTCCCATGTGGAGAAACCATTGTGTGACGACCAAAGTATAACCGATCGTAGTATAGGAATATCACTTCCTACTACCTTCTCAACAGATCCATCCCCTATTCTGATGACGTCAAACCTATGACTGTCACATCAGAAACAGATGATCTATCTCCGCTATATCTGCTTTAGTCTATAAATAGACATCAGCCTGATGTCCACCAATGCTTCCGTTGCTCCCACTGACTACGACAACCCTCTGGCAGAGTCATATAGACGTGCACTTCTAAAACTGGTTTAGAACGACGCTATACTCATCCTCTTGCCGGGTCTCGCAGCGTGGAACAACAACAATGGCAAGCGTGGGTAAACAAGAACTTCCCTGTCACCGTCATTGAGGCTACCGGAGTACCTCTCGGGTGCCTGAAGTTACCCACCTTATCTGCGGAGTGGCCAATGGAATGTCAAATCAGATTGAATCTTTAGGTTCCTTATCAAATCTCCAGTAATCGTTTGCGGTTCTGGAATCGCTTCCAGTTCTACCATACTCCCACTACTGTTTTCTGAAAAATAACCATTTCTTTTTAAAACTGTGGCGAGTCAAGAACAATATCACTATTGATCTTTCTTATGGTAGAAAATCAACCCTCGTCATAGCCTGGGTCAACCCACAAACAGCCATTACAGAAACGTGCCTTGAGTTATCCAGAGTCTGGTTTTAATCATAAGCCGGACAACTCCCCGTACCTTAACAATGTTAAGATATGAACTGTACTATATCCAATATAGAACCAGAGGCACTGATTTAATTGAACCAGATTAAAATCATGCAGCTGTCTCCAGTGCACGTCAACAAAATGGAGAGAGGCTAATCAGCGTTACTCAACTTAGGAATGCTTCCAATTATGAGTAACCTGAAAGAGAAGCAATTTCTCTTTATCATTACTATCAACTGAATACCATACACAAGTATCTACATCTTCGATCACTATGAAGAATCCCGATACTTGCAATACCTGGTTCTCTACTCTATTCAAATACCTATAACTCCTCAAAACTTAGACCCTGTGTTTCCACGAAGCACATGTCTAAGAACTAGAGAAGTTAAAAGTAAACAGAATATAGTATGAGGACCAACCCCTCTGTCCTAATGGACACTGGACAACATACAATACTCTGTATAAGTCCGCTGAGTCTAACAACTCTTTCACTGTGTGTCGTAGGTTGAAAACTGTATTTATAGTTAAGAAGAATTACACCGCTGTTTAATGCTCCTTATCTAACCATCCACTGATATAGGTAAATGTCATCGACATAATATCAAAAAGGTATATCTCACTCTATGAAAATAGACGTACAGATATATCAATTTGAAATTGGTGCATAACAGCGGATATTCAAAACCAAATATTTGCCGACCGGCAAACAGCCCAGGTGATTTCCTCAAATATCACCGATTACAACGAATCCCGATATAATGAGGATGATCACCCAATTCCCAATAACTTACTCCCACTCATCATCTGTAAAACCATACAGATGTGAATCAAACCTGGTAAATACATACCCTGGAGTGTTGGATATATGTATGCCCTAGAGGCCATTATGTGATAGTTGATGTATCTATACATGTATATATATTCAGTTTGCATTCTTGCTCGACATGATAGTATGCTATCTGGTTTCTCTTTATCTGACATGTTGATTTGATCATGCTTTTATTTCATTCATACATGCTGATAAAGCCCTAAGGATATCGGCTTGACTACTCTGATTATGATGGAGATCATACTAGTGGGACATCTGTAGTCTATAAGCATATCCTGAAATGTCCCTAGTCGGAGGTGTATTGAGACGGGGCATCGATATACCAGAGTAGACTAGCGTATATGATACTAGACCCATGTGATGGGCGACGGATGTTCCCACATTCGTAGATGTTTGACATCAAGATCATATACGGGTGCTCAGTGTTGACTGGGTACACTGGACGGACTCGCCGAGAACTCCTATATGGAATTATATCTATCGTCGGATAGCAGTTCTCAGGTGACACTGGTACAGGTTAGTCTGTAGACCCGAGATCGTCATAGAGCCTTGTGTGTTCTCCCACTGTACTTTGATTGCCACCCTACCACGGCTCTACTGAGTCGTGCAAACAGGTGGCCGTTGGGTACAGTCCCGAGACACATGAAGACGATGAGCGATAGGAGGGGTTTCGTCTCTCCCGGTATTGGGAGTTGATGCTGTGCTGTGCTCGACTGGTTATAACGGCAAGTCCCTGGCCAGGGCTGATGAGATTTGCTGATAAGTGTTATCAGTAGTTTCTCGATCTGTTATAGACCATTCACCGACACGACTTATTGAGTTATTGGGGTCGACGTGACCATCCCTAGGCTCAATATGCAGCAGATTTGACGAAGAGACCGGACTGTACGGTAGTGTTGCCGGATGGCTCGACGGGAGTTGTAGCAGGTTTGCTTGTTGTCTTCTGATCGCTCAATACCCGGGTGGCCGTTACGTTTAGCTGACCTCTTGCGGCTTGAGGGCACTTGATATGATCATTACCCTCTGCCGGCGTATTGACGAGTCTTAGAGTCCCACAGAGGAGTTACCCAGTCCAGGCGAAACGTTGTGGTGCGCATATGCGATATGCGCATGCACCCGATTGAAATGTGCGTATATGATACCGAACATTGATCGGGTGAACTGCTTTTGGTGGGGTCATATGAGATATGACCGGATTGATAAATCAAGTGTTGATTTATCATTTAACCATTAGTTTTCTCACTCAAAACCTTTCTAGGGTTTGATGGATGTATGCATGCATGCATGTGTTTCTATTTTTCTTTTCTAGCTTCATGCACATGAAGATGTGCATACATGTACACATACATACATCAAACTATCATGGTTGTTTATATATGGAAATGGTGGCAATATAAGCTTCACACCATAGATTAAACTATGGATAATTATTTAATTTTGGTTTTAAAAGAAAATGAAAAGGAAAGGATAATTATACTAGTTTCTACATGCTTCTTTTAACCTAACCATTCTCACCCACCACTAAACCATGGTTATCTTTTCCTTTATCATTCTAAACCCAAGTTAAATTAATCATCCATCTTTTAATCATGGTTAGTGTCAAGAAGGATAAAAGATATATTGTGATATTCATTTTCTTTTTCTTCTTAAGAAAAAGAGTTATCTTTTTATCTCTTCATAATATTAGCCACCATCTTCATCTTCCTTCATCTTCTCCTCTCTAGATCTTTTCTAGTGAGTGAAATACAACAAAAGAAAGGTTTTTGAAGTGAGATCCAAAGCCACAACAACATTCTACACAAGCTTAGCCGTTTCGTTTAGAGTGTTATCTTCGATTTGACGAAGTAGTGAGCTTGGACGGATATCTCCGCGGTGGATCATCGTGGACACAAGGGGAGTTCAAGAGAACCTTGATTCAACACAAAAGAGCCTAAGTAGCGAAGCAAAAACGGGAGCTACAAAGGTTGTAGCCTTCAAACCCTAATTTTGCTAGCTTTATGTTTTGCAAACCCTAATTTTCTAGGATCCATCCTTTGCATGTTAGTTTAGCACCTTAAAAATGAAAACTTTAGGTCATGTGATGCTTGTAATCTCTTCATAGGGTGCTAATCTAACCTTACATTGGTATCAAAGCCGACCTAGAACATTAGGCGACCTTTTTGCGGAGTAAAAAGTCCGATCGAAACAAAAATACGGGTTTATGGGATGCTCTCTGGAAATTTTTTAAAAATTAATCTTTTTCAGAATTAAAAATTCTCAAAAATTAGAGCAGGTAAAAATTAAGAGATCTGGAAAATCCGTACCTGTGAACAGTAAGTTTGACCGCGGAAGGGCGGCATAAGCAAGCTTTTGCCGCGCTTCCGCGGCCAAATGTGGGGCCCTCTGATATTTTTTTTGTACAGTAATTTTCTTTACCTGCTACAGTACATTTTGAGAGTATTTAATCTGAATCTTCTGTTGAAAATTCTGGAGATGGTTTTGAACTAGATGTTTCGATCGGAATTTTCATTTCGTATTTCTTTTCCGGGTAAACTAGAAAGTATTGAAGTGTTTGAACGATTATCATTTACTCAATATTCACGGGGTTTAAATAGTTTGGAGATGTGTGCAAGTCTTTTTGCGGTGGTCCCTCTAGAAGACAACAAACCTTAACTCGATTATGTGACCGTCTCGAACTGCCCTTTGAACCTTAGGGTTTGGGGCAGTACGGCGTGCCACATGTGAGGCGTTGGCTTGACCCTTCTACGGCTGGACCGCCGCTACTGTGTCACACTCCGGATCTTTGAACCCTGCTCAAGTGTTGAGCTTTAGTGAATCTTGGGTGCTTGACAGTTCGTTCGAAAACTTTAATACTGTCTGTTTATCTGGAATGTGATACAATATGTGGAATTCAAATAGTGTAGACATGAAATACGAAATATGTGATATTTCGCATTTATGATGTCTAATGAGAATCTGGATTCCAAATATTGTAGTTTTACACTTTCTTTTCTGTGACCGTAAGTGTAGTATGTTAGATATCGCCGGTTTCGTTGCTATACATCAACGACAATCGGGGTACGCATACTTACTTACGTTGATGATATATGATATTATGTGTTGCTGAGATATGATGTGCAGGATTGTCGCGATCGAATAGCCGGGGGTTTTTGTGAGATGAGAGTTTTATATTTTCATTCATGTAAATTCAAATGTAATGTAATATTCTTTTATTTGGGGCACTTCCAGGTTGCGGTTGTGTCACCAGTGTTGTATATTATTTACTTTTCCGCATTAGGATGGACCCAAGGAGGGGAGCACAGGTGACCGGGTTCTGGGGTTCAGTGGGAGGCCATCTCGAGGAGTCGAGACCGGGTCTCCTAAATTCCAGGATTGGTAGGGTCACTTGTCGCTCTCGTAGGGGTCCAGGGTGTGGGCTTGGCTATTCATCGCGACTGTGGAATCCGTATTTTCTATTCTGGCTAAATACTAAATACGGACGTCCTAGTATATCCCACGTTATATCTATATTTCTGCTGCCTGTGTTCTGTGAAATCTGAGACGAATGACTTATTATATATATGATATATAGTAGACGTTGCTTATGTTTTACACCCGCGCTAGTCCCGTCCCGGTATGCCGTTAGTTAAGTAACCTAACGGTGCATAACGGAACATTGCGGCGAATGCGGATGGCATAAGCGTACGTGTTATTTTCGTTTCTTTTCTGTGATTGGCTTAAGGACTTAAATGATGGGATTACATTAATGTGATTAATGTAAAGAAAATAAACCTAAAAGATGTTGTAGAATCGGATTTAAAAACTACTCGGCTATTTATGAAAAAGCTATATTTCAAAAACTGCGGAGCTTAAGCCACTCCTTTTGAAAAACTGTTTGATTCTACAACGATATCAAGTTCAAAGCGTTAAAGATTTTCTTAAAAATCATTCGCAACCCTCCGTCATTTTAGGAAGTAGAGTACTTAGTATTCGTGCTACGTTTGTTGACTTTAGTTAAGGCGTAGTGTACGGTAGCTAAGTGATGTCTTCCTACACTGCATATGATGCAGATTAATTAGGACATTCATACGACTTTGTTGACCATAGTTAAGGGTCATGTGGGTGGGTCTAATTGATCAAGAAATGACGGGTAGAACTTGACTGGTACTTATGATTTGTTGACCATAGTTAAGGTCATAAGTACTAGGGGTAAAAATTACATCGGGAATTTCAAGTGTTGAAATTTGCAATGAGATTGCATACCTTCCATGTGATGGTTGGATCCCGATCCCACTGTGGGCAACAGTTGCTCCTAGGAGAGTTTTACAGTTTACAATTAGCTAACTCATTAGGTGTCTAGAAAGGTGTTAACGGGGCTCCGCCTCTGGGAAAACGAGGTTTACTCTAATTAGGTCCGTGCGAAAGCACGGGGAACCTCCCTCAAAGTACCGACACTGGCCTGGCTGAACGGTTAGCGAAGTTGTAGACTGTAATTAATCCTGGCTAGTTTTTCTTTTTAAGGTTTGAAAGAAAAACTTGATAAAAAGCAGTGGGAAACATCGATTAGACAAGATAATAAACCAATCTAATCTGTGCAAGAGCTTTCGCTGAGTGTATTCTTTTCTCTCTCTTAATGGCAGATACCAATGACTGGACTTAAGCTTCTACTAGATAAAAACAAACTGAACGGGACCAACTATAAAGACTGGCTAAGGAATCTGAAGATCGCCTTGACTTATGATAAAGTATCATATGTCCTCACGGCTTCAGCCCCGCCCGTCCCAGGCCCAAAATCTTCAGTTGCGGACATAGAAGTCCGCAAGACATGGGACGCTGACTGTGCCTCGGCCACATGCCTCGCGCTTGCATCGATGGATAACACACATCAAAAGCAGCACGAGGACATGGACATCCACGGGATACTGCTCCATACAAAGGAGTTGTATGGGGAGCAGTCCCGCGTATTACGATACGAGGCATCAAAGAAACTGTTTCACATGCGGATGGCCCCTGGCACACCAGTAGCAGACCATGTTTTGAAGATGATAGCCCTTATAGAAGAGCTTGAGGACCTTGGATGGACAATGGAAAATGAACAATATATAGATATTATTCTGCAGTCCCTCCCCTCCACCTTTGCTCAGTTCATAGTGAACTTCAACATGCATGGCATGGAGAAGGACCTCCCTGAACTCCTTAATATGTTAAGGAGTGCAGAGAGCACTATGAAGTCAGCAAAGACTCCCGTTATGACCATTGGACAGTCTTCTTCTTCTCGCCCAAAAGCTAAGGCCAAGGGAAAGAAAAAGAAGAAACCCACTAATCCTAAGGGCGGAGTCAAAAAGGTGAAGGGAAAGGGAAAATCCACGGCTGGAGACCCAGGGAAAGGCGAGTGTTTTCATTGCCACAAGACAGGACATTGGAAGCGCAACTGCACGGAGTACCTAAGTCTTAAGAAGAAGCATGGTGATGCTTCTGCTTCAGGTGCGTTTGTAACTGAAAACTGTTTTTCTATAAACTCTGCTTCCTGGGTATTGGATACCGGTTCAGGTTCTCACATTTGCAATTCTATGCAGGGGCTGAGAAATAGCAAGGTTTTGAAGACAGGTGACCATACTCTCCGCGTTGGAAATGGTTCCAATGTACATACAGTCGCAGTGGGAGAGTATCACTTGGGGTTGCCGTCTGGATGTATTTTGATTTTGAATCCATGTTATTTTGTACCTGATATGCTATGTAATATAATATCCGTATCTTTGTTGGACAATGAAGGATATAATTTTGTGTTGCAGAACAATGTTATGAACATTCACCTAAATCAAATGTTGGTTGGGTATGGTACACTTAATAACGGAATATATGTCCTAAATCAACACACAGTTTTCAGTATACAACACACTAATAAAAGAAAAATTTCAGAATTAAATGAAGCTTTTCTTTGGCACTGTAGACTTGGTCATATTAACGAAACAAGACTAAACAAGTTACATAAAGATGGATATTTAAACTCTTTTGAATATAAATCTTATGCGACTTGCCAGTCTTGTATCAAGGGTAAAATGACCAAAACTCCGTTTACTGGACACGGAGAAAGAGCTACTCAGCTCCTGGGCCTCATACATAGTGATGTATGTGGGCCGATGTCTACACAGGCTAGAGGCGGTTTTTCATACTTCATTACATTCACCGATGATTTCTCAAGATTCGGTCATGTATTTTTATTAAAACACAAGTCCGACGCTTTCGAGAAGTTCGTTGAATATAAACAAGAAGTAGAAAAACAAACCGGCTTGAGTATTAAGATGCTTCGATCAGATCGAGGTGGTGAGTATCTCAGTACAGAATTTGCAAACTTCCTAAAAGAGAATGGGATTCTCTCTCAGCTCACTCCGCCTTACACACCACAGCACAACGGTGTGTCAGAACGACGGAATAGGACCCTATTAGATATGGTCCGGTCCATGATGAGTGACGCTGAGTTTCCAGTCTCGTTTTGGGGGCATGCATTGGAGACTGCGGCGTTTCTGCTAAACAGGGTTCCAACCAAAGCCGTGTCTACCACGCCATATGAGATATGGAATGGAAAGAGACCATCTCTTAAAAGAATTAAGATTTGGGGTTGCCCGGCCTATGTTAAAAAGCAGAATCCGGACAAACTCGAGACACGGTCAGTCATGTGTAACTTTGTGGGATATCCAAAGAATTCTTATGGATATCTGTTCTACCACAAAGAGGAACAAAAGGTGTTTGTTTCTCAGTATGCCACATTCTTGGAAAAAGAGTTTTTCACAGATAAAGATGATGGCAAGGTAGTAGATCTGGAAGAGGTTCTGGAGACACAAACTATAAATGACGATTTGGTTGAACCGGCTGTTGCAACAGAAACTGAAGAACCTCGGCCACTCCGAAGGTCTGGTAGGACTTCTCGCCCACCGGAGAGGTACTACGGTTTCCTCATTGATGGTGACAGAGAAGACTGTATCATGGAAGATGATGATCCTACCAGTTTTCAGCAAGCTATCACGAGTGGTGACTCTGTGAAGTGGCTGGATGCCATGAGATCCGAAATGGAGTCTATGTACACCAACAAAGTATGGACTTTGGACGTTGTACCCCCTGGGGTAAAACCTGTTGGGTGCAAATGGATCTTTAAAAGAAAGATTGGTGTGGATGGGCAGGTAGAGACCTATAAGGCAAGACTTGTGGCGAAAGGTTTTCGTCAAAGACCAGGATTGGACTATGACGAAACTTTTTCGCCCGTAGCCATGCTTAAATCTATTCGGATCCTACTTGCTATTGCTGCTCACTACGACTATGAAATCTGGCAGATGGACGTTAAAACAGCATTTCTAAATGGAGATTTAGAAGAATGTGTTTATATGGATCAGCCAGAGGGCTTCATTGACAGTGGGAGCAGCGAGAAAGCATGTAGATTGCTTAAATCCATATATGGGTTAAAGCAGGCATCTCGGAGTTGGAACATCTGTTTCGATGATGTTATCAAAGAGTTTGATTTCATCAAAAATCCAGATGAACCTTGTGTTTATAGGAAGGCTGTAGGAAGAGCTGTCACATTCCTCGTATTGTACGTGGATGACATTCTTCTGATAGGAAATGATATTCCTATGCTACAGTCGGTCAAATCATTCTTATCACTGAGGTTCTCCATGAAGGACCTGGGTGATGCCACATACATCCTGGGCATAAGGATCTATAGAGATAGATCCAAAAAGTTATTGGGATTGTCCCAGACCAGGTACATCAACACCATCCTAAAAAGGTTTAGTATGGAAGACTCCAAGCGGGGTGCCTTACCCGCTTGCCATGGAGTCACTCTCTCCAAGGATTCTTGTCCAAAGACCGATGAAGAGAGAGCTCGCATGAGCATTATACCTTATGCTTCGGCAGTAGGGTCTATAATGTATGCGATGTTATGTACACGCCCAGATGTAGCTTATGCACTTAGTGTTGTAAGCAGGTATCAATCCAACCCAGGGGAGAACCACTGGACAGCTGTGAAGAACATTCTTAAGTACTTGCGAAGGACTAAAGAATTGTTCTTGGTATATGGTAATAAAGATCTCCAAATGGAGGCCTTTACCGATTCGAGCTTCCAGAGCGACAAGGATGACAGCAAATCTATCTCAGGGTTTGTATTTACTCTCAATGGAGGGGCGGTAAGTTGGAAGAGTTCCAAACAAGATACCGTTGCAGACTCTACGATGGAAGCTGAGTACATTGCTGCAAATGATGCCGCCAAGGAAGCAGTCTGGATGAAGAAGTTCGTCTCGGAGCTAGAAGTAGTTCCAACCATTATTGATCCAATACCTTTGTATTGTGACAATAATGGGGCGATGGCGTTAGCCAAGGAACCCAGATCCCATCAGCGGTCCAGACACATCCTAAGGCGCTTTCATTTGATCCGGGAGATTGTAGATCGCCGCGAGATCGAGATTAAGAGAGTAGACACAAAGAACAACGCCGCGGATCCATTCACCAAGGCCCTCCCTCAGCCGCAGCATGAGCGACTTTTTGAGATGTTGGGTATGAGATACGCCAATAACTGGCCTTAGTGCAAGTGGGAGATTGTTGGATATATGTATGCCCTAGAGGCCATTATGTGATAGTTGATGTATCTATACATGTATATATATTCAGTTTGCATTCTTGCTCGACATGATAGTATGCTATCTGGTTTCTCTTTATCTGACATGTTGATTTGATCATGCTTTTATTTCATTCATACATGCTGATAAAGCCCTAAGGATATCGGCTTGACTACTCTGATTATGATGGAGATCATACTAGTGGGACATCTGTAGTCTATAAGCATATCCTGAAATGTCCCTAGTCGGAGGTGTATTGAGACGGGGCATCGATATACCAGAGTAGACTAGCGTATATGATACTAGACCCATGTGATGGGCGACGGATGTTCCCACATTCGTAGATGTTTGACATCAAGATCATATACGGGTGCTCAGTGTTGACTGGGTACACTGGACGGACTCGCCGAGAACTCCTATATGGAATTATATCTATCGTCGGATAGCAGTTCTCAGGTGACACTGGTACAGGTTAGTCTGTAGACCCGAGATCGTCATAGAGCCTTGTGTGTTCTCCCACTGTACTTTGATTGCCACCCTACCACGGCTCTACTGAGTCGTGCAAACAGGTGGCCGTTGGGTACAGTCCCGAGACACATGAAGACGATGAGCGATAGGAGGGGTTTCGTCTCTCCCGGTATTGGGAGTTGATGCTGTGCTGTGCTCGACTGGTTATAACGGCAAGTCCCTGGCCAGGGCTGATGAGATTTGCTGATAAGTGTTATCAGTAGTTTCTCGATCTGTTATAGACCATTCACCGACACGACTTATTGAGTTATTGGGGTCGACGTGACCATCCCTAGGCTCAATATGCAGCAGATTTGACGAAGAGACCGGACTGTACGGTAGTGTTGCCGGATGGCTCGACGGGAGTTGTAGCAGGTTTGCTTGTTGTCTTCTGATCGCTCAATACCCGGGTGGCCGTTACGTTTAGCTGACCTCTTGCGGCTTGAGGGCACTTGATATGATCATTACCCTCTGCCGGCGTATTGACGAGTCTTAGAGTCCCACAGAGGAGTTACCCAGTCCAGGCGAAACGTTGTGGTGCGCATATGCGATATGCGCATGCACCCGATTGAAATGTGCGTATATGATACCGAACATTGATCGGGTGAACTGCTTTTGGTGGGGTCATATGAGATATGACCGGATTGATAAATCAAGTGTTGATTTATCATTTAACCATTAGTTTTCTCACTCAAAACCTTTCTAGGGTTTGATGGATGTATGCATGCATGCATGTGTTTCTATTTTTCTTTTCTAGCTTCATGCACATGAAGATGTGCATACATGTACACATACATACATCAAACTATCATGGTTGTTTATATATGGAAATGGTGGCAATATAAGCTTCACACCATAGATTAAACTATGGATAATTATTTAATTTTGGTTTTAAAAGAAAATGAAAAGGAAAGGATAATTATACTAGTTTCTACATGCTTCTTTTAACCTAACCATTCTCACCCACCACTAAACCATGGTTATCTTTTCCTTTATCATTCTAAACCCAAGTTAAATTAATCATCCATCTTTTAATCATGGTTAGTGTCAAGAAGGATAAAAGATATATTGTGATATTCATTTTCTTTTTCTTCTTAAGAAAAAGAGTTATCTTTTTATCTCTTCATAATATTAGCCACCATCTTCATCTTCCTTCATCTTCTCCTCTCTAGATCTTTTCTAGTGAGTGAAATACAACAAAAGAAAGGTTTTTGAAGTGAGATCCAAAGCCACAACAACATTCTACACAAGCTTAGCCGTTTCGTTTAGAGTGTTATCTTCGATTTGACGAAGTAGTGAGCTTGGACGGATATCTCCGCGGTGGATCATCGTGGACACAAGGGGAGTTCAAGAGAACCTTGATTCAACACAAAAGAGCCTAAGTAGCGAAGCAAAAACGGGAGCTACAAAGGTTGTAGCCTTCAAACCCTAATTTTGCTAGCTTTATGTTTTGCAAACCCTAATTTTCTAGGATCCATCCTTTGCATGTTAGTTTAGCACCTTAAAAATGAAAACTTTAGGTCATGTGATGCTTGTAATCTCTTCATAGGGTGCTAATCTAACCTTACATGGAGTAAGTGTCTAATCGGGAAATCAGTTTTCTTTTAACAGTACACAGTGAACTGAAACATTGAAATGTTTCGATGGGGTATCCAGGTATTCCTAGTAATACCTCTTCCAGATTCACGACTGTAACCGTATAGTTCTTTGCCACCTCTCCATATCCCTTCATATGTCTTTAGTCTTTACCTTCTGTACACCCCTTTAGGCCAAATGGTTTTCTTCCTTCCCTACCGTTCGGCACCAGCCTATGGTTTGGAAGAAGACTATCCAATAAGCATAATGGGTGTACTGTCCCAATCCTAGGAACACTCGCAATGAGAGAGGGTGAAGATAAAAGACAACCGAATAAACCTTATTCCTATTTCTCCTGAACCAGAATCCATCCCCGAACTGGAACAAGTTCTATTCGAGTTCGTATATAACCATACGATGGAGTATCCAAATAAACTGTGGATCTTCGTAGTGATACGGAGTGTCCTGGAGAAATACAAAGGTGATGTGGGAGTGGTAACGAAATATTTGGTTTGGTCGTGAATATCTGTTGCAATTTACTTTGCCCTCTTACTAATCCCTTGCTTTGTCTAAACTTAATACCTTCTGCACACCATCGTTATGCTAATTGGTTTTCTTCATTCCCTACCGGTCGGCACCAGCCTAAGGTTTGGAAGAAGACAATCCAATTTGCGTAATAGGTGTACTACCCCTAAACCAAGGAGTACTCGTAACCTGAGAGAGGGTAAAAGGAAAAGACAACTGAATAATCCTATCCGTTTTCTCCAGAACCGGAAACCATCCTCGAATTCCTTCGAGTTCGTATCTAACCATACGATGGTTTTGTCCAATGGAAGTGGACGTTCGTAGCAATACGGGGTGTCCCGGAGAAAAGGGTAAAAGTAGGAGTGGCAATGAGGTCTGCAACTCTGACAATCCAAAAGCCAGTGTTAAGTAGGTTCGGTCAACTTGGTCACTGAGTCATAGTCTTAGGGTCGGGTCAATGGTCGCTGCCAAAGAGAGAGAGAGAAGAAACACTCAGCGTGCACTCTATCCTAGATCAGAATGGTTACCAATTTATCTAATCTGGAATCCTCCCACTGTACCTCAAATTCTTCTCCAAACCTAAAAGAAGAATTAGTCGGGGTTACCCGAGGAGTATACCAACTCATCAGTGGGAATCGGGATCCAACTCTCATCGCATGACAACGTGACGGAATCCGCTCACGTCATCACACTCCAGAAGGTATGCGCATATCTGGCAAGTTTCAGTTCTTTTGAAACTCCCGATGTGATTTCTGCCCCATGCTCTTATGACCTTGGCGAAGGTCAACAAATCATAAGTCACATGTCAAGTTCTACCCGTCATTATCCAGGTTAATTTGAATCCACCCGTACAAGCCCTTGACGAAGGTCAACAAGGCTGTACGACTGTCCCAAACCAACGCATCTATCTATGCAGCAGAAAGGTAACAAGCAGCTACCATACACTATGCCTTGACGAAGGTCAACAAACATAGCATGAATACTACGTGCTACCCGTCTGAAACGACGGAGGGCTACGAATGGTTTCTGGCGAAAACCTTTAACGTAATGAACTTGATATCGTTGAAGGAACGGATAGCTTTTTAGAAAATATAGTGACGAAAACCTTTACTAAAAAGGTCACTCCCGGTGAAGGGATCTCGGCTCTTTCCCCGTAGAATGGGGTGCTGGATATTCATAACCGAATATCACTGTGCAAAGCAAAAGTAATCGGCTATAGTGAAGTTAATGCCCTGACGCAAACTTTTTGTCCAAGGGGTCACTCCCGGTGAAGGGATCTCGGCCCTTGCCTCGTCGACTGAGGAGCAGGATATTCCAAATGAATACCACGATGCAAAACAAAAGTAAACGTCCTTGCAATAACAGCTTTTGAAAAAGTGTTCCAACAACATCAGATAAGGTTTGTTTTTAACTTGCATTGATCCGAATCAATGCAGTCCCATCAATTGATCACACCACAAAGAACGAAAATATACTGATGTATGTATATGCCATCCGCATTCGCCACTGGGTCCCGTCATTACCCGTTAGGTTAGCTTACTAACGACAGAGCGGGGACTGGACTAGCGCGGATGCAAAACATATACAACATCTACTAATATATATACCAATATATTATATTCGCTCAAGGCGTGAATAAAATGCAACATCACAGAGAATGAACAGCATCACAGAAACAATACAGATATCTGGGATCCCCGGGTTTCACAGAGCCACTACTGAAACCCGACGTTCCCCTGGTCGTGTGGATAGCCTGTGCAATGAAATCCTAGACCCCTACGGGCGCGGCAAGTTACCCGCCAAAACCTGAAGCGAGGCAGCCCCCTTCAGCACCGTGAATGGACCACCCAGCACTTCACGGAATCCGGCAACTTGGGCACCCCTCCTGGGTCAACCTGTACCCCCTACGAGTGCGGCGGATAGCCAGCCAATCCTGGAGTGAAGCCCCCTCCGTCCCAATGCCATGAGATGCGGGATTGTTGTCTTCTAGAACCCGGCTATCCGTGCACCCCTCCGCGGGGCAATCCTAGTACAGAAAGTAAAATATACATACACCGGGTACATCGACCGCAACCAGGTCATGCCCCAAAAGAATAATACAAACAGGCAGTGACGGCAGTCCACATGTCGGACGCTCGCCCCGCAATATCAAATGTACATAATACAAACAAAACTGTACTAGCATTGCATCCAGGCTATCCCCACGACCGATCCGCAACATCACAGCAAATACATAGAACATCAACGTGAAAGTCACGTTCGCAAATCCGTCTAACCGGGCTATAGCAGTTAGACCGGATTTACCGATCGAGTGACATTCACGGTCGCAGATATAATGTAAATACTGTGAAAAATGTGTTTAAAAATATCCGATCGATCAAAAATTAACAAGTGGGCCCCCAATCAAAACTGTAGCACTCACAGAAAACCTGGGCCCAATTTTAATATCCCAAAACCCATGAAATTAACCCAGAAAGCCTCTGGAAAAAATTGATGCAGTGATGTCTACAGTATGCGGCGGAAGGGCGGCAAAAAGTGGGGTTATGCGGCGCTTCCGCGGTCTTACTGTGGGGTCACATCATCGAAATTTTACAGAGTTCTTATATTTTCTAGTACATCAATATTTTACAACCTGAAAAATTTTTCGAGACCAAAAATTTTCAACAGAGAACTGATGCAAGCAAAAATGCGGTTTTGGGATTTTTGTTCGATCGGAATTGCAAACACATCAAACAAAGCTAGACTAAGTTAATGGCGAGGCTCTGATTTTTAAGACATCCAGAAATAATTTTTGAGATCGTTTAAAAACAACAGAAACTGTCGGCTTGGATTTTTGCAGTTTTCGATTTCCGGTCGGATCGAAGTTTTAAACGCGTTAGCACAAGTTAGCATAGCAAAATGGGGAGGCTCTGATACCACTGTAAGTCTACGTTAGCGCCCCGGCAGTCTACAGACGCCAAATGCGGAATAAAACTTTTTAACTTGGCGCTATCGTATACTTTAACCCGGATCTGCCATTATTGCTAAACTAACAAACAGTAAAGAGTGTGGAAATGTTGTACCGACTGATCCGAGTCCTCCGGTCTTCATCTCCACTCCGATCTCCTTGCGGGATCTCCGTCCGTCTCCTCCTCGTCGGAAAGGGGCACCACATCGCCTGCGTCTTTTACGGGCTCCCGCCTCAATACCGAGGCAACTCGAGCATGAAGCCGGCAACTCGACATGCTCAAGATGTGCTGTAGGAAGTGTAGTGCTTTGTCTCTTTGGGGTAGTGTTGCCATGATGGAGGAAACAAGATGATATGAAGAGAGGTGGTGAACTTTGATACAAAAAGAGAAATGAGAATAATTTCCATACAACAAAAGAAACACATCTCTCATTTTTCCTTCATCTTCAAGTGTGGCCGGCCAATCTTGAAAAATGGTGAAGAGAATAACAATATGTATCATATGAGGGAGGTGAGTGTAGGAGAAGAAGGAGGTGACCACATCCAAGAGACAAGAAAACAAACACCATGCTTCATATCAAATCCAACCATACCCTTTCATGTCACAATAAAGCAAAAGCATGGTGGAAAAAAATATGAAAGCTATCATATCAATCTTTTACAAGAAAACCCCTCCACAATTGTAATTTGCAAAACTGCAAATTACCCCCTCCATCGGAAAAGTCCGGCCGGGAAAGAACAAAGGAAAACCGGCCGGAACGGAATGCAAACTGGCAACTCCAGAAAACTGGTCCCGTAATAAATTACAGGAAAACCCCAATACTGTGCATACACACCCGCATCTGTATTCCGACCGAAATACAAATGCAATGAGACAAAATCTACACTGTACTAAACTAGTACCGGCTTAAACCAAAGCCGGCTAGTAAAAAACCGTTCGATCCTGATCCGTGCAATACCGCACGTATCTGATCGAACCCTGCCATATAAATCCATACGGCCACTAGTACAAAACTGTCCGATCCTGATCCGTGCAATACCGCACGTATCTGATCGGACCCTGCCATATCTCCATACGGCCTCTACAGCGTTTCGCCCGAAACTTGAGTAACTGAAAGTGTGGTGGACTCTAAAGACTCGTCAATACTATGGCTGTGGATTTAACCACTAGCACGTCAGAGGTATAAGCCAATACGTAACGGGCCACCAGCTATTGACCAAAAGGGACGTCGATGAGCGAACTCATCCTGACACCCTACTGAGCCTGTCAGTGACAATATCCGTACAGTCCGGTCCGTTCGTCTATAAGCATCGCATGGCGGGCCTAGGGGGTTGGTAAAAGTCAGACCCCCAAAAGCGGTACAAGTCGTGTCGGAGTGTAGCCCAGAACACCCTGAGATACTACTGGAATACCTACCAGTAAATCTCCTGCCTTGGCCAAGGACTTCGTGTAATGGCTTTCCTAGACACAGCGCGACCTCACCCCCAATACCGGGAGAGACGAAACCCCCGAAGATCCGCTCACTGCCTCCATGTGGCTCGGGACTGTACCCAACTAAAACCTGTTTGCACGACTCCTTTGAGCCGTGGTAGGGTAGTAATCAAAGTACAGTGGGAACTCACACGAGACAAATGACGATCCCCAGGTCGATGAACTAACCTGCACACATGTCACCAGGGAACTGCCATCTGACGTCTGGTATATGACCAACTAGCATGTTCCCGGCGAGTCCTGTCCGGTGTACTCATAACCCAATGAGCACCTGTATACATCTTAGGTGATCCAACTGACACCAGTGGCTTGTGAGACCGGCCACCGCCCCTCGTCGGGGTCTCGACTGTATACACTAGTCTACTAATGGAGTATCGATGCCCGGTCTCGAAACTCCCACGACTAGGGACCTTTTAAGGATATGCTTGTAGACCCCCAGCTCCCACTTATATGATCGCCCTCATACTGCTGGTGGTCAAGCAAGAATCCTAGGGGCTCTATCAACGTGTAATAGCGACGTGTCAGGTCACCTAAAGCAGTACACGATGATAAAGGTAAACCAGATAGCATACTATCATCTCGAGTAAGACTGTCCTACCGGGATAGGTCCTCCCTCAATCATTACAATCACGTACCTGTGACCTAATAATTGACTCTGAGGGCACTATCTCCAACATTTCTCTCCCCTCTCTTCCCTTTGTTGCTGCTGCTGCTGCAGCTACACCCTCTCTCCCTCTCCACAAAATCCTCCAAAACACCATGAAAATCAACTCAAAACCCATTACCCTTTTCACAAAAAAGATGCACAAGCTCAAGGGAAACACATTAGACCAAGAAAGCAAGGATTTTGGCCACTTGGGGCAACTCAAGAATTTTCTTGAGTTGCCAAATGAGGTATTCTCTGAACCATAAGCTTAGTTTTTCTATTACTTTTACCCCCATGTTAGATTAGAACCGATATCGGGTGATTTTGTGGACTTAGAAGAATTCTAGTTAGGGTTATTGGAAATTGAGAGTTGTGATGGGAAATTGAGCTCTGTAGAGGCCTCACAAACCCCCTAGTGCTAGAATTAAGACCTAAACCAGAGACTAGAACCCTGGAATATGGATTTAGAAAAGCCGATATCGGAAAATTCTGAATTCTGTGGATGTAAAATGGAATCTGCTATCACCTCGAGACTCTGAAAATCATTTTGCAAACATAGAGAGATGTGCAGGCACCTAGGAAGCTACCACCAAAACCCCAGCCCCTGACTCTTTTCCCAGGCTGCAAATTTAATCTTTCTGGCCGCAAATTGCGGCCAGACCAGGGTGAAATTGGTTCGTGTTGGTTCTGTGGTCCCCTCATCAGTAAAATAGACCCTTGGTATATGCAAAATTGTCTGATTTGACCTAGGGTAGAATCTGGGACCTTTTTTCCTAAGTTGTTGTTTTGATTCGGAGTTTCGTTTTGCGTATTTTAAATTCTGGATTTGCGTATTTGCGCTTTACATCGATCACTTGATGTTTGTACGACGATATCGAGGATTGTTTGATGGTTTTGAAAGCGTAGTCCATAGGTTCTAACCTATAGGCCTTAGCGCGTCGTTTGGTTTTCTCTATGTGATTTTAAGATGCATTTGCGATTGTGTTATCTTGTAGGTTCCTTCTCGAGGGCTTCATACGATGAAGAAGATGAAGGCGACATCGATACCGACATGCAGGATACAGGTGAATAGATTATATCTATGGGGAAAGTCGGGTGGATGGCGTATAGCACCCCCGCAGTTCGATATTTAGTATACTATATATATACTATATTTATATATATGATAGCATTATGCGTGACATGGATTTTCAGGTTGTGATTAGGTGTACTATGGTTAGATTAGGGTTAGAAGTAAACTAGTGTAGTTCCTAGTCGCGAATCCTAGAATAGGTTTACACCTACACGCAAACACATGCTTTTGATGCGGTTATACCTGGATGATAAGGATGGTGTATGATATTGGAGACGAGTCGATGAGATTGGGCATAGCGCCATGAGATTGGTGATATGATGCGATTCGTATTTAGGATACGATTTTAGCGGGTCTTGGGACGTGTGTTTTACACACGTATTTATAATTATATTGATGGTATCGATTTTTACTAGACTTAGATCAGTACCCTAGATCATGAGATATGATGATAAGGATACCAGATAATTGATGAGATGGATGTGATATTGACCCGTACCCAAAATTGGGATGCCGTACGATGACTTGCCATACGAGCTTTATATTGATGATAGATCCGCACTCGTGACTCGAGAATGTCATATGATATTGTATCGTACGCGGTACCTTTGAGGCGGGATCACCGACTATTATATATATATATATATATATATATATATGTATGTATATATATATATATGTATGTATATGTATATATATATAAATATATGTATATCGACCCAGATTTAGGTGGTTTCCATACCCCTCCCGATTGACTTGTTAGTCAGAGCTGTAGTTTTGCTAGTAGATGTTAGGCTAGGCCGATGTCATACCTATTTCAAAAACTAACGAATCGGGAGTATTTTAAAGACAGGCAAAGGGATTCTACGGATATTTTCAAAAGACGCATCTTTGCTTAAAAACATCGTAGCCCTTATTTTCCTAAAAAAAACCCGATTCGTCTTCTTTCAAATAGCAAAATAGTATGACATGGATATACTGATCTAGATTCTACACTGTTGTGCTATTATTCATTTGCCGCATATTCTTACTGTTGCATTCAGGATATGATCAATTGTATATTCATACCAGTGCACACATATATTGATATCTTCATACTTGCGCACATGCACACTGTATATTCATACCAGTGCACACATATATTGATATCTTCATACTTGCGCACATGCACACTGTATATTCATACCAATGCACACATATATTGATATCTTCATACTTGCGCACATGCACACTGTATATTCATACCAGTGCAAACATATATTGATATCTTCATACTTGCGCACATGCACACTGTATATTCATACCAGTGTACGCATATATTGATATCTTCATATTTACGCACATGCACACTGTATATTCATACCAGTGCACACATATATTGATATCTTCATACTTGCGCACATGCACACTGTACATTCATATTAGTGCACACATATATTGATATCTTCATAACTGCGCACATGCACACTGTATATTCATACCAGTGCACACATATATTGATATCTTCATACTTGCGCACATGCACACTGTATATTCATACCAGTGCACACATATATTGATATCTTCATACTTGCGCAAATGCACACTGTATATTCATACCAGTGCATATATATATTGATATATCCCTACTTGCGCACATGCACACTGTATTTTCATAGTAGTGCTACACTCATATTCGCGTATATATCCATTTGCACATCCATACCTACATACATACACATGTTACATACATGGATGATATTGACTTGATTTCAAGAGAATAGGGACTGCATGAGATATTTTCAAAACTGGATTCTTTTAAAAGAGCGGTTTCCCCTTCTTACTCTTATGTGTCATACGACACATTGCTTGGATTTACGCATTGAGTTTGGATTTATGGAATTTCTGGATTTGAGAACCGTGGTATTATTTTAAGAAAATACGCACTGTTTTAAAAACCCGGTTTCTCTTGATATGATATTTCAGTGAGTCCACCATGAGTTTTCTCAGTTCCTGAGAGCTTGTGTAGGTATACCCGTTTCGAGGAGTGGTAGGCACCGATTGCGGGTACATGGTGGACCCGGTGAGGTATCCCGGGGCAAGAAAACTCGTATATGTTAGACAGTGAGCCCGGCAAGGGAGTACTACCTATCGGTGATTGTGTTGAGCTCGGCGGATATCTGGGGGATACCGACCGGAGTTGAGAGATGGGACGGGCCGATCCGGACTGACGGAGCCCTATGTATATGAGGATTTACGTGCCGATGCTAGGCACATGTTTCATGATGTTTTCAAGTGTCGATGCATGACACTCAGGTTCCATGATTTTGATATGTCGCGAGCGACACATGTTGAGTTATATCCTCATACTTCCATGCATATGTTTATGATATTTACATGCATGATGCTTATTGTCATTGGGTGACACGTGGACGATTTCCACATACATTTATTGACATTGATGACATTGATCACATAGTTGGATGATATCCACATATTCATAGACTTCATGATATAGTCGACATTGATCATACCTCAAATTTATGATATGTTATTACCTGAGGCATTGGCATAAGCACTTGGCACTACACTCATGTATAGATGTTACATTGCCACCTTATCTTGCTTCAGACTTATTCATTTGAGGTTATATATATCCGATCGTATTGACCTAGGATTGTGTCATACATACGATTTCTGCTCTGTGATGTTTTCTATTCACGAGTTAGCAACTCACCCCGGTTGTGCCACAGTTTCTTGCAGTTTTGCCGTACAGGTTTCATTGCGGCTTTTCTGGCACTGCTTCCTTTCTGGGTGATTGTATTGGTAGGTGGGTTCACTCGCATCGTGAACACCCTTGTATTTATTATATTCAGTTATATCTAGTAATTCCATCAACCAAACTTGTATATTGTTTCAGACTTAGAAAACCAGTTATGTATTATTTCGACCTTAGAGTCGCGCGTTGTAGTATCATGGTTTTCATTGCTGATTTTGAGTTTTCCTTTGAGTTTTGATCATCGCCCTTCGGCGTTGTATATTATACTGCTTGCGTGGTTGTGACCGTCGATTGACGAAGAGCTAGCTCCCGCTTGGGGATGCCTTTTTATCATTGTATATGTATTATTCATGTTGTACCCCGTTCAGGGCCAGTATTTACAAAGGAAACTCTGCCGAAATTTTCAGAAAGGACTAGACATTTTAAAAATGCATATTCGGCTTACTTATTTAAAAACCTTGTTTTACAACATGTTTTCTTCACTTCTTAAAAACTAGTTTTCTTTATTTACTACTTAAAATGGTTTTAGATTTCTGAGCTTTTGGCTTACTTGAATTAGATGGGGTCCTATAGACTTCATATGATTCAAGTGCCAGTCACGTGCTATTTCGGGTCGTGACACCTATGCTGGTAGGACAGTATTACTCGAGATGATAGTATGCTATCTGGTTTATCTTTATCATCGTGTACAGTTTTAGGTGACCTTACAGATCACCATTACACATTGATAGAGCCCTTAGGATTCTTGCTTGACTACCAGCAGTATGATGGCGATCATGTACGTGAGAGTTGGGTATTTTATAACCACATCCTTAAAATGGTCCCTAGTCGTGGGAGTTTCGAGACTGGGCATCGATACTCCATTAGTAGACTAGTGTATACAGTCGAGACCCTGACGAGGGGCGATGGCCGGTCTCATAAGCCATTGGTATCAGTTGTTTCACTTAAGATGTACACAGGTGCTCATTGGGTTATGAGTACACCGGACAGGACTCGCCGGGAACATACTAGTTGGTATTATACCTGACGTCAGATAGCAGTTCCCTGGTGACATGTGTACAGGTTAGTTCATCGACCTGAGATCGTCATTTTTCTCGTGTGAGTTCCCACTGTGCTTTGATTACTACCCTACCACGGCTCAAAGGAGTCATGCAAAAAGGTTTTAGTTGGGTACAGTCCCGAGCTACATGGAGGCAGTGAGCGGATCGGCAAGGGTTTCGTCTCTCCCGGTATTGGGGATGAGATCGCGCTGTGTCTAGGAGAGCCATTACACGAAGTCCTTGGCCAAGGCAGGAGATTTACTGGTTGGTATTCCAGTAGTATCTCAGGGTGTTCTGGGCTACACTCCGACACGACTTGTACCGCTTTTGGGGGTCTGACTTTTACCAACCCCCTAGGCCCGACATGCGATACTCATAGACGAACGGACCAGAATGTACGGATATTGTCACTGACAGGCTCAGTAGGGTGTCAGGATGAGTTCGCTCATCGACTTCCCTTTTGGTCAATACCTGGTAGCCCGTTACGTGCAGCTAGTACCTCTAACGTGCTAGTGGTTAAATCCACAGCCAAAATATTAACGAGTTTTTAGAGTCCTCCATAGACAGTTTCTCAAGTTTTGGGCGAAACGTTGTAGAGGTTGTATGGTATTATGGCAGGGTTCGATCATATACGTGCAGTAGTGCCCGGATCATGATCGGACGGATCATACTAGTAGGCGATCGGACGGATCATACTAGTAGGCTTTAGTTTAAGCCGGATCCTAATATTAGATTTGTTGGATTACTTTAGTCTCATCGCATTCGCATTCAGTCGGAATGCGGATTCAGGTATGTACATACAGGTGAGGGGTATTCTTGTGATCCGTCACGAGTTTACTTTAGATGATGCCGTTCTTTTTATTGTCATAAACATTTGGGTTAATGTTTTGGTGGAAATTATGAGCTTAGTTCATAATGAGGTGCATTTAATGTGACATGGACATGTTTAGTGACTCATGATCTCTTTTATTATGCTAATGTCACATTAGGATTTGTTTATTGTGTTGATATGATGCTTAGAGAGAGAGGGCAGCCATGTTAGGCTTTGGGGTTGCTCTTGATTTATTCTAGCACTCTTATTATTCTTCATCACAACACAATATCGCAAAAGGAAAAAGAGCCTCTTCTTCTTCTTCCTCTAGCTCACCATTTCCACTAATGGCATCATCTTCAAGCTCCATCCATACACTCTCATGTGTTGAGAATCAATGGATGCTTGAGACAAAATTATCACACACATTCTCTACTTCACCTTGGACACTTCGGCTAGCGAACTTCGTGTCCGAGTTGCTTCGGATGAAGTGGGAGCCTGTAAAAAGACTCATTGATGTGGCGCCCTTCCGACGAGGAGACCGGAGATCGGAGATGCTGCAAGGAGCTACAGATGGTGGCTAAAGACCGAAGGACACGGATCGATCGGTATAGCTTTTCTAACCCTTCTTAGTTGCTAGTTTATGTTAATGGTTCGATCCGGGTGAAAGACTACGATAGCGCCAGTTTCCTAAAAAGTTTTTGTTCCGCATTTTGGCCTCGGATCGACGGCCGGGGCGGTACAGTAGACTTACATGGTATCAGAGCCACGCTATTAACCTTTATTAGCTTGTTCTAACTTGATTAAAACATCGATCGGCCGAAATTTCCGAAACCACGATTCCATTTCATGAAGTTTCTGTCGAATTTTTTTTTGTGGTCAAAAAATTATTTTGATTATGTCAGAAAATCATGCAGGCTTTTCTAAGACCCCTGTAGAAATTTGAACGCACGATCCAATCATTACGCCGCGGAACCGCGGCATAACTGGCATGTTTGCCGCGGATCCGCGATGGGAATGTGTGCTCAGAGCTTCATTTTTCTTCTGGTTGTCTTTCTCTTGGAATTGTGGTTTCTGGAAAATTTAGTTTTGGCCCAGATTATTTTGAGTACAGGGAATTGTACTTGGGGCCCACTTCGGGAAATTTTGTCGATCGAAAATTTTAAATAAGTTAGTTCACAGTGCTTACTTTATATCTGCGACCGTGAATGTCACTCGAGCAGTAAATCTCATCTAATTGCTATAGCTCTTTTAGACTGATTTGCGAACGTGACATTCACTTTGATGTTCTGTGTTGTGCTGTGATGTTGCGGATTTGTCGTGGTGGATAGCTTGGTGCAATGTTAGTACAGTTTATTTTTATTTGTACATTTGATATTGCGGGGAGAGCGTCTGACATGTGGACTGCCGTCACTGGCTGTTTATATATTATTCTTTTGGGGCACAACCAGGTTGAGGTCAATGTGCCCGTTGTACATATTTTATTTTCTGTACTAGGATTACTCCGCGGTGGGGTGCACGGATAGCCGGGTTCTAGAGGGCAACGGGACCGCATCTCATGGCTTTGAGATGGAGGGGGCTTTACTTTAGAATTGGCGGGCTATTCGCCGCACTCGTAGAGGGTATAGGTTGACCCAATGAGGGGTGCTCAAGTTACCGGATTCCGTGAAGTGCTGGGTGGCCCATTCACTTTGTTGAAGGGGGCTGCCCCTCTTCTGGTTTTGGCGGGTAACTTGCCGCGCCCGTAGCGGTCTAGGATTTCATTGCACAGGCTATCCACACGACCAGGGGAACGTCGGGTTTCAGTTGCGGCTCAAAGGAAACCCGGGGCTCCCAGATTATCTGTATTGTTCTGTGATGCTTATTACATTTATGTGATGTTGCATTTATCACGCCTTGAGCGATTATTATATATTGATATACATACTAGTAGATATTGTATATGTTTTACATCCGCGCTAGTCCAGTCCCGCTCTGTCATTAGTTAAGTAACCTAACGGGTGATGACGGGACCCAGTGGCGAATGCGGATGACATATACGTACATCATATTTTCGTTCTTTTGTGGTGTGATCAATTGATGGGATTGCATTGATTCAGATCAATGCAAGATAAACAAACCTGTTTGATGTTGTTGGAATAATTTTTCAAAAAAGTTGTTATTATAAGGACGTTCTCTTTTGTTTTGCACAGTGGTATTTGGTTATGAATATCCAGCACCTCAGTCGACGAGGCAAGGGCCGAGATCCCTTCACCAGGAGTGACCTCTTGGAAAGAATTTTGCGTCAGGGTAATAACTTCACTATAGCCGATTGCCTTTTGCTTTCCATCGTGGTATTCAGTTGGAATATCCTGCACCTCATTCTACGGGGAAAGAGCTGAGATCCCTTCATCGGGAGTGACCTCTTTAGCAAAGGTTTTCACCACTATATTTATAAAAAGCTATCCGGTTCCTTCAACGATATCAAGTTCATTACGTTAAAGTTTTTTCTCCAAAAACCATTCGTAACCCTCCATCATTTCAGACGAGTAGCACTTAGTATTCATGCTATGTGTGTTGGCGTTAGTCACACTACTACAAATAAGGGTTGCCCCTATGGATTTATCAGTAGGGGCAAACCACTGCCCCTACGGAGATGTCCGTAGGGGCGAAAAAAGACCCCGTAGGTGTAAAGGCCGCAGGTGCAAGTTGAAGCCCTGAACTTGCCCATACGGTCAAAATCTTGCCCCTACGGAGTTATGTGTAGGGCCAGTTTCACCTACGGAGTAGGCCGTAGGGTAAAAAAAATTATATTATTTACGGTTTTTTAAATATATTAATTGTACCTACGGAGATATCCGTAGGGCCACGTACTATCCCCTACGGATATCTATGTAGGTACTTATGCGTAGGGGCAAAATATCAGAAATCATGATATTTTGCCCCTACGGATAACGCCATAGGGGCCATTGTTTGCCCCTACGGACATATCCGTAGGGGCACTCCTAACCCCCATAGTACTGAGATCAGGGGAGTTACTGCTGATATTGTGCCCCTACGGTGTTAGCCATAAGGGCAACATGTGTACCTACGAATTAATCCGTAGGTACACATTATCTGTATTTTTTTTTAAAAAAGGGTTGCCTGATTTTTTCCCGCCCTGTGCACAATAATATATATAACAATAAAATATAAAATTAATCATCACACAACATATATCGCAGTATTCATAATCACATCTCACGCATATAATATACAAAAGAAACCCAAAAACTGAATATGATATAAATATAAACCAATATCAATGTCAATATTATTTCAAAATGTAGTACAATATGTATGATATAAATAAATACATGTTTCAAAAAATATGAATCAAAAAGCTACCCTAGCTCGGTCCAGCTCCACCCCTGATAAACGATAGAATCAAGCGCGCCTGCTCCTCGGTCAATAAACCCTGCAATTCGGCGCGTGCGGGAGTCTGAGCGGCCTGTGGAGCTGGCGATGTGGTCTGCGCAGCCACCGTCGAGGTAGTCGCTTGCGGAGCCGCGGCTGCGGGAGTCTGAGCGGGCGGTGGAACTATAGGAGCTGTCAGTGGAACCGCAGCCGATGTAGTGGCTTGCGGAGCCGCAGCCAAAGGAGATGCATGTGGAGGCTCGGTCGATGTACCCTGTCGCGTCTGGACCTAACGTGTGTAAGAAGCGTATAAGAACTGTGTATTATTCGAATTCGTATCATTATTAAGTTATTTCGAAACCCCATTTGGATATCTAGTTTGGAAAACCGTTGTTTATTTTAATTACATATGTATGTATGATTAATCAAACTTAAGTCTAAAACCAAATAAGCTCAAGCTACGTACTAATTATGGATATGTTGATATCTATAATCTGACATGATATTTTACTATAAAGTAGTATACATACCAGCATCTCCTTCAACTCCTGAACGGTGGCCCTCAAGCTCTCTAGTTCCTGATGGACACGTCGGTCACTGGAGACGGAGGAAGTAACCGCCGGGGTAGAGTCCAACCTCATATGGGCCCTGCTAGGGCCCAGTCCCTGGCCTCTCTCCCAACCTCCGTGGTGCCCTCCGTGTGCGGCGTCCAGAACTGGGGTCAGCAGCCTCGGATCGCTCTGTCCGGTAAAATCGATCCCCGAGACCTCGGTCTGCTCAACCACCCGCTCCTACACCCACATTAAGCAGTAAAGTATAAGTATAAAATTTAAACTTGAACCTTCCAAAACTAAAATTTCAAATTTGGGTAGAATAAATATTAACACTTACGCAATACTCCTGGGTAGCGACGTCGGGATATCGAAGCTCTTGAACGTCGGGATATCCGTAGGGGCAAACACGAAATTAAGATTTAATTTTTTACTCTTGAAAGTCGTGGACCATAGGGGCAACCTTCTAGCCCTACGGCTTAATCCGTAGTGCCAAAATAAATAGGCCCCTACGGATTTCAATATCCTAGATCATCATGCGCAAATCTAATCTCATCAAGCAGCACATGATAATGAGTTGGACGCGTGGTGCCCTATTTCTCATAAGTGCATGCTGCGTGAATAAATATTGTGTTAATTCCAAATTAAATACAAATATAACAAACTTATCAATTATATAGTATTCAATTTGATTTCAAACAAATACCAAATAAGAATTTATTGTACATGTCCACGACTTACAATCATTCCCGTATGCGAGCACATATAAAAATCATAGTTTCTAGGATGACAAATTTTATTGTCAACTACTGTCACCACCTACAGCTAGACAATAATAAAAATTACTATCTAAGTAAGAGCAAAAGGAATGTGTGTATATTTATGATATAGCATTCTAAATCAATATACATGCACTACTTGATATATAAACATACCTGGAGGAGCGGGAGTGGCCTTTGTCCCTGATATGGACGCATCACCAACAACTAGACAATCAAACATTGACAATATAAGTAATTTTGACATAAACAGGCATGAATATCTATAATATTACATTCAAAATGGATATTAGAGAACGCACCTGCAGTGAGAAGTGGTAAAAATATCACCCAATAAGGGTGTAATTTACAGAATCAGTTGAAACTCTTGAAAGTCATAGAAGAACCTGAGCACAAATCTGATGTATACTTATCATTGGACACTAAGAAGTCTCTAAAAGGAAAAGCCAATGTGAAAGCCATCATTAGTTCATATCAGAAGATTGATGCTGAAACAGAGAACAAGGAATGTCATTTTCTTCTTCTTCTGCCACATTACTGTCTTCTCCTTCTTCTTCTGCCACATTATTGTCTTCTCCTTCTTATTATGTGCGCGTGCAAATTCAATGAAAGCAGAAACTCCAGTGACAAACTTAGGTTGCATACGTTGTTGCCAGTTCACATACATCCAGTCCTTAACCCTGACATACTCATGGGCCATGTTAGACTGTATCATATAAATTGTAGGTTATGATGACTATATTGAGAATATGGATTAATAGTGGGTAGGAAATGTATTTCTCAAATGGATTTTGCATCTGAAAACCATAAACTACTAAGTAATAGCATATATAATTTTTTTAGTATAAAGGTTGTCATTTTAAGTTTTCCTTTATTAAATCAAATTTGTTTCACGTATCGAGAAATATACCAAAACGTGCACAGGTATGCAATGTCTTGGTTTCTATTGTGTGATCCACCATACACAATAGAACACAATACAGTATTTCGTATAGTGATATGATCCAACTGCCTTTATAAACTATAAGTGTACAGAAAATTATGATAAGAAACCATAAGAAAGGGTCGTAGCCATGCATAACCTTGAATCTACATACCAAATCGTGCACAAGCATGCAATTATTGTCACCTTGCCTTAGAATATAAAATATCTTGGAAGACTATAAGCGGAGCATTTAAATCTTGATAACTTTTGACTTCAACATATATTTTTCTCAAATACCATGAAATATACTTCCTCCATATAAACCGTTTTCAGGAAGATAGACTAACAATGACAAATTATCCATATTAGAAAAACACGGTATTACCCTTCTTAAGATAATACATTGTATAAGCACACCATAGCCCAGAACATGTCCTTCTATCTACGCAAAACATAAACAGCATATAGCAATAAAAGGAAAAGAACCACCATATCGGAGATGAAAGACAGAGAATTCAAGCATTGTTTCATACCTTTAGAGCACGCTGCCAAAAGAAACAGAAAGACAATAGAACAGATTATCACATAGGAATTGATAGATAAATAAACAATTAACTTATACTGCTTAAAGAAGACGTGACATGTTATTATAATTTCTTTTGGGAGAACCTGGAAATATGAAATGGAGGGGAAGACATAGAAGTAGAGGGGTTTTCTTTTGGGGGAAGGAGATGAGAAATAGCCCATAAAAGATGAAAGTTGATTGCCTTAAAACTTAGATATAAATCTATCGAAATACAACATTAGAGTTCTAAGAATCTTGCCTTGAAATTTATGCTTTATTACTAACAACTATCATATCAAGTATCATGGTTCATGAAAAAAATATTATTAAAATAGAAAAATTCATAAAGAAAAAAGTGCTTCGAAAGAACTTATACCTCATAGCACTTCTGAGCCTGCTCAAGTTTTCGCTGGACAAGGTAAAATTGCCCTAGGTTGTGTAAAGCAGCCCCTACTCTGCAAAAGCAAGAAACCTTAAAGAATGACAAATGTGTCCATCATCCAATTTAGGTGACTAAAAAGGTAAAATTACATAAAATCATATATTAAAAAACAGAATTACTATATCTGTTCTACACATATAATGTAAGTATATATCATTAAAAAAAAGTCAAAAAGGCTTAAAGACCCTTCACTGAACTTCATTAATAACTATTTATATAAATTATTAGATTTAACATTAGTTACTTACTAAGCATACATGTCTACAAGGTTAGAAAATAAAATAAATTTCAACTGAAATAATATACACACCGTACGTCATCAGAACCAAACACTTCCTCCAGAATAGTTATGGCTTCTAAATATAATGGCTCGGTTTTATCAAATGCTTTCCTCATCCTGTAAAGTTCTTCCTACAATACCAAGCATACATCAATAGATAAACTTAAAACAATTCAGAAAGTTAAATTTCTTGACAAGACACTGGCTTCTCTTGTTTAAAGGACATTTTATTGCTAAAATCAGTTAAAGGTTATAACGAAAAGAAAAAGAAAGAATGTCATAATCCTATGTTCAAATTTATTTCCAAAATCATATGATAAAAGTAGATAAAGCAACTTAAGTTGTATCGTCCTAGATTCCTAATTCAATTCTTACAATTAACGACGGAAAAACATGTAAGATATGCTAAGATAAAGACAGGTAGCATATACATACATTAAGCTCCACAAATATATTTTCTAATTCTTGAAACTTCAACTTCTTAACAGTGTCTAGCTCGCTCAGTTATAGCTTTCCAACATCGCTTCTTTTGTTTTTGGGCTATGTCAAAGATGTATTTACCTAATTTTGTAATCTCACTGGCAAAATATCAGCCTTTGCAATCTGCTGCGGTAACAGCATCCAGTTTCTAACCCCAACCCCAATCCTAGGTTTCGAATAATAAAATATAAAATAATTCACGAATCTAAATGAAGTCATTGAAACTTTGATAGCAATGAGATATTGCAATCGATTTTTACAAAAATCATATCGTTCCTTTGTCACTTTTGACAATGATCTTAAATAGAATTTTAAAGATTCTTAATTTGTTTGATTCATTTACGATATTAAATAAAATCTAAAATAATTAATATCTATTGCATGATGATAATCAATTTGATCCAATTTAGAGAACAACCATACGAAATAAAATATAAAATAATTCACTTATATCATAATCATTATATATTTGATCCAATTTAGAGAAAAACTATCTTTTTCATTAAAAAAAAGATTATGATAAATCTTAATTTAATCAAGAAACAACAATAAAGAATATCCAAAACACAAAATTATGGTTTATTCAACAAATTTTAAGAAGCCTATCTAAAATATATTAGGGATTGTGCCTATTGTAGGATGGAGCGTACGAAACAAGAAGATTAGGAAGAGATGGAAGAGAGAGGGCTAGTGCCTGATTTTCTTCGAATGTAGGATTAAGGTTTCTTCTCCAAAAAATGTTACCCTTCTTTTTTAAATTGAGAAATGAGTACAAAGGGATTATTTCGGGGAAAACCCTACCACCAGTCCCAGCCCCAACCCCAGCCGAACCCCAACCCTAACCCTAACCCCAAGCCCAATCCCAACCGCAACCCCCTGTCGAACCCCAACCCTAACCGCAACTGCAACCCCCAAGCCCCAGCCCTAACCCTAACGCTAACCCCAACCGATGCCTCATCGGTACCCAAACCATGAATCATAGCCTTAAAACAATCAAAAATTTGTTTAATTGAAGATTTCCTAACCTGTGCAGGCGGTGGCGACGACGAATCGGTGGCGACGACGAACGGAGATGAGGAAGTAGCAGGCGGTGGCGACGGCGAACGGAGATGAGGAAGAAGCAGGCGGTGGCGACGACAAATCGGCCGGCGCTAGCGACGATGAGAACGGCGATCGGCGGGAACGAGGGTTTGGGGATTTGGGTTCGCGCGCAGTGATGAGAAAATAAGAGATAATCAGCGTAGGGATCGATCTGCCTTTTTACATAAATCTCTATTTAGATGCCCCTACGGATAAGTCCGTAGGTTCTTGGTTTGCGACTCCGTAGGGGCAAACAACAATTTAAGATTTAATAATTTTTAAATAAATATGTAAGGACCGTAGGGGCAACCGTTTGGCCCTACGGATTAATCCGTAGGTCCAAACTTTATCTGTCCCTACGGATGTTGTTATCCGTAGGGGCAACCCCCTATTTTAGTAGTGGATACCGGGATGGTTCGAGCTATATTAACATGGCAAATTCAATTTATTTTATGTTCTTTTTAATTGGACTCCTAAGATATGTAGATTATAAATCTGCTTTGCAAATGCCTTATTTTTTGGGGGAAATGATTTGCGGCAATATCATATTATTAGCAGAAGATATTATTGATGATTGCAAATTAGATTCTTTCTTTTAACCATTTTCTTTTATTATTAGCAAATCAATCGATCCAAGATTTGCTCATTAGAATCAATTATAATTTTGTGTAATTTTATTTTTCCATTTTAAATTACTTGATTCACAAGCTTGATTACTTGGTGCACAACAACACAAGTGTGTGTATACGAGATTCATGTAAATATATCGGAGAAAAACTCAATAAGATTCTCTTCAACCAATCTTTAATATTTTTATTTTCCAATTTTATTACATATTGACGATGATGAGAATTCTCTTTGTGCTATTCTACTTCCTATAGGTAACACTTTTTTTTAATAATTTTTCAAAGTGGTTCTATGTATGTAAAAAGTTTGGGCAAATTTTTCTTTAAAAAATTATTCGACACAAAATTAAGAACTAAATTATGTCGAAACACCATAATTTTTAATACTAGGTTTTAAGAACATGCGATGCGTGCCGAGGATGGATTAGCTATAAATAGGGAAATTGTTTTGGGAAAGGAAAAAGACGAGTTAATGTTGACATGTTGTTATCTTTATTTTAAAGAACTTTGGTTTATTATTGTTAATTTTGTTCTGTTAGTTAAAATGTTTACGCAGATGCTATAAGAACTTTGTTTTAAAATTAGGCTCATCAACCAGAGACGGACCCAAGAATTTTGAGCAGATGATGCGCCATTGATTTAATATAAATTAATGCTTAATAGAACAAAAAATTATTATAAAAAATATCGAGTCTCAAATAGTAATTTTGGAAGCCACTGTTCCTTTAATTACGGTATGAATAATTACATCTTAACTGCCGAAAATTCCAACTGAAGTTGAAATTTTAGAGAAAACTATACTTATAATAAGTTAATATAGTGTTGAGTGATGATGGTTTTTCTAATCAAAACTATATTTATTTTTGGATTAAAAAAAATAGTTCCAGATTAATATTCGACCTTAATTCATGTTTGTGAAAAACTCATACAGGTATTTAAATAATTACTTAGAATTATGAATCAGATATTTGAGCAAAATAGTATCGAACTGTATCTCATGCTTTTGAGCTTTCAACCACTTGGCATTACATATATAAAACGAAAAAGGGAAAGTATAATTTTTTGATATCTGATATCATCAATGTTTGGAAACCAAAAAATTGAATGGAAAGAATCTTATGAAGGGGACTTAAACTTAGGACATCTTACTTCTGCTTTTATATCCAAATTAAGCCTTTTAAAACGCATCAAAAAATCACTGGACTTTATCACCTAATAGAAAAATCCCTATGCCCATAAAGAATTCCCTGAGATATTAAAGGCTATTTGTATTTTAGTATATCTCAGAAATGCCCATGCCTTACACATGTGCGCATAGTACACATGACAACTGTCATTTCATGGCAATAAAGCAGCAATTCACTTGTCTGTAACATTTGCGGGGTTGCCTGTAATATCTATTCTGTGTTGATTTTCGCTTAAAGGCCTATGCATTAAATATTTCTACCAATCCTTTTTCACTTCAATTTTACTATTTTTCCCACCAAAAATCCAATTTGCCTCCAGAACTAGAATTATCTCTTTCATTTTCTCCATTATCTATTATATTCTCCCATTAAAACCACTTAAATGTTATATACAATATTTTAGATGTTACAGACAACTGCTTAGATATTACATGTAACTTTGTAGATATTATAAACAAGTGTTAGATGTTACATGCAATTTTTTAGATGTTACAGACAAATGGTTAGATTTTACAGACAACTGTTTAGATGTTGCAACAACTATTTAAATGTTACAAGAAACTCTGTAGATATTATAAGCAAGTGGTTAGATATTATATGCAACTTTTTTAGATATTACAGGGAAGTGATTAGATATTACATGCAACTGTTTAAATGTTGCCGACAACTGCTAAGATGTTGCAGAAAACTGCTTAGATATTACAGGAAACTCTGTAAATATTATAGGCAAGTGGTTAAATATTACATGCAACATTTTTAGATATTACAGACAACCGTTTAGATGTTGCAGATAACTGCTTAAATATTACAGACAACTTTGTAGATATTACAGACAAGGGGTTAGATATTACATGCAACTTTTTTAGATGTTACATGTAAGTGGTTAGTGTTACAGGCAATTGTTTAGATATTGCAGGCAACCGCTTAGATATTACATGCAACTTTGTCGATATTACAAGCAAGTAGTTAGATGTTACATGCAACTTTTTTAGATGTTATGGACAAGTGGTTAGATTTTACAGGCATGCAACTGTTTAGATGTTACAGGCAATTACTTAGATGTTACAGGCAACTTCGTAAATATTACAGGCAAGTTATTAGATGTTACATACAATTTTTTTAGAAATTACAGGCAACTGATTAGATATTTCAAACAAATGATTAGATGTTATAGGTAAAGATCTACAATAATAATTATGAATAACACAATCCACACTATCCGCCAATATTGACGAAATAAAACTATATCAATACATTTCTGAATAAACTCACAAAATGTTTAAAGTTAAAACAAACAACATAAAGGCTTTTGTTGAGCCTTCGGCGACGACAATAGAATTTACTCATTTAATATTAGCCCTCACTACTCCAAAAAAATTCTCTCCAACACATCCACTGTGTCTTAGCCCTCAATCAGCCGACATTGTGCATTTTTCTTCTTCCAAATGACCATCGAGAATCCCTGCGGCTCTCTTACATTTAAGAATCCTTTAGAAAACTTAGATACAATATCATTATATATGCTGAATTCATTTTTCAAAGAAAATAGAAAAATGCAACATAAATGGAAAATCATACTCACTGATGGATTCCTGGTAATATTGCTCACTAGTTGCACATCACAGATACCGACAGCAGCGCCAGCAATGGCAAAAAGTGAGTAAACCTATAATATATATAACCAAAGAAAAACAAATGTTCATATTGTCAAAGCAAATGAGAGAAGATCCATTTAAAGTAAAATGATCAAAAGAGTCTGATTGAGACAAAAATCAAACACATGATGTGTTGAGAATTGTTATGTAAGACCTTAACTATCTTTGTAAAACAAATAATAAACCATTGTAGATACAGATTATTAACGGAGAGATAAAATGAAAGAAAAAGAAAGCTTGAATATTCAAGTGTACAGTAAAAAACTTTCTTTATCTTCTTGATGTTTTGTTTTCTCTAGTCCAAAGCGAATGAAAGGAGGAGAAGACGGCCATGAAGGCGATGGGCCAATTTAGCGGAAATTTTCGCTCTCTTTTTTTGGCGGTGATAGGATGACGGTGATCAAAATGGAAGAGGAGACGACGGTGATGGTGCGGCGGCGATTTAGCGGTAGTTTTCCACTGTCTTTTTCGGGAATAGGGCAACCATATGGCGGCTTGATGGGTCGAATCGACGTATCAACGGCGATCTGATGAGAGAGGCGACGACGATCGTCGACGATGCTAGGATTAAGGTTTTCGAGGACGAGAGACGGGTTGGGACGACGAGTTAAGTTGGCGAATTGGAGCGGCGAGGATAGTCGACGACGACAGCGATGACACTAATGACGATGACGATGACAACGACAAGGATATTTATGAGAGCGAGAGAGAGAAAGGAGAAAAAAATTGAATGGTGAATTTGAGTAGGGGTATTTTGGTCACTTCCCCATTTAATTTAACACCGACCAACTTTCTACTGGGCCAAGTGGAGTTTTGACAAAGATTTACCTTTACTCAGTATTATGAAAATAGGGAGACTTTAAAACTTTTTTGGACCAGGCCGGGTTTTTATTTAAACAACTTAGAGAATGTAAACCATGTTCGCATTGGGCCAATCGGGTCAATCCAATCCCCCATCGAATCGAATGGGTAGGTCTAGGGTCGGCCGACCGACCCGACCCGACCCATCAAGGGAAGCGAAGCCAAAGTCGGGCTCGGGCTCCATGATGGGGTCAGCTAGAGGTGGCTAAACCCTATTAGGGTTCGGGCCGTGATGCGATCTCATCATCCATGCTTCCCCTGGAAATATTTATATATATATAGAGAGAGAGAGAGATTAATGGAGGAAAGAGGCCATAAGAGGGGATTTCCTCCTATGGCGTGGAAAAAATACAACCTCCACCATTTTTTCCGACGATCGGCACCCATCATCATCATCGTTATCATCTAAGATGTGCGTACACCAAATTTCATGTGATTCCACAACTTTTTCACTGTTGATTTAGTGGGTTCAAAATTAACGGTTTACTGACAATAGAACTTTTTACATTGCTGAATCAACGGTGAAAAAGTTGTAGAATCACATGAAATTTGGTGTACCCACACCTTAGATGATAACGATGAAGATGATGGGGGCCGATCGTCGAAAAAATTGGTGGAGGATGTATTTTTCCACGCCATAGGAGGAAATCCCCTCCTCTTTTCTCCATTGTTCTCATATATATATATATGAGAACAATGGAGAAAAGAGGAGGGGATTTCCTCCTATGGCGTGGAAAAATACATCCTCCACCAATTTTTTCGACGATTGGCCCCCATCATCTTCATCGTTATCATCTAAGATGCGGGTACACCAAATTTCATGTGATTCTACAACTTTTCACCGTTGATTTAGTGGGTTCAAAATTAACAGTTTACCGATAATAGAACTTTTTACATTGCTAAATCAACGGTGAAAAAGTTGTGGAATCACATGAAATTCGGTGTACGCACATCTTAGATGATAATGATGATGATGATGTGGGTGCCGATCGTTGGAAAAAATGGTGGAGCTTGTATTTTTTTCTACGCCATAGGAGGAAATCCCCTCCTATGGCCTCTTTCCTCCATTAATATCTCTCTCTCTCTCTCTCTCTATATATATATATATATATATATATATATATATATGGAATTTCCTCCTATGGCGTCGGAAAAATGCATCCTCCATACACCATCTCCATCCTTATCATATAAGATGTGGATATACCAAATTTCATATGATTATACCATTTTTTCACCGTTGATTTAGTTGGTGCAGAATTAATGGTTTACCGCACTAGTAAAATAGGGGGTTGCCCCTACGGATATTGGAATCCGTAGGGGCAGATTTAACTTGGCCCTACGGATTGCTCCGTAGGGCTAAAAGGTTGTCCTTACGGGCACAGACGTCCAAGAATAAAAATATTAATTCTTAATTTGGTGTTTGCCCCTACGGAGCCGCAAACAAAGGACCTACGGGTATATCCGTAGGGGCAAGTAAATATCGATTTAACAAAATCTCAGATCGATCGCCTACGCTCACTTTCTCTCTCTCTCGATCGCGCGCGAAAAAATCCCCAAATCGCCACGCCGTCGTCGCCGCCGTCGTTCTCCTCGTCGCCACCGCCGGTTTCGTCGCCACCGCAGTTCTCGTCACCACCGTGGTTCAGGTCGTCGCCACCGCCGTTCAGGTCGTCGCCCCAGCCCCAGCAGCAGCCGTTCAGGTGAGTAAATCTCGAGGTAAATTAAAGAATTTTTGGATTATTTTGGGCTTAGGGTTCGTGGCTGGGTCTGGGGTTGCGCGCGCGAGTTGGGGTTGGGCAGGGGTCGCGGTCGCGGTCGGGGTCGGGGTCGCGGTCGGGGTAGGGTTAGGGTTGGGGTTCGGCTGCTGCTGGGGTGGGGCTGGGATTAGGGTTTGCCTTAGGGTTGGTGTTGGGGTTTAGCTGGTCGCGCTGGGGTTAGGGTTAGGTTGGGGCTGGGCTGGGGCTGGGGGCTGGGTTAGGGTTAAGTGGTGGGGAGTTGGAAAAAAACAAGAAAATGAAAGAGTAATGAATGTGAGAAATTAAGAATGAGAACAATTGCACAACAAATTTGTTGACAAGAAAATGAGAGAGTAATGAATGTGAGAAATTAAGAATGAGAACAATTGCACAGAAAAAGCTATGCTTGACTAGGGGGGATGGTTCTATGTGTTTTCAGAGAGCAACTTGGAGTTAGGGTTAGGTGGATTGATGATAACAAAATACCATAATTTATAACTATATTACTCATATAATGTGTATGTCATGTGAAAGCTAGATGAAGGTCGAGGCAAGCACAACAAATTTGTTGGATGGGACAATATCAATAGGAGCTCAATGCTATTTGGAAAAATAATAATTCAAAAACATAGTGGAGTTTCCGATTGGTGGCATGGACTAGTTTGATGTATGTAGTTGGTTTGATTTATGAAAAAATGGGGAGACGACATGCATGTATGCATATAGATAACATCTGCCAATATGTCATATCCAGACCGCAATCTATTTTTGCCTATTGGCTAATATGAAAATATCGGCCCGTGTAAATGACATAATCAAAGTTGTTAAATCTTGATACGGTTTGTGTTTCGTTTTTTTATTTATCAGTTCTATCAATGTTGCGTATAACGCTTTATGATATCAGTATCCTACATTTGTAGTTTTAATTGTTGATTGTTATAGATGAATACCATTGCAATAATAGTTTTTGGTTGATGAATGCTATTGCAATGTAGGATGATCAGTTCTATCAATATTGATCTCAATGGTTTAAAATCATGTTACACATACAACACGAATGCACAACAAACGCATAATTAGAGAGCGACTCGAGATATTCAGGTTAAAACCAATATATGATACTCGATGATGATATGAAACCTTCATATTCCCATCGATACTCATATATAAAACTAAAAGCGTCACTTAGTCCCCGTCTATCGGTTAACATACGTGCGATGCTCGTCGTGACGTAGAACTATACGAAGGTTGTTAAATATCGGACATTATAGCTCGATACTAACAACCGTCGTATAGTCTACGCGACGAGAAAATTCAATCGTATGGTAACCCATAGATTTGTCCCGTGTGGACAAGTTAAGAATGTATAAAGCAAACGCCTTCATTCACTTGTGTTTTCATTCGTTTCGAGATATTTCGTCGGTACCTTTCCGCTGGTTCTCCGTGTACAAAGATAGATTAGATGTTCATTTCAACGTTGTTTCACAGCTTTGAAATGATTATCTATTGTATTACAGTGTACTCGGAGAACAGCGGGGAGGTGCTGCCGAAATTTACTCGAAACGGTTGAAAGCACAAGTGATGGGCGTTCGCTCTATACATTCTTAATGGGATAGAAGCCTACCCCCGACAGCCGGAACACATACATACAACAAGAATACACAACAAACGCATAATTAGAGAGCGATTCGAGATGTTCGGATTAAAACCAATATATGATACTCGATGATAATATGAAACATTCATATTCCATCGATACTCGTATATGAAACTAAAAGCGCCACTTAGTCCCCGTCTATCGGTTAACATACGCGCGATGCTCGTCGTGACCTAGAACTATACGAAGGTTGTTAAATATCGGACAGTATAGCTCGATACTAACAACCGTCGTATAGTCTACGCGACGAGAAAATTCAATCGTATGGTAACCCATAGATTTGTCCCGTGTGGACAAGTTAAGAATGTATAAAGCAAACGCCTTCATTCACTTGTGTTTTCATCCGTTTCGAGATATTTCGTCGGTACCTTTCCGCTGGTTCTCCATGTACAAAGATAGATTAGATGTTCATTTCAACGTTGTTTCACAGCTTTGAAATGATTATCTATTCTACGGTCAGGACAATCCGTTTATTTTTCTGAACCAAGCGTTCCAAGTATACTACTCACAGTGTTTGAAGCATCCGGGGTGGAGTGTTGTATGCCGATGGAAACCTAGAGATGTCTACGATGTCCCAGAATACGAGGACAGCGATGAGGACGAAGAAGAGAGAAGGCTTAAAGTGCTCCGACCGTCTGTTTCGAAGGACGGGTTGTCTTCGACCGATCATGAAGTTACGTGGGTTAGAAATGACATCGACGATGAAATCCAAGTAGATATGTATGATGCGCCCACGAAACGAAAAAGGTTATCAGTAATGTTATATTATTACTTCTCATTTTACGCTCTAGATCATATATAGTCAATACTTTTAATGATTTTCTAATGCGTCCACGAACCGTTTATCTAGATTTGATGACGATGTCGGGAGCAGCGAGGGGCGGCAGGAGCTCCAGCGGCGGCAGAGGCAGAGGTAGAGGCAGAGCGGTTCTGCCGCCCGGAGAGCTCCGTAGGGAGCTTCAGAGGGCCGGTCTTGCACCCAGATCGGAGACCCCTTCGGATGCCTCCTTCCGTGTTGATTTGGCCACACCTCCATGTATACTGCACGTATATCCATTTTGAATGTAATATTACAGATATTCATGCATGTTTATATCAAAATTACTTATATTGTCAATGTTTGATTGTCTAGTTGTTAGTGATGCGTCCACATCTGGGACAGAGGCCACCACCGCTCCTCCAGGTATGTTTATATATCATATAGTGTATGTATATTGATTTAGAATGCTATATCATAAATACACACTCCTTTTGCTCTTACTTAGCAATTTTTATTATTGTCTAGCTGTAGGTGGTGACACCACCACACCTGCGGGTATGTTTATATATCCTATAGTGCATGCATATTGATTTAGAACGTTATATTATTGATCTACACATTCTTTTTGCAATTACTTATATAATCTATTTTTAATTGTCTAATTATAGGTGGTGCGGCCATACCTTCCACAGGGGCCACTCCTGCCGCTTCCATACCCTCCGCATCGTCTGCAGGTTAGTATGAATAAATTTAAAATATTTATTCATTTTACATATGCTCTATAGAATAAATATGAACTTCATGAAAATTTAGCGTCGATGTTTATTTTATAGTTGGAGGGGATGCGTCCGGGTCCGGGACCCCGGTTATTCCACACCGGAGGAACTATCGTCCCGCTCGTGCTGCTGCCCGGGCTCAGGCTCGTGCGCTAGTCACCGGAGGTATATATCACACTTGAATTTTTGTTTAATCTTGATTTCTTAATACAACTTTGTCTTATTATTGTCTTGATATTTCGTGCAGACACAGGGCCTCTCCATCCCCAGAGGGGGACTCGAGGCCCGAATCAGTCCCATAGGCTGAGGCCTGATAGAGCTAGGGGGGAGGCAGCATTCCCCCTATTTTTTACCCTTGACTATCGCTGTACCGGTCCTCATGCCGAGAGGTTCGGCCGGTATTTGGGGGACGAGAGCCGGATCGTGAAGAACTATCCACTTCACGTTGAGTGGGGCGAGCAGCACCAGCGGTCATTCGCCCTCTTCTTTGATCAGGCTCGGGTATGTATTAATATATATTTTCATTTGATCTATCCAATATATTTATTATTAACACTTACAATCTAATAACAATGTTTTTTTTTGTATTTTCAGTTGGATTACGATTTTCAGCCTGTAGCCGACCCTGATCACCCGGGGAGGGTGCTCGATCTTCATGCTCTGTACAATGGCCTGATGAAGAACATGCAGGCCAAGGTCCGATACAACAGGAATGAGCTGAAGGCCGACTGCTACTCCCTGTGGATGGCGACCCCCGAGGCAGAGAGAGCGGCCCTCCTATCTACTCCGGCGTTTGCGAGAGTCGACGTAGAGACATGGCCTCTATTGTGCGTTTATTTCGACTCCCAATGCAAACAGGTATGTATTTTAAATTTAATTCATTATTTATGATATAATTTATTTCTTTGTGTTTCTTAATTAGAAAACTAAATGTTAATGCGTTGTGCAGAAACAGGCCGCTCAGAATACGGAGAACAGGAAGTCGGCGAAGAGGGGTCGCCCCACTTATACAGGTGGCTCGAGGAACATTATTCGAGCCATGGAGTTATCGGTAAATTAAGAGTTATTCTCTAATATTCTGCAATATTAAGAGTTATTCTCTAATATTTCTAATATTAAGAGTTACTTTCTAATATTGCAGACATCTCGGACCGTGGCGTCAGGTGGTACACCGAGCGTGCTGTCCGCATATCTTGCCGTCCACGGCACCTTGATAGATCCCGCCACGGGCGAGCTTCGATATCCCGACGTCGCTACCCAGGAGTACTGCGTAAGTGTTAATATTTTTTCTACCCAAGTTTGAAATTTTAGTTTTGGAAGGTTCAAGTTTAAATTTTATACTTATACTTTACTGCATAATGTGGGTGTAGGAGCGGGTGGTTGAGCAGGCCCAGGCCTCGGGGATCGATTTTACCGGACAGAACGATCCGAGGCTGCTGACCCCAGTTCTGGACGCCGCACACGGAGGGCACCACGGAGGTTGGGAGAGAGGCCGGGGATTGGGCCCTAGCAGGGCCCATATGAGGTTGGACTCCACCCCGGCGGTTACTTCCTCCGTCTCCAGTGACCGGCATGTCCATCAGGAACTGGATAGCTTGAGGGCCACCGTTCAGGAGTTGAAGGAGATGCTGGTATGTATACTACTTTATAGTAAAATATCATTTCATATTATATACATATCAACATATCCATAATTAGTACGTAGCTTGAGCTTATTTGGTTTTAGACTTAAGTTTGATTAATCATACATACATATGTAATTAAAATAAACAACGCTTTTCCAAATTACATATCCAAACAGGGTTTCGAAATAACTTAATAATGATACGAATTCGAATAATACACAGTTCTTACACGCTTTTTACACACGTTATGTCCAGACGCGACAGGGTAGATCGGCCGAGCCTCCACAGGCATCTCCTTCGGCTGCGGCTCCGCAAGCCACTACATCGGCTGCGGTTCCGCAGACAGCTCCTGTAGCTCCACCGCCCACTCAGACTCCCGCAGCCGCGGCTCCACAAGCGACTACCTCGACGGCGGCTGCGCAGACCACATCGCCAGCTCCACATGCCGCTCAGACTCCCGCTCGCGACGAATTGCATAGTTTATTGACCGAGGAGCAGGCGCGCGTTATTCTATCGTTATTCAGAGGTGGAACTGGACCGAGCTAGGGTAGATTTTTGGTTCTTATTTTTTGAAACATGTATTTATTTATATCATACATATTGTACTATGTTCATCACAGAATTTTGTATATTTGTACCGTCCATTCTTAATCACATTGCATACAGGTAGGTACTTTTTATCCGTATTTGCTGCATGTTACAGATTACAGGTTTCCAGTCCAAGAGAGCACAAATCCGAAAAAATCTCCACAGTTACGGCAAAATCCAGAACATCTTTCACAAACAGATAAAAAGCCGGGTTCCAGTAGCCGTCCCATACCAGTTCAGAAGAGGGGACGAAAATAGTCGTCATTTGGGACTAAAAGCAAAATTTGAAGTCAAAAGAGGTGAAAGTCAAAAGAGAAAAAATGAAGCAATCTTGGATCAGAAATCTGGAGATCCTCTGGATGAATTATTGCAGTGTCTGTTCCCGCCAAAAATTTCTGCGCAAAAGAGTCCAAGGTATCAAATGGCAGCGATACGCTTAAGGAAATATGAACCAGTATCTTCCGGGCTGTTTTTTGACAAACTCCCGAAGGAGAAACGGATAAATTCTGATTTTATTGAAAGCGTCTCGAAAAACCCTTCGATTTGATATATTATGGGCCTCATAATTCATCCGGGATCAAAAGTTATGAGCAAATGTCTATGCACATGTGATTTAAGGAAGAAGATGCGAACCAGTATTTTCCGAGCTGTATTTTGACAAACTTCGGAATGAAAAACAGCTAAATTCTGATGATATTGAAAGCATCTCGAAAAGACCTTCGATTTGATATAGTATGGGCCTCATAATTCATCCGAGATCAAAAGTTATGAGCAAATGTGTTATACACGTGTAATCTAAAGTAATGCTCTACTACATGGGGAATGCATTTTTTAGTCCCACATCGGGAAAAGGAGAGCTGGCTTCTCTACCACTCCCATATAAATAAGAGGGGATACCTCTTAGAAAGGGTAGAGTAAAAATCCTCAAAGGATTCAATACTCAAAGGAGCTTAGTTCTCCAAAGGAGCTTAGTTCTCCAAGATAGGAGCATGCTCCTCCATAATGCGCATATGCGCAAGCGCCATGTGCGCTATGTGCAACGCACGTGTGCCTGCCATGCGGCACTACGTGCAACGCACGTGCGCACCACATGAGAATATTTAATAATATTAAAAGGAGCTTGTTCTCCATATATAGAAGCTTTGCTTCTCCTCATAATGCGCATGTGCGCCACGTGCAACGCACGTATGCCCGCCATGCGGCACCACGTGCAACGCACGTGCGCACAACAGATAGTGCCTTGCACTTGCTATGAACCTCCGGTTCTCAGATAAATAAATAAATAAAAATAGTGCATTGCACTTGCTATGAACCTCTGGTTCTCAGATAAATAAATAAATAAAAATAGTGCCTTGCACTTGCTATGAACCTCTGGTTCTCTGAGACAGAAAGAAAGAAAAGATTTTCTTTTCTCTTCTTTGATCTAAATCATTAAAAAGTGCTCTGCACTCATTTTCTTGAATCCAAAAGATTCTTGGTGCTTTGCACTATTTGAAGGGCCAGGCCCAAATCAAAATGACCTGACAGGCCAAAATAAATTGCAAGGCAATAAATGGGCAGAGCCCAAATAAATTGATGCTTTGCATCCTTTATATAAGGGCAGAGCCCAAATAAAATTGATACCTTGCATCATTCCTAAAAGGGTAGAGCCCAAAACAAATTGATACTCTGCATCCTTTCTGGGCAAGGCCCAAATAAAAAAAAAAAGAAAAAGAAATGCAATGCAAAAGCAAATAAAATGTTGAACATTTCAACTGGACTTAGCCCAATTTCGGCCATAAGTCCTTAAATTAAATTGACTGAGCAAAATGGCTCTCCTAAATCAATCTACATCCGGTTCGAGGGTACATCTCCGAACTCCTTTGACATCCGTCGTTGTAATTCCTCAACGACGTCAAAGAGGTGACGGGTCCCAACGACCACACATTAAGATTGGACCGAAACGTCCCTAAACTAATATCGGACCGAAACGTCCCTAAACTAAAATCGGACCGAAACGTCCCTAAACTAATAATGGACCACCACGTCCCTAAAACTGGCGATGGACCACTACGTCCCTAAACTGGAATATGGACCACTACGTCCTTAAACTGGCGACGGACCGAAACGTCCCTAAACTAATAATGGACCACCACGTCCCTAAAACTGGCAATGGACCGCCACGTCCTTAAATTGGCATAATAGAGCCCAAATGCTCTTTTGTCGGATCTAAACGGTCCCGTCTAAGTTGATCTTAGCCCCAAATACGGTTAATGCGTCCTTAGATATTTAAATAAACAATAAAACCCCAAATCAACTTTGGTTCAAGGGTACATCTCTGAACTCCTCTGACGCCTGTCGTTGTAATCCCTCAACGACGTCAGAGAGGTGACGAGTCCCGACGGCCAGATAATTAAATCAATCACTATGCTAGGTTGATCTTAGTCTAGAACATGACTAATGTATCCTTAACGAAGGTTTAAGTTGATCTTAGCCGCAACGCGACTAATGCATCCTTAAACTAAAAAACACCAAACCCAAATCTAAGCAAACACGGATTTGGACTAATCCACGTCCTACGGGCGACGACATCACTAAGTCTCCGTATACAATCCACGGGCAACCACAAACAAAACAAACACACACGACACGAAGTGAAATTCTAGAGAAGGAGAAAGTTGTTACCGCGATGCGGTAACGTAATTAACTGCAGGGGCTTGCGCCTGCAGGGAAGAGCGTCCCCACAATCAAAAACCCCTCACCCTGAGGGGGAATCTGACGAAGTCTGCTACATCGGCCGCATCCGTCTAAACCTCCGATACACGGTGCCATAAATCAACTTGGCATCTTCCGAGAGATAAACGGATAAAACCAAATAGCATCTGCCCCGAACCTCAGGCAACGTCCTAACGTCACAGGCCGCCGTTCGGAGGGGAACAGATTCTTGCACGCCCGGTGGGACCTTTTCCTCTTTCCACTCCACACTTCGTGTGTCGTGTTCGCGAACGAATCGCGATTTGCTGTGGTTGCCTGTGGATTCGAGGTACTAAGATTTGGTATCTTGCTTCGTGCAGGAAACAGAAGATCAATGGCTTCAGACTGCACTACCTGCAACTGCATCTCTCGCTCCATCCCGTCCGGAGGAGTGACTTATGGGCCCCAAGCGGCCTCCCTTTTCAAGATGCCAGTGGAGCAAGTAACTCAGGCCACCGCTGGATTGTTCTTCGGGACTATGCTCCCATTGATAAGCTTCAATGCCCCAATAACATCGCAAGAAGCTCCAAAGAAGTTGGTCTTCGACCGACTTGCCACTGCCGCGACCCCTCTCAACGAGTCATCCAACTCCACTGCTTCAGGTTTTAATGGATTAGGCCAGAGCTCCATCGGGCCCATGAAGAAGCCTGCCATACCAGAAGGCGTTATCCCGAAACGGATAGCCATCCCAACTCCCGTTCCTGGCAAAATCACCAAGGTTGCTTCCCATGTTCAGAAGTCCGCTTCTGACAAGTTGGCCGTCCCCGCTCAACGGACGTCGATCTTTAAAAAGCTGGTACCGGTATATTCTGACCAACACAGGGGGCATGAGGAGGTCACCCCTATAGCTGAAACAACTCCATCAGCACGACATGCCTGACGTCGCTACTGGCGCCGAGTGAAGAAGGCTGGGGGCAACTCCCCCTCTGGACTTACTCTTCCAACTCTAATGGTGGAGATCGATACTGCTGTTCCAACCAAGAACAGCTTTGAGTTGCTGAACTCGGTGCGCAGAAACTCTCCTACTGCGGTACTAAAGCGAACTCATTCATCTGTGAAGAATATTCCAGAGAAGAAGCTAGAGCAGCCCCTTCAACGGCTGTCCTCTAAAATTTACAAAGTCTGGCGACAAGTTCAAGAGTCGGTGATCGATCAAGACTGCCTCCGACGACAGAAAAAGATGAAGGTTCAGCAGGGGAAGGATTACTCTGTCAAAGCACAAAAAGCAAAAGCTACTTGGGTGCCCACTACAACGGCTCCCTTAACTCCAATCACTCAAAAAAGGAGGCCGCAAGAAGCCCCTGTGTCTTCGGCAAACCGCAAAGACATCGAACACAAACGCCCCAAGTCTGGGGGCATGGTGGTGCACACTGTTTATATGGCTTCTGGAAAGGAGGAAAGCCGCACTTCTATGGGCCACCGACCGCTCACCCGATCCGTGACGAAAGCCCAGGAGCAACAACAAAAGCTTCAGGAAATGATGACTACAATGGCTGCACTCACTGAGCCAAAAGAAAGCTCTGAAACGTCTTCGGATGAGCATCAAGAACAAGAAACCGACGCTGACTTTTTACGCAGAGTCCTCGAAAAGAGGGACAAAGAAGCTGCAGAGCAAGCGGCTAACATAAAACAGATGGCGTTCCTCTTCCAAGATATGGTAGGGATGATGTTACAGCCGGACCCTCCTGCCGAAGATCCTCCGATCGTCCTTGAAGACGACAGGGGAGAAACGTCAAATCCTCCGCCGGCTCTATCAACAGCCAAGGAGGAGGCAATCTCCAAAGTTGACCTAGACGAATATATAGCTCAGCAGATCCGGGTTCATCAGGCGAATGAAGCGGCTGGGCAAATTGTTAGAACCGGACGACCGTATCCGAGCTGGTATGACCATATCAATTACCCGCCAGGATATACGATCCCTAAATTCCACGTATATAAAGGGACAGGGAATCCGCATCAGCATGTCGCTTAATTCAGGGCCTTATGCGGCAATACTGGAGGCGATGACAAATTGTTGCTACGTCAATTCGTCGGCAGCTTAGCAGAAACAGCCTTTGAATGGTATTCGGAGCTACCTAACGACTCTGTCAAAACATTTGCAGAGATGGAACTGCTGTTTACACAAAGATTCGCAAGTGCTAGTGAACGCACCCCGATTACAGCACTGATAAATGCCAGGATAAGGTCAGGCGAAACATGTGTCCAATACGCAACACGATGGCGGAACCTATGGTCGAAATGCGAACAACGCATAGAAGAGGCTCCTGCGGTAGGCATGTTTGTGGGCACTCTCGATCCGCAGGCGACCATCTCGCAATTCATGATGTTCTTCAGGCCGACCACCTTCCAGGCCTTGATCGACAAATTAGCCCAAATGGACCAGATGGGCCATAGACCGTCTCCTCCAAGACCCGATCCCCGAAATGAGAAAGGAAAAGCGATCATCGTCGCCAACGCTCAGCAACAGCCGAGCAACTCAAAGCCGGTCGCTCGCCAAAATAACGTGCGTCCACGCCCATCCCTCGAAGAGAGGCTAGGACGTCTTTACTCGTTTTCTCAGAATAAAACGAGAAGACTGTTTGAGCTGGCAGTGCGTAACAGACTCATCAATCTGCCAGGTCCAAAGCGTCTGTCGCAGCCAGGCGATCTTAATAATCCCAATTATTGCCCTTACCACCAAACGGTAAGTCACCCGATTGAGGATTGTTTCGTCTTTAAGGGATGGATTGAGGATCAATACCTGCAAGGCAAGTTCACGCTGTCTGAAAGCTGGAAGGTAAACCCCCCACAGCCGCACTCTCTAAAGAAGACGGACACACCGGGGGCAACTTGTTCTTTCGTCGAGGATGAAAACGATGGAGAAAACTTATCGGATGAATCCGAAGACTACGTAGCGACTTGTCATGTGATTTCTCATTCACTATGGATGATGAGGAGGATCCTTGCGCTGAGAAATCAACGGCGGACCCTGAAACAGAAATTCCGCGACCGTCAGACAAGTTGATCGATGCCTTCCTAAATGAAATTCGTCTGAAAGCAAAAGCCAATCAAGAGCATGAAATGGCCATACTGGAAATAACCAAGGTATTCCCGTCAAATCAAAAGCCATACACTGCGGGTAAAAACAAATTCACGACGAGGAAACGGTTCGCCAAAGCTCTATCAGTAGGAATGAAGCTACCGCCCTCTGAAGAAAATCCTTTCTCTGAGGTAGAGATGCACCCTAACTTCTGTTTATATCATCAGAAGATCATACATCCTACCGAAGACTGCGAATCCTTTAACTGTTGGTGGCAAGGGTACGTCGCTCAAAAGCGACACTCCGACAGAACAAAGTGTGAAGCTTGTGGACATCGGAAAAATGCGATAGATGAGCGCAAAAGAGCCACCGCCGACTGTCATATAGCCGACTTCAAGGGATCACAAATTATCACCTTTGGAAGCGACTCTGACGAAGAAGCTACCCCCAACTCTTCCCTCGGGAAACCTATTTCAAAAATAAAGGAATTGAGAAGCTGCGAGAACGTTCAGCCATGCAATCGCATGCTACTCGGAAAAAATCCCGACCCCGTAAGCAAGGGACCGAACAAGAAGAACAAAGGAAAAGGAAAAAAGGCCCTCGTCGCCAACACTCACCAACAATCAGGTGACCCTAGACCGGTTGCTTGCCAAAGCAACAAGCGGCAATCCCTCCAGGAAAAGTTGAAACGTCCTTACTCGTTTCCGCAAGATAAAACAAGGGGACTGTTCGAGCTGGCAGTGTGTGACAGACTCATCAATCTGCCGAGTCCAAAACGTCCGTTATGGCCAGGCGATATTAATAATCCTAATTATTGCCCTTACCACTAAACGGTAGGTCATCTGATCGAGGATTGCTACGTCTTCAAGAACTGGGTTGAAGACCAATACCAACAGGGCAAGTTCGCGTTGTCCGAAATTTGGAAGGTGAACCCGCCACAACCGCATGCTCCGAAAAATATGGACACGCCGGGGGCATCATGCTCATTCATAGAGAAAGCCTAGCGGACCACTACGTCCTAAAACTGGATAACGGACCGAAACGTCCTTAAACTAACAACGGACCGAGATGTCCTTAAACTAATGATGGACCGCAATGTCCTAAAAACTTGCAAATGACCGAAACGTCGTTAAACTACTCCCAACCCGCAGTATCTTCAGGCTGACGTTAAAAAAAAATATATAAAAATAAAAAAATAATAATAACGGTATGTCCAAAAGAAAAATGGGCACGGATGAAAACCCGAAGGGGCTCCATGAGTAAAAACAGTAGGGCTACCGGTGAGTGTTCGTGAAAACCCGAAAGGACGCGACCTCGTTTGAAAAAAAAAACGGTATGTCCATAAGCAAAATGGGCACGGATGAAAACCCGAAAGGGCTCCGTGAGTAAAAACAGCAGGGCTACCGGCGAGTGTTTGTGAAAACCTGAAAGGGCGCAACCTCGTTAAGAAACACTTATAGGATCCTCTCGACCCTGTAAGGAGAAACCACCTGCGTGAGATCCTTACGACTCACAAAGGAGCAACACACTTAGGGATCCCCACGATTCCTAAGGAGAAAATACACTTGCGAGATCCTCACGACTCGTAAGGAGAACTCTCTTATGTGACCCTCACGGCTCATATGATTTGAAAGTCTTAAGTCACAGAGACCTAAACCTGTGCGTAAGCAAACCCCCACAAACTTCCAATATTTCCCTACAAGCGGCTCATAATGACCCTTGTATACAATCCACGGGCACGAATAAATATTTCCCTAACAAAGTCCCATCCGTGACTAGGGAAATGCTTGTACAGCAAACAACACTTGTAAGTCCTCTCGACTTACAAGGAGAAAATCCTTTTGTAAGATCCTTACGACTTACATGGGAACATACACTTAGGAATCCTCACGATCCCTAAGGAGAAAACACACCTACAAGATCCTCACGACTTGTAGGAAGAAATGCCTTTGTGAGACCCTTACGGCCCATGAAGTCAAAAGCCTTAGCCGACAGGACCCTTAACCCTGTTTACTAAGCCACCTTTGTTCAACATCGACAGAGGCAAATGATGATTCGCTCCTGGCAATATCCCAGTTGCAGCGATGCTGATGCCTAAACCGGTATCAAATTCCAAGTCCTTTCATGGCAAATGATGATTCGCTCCTGACAATATTCCAGTCACAGCGATGCTGATGCCAAGATTGGTATCAGATCCCAAATCCCCTACTCATAAAAAAAATGTATACGAAATAGCCGAAATGATGGGGCAGCTTGCAAACAAAATCAGCAAGTAAAAATGTATGCACGAGTAAAAAGAAAAATAGCCGAAATGATTGGGCAACTCGCAATAAAAAGTAGTGAGTAAAAATAAAATAAACAGCCGAAATGATTGGGCACCGTGAAAAATAGCCGAAATGATTGGGCAATCGCGACCTTCGCGATATAAAAGCTGAAATGATAGAGCATCGCAAAAAAAAATAAAAATAAAAATAAAAATGAAAATAAAAAATGAAAGAATGAAACTTTTTGCCCTACAGGTGAAATCACATCGATCCCTGTATACAATCCAGGGGCACAGATAAAAAGGGAACAATACCTTCCCAACAGGCTCCACCAGAAAGCGAAGCCAAATCTCGACGGTTCATAGATAACCTAGAGACCATCTCGACATTTGTCGCAATATTACAGACACGATGTCAACAAATGAAGCAAAGGAAGGTCCCTAACTTCAGGGTCTCGACGTCAATATCGACAACTTAAAGATCACCAACGGCGTTTCTCCTCACTTCAACTAGATGCAGACATGGCGTCAATAACTGACCTCAGAATCGCAACAAACGGAACCATGACAAAGTCCCTAGTTCCAAATCTCAATGGCCACGTCTAAATCCTGGAGACCAACAACGGTATGCCTCCTCATTCCAACAGGACACAGATGTTAAACCATCAAGCAGAGCGATGGCAGAATCCCAGCTTCACCTCAGCATTCGTCTCGATACAGTAGACGCAATGTCAACAACAGCGTTCCTCCGCAGTCCAGCTGGAGGCAGATGCAACGTCAACAAAAGACCTCACGGTCGAAACAAAGCGGAGCGATGGCAAAATCCCAACTCCACCACGACATTCGTCTCGATACAGAGGATGCAATGCCAGCAAACAAAGCGAAGGCTAAATTCCTAGCTTCAGGTTCTTAACGGCAAGTCATATAAAACCGGAAAGACAATCGGAGATCATCTCGCACCAGTGTGGAGTGGTCACCACTTTGACGTCCGTCTCGATACAGCAGACGAGATGTCACCCCAACGTTCGTCTCGACACAGCAGACGTAACGTCATCAAACAAACGGAGCCACGGCAAAATCCCTAGTTCCCACCGTGACATTCGTCTCGATACAGAGGACGCAATGCCAGCAAACGAAGCGAAGGCTAAATTCCTAGCTTCAGGGTCTTAACGGCAAGTCATATAAAACCGGAAAGACAATCGGAGATCATCTCGCACCAGTGTGGAGTGGTCACCACTTCGACGTCCGTCTCGATACAGCAGACGAGATGTCACCCCAACGTTCGTCTCGACACAGCAGACGTAACGTCATCAAACAAACGGAGCCACGGCAAAATCCCTAGTTCCAAACCTCGGCGGTTCACCAGTAACCTATAGACAACCACGACATTCGTCTCGATACAAAGGACGCAATACCAGCAAACGAAGCGAAGGCTAAATTCCTAGCTTCAGGGTCTTAACGGCAAGTCATATAAAGCCGGAAAGACAATCGGAGATCATCTCGCACCAGTGTGGAGTGGTCACCACTTCGACATCCATCTCGATACAGCAGACGAGATGTCACCCCAACGTTCGTCTCGACACAGCAGACGTAACGTCATCAAACAAACGGAGCCACGGCAAAATCCCTAGTTCCCACCGCAACATTCGTCTCGATACAGTAGACGCAATGCCAGCAAACGAAGCAAAGGCCAAATTCCTAGCTTCAGGGTCTTAACGGCAACTCATATAAAGCCCGAAAGACTATCGGAGATCATCCCCACACCAGCGCGGAGTGGTTATGACTCATCGGGGCTCTCCAAAATGAGCCTAACCTCAAGTAAAAAGCGGCATGGCAAATTCCTAGCGCTTGCTCTTCTGACGGTCAAACTGCCAAGGAGGATTGCTTGAAGACGTCTTGTCCAGCCCCCGAAGGGATCAGAGACACGGCAGTCGCGGGGCTACTCGAACAGCACGATTGCCTATCGAGGACTATATCAGCTTATGCGACGGTACGATGGCCAAAACCCTAAGTACCACCAACCTTAACGGGCTTCTGTCGTAAAGAGCAGAGGTTAAATGCGACGTTAAGATGTTCTTGCGAGATCTGCTCGATCCGTTTCGACTCGTGAGGAAATTGATGTCTTTGCGAGATTTTCTCGATGCGTCTCTACTCGTGAGATAAAACCTTAGGCAGTAGGGATTAAAAAACCTGTTTCCTAAGCACTGGGACCCTGCAAGTCGGCCCAAAACGGTCTCTTGCATACTATCCACGGGTCACACTCTCCAAAGTCGAATCTCGATAAGGAGGGAAACAACCGCTTACGGGTCCTCTCGACTCGTAAGAGGGAAAACTCTCTTATAGGATCCTTACAACTTATAAGAGAAAACACACTTAGGAATCCTCACGATTCCCAAGGAGAAAATACACCTACGAGATCCTCACGACTCGTAGGGAGAAAAGTCTTTATGAGACCCTCAAGGCTCGTAAAGTTGAAAAGCCTTAGGTGGCAGATCCTACCCCTGTCTCCTAAGCCATCACTGCCCTGCAAAGAAGTCAAGATGGGCCGACCATCTATGGGCCACACTTGCCAAAGCTACATGCAACTGAAATGGAGAACTTACTCATAAGCGTATGAACTACTCCACGACAGAGTGAGACAAAAAAAGAAATAGAAAGATGCAGCTCATGGAGTTAAGGGTTGGAACTATATCCCTTAAGAGTTGAGATTTGAGTCAATGATAAATGACGACGCTTGTGTCCGCTCGTTATCTTCTCAGATCAAGATTCTGAAAGTGATACATCAACCCAAAACTGGTCATACGCCATGCATAACTCTGCATAACTCTGCACTACTTCACCCACGTACATACTTACGTGGGCAAAGTAGTAGGGGGTATTTGTTCCCGCCAAAAATTTCTGCGCAAAAGAGTCCAAGGTATCAAATGGCAGCGATACGCTTAAGGAAATATGAACCAGTATCTTCCGGGCTGTTTTTTTGACAAACTCCCAAAGGAGAAACGGATAAATTCTGATTGTATTGAAAGCGTCTCGAAAAACCCTTCGATTTGATATATTATGGGCCTCATAATTCATCCGGTATCAAAAGTTATGAGCAAATGTCTATGCACATGTGATTTAAGGAAGAAGATGCGAACCAGTATTTTCCGAGCTGTATTTTGACAAACTCCGGAACGAAAAATAGCTAAATTCTGATGATATTGAAAGCATCTCGAAAAGACCTTCGATTTGATATATTATGGGCCTCATAATTCATCCGAGATCAAAAGTTATGAGCAAATGTGTTATACACATGTAATCTAAAGTAATGCTCTACTACATGGGGAATGCATTTTTTAGTCCCATATCGGGAAAAGGAGAGCTGGCTTCTCTACCACTCCCATATAAATAAGAGGGGATACCTCTTAGAAAGGGTAGAGTAAAAATCCTCAAAGGATTCAATACTCAAAGGAGCTTAGTTCTCCAAAGGAGCTTAGTTCTCCAAGATAGGAGCATGCTCCTCCATAATGCGCATATGCGCAAGCGCCATGTGCGCTACGTGCAACGCACGTGTGCCTGCCATGCGGCACAACGTGCAACGCACGTGCGCACCACATGAGAATATTTAATAATATTAAAAGGAGCTTGTTCTCCATATATAGAAGCTTTGCTTCTCCTCATAATGCGCATGTGCGCCACGTGCAACGCACGTATGCCCGTCATGCGGCACCACGTGCAACGCACGTGCGCACAACAGATAGTGCCTTGCACTTGCTATGAACCTCTGGTTCTCAGATAAATAAATAAATAAAAATAGTGCCTTGCACTTGCTATGAACCTCTGGTTCTCAGATAAATAAATAAATAAAAATAGTGCCTTGCACTTGCTATGAACCTCTGGTTCTCTGAGACAGAAAGAAAGAAAAGATTTTCTTTTCTCTTCTTTGATCTAAATCATTAAAAAGTGCTCTGCACTCATTTTCTTGAATCCAAAAGATTCTTGGTGCTTTGCACTATTTGAAGGGCCAGGCCCAAATCAAAATGACCTGACAGGCCAAAATAAATTGCAAGGCAATAAATGGGCAGAGCCCAAATAAATTGATGCTTTGCATCCTTTATATAAGGGCAGAGCCCAAATAAAATTGATACCTTGCATCATTCCTAAAAGGGTAGAGCCCAAAACAAATTGATACTCTGCATCCTTTCTGGGCAAGGCCCAAATAAAAAAAAAAAGAAAAAGAAATGCAATGCAAAAGCAAATAAAATGTTGAACATTTCAACTGGACTTAGCCCAATTTTGGCCATAAGTCCTTAAATTAAATTGACTGAGCAAAATGGCTCTCCTAAATCAATCTACATCCGGTTCGAGGGTACATCTCCGAACTCCTTTGACATCCGTCGTTGTAATTCCTCAACGACGTCAAAGAGGTGACGGGTCCCAACGACCACACATTAAGATTGGACCGAAACGTCCCTAAACTAATATCGGACCGAAACGTCCCTAAACTAAAATCGGACCGAAACGTCCCTAAACTAATAATGGACCACCACGTCCCTAAAACTGGCGATGGACCACTACGTCCCTAAACTGGAATATGGACCACTACGTCCTTAAACTGGCGACGGACCGAAACGTCCCTAAACTAATAATGGACCACCACGTCCCTAAAACTGGCAATGGACCGCCACGTCCTTAAATTGGCACAATAGAGCCCAAATGCTCTTTTGTCGGATCTAAACGGTCCCGTCTAAGTTGATCTTAGCCCCAAATACGGTTAATGCGTCCTTAGATATTTAAATAAACAATAAAACCCCAAATCAACTTTGGTTCAAGGGTACATCTCTGAACTCCTCTGACGCCTGTCGTTGTAATCCCTCAACGACGTCAGAGAGGTGACGAGTCCCGACGGCCAGATAATTAAATCAATCACTATGCTAGGTTGATCTTAGTCTAGAACATGACTAATGTATCCTTAACGAAGGTTTAAGTTGATCTTAGCCGCAACGCGACTAATGCATCCTTAAACTAAAAAACACCAAACCCAAATCTAAGCAAACACGGATTTGGACTAATCCACGTCCTACGGGCGACGACATCACTAAGTCTCCGTATACAATCCAAGGGCAACCACAAACAAAACAAACACACACGACACGAAGTGAAATTCTGGAGAAGGAGAAAGTTGTTACCGCGATGCGGTAACGTAATTAACTGCAGGGGCTTGCGCCTGCAGGGAAGAGCGTCCCCACAATCAAAAACCCCTCACCCTGAGGGGGAATCTGACGAAGTCTGCTACATCGGCCGCATCCGTCTAAACCTCCGATACACGGTGCCATAAATCAACTTGGCATCTTCCGAGAGATAAACGGATAAAACCAAATAGCATCTGCCCCGAACCTCAGGAAACGTCCTAACGTCGCAGGCCGCCGTTCGGAGGGGAACAGTGTCAAGATTTCAAACATCAGGAAAAAATAGCACAAGACCAGAGGAAAGAAGCAGCCAAGGTGTGGCCACCAAACAGCCGCGTATGCGCGGCCAAACCCCCACTTTGGCCGCGCATGCACGGCTGCCACGTGTCCTCATCTGCTGGATTTTTGGGGTTATTCCTGTAATTATGTGTAGGATTGTGTTTTACTTCCAAACTCTCAGAATCAGGCCTATAAATAGCCCAGAGCAGAACCAAGAGTGTGTGCTTAGTTTCATGTGTAATTTTTGTATTAGATTTATTTAGTTTCTAATAAAAGTCCATTTTTCTCCATCTTCCTCTATTAAAGCTTGTGAGAGGTTTTATTGAGTGTGAAGCATGCAAGAAATGTTCTTTTTCTATATGTGTAATTTGTAATTCGGTTTCTTATATTGCTTGTAATTTCCATTGTTAAACGTAGTTTTTGTTATTTATTAAAATTGTCGTTTTGATATTTCTTCCATTTTCGGTTATCCTTACAACCATGATGCTTAGTGTGATCCTTGCCTAAGTGAGGTCCCGAACAGCTAGTTGTGATTTTCTATCTCAATTCTTATTACCCTCTTTCTTTGTTTTATTTCATTTAACTTTTCTAATGGGTGAGTAACTTCTCACTTGTTAGGGTAGGAAACGGAAAGTTTGAAAGACGGGAACATCCCTCACTTTTCTCTTTGACAAATATCTTGATTTGAACTCCTGTTAATTGATCCACAATCCGCTCCCTACGGCACCCTATTCTTCATAATAGCGGTGATACCCTAGTGAGACCGGTTGTGATTTAATCAACTTGAGGTCGCGGCTAAGAGCCAAGAACGGACGGACAAGGACCAAAAAGAGAAAACGAAGTGTTGGAAAGCCTAGCTTATACTCGCAAGTTTTCTCTTAGTCATGCTAATCCCCGTTGTTGCCGATTACCGTAACATCAATATTAAGAAGTGGCAAAAGAATCAAGTGAGCGATCCTCCCGACCCAAACCAACCAAATCCTACCCTTTACAAGTTCTCTTATCATTCATTTTTCAATTAGCTAAACTCAAACAAACCCAACATATTTGGACTAAACTCGTCAAGACATTAAGAAAAAGACTCCCATCTCTCTGTGGATCGACCCGTACTCATCCGGCTAGCTGCAAAGCGAAACCGTCCTGATTGCGGTAATTAAACTTAAACACGCAGAATCTCTGCCAATCAAATGGCGCCGTTGCCGGGGAGACGGTAGTTTATTTTTTTTTGTAATTTCGGGTTAATCTGTGAATATAACTATAACCAAAAACAAAACAAAAAAATATACTGTACAAAATCATCTTGTTATTCTTTGTGCAAGAGTGCAGGAAAAGGAGAATTTCAAGTTCAGTGCCAAAGTCGTGGGGAGTTAGACCCATATCTCGCGGCTACACCGCGGCGGATCAAGGCGAAAACCAAAGATCCTCTGTAAGTATCCCAACCATCTTCTCAACTCCTCTAAACTCTACTGAACTGTGTTTTCTGCAGCATTCTTTGCGCCGCGCTGAAAATAACAATTGTTTGCAGTTGATTTGTTACTGCTTTGCATTGATTAAATACGGACTTTATGGGGCTTGAAACCAATTCAGATTGGGTGGGGATTTCATCACCCTTCCCAGGACCCCAGAAATCACAAAAGCATATGCATTGACCATTGTTAATAAAAAAATACTAGACTCAGCCCTAAGGACTTCGCGCTCATTAGGAGAAGTTAAACCGTGTTTAGAACCTCGCTTAACGGTATATTGTTTAAGGGGTGACTAGGAAAGTGTTAACGGCGCAACCGCCAAAAGAGAAAGGGTTACATAATTAAGGAACTTCGCGAAAGCGTTGGAAAACCTCCCCTTATCTCTGCACTTACCTGGCCTCTTGATCAGTGTATCTTGAGCCTGTTTCTCGACACAGTTTTGCTTCGACAATCAAGTCTTGGAGTAGGTCTAGCAGACCTAGGTGACTCTAGATCTAGGTGTGAGTGTGCATATCTTGTTTTTGATTGCGTAAAGCCGTAATTCTGTACATATCTCTGTAAACTCTTTCTAAAATAAAAAAAAAAGGAAAAAAAAATCAAAACTTTTATAAAAACTTGCCCTTTGTCGCCACGTTCCATTTTTCACTCCACCACCCATTGCCTTTCTCATTAATGTTTTCTTACCCTCACCTTCTTCGCTTTGACTATACTAAACTCGTTTAGTATATGTCCGCTTGGACTCGGGACACTAGCGCCCGCCTAGTCCGCGTTTCGTTAGTCGCCACCGACTGCGCAATCGACTCAGACGTCGATACTCCATCACCAACCTCTTCTTCCGCGATGTCAGGATTTAATCCGAACATCCCTTTGACTACCCCTGGATTGGCTCCACCTCCTATGGAGACCAATAACACACCACCTCCGCCTGTTGTAGCGCCGCAATGAATTGCGCTCCAGGATCGTTTCTATCCTACCCGTTCTGCACTCCCCACCTGCCTTTCTCTTCCACCGGCCAATGGGGATAATTTTGAAATTAAGCCCCACTTCATCAACATGCTTCCACGTTTTCACGGGCTTGAATCTGAAGATGCCTATATCTTCATTAATAAATTTCAAAACGTGTGTGCCATGATGAAAACAACCCAACTGTCGGACGATGCTATACGTCTACGAGTCATTCCATTCACTTTATGCGATCTTGCGGAAAAATGGCTGTATAGCACCGCTTCCCATTCCATAACCAGTTGGGATGAGTTTGTTAAGGCGTTTCTCAAAAATTTTTATCCGAATCATAAAACCGCAAGGATCCGCAATGAAATCAATCAATTCTCCCAGTTTCCTTCTGAACCATTCTAGAAATGCTTTGACTGGTACAAAGACCTTCTTGTTCAGTGTCCTCACCACGGTATAGAGAGATGGCAACTTTGCCAAACCTTATACGAGGGCCTGAACCCAGCAACCAAGCAGTTGTTGGAAACCATTTGTCAGGGCCACTTCCTATCGAAATCTGACGAGGAAGCATGGCAGTTTTTCGACGACCTTGCGGAGCAAACGCTACAGTGGGAGAGCACCAGACCGACTTCTTCATCTTCCTTTACATCCACTTCTACCGGTCAGTCTAGGGTAGGAATTCACCAACTTGATGTCTCTATTGCGATGAAAGCTGAAATGGCTGCAATAACGAGAAAACTTGAAGCGATAGAGAGCAAATTTTCTTCTCCTGCTCCTAGCCCTGTTCTTCCCCTTCGTACCATATGCGCTTGTTGTTCCGATCCTTCTCATTTAACCGAAGAGTGTCCCTACAATCCACCATCTCAGGGACAGGATCAGGTTAATGCTGCATTTCAGCAAAGACCGAGAAATGATCCATACTCTTCAACGTACAATCCCGGCTGGAGGAACCATCCCAATTTCGCCTGGAATCAGAATCAGAATCAATTCCAGGGCAACAATTTCCAGAGACCCCCTCCGCCGCAGCAACAAGCGCAGCAACAAACTCAATTTCAGCAGCCCTTCCAACCCCAACCTTTCCAAAATCAGACGAACAACTTTGCACCCAATAATTCTTTTCCACCAAACAATTTTGTTCCGTCAAATAATGATAAGGTTTCCTCGCTCGAACGAAGTCTGGAGGCGTTTGTTAAACAATCGACACAATCCACCGCAAACATCCAGTCTTCCATTCAGTCCTTAGTGCAACACACTGCCGCTCACGGGCAAAGCATCAAGACCATCGAGGCCCAGATTGCACAGCTGAATGCGGCCTTAAGCGAGCGAGAGAAGGGGAAGCTCCCGTCCCAGCCACTTCCAAATCCCGGTCACCCACATAATGCACATGTTGCTCTTGAACAACAGAACCATAATGTGAGTGCCGTGACCACTTTGAGATCGGGGAGGATGCTGCAAAACAACATTGGCACACGGACCAACAATGACACCCCGGCCGCTTCTTCTTCTTCTTCTTCTCCTTCTTCATCATCTTCTGAGCCTATTCTCCGTTCTTCACAAGGCTCTTCTTCCTCTTCTTCTGCTTTGAATGGACCCACTTCTCACTCCACGAAAACACCTGTTCTGGGATCCGTTCCAACTCCACAATCTCCTCCTCCAGCTTTAGACTCAACCAATTTTCAAAATGTCCCATTTCCAAACCGGTTGAGGTCTAATAAACAAAATCCTCAAATGGAGAAGATTCTGGAGTTATTTAAGCAGGTTAACATTAACATTCCTCTTTTAGATGCCATCCAACAAGTCCCATCCTACGCGAAAATCTTAAAGGACTTGTGCACGAAAAAGAGGAAGTCTCAGGTACCAAAGAAAGTTTTCTTGGCTAGTGCTGTGAATGATGCCCTTACCCAATCTTTACCACAAAAACGGAAGGACCCTGGCTGTCCTACTATTTCTATTACCATTGGGGATAAGAACATCAACCGCGCACTATTAGATCTTGGTGCCAGTGTTAACCTGCTTCCGTACTCAGTATACGTGCAATTAGGCATAGGAGAGCTGAAACCTACGCACTGCACTCTCTAAATGGCCGACCGATCGATCACCCATCCAAGGGGTGAGCTAGAGGATGTGTTAATCAAAGTCGGGGACTTCATCTTCCCCGTTGACTTCATTGTATTAGACACACAACCTGTAGCTAACCCCAGGAATCAAATTCCTGTTATACTCGATCGCCCATTCCTCGCAACCTCAAATGCTGTGATCAATTGTCGCAATGATTCGATGAACCTATCTTTTGGAAATATGACAATTGAACTCAACATTTTTAGGTTGGGGAATCAGCCCTCTGAACCTAATGCTCATATACTGGACGTCTGCTCGATCCAGGAGATCACCTCAGAAGAGTGTGAATTCGAGGAGTTTCTGTTTGATAATGGTAATCTTAACGCCACTAGTGCGTTCCTCTTCGAACCAGCTGCTGTTTCTGCGCTCGAAAACGACTACGAGTGTTTCACGTTCTCGAATGATCTTAGCCGCGCAGAACCCGAGTTTGAATCTTTCGAATTTCTGGATGAGTTACAGGAACCATCCAACTCGGTCGCTTACACTCATTTCGAACCTTTACTGGAGTCCTTTGAGTTCGAGACATTTTCTCCAATCCTGCCTTCAATCGTTTCACCTCCAGCACTCGAACTCAAGCCTTTGCCTTCTCACCTCAAGTACGCTTACTTGGGTGATAACGAGACCCTCCCTGTCATCATCTCAGCTTCTCTAGCTCCCGAGCAAGAGAAAGCCCTTCTTTCGGTCTTGCACAACAATAGGCAAGCTTTTGGCTGGTCCATGGCGGACATCAAGGGGATTAGTCCCCTGATCGTTGAGCATCATATTCATCTGATGGATAATGCCAAACCAGCCCGGGACCCACAAAGACGTCTTAACCCAGTCATGAAGGAGGCTGTGAAGAAGGAGATCGTCAAATGTCTGGATAGTGGTATCATTTACCCTATCTCCGATAGCCAGTGGGTTAGCCCCATTCACGTTGTCCCCAAGAAATCAGGTATCACGGTCATAACCAACGAGGCGAACGAGTTAATCCCTACTCGCACCCAAACTGGGTGGCGAGTATGCATCGATTACAGAAAACTCAACGCCGCAACACGGAAAGACCACTTTCCGCTACCTTTCATTGACCAGATGCTTGAACGATTGGCCGGACATGAGTACTACTGCTTTCTTGATGGCTACTCCGGCTATAATCAAATTCCCATCGCCGAAAAAGACCAGGACAAGACCACTTTCACTTGTCCTTTCGGCACGTTTGCATATTGTCGCATGCCTTTCGGGTTATGCAATGCACCCGCTACCTTCCAGCGGTGTATGATGGGAATATTCTCAGACATGGTGGAAAAATTCTTGGAGATCTTCATGGACGACTTCTCCATCTTCGGCGATTCCTTTGACGAGTGTTTGCTGCATCTTGACGCTGTTCTTACCCGATGTAAGGACAAGAACCTCACTTTGAATTGGGAGAAATGCCACTTCATGGTGCGAGAAGGTATTGTCTTAGGACATATCATTTCGCAAAATGGCATAGAGGTTGACAAAGCAAAGATTGAGGTCATTTCCAATCTTCCTCCTCCCAGTTGCGTCAAAGATATCCGAGCTTTCCTTGGCCATGCCGGTTTCTATAGACGGTTTATCAAGGACTTTAGCAAGATTGCTAGGCCCTTGACTCTTCTACTGGCCAAGGACACGCCATTCGACTTCAACTCGAGCTGTATGACTGCGTTCGAGTCATTGAAAAGCTCACTCACTTCTGCTCCCGTTCTTTCTTCACCTGACTGGACGCACCCATTTGAGATTATGTGCGATGCATCCGACTTTGCCATTGGAGCTGTCCTTGGACAACACATCGACAAGATGCCGCACGTGATCTATTATGCGAGCCGAACCCTGAACGATGCCCAACTCAATTATACAACAAATGAGAAGGAATTCTTGGCTGTTGTATTTGCTTTAGAAAAGTTTAGGCCCTACCTCATCGGCTCTCCAGTCATTGTCTACACAGACCATTCTGCTCTGCGCCATCTTTTTGCGAAGAAAGATGCGAAATCTCGGCTAATACGTTGGATCCTCTTGCTTCAAGAGTTTGACCTTGTCATTAAGGACAAACGAGGATGTGAAAACGTAGTTGCCGACCATCTCTCACGACTTCCTTCTTCGCCTTCGCTTCCAATTCCGATAAACGACGTTTTCCCGGATGAACAGCTCTTGACGGTATCTTGCGAACCCTGGTTCGCAGATATTGTGAACTATTTGGCCACAGGGTTACTACCTACTGAATGGTCAAGTCAGGACAGACTTCGCTTCTTATCCCAAGTAAAACATTTTTACTGGGACAAACCCTATCTGTTCAAGTACTGTCCTGACCAGATTATTCGTCGGTGTGTTCCTGACAATGAATTCAAGAGTGTGCTGTCGTTTTGCCACGACCAAGCATGTGGCGGGCATTTTGGCCCCAGAAAGACAGCTGAGAAGATCTTGCAATGTGGTTTCTACTGGCCACAACTCTTCAAAGACGCTCATGACTATTGCAAGACTTGCTCCCGGTGCCAACAAATGGGCCGGATATCGCGGAGGAACGAGATGCCGCTCCAACCAATCTTGGTTGTGGAGATTTTCGATGTTTGGGGGATAGATTTCATGGGGCCGTTTCCCAGCTCTTTCGGGAACTTGTACATCCTTCTAGCTGTTGATTACGTCTCTAAATGGGTCGAGGCTGTGCCCAGCCGGACTAACGACAACAAAGTTGTCGTTATGTTCCTTAAAGAAAACATTTTCTCCCGTTTTGGGCACCCCCGAGCAATCATTAGCGACAATGGAACTCATTTCTGCAATAAGACTTTCGAAGCCTTGATGCGGAAGTATTCCATTAATCATAAGCTATTCACGCCCTACCACCCCCAAACCAGTGGTCAAGCCGAAGTTTCAAATCGGCAGATCAAGTAGATATTGGAGAAGACGGTTTCCAAGAACCGTAAGGATTGGTCTTTAAAACTCACTGATACCCTTTGGGCCTTCCGAACCGCTTATAAGACCAACCTTGGCATGTCTCCCTATCGGCTTGTATACGGAAAAGCTTGCCACCTTCCTGTCGAAATAGAGCATCGCGCATTTTGGGCGATAAAAGAGCTGAATCTGTCTCTAGAAGATGCGGGCAGCCATCGGAAGCTGCAACTGAACGAACTGAGCGAGATTAGGGATGAGGCTTACGATAACGCGGTTGTCGTTAAGAATCGAACGAAGGTGTTTCATGATAAACACCTTGTGCGCAAAACCTTCGTACCTGGTCAGCAGGTACTGCTTTACGACACCCGGCTACACTTCCATCCAGGAAAGCTCAGATCTCGCTGGAAAGGGCCGTATTTTGTGCGGAATGTGTATCCGCATGGCGTTGTGGATTTGGAGAATCCAAAGGACGGTTCATTTTTCAAAGTGAACGGACATCGACTAAAACCGTACCTTAGCGCCGACCCAACAGAGGAGCTCCTGTTCTTACAGGAGCCGGTTTACCCTGCCTAATCTTCCTCTGCCTACCTCCAAACTTCGGTTATCCAGCCAAGAACAGTGGACACTGTTCCAAATAAGTTTGGGGGTATGTACAAACCATTTTGTATATATTTTGTGTATATTCTTATTCCTTTTTCTTTTCTTTAAAAACAAAAACAAATAAAAATTTGAGTATCGCTAACCGACAATTTTGACCCTTCAAATGATCTCTTCATGCAACGACAGTGATGACACTGTCCAGTTTAAGTTTGGGGGTACGCTCGGTACGCATTTCTTACCTTCATATGTATATTTTGCATCTGCATATTAAAATCCATAAAATCCATAAAAATCTGAAAATTTTCTAAAAAATATAAAAACTTTTCTGTCAAGTTAGCTTGTGGGAGAACTCTGATTCAACATCTCGACGGTTTTTGTTTGAAAAAAAAAATAGGAATAACTAAATCTTATGTTTAGATTTTGAAAACCTGAAAGATAACTCTCCTTTGAAGTTAACTATAGCTGATATACGTCTTTACATCACACTACACGTGTCGTGAATTTTGGGAATTAGATGACAAGTCTTTCATGTTTAAACGATTAACGGATAAATGATTTTCTGAGGATCAAATAGGTTTTTTCTGAAATAAGTAATGTCAAGAATAGTTTATGAAGTAAAGCGAATATGAAGGAATGTTATTTATGCCGTAATTGGAGCTAAGTCTGAAAAATAACCCATCTGAAACTTGATTGGAATGATTACACACCGAACCCACTAAACACGTCTTTTATCTAAAAAAAATAATTGAACTACCGGTTATGTCTCCGTTCGTATCAAATCATCTGATTTTCACGTTAAAACTGTCTTTTGTTTTTGGACCTAGGTAACTTGAGTAATTAAGTCCGCTGGGGTGTTTCTACACCTAATGCCTTAAAACCAACTGGTTTGGGTGCATTGGCCCAAAGCTCGCTAAGAAACCTAGAAAGTCCAGTTTAAAACAAAGTCAAGCAAGTGTTCTCTCTGAGTTAAAATTCCTAACGGTTCTTTGTGTGAGAATAATCTTGATAAAAGACAGGCTTTTATAAAAAAAATTTAGCGGAGATATGAAGGTTTTATTATGTGATAAAGACTATTGCACGTTCACAGAGGTGTGTATGAAATGAAAACAAGAAAAAGGTGGAGTGAAGAATACGACTTAGTTTCCTGTTAAGGAAGATAGAAATTCTGAAGTTGAAACCTTACTGGAAAACGAAACTTGAAAAATGCTTAACTCTTTATAAAACTTATGTGATCCTTTTAAAATTGTTATCTGGGCTTTATTGTGCGACATGATGACTTTATTCGATCTTTCGGGAATTTAACGACACTATTTGCACTGCACGTAAAGACATATAAAATCTGTAGTTAAATAAGAAGCGAGGTGTGAAAAATAAAGGTTCGATGGTCTAGACTTAGGATTATAGAATTATTATTTTCTAAAACAAAACTTTAGGGTTTGAATCTTAGTTATTTTACGAAACCAACTTGACCGGATTTTGTGGGTAGTATCCGCTGAAAACCCTCAGAAGACAACACTCCTCCTACTAGGGACACCTAGAGGTTTAACGGCTTGTTGCACGTGCTCAGTGCAATCGCGTTCCCTGCGAAAGTGCGGTTAGGATTTTATTTTTGTGAATAATTGGCTTTGCTCGGGACGAGCAAAAGATAAGTTTGGGGGTATTTGTTCATCACAGAATTTTGTATATTTGTACCGCCCATTCTTAATCACATTGCATACAGGTAGGTACTTTTTATCCGTATTTGCTGCATGTTACAGATTACAGGTTTCCAGTCCAAGAGAGCACAAATCCGAAAAAATCTCCACAGTTACGGCAAAATCCAGAACATCTGTCACAAACAGATAAAAAGCCGGGTTCCAGTAGCCGTCCCATACCAGTTCAGAAGAGGGGACGAAAATAGTCGTCATTTGGGACTAAAAGCAAAATTTGAAGTCAAAAGAGGTGAAAGTCAAAAGAGAAAAAATGAAGCAATCTTGGATCAGAAATCTGGAGATCCTCTGGATGAATTATTGCAGTGTCAAGATTTCAAACATCAGGAAAAAATAGCATAAGACCAGAGGAAAGAAGCAGCCAAGGTGTGGCCACCAAACAGCCGCGTATGCGCGGCCAAACCCCTACTTTGGCCGCGCATGCGCGGCTGCCACGTGTCCTCATCTGCTGGATTTTTGGGGTTATTCCTGTAATTATGTGTAGGGTTGTGTTTTACTGCCAAACTCTCAGAATCAGGCCTATAAATAGCCCAGAGCAGAACCAAGAGTGTGTGCTTAGTTTCATGTGTAATTTTTGTATTAGATTTATTTAGTTTCTAATAAAAGTCCATTTTCCTCCATCTTCCTCCATTAAAGCTTGTGAGAGGTTTTATTGAGTGTGAAGCATGCAAGAAATGTTCTTTTTCTATATGTGTAATTTGTAATTCGGTTTCTTATATTGCTTGTAATTTTCATTGTTAAACGTAGTTGTTGTTATTTATTAAAATTGTCGTTTTGATATTTCTTCCATTTTCGGTTATCCTTACAACCATGATGCTTAGTGTGATCCTTGCCTAAGTGAGGTCCCGAACAGCTAGTTGTGATTTTCTATCTCAATTCTTATTACCCTCTTTCTTTGTTTTATTTCATTTAACTTTTCTAATGGGTGAGTAACTTCTCACTTGTTAGGGTAGGAAACGGAAAGTTTGAAAGACGGGAACATCCCTCACTTTTCTCTTTGACAAATATCTTGATTTGAACTCCTGTTAATTGATCCACAATCCGCTCCCTACGGCACCCTATTCTTCATAATAGCGGTGATACCCTAGTGAGACCGGTTGTGGTTTAATCAACTTGAGGTCGCGGCTAAGAGCCAAGAACGGACGGACAAGGACCAAAAAGAGAAAACGAAGTGTTGGAAAGCCTAGCTTATACTCGCAAGTTTTCTCTTAGTCGTGCTAATCCCCGTTGTTGCCGATTACCGTAACATCAATATTAAGAAGTGGCAAAAGAATCAAGTGAGCGATCCTCCCGACCCAAACCAACCAAATCCTACCCTTTACAAGTTCTCTTATCATTCATTTTTCAATTAGCTAAACTCAAACAAACCCAACATATTTGGACTTAACTCGTCAAGACATTAAGAAAAAGACTCCCATCTCTCTGTGGATCGACCCGTACTCATCCGGCTAGCTGCAAAGCGAAACCGTCCTGATTGCGGTAATTAAACTTAAATACGCAGAATCTCTGCCAATCATACTACATTTTGAAACGATATTGATATTGGTTTGTATTTATATCATATTCAGTTTTTGGGTTTCTTTTGTATATTATATATATGCGTGAGATGTGATTATGAATACTGCAATATATGATTTGATTGATGTATATATTATTGTGCACAGGGCGGGAAAAAATCAAGCAGCCCATTTTTTTAAAAAAAATACAGATAATATGTATCTACGGATTAAGCCGTAGGCACACATGTTGCCCCTACGGATATATCCGTAGGGGCATAATATCAGCAGTAACTGACATTTGCCCCCTGCTCTCAGTGTCGGGGGTTGGGAATGCCCCTACGGACATAGCCGTAGAGGCCACTTTCTCTCCCCTACGGCGTTATCCGTAGGGGCAAAATATCAGGAATCCTGATATTTTGCCCCTACGGACACATACCTACGCACATATCCGTAGGGGGTAGTAGATGGACCTATGGACATGTCCGTAGGTACAAGTAATATATTAAAAAAAACCGTAAATAATATAAAATCTTATACCCTACGGCTTAATCCGTAAGGGCTACAGGACCTACACATAAATCCGTAGGGGCAAGAATTTGCCCGTAGGGGCAAATTCAGGGTCTCAACTTGCACCTGCGGCCTTTGCACCTACGGGGTATTTTTTCGCCCCTACGCATATATCCGTAGGAGCAGTGGGTTGCCCCTACGGATAAATCCGTAGGGGCAACCCATATTTGTAGTAGTGCCGACAATAGAACTTTTTACATTCATAACTCAACGGTGCAAAAGTGGTGAAATCACAAGAAATTTGGTGTATGCACATCTTAGATGATAACGATGATGATGCTGGATGCCGATCGTTATCATCTAAGATGTGCATACACCAAATTTCATGTGATTCCACCACTTTTTCACCGTTGAACTAGCAATGTAAAAAGTTCTATTGTCGTTAAACCATTAATTCTGCACCAACTAAATTAACGGTGAAAAAATGGTATAATCACATGAAATTTGGTATATCCACATCTTAGATGATAAAAATGGAGGTGGTGTATGCCGATCGTCGAAAAAAATCACGGAGAATGCATTTTTCCGATGCCATAGGAGGAAATCCCCTCATATGGCATCTTTCCTCCATTAACCTCATATATATATATATATATATATATATATATATATATATATGTGAATAATGGAGAAAAGAGGCCATATGAGAAAATTTCATCCTATGGCGTGGAAAAAATACAACCTCCACCAATTTTTTCGACTATCGGCCCCCATCATCTTCATCGTTATCATCTTAGATGTGGGTAAACCAAATTTCATGTGATTCTACAATTTTTTCACCGTTGGTTTAGCAATATAAAAAGTTCTATTGTCGGTAACCTTTAATTTTGAACCCATTAAATCAACGGTGAAAAAGTTGTGGAATCACGTGAAATTTGGTGTACGCACATCTTAGATGATAACGATAATGATGATGGATGCCGATCGTTGGAAAAAATGGCGGAGGTTGTATTTTCTCCACGCCATAGAAGGAAATCCCATTCTATGGCCTCTTTCCTCCATTAATCTCTCTCTCTATATAAAGACATAGTATATGTATATATATATATATATATATATATATATAAAGACATAGGCTATGGTTGGAGAAATCAGTCAGTAATCCATCCATCAAGGTTCCTAGAAACAGTGAAAGAATTAATTGAGAGATCAATTAATTCACTTCTAAAGTTTTTTGGTTCCGTTGACTTCCTCAAAGTATCAGTAGCCGCTTTGAGAAAGGAATCCATGATTGACTCCCACCTTCCATCGCCAAGGAGAACAAGTTTGGAGAACTTACGGTCGGGAGATCTACCACCCCATAAGATAAGAAAGATCCTAACGCCGTGTAGGCCGCTAGTTATAATTATTACTTCCGCTGTTTTATAATACTCGTATGGATCAAAATCCTTACGAGAGATCAATGATATAGATGGTATATTCATTAGCCTATATTGGTATCAGAGCATTAAGGGGTTCTCTGATTAGTTTTATATTGCTTAATCATGCTTAGATTAATCAACGAGATCCTAAACTATGCAGCTCATATAAAACGGCACACATAGCTTTGCAACTTTCTCTTTATGGTTTTTGGATGTATGCTGATATACCTTCTTCTTCTGTTTGTGAGGAGCTAACCATTTGTGAGCAACAATGTTTGCTTTATCTAATGGATGCCAAGGCATATTTTCAAAAAAAAAATAAAAGAAGAAGAAAAAGATTAATCATAGATCATTAAAAAAATTCAATCATAAAAGAAGGCAAGCCCCAACCATAAATTTTTGGATTTAATTTTTTTTTATTTATATTTTTGCAAATTAACGAGAAAATTGAAAGGAGAGAATTTTCAGAATATTTTTTTTAAAAACTTTTAAATGATTTTTTAAACTTTTAAAGATATTTTGATCAAAAGATAAGTTTATAAAACATTTTGCAGTGATCCTGAATTTTTTATAAGATATATTAAATCTCAAAATGATTCAATAAGATTTTATAAAACCTTCATAAAAAAACAAAATATGATTAGGGTGGGCGTAGGTAGAGCTGTGCACGGTTCGGGTTGGACGGGTTTCAGACCAACCTGAGCCCGGTAGTGTAGACGGGTTTTCTAGCTACATTAAACCCGCCCGTTGGAACAAGTAAACAAGTAGATAAATCTGAAGCCGAACCCAACGGGTTCAGACGGGTTTCGGGCCAGGGTTAGGATTTCATTAGTCCAGACGAGTTTAACACGGTTACAGATAATCGCGGGTTTCACTTATTAAATTTGACTTTTAATTTATATGGAATAAAACAATAAACCATAAACCCTTAACTTGATCATGATTGGACCATAGTTTTCTACCATCTCTTTATATTAGGAGTTGAAATATTAGAGTGATAAATAAAAAAATTCATATTTAATTCAAGAAGATAAAAAGATAACATAATAGGAAACGCAGCTTAATTAAAATTTAGATTTGAGAAAAAAGAATATAGGTATAGGATATTGACTTTAGCCATATATATAATTAAATTTATCAATTGCTCGGATGTTTATTAAACGGGCGGGTTCTTGTCGCTTGCGGGCCGCTATGGGTTACGGCGGGTACGGGTTTGGGTTAGGATTCGGACATGATATAAAAAATTTAAAACCCGTCCTATTGAAATGCGGGAAGGTTGAGGTTTTGAACCCGACACATTCGGACGGGTTTAGAATGGCCGTTTTACCCATTTAAAGCGGGCGGATTCGGACCCGACGTGCCAGTGCACAGGCCTGCGCCCGGTGCGGGCGCTTGGTCCCCATGTGGGCATGTGGGGCAGCTGTTAGGCCCAGTAAGCCTGTCCCCCAAAGAGCCTGGTCTGTTTCTTTTTTTTCCTTTTCGTTTTTAGTTTTTTCTATTTCTTTTGAAAATAAATTCAGAAAAATCCAAAAAATTATTTTTAAATTCAGAAATTTATTAGGGATTATTGGAACTTTTCTGACCAATGGGAGCCACGATAAAATTAGTTTGCGACGCTGAGACAATTTTCTTTGAGGTTTTTTGATATACCGCCCAAAAGATATGTTCTAAAAATCGCCCAAAAAATTTGAAATTCTATATATCACCCTAAAAAATTCACCTTCCCCCAAAAACACCTTTCATTACCATTTTCCATTTATTCTTTAGCTTTCGTTAGTTAGGGATCACTAGGGTTAAGATCAGGAAGAAAAAAACCCTGGCTTTCCTTATCTTATTTTTCTCGGGTCTTTCTCCATCACTTTCTTATCTTAATTTTGCCGACCCTCCCTACTCCTTGCTTTTTTCCAAACAATCCCTTACGCTCATTTTATTTTTTCATTTTGAACTTTAAAGAAGGTTCCGGTCATGTGAAGGAAGCATCTTCCTCATCAAAGAAGTCCAAACTTTCTTACTTGGATTTTTTTTGGTGAATGCTTAGAGTTTATCAGCTTACTTGTGGTTGTCATAGTTGATTCAATAAACCATGAAATCTTATCCGCATGAAGCAATGTGCGCGCTGGATTAAAAGAAAACCCCCAAAATTTTATGGAAAAAAAACCTAATTTTTAATTTGGGGTAAACTCATAACATTTAAAGGTGGAACAAGATAACTTTTGAGGGCAAAATGATCTTTTAATAACCTCCCATACTGCCCACAACTAAATTAAAAGAATATTTCTGATAGATGCAGCATAAAACTAAAAGAGGTTTTATGGGGTGATTTTTAGAATATCGAAATTTTTGGGATGATTTTTATAAATATCATAATTTTTTGGTTGGTATATGAGAAAAACCTTTATTTTTTAATTCCTACGCATTCTAAGAGTGCATAAGATAGTTAATTTCAATGGGAGCGCATATAGGAGGCAAATCGATCCAAGAAAATATTTTAACACCTTAAATTGGATTTAGCATAGTTAATCATCAAGATGAAATGATTAGTGTTAGTTCTCCTAACACAAGTGGGAGATTTTCGGATGAAATAGATGTAACTATCCATCTATAGTTTTAGGTTTGACATCTAGATTTCATAGCTTTAATGAATAATTATAGGACATTTTTATTTTTTATATCCTATGAAATGTTGTTCTAGAATCACCTAGCTTTCCATTCCTTAATTATGAAAATGTTGTTCTAGAATCACCCAGCTTCCCATTCCTTAATTTTGGAAATAGATTTGTTACTATTGCTTTTTGTTAAATGATAGAAATTGAAACCTTTGTAAATTACTCCAAAATTGAAATGCTTAGAATCTTAATGAATGTATAAAATGTCTATATAAATTTGTTGATTGGCAAGATATCCGAGTTATCGAAAACTTCGTTTATTTATTAGGAAGATCTTTGTGTTGGTCTTAACGGATCTGACTGTAAGGCTACCCACTTATAGGTATCTATGGTTTTACGGTGGCACTAACATCATATGGAAGGGAATTGACAAAAGGGAACCAATAGAACTGAGCAGACATGACGGCGCCCACTCGATTGTACGAGTCAAAGTATGTTAGCAATGGGCCAATCGGGCCGGCCCAATCGAGTAGGTGGGTCTAAGAGTCGGCCGACCGACCCGACCCGACCCATCAAGTTAAGCCGAGCCCAAGTCGGGCTCAGGCTCCATGATGAGGTCGGCTAGGTGTGGTTGAACCCTATTACTATTCGGGCCCCGATGCGATCTCATCCGTCCATATTTCCCCTCTGCCTTTATATATGAAGGTAGATGATAGGATTTGAGAAATCAATCAGTAATCCGTCAAGGGGGCGGGGGTGTGTAGTTCAACTATGCTCCTATTGGTATAATCTACAAACAAATCCTACCAACTTTTTAAGATCCATGTTGGGATATGCGTAAATAATTATGGTATTGTTTGAATAATTGAGAAAATTACTTCATAATTGTTTGCATACATTCCAAGACAAATCTAACGATTAAAAAGTTGTATGATTTGTTTTAAAATTCTACCGATAGGAGTATAGTTGTACTTTGCTCGCTCTCTCCCTGTGCGCGTGTGTCTCTCTCTATAGAGAGAGAGATCAATTAATTTACTTCTAGAGTTTATTGGTTCCATCGTCTTCCTGGAAGCATCAGGAGCCGTGGTGAGTAAGGGATCCTTCCGATCAATGTCGTGATTGCTTCCCGTCTTCCATCGCCTAAGAGAGAAGGAGAAAAAGATCGGAGAACTTACGGATTCAGGAGATCTACTGCCCAGCAATGTATCAAAGATCCTAGAGGCGCCGTGTAGGATGCTGGTTATAATTTTTGCTTCCGCTGTTTTAGGATCCTTGCGAGAGATCAATAATATAGATTGTATATCCATTAGCCTACAATTATTTATAAGAATGACAAAACAATTTGTAGAAAACAATGTATTCTGCTCTTCTAAGTTATTCTAAATCTAAGATCTCATGCATATGCCTAATGTCCTAAAATAAACATTTAATTGATCATAATGAGTATCCTTTTTATCAAGATATAAATGCTAATTATTGTAGGATGAAACATGCTTTTTGGATTTTACAAATGGATCAATTGAACTTCTAGTCTGAAAAAGTTGAGCAATTTTATATTTTATAACTGTATTCATTTATCTCTCCAAAATACTCCAGTCTTAAACTTCCATCACCACCGGGTAGTAGCAGGCTTGAAGGGTTGTAGTTTTGTTCTACATTTAAATCTTGCATGTTGTAGCATCCTATAGTTCATTGGTCTATTCATCCACGCATGTGAATGCACTTATTGGTTGCGCAGGAGATTCATTACCATCTTCCATAATGCGAGTTTCTTCTGAGTATGACATAGTTATTTGCAATGTTAAAAGTTCACCTATGCCTAGATTGTTTTTTCAGCATAAGCATTTAAAATGTTTGTGATATTGTTGTGTATTGTGTTTACCAAGCTTGCATGGTCCTTATATCTAATAAAGGTATATTATTGAATTATTTTCTTAAATTTGTGCTTCATGCATAGCATTACATATAAGCAACATGAGCATAGTCATTAATTCACGAGCATCGTCGCATCCACTTATCACAAAGATGATGTTGAAAACTTTTGTGACATTTGATGTTAATTTGAATGGTGGGCTTAAGAGGATCATGATCAATTTTTTTTCAAAGGCTTAAGAGGATCATGATCAATTTTTTTTCAATCTGTGGTTGTTTGGTATAAGGAAAGAGTGGGTATAAAGTTGGAAAGCAAGTATACTTTCTAGCTTTTTTTTGTTTGGCTCCATATTTGAAAAGCTAGAAAGTACATACCCACTTTACTCCGCATCATCTTATTCCCTCCTTTCGCTTTCTCTTCCAAAGCATGGAAAGTGGAAGAAAAAAAAAGTGTGAATATTTATTATATTTTATTCCTCTTTCAAATTCTGTTTCATATTTTTTTACTTTATACGGTTACAAACAAATAATCTAAGTATACTTTTCATCGCCGCATAAACGGTAACTCAGCTTCTTTGACGCTTTTTATTTAACAACACAAATAAGAATTAATACTTTTCTTTTCACTTTCCTTCTCTTTTCTTACTTTTCTATTTTTTTTTTCCATTTTCAGTTGCGAAACGGGCCCTATCAAAGTTGATTATTGAGCTCATGTCCAGTTATAAATATAACTTTTTCCACAACATTGTGGTTTATTAGTTATATATACAATATTAACCAATATAATTTAGGAATCTGAGATATCTTGAGCAGGAATTTGATTTGAATAACATGACTTTAATTTGTTGGTTTCTTCCAATAACTCAACAAGCTTAAATTAAACCATACTAGGCCAAAAGAAATTAATGATAACAATAAAACTATAAATGTTAAAATAGTGTTATATATAGTTTATATGACAAATAAGATCCTCCGATTTTCAATATGAATATTGAACAATTATTTTTTATTGTTTAATTTCATTTCAATAAGTTTACTATCAATTAGAAGGCAAGGTTGTGTAAAATTTGTCTTTTTTTTAATATAATAGGAAAGTCTCATGCAAATTTTATTTATAACTGGTAAAATTAGTCTAGTTTTCATGGAAATTGTATGACTTAAAGGTTCACAACTCTGTTCTAGTCACAAAATTTTTATGAAGTTCATGAAAAATGCATGCATATAGGTGCAAAAAATTGAGATGATGCAATACATGTTCAACTACAAGTCCCTCTTTAGCATTTAATATCTTGCAGCCTAATTAATATATGCAATTAGGATGATGCCATACAAGCTAATCTATTATCACATTACATTCTTTCAATTGAATAAATGAATTATTATTATAATTTTGCCGTTTTTGAAAATGCAGAAAGAAAGAAGTATTAATTTCTAGAACCCATGTAAACAGCCATGACTTCGTGCTCACCTATATGACAAAATGTATCGTTACCATCCTGTTTGCTTTCTCAGCCTACTAAAAAATACCGACCAACTGTTCTTAGCTTAGTTGGTGTCAATTTTCTCTCCAATATAAAAGATCGCAAAGTTCGATCCCCGAAAGAGGTTGATTTCAGTAAAATACTAAAAAAACCGTAATTGCATCAAGAAATCATCAAATTATTGAAACGTAATTATCATTTTATATTTCTAGCATAAACACATACCTCAACTTTATTAATGGCAGATGTAGGTTCAAAATGCTATTTTGCATCGAGAGCTCTATGGCCCTAGCTGTTCTCTCTGCTTTAGGCGGCTTATTTTCCTTATTAAATAAATGGTTTAGGGGAAAAATGAGGGTGGTGTTGTTTAATGTTCTATCAACTGCACCAAAATTATTTTATATTTTTATATGTCTCTGCAGGTTGAAAACCCTCTCGGCTAAAACCAAAGGTTTTTGCATAGGGTTTGCTTAATTTAAATTAATCCGCATTTAATATGCTTCTAATGGGTTCAATACCATTTTAGATATCTCTCCCACCGTATCTAAAATGCTTTTTTTACGGTAAAATACCTTGAACCATGATTTTTAGAGGAGTCAAAAGCATCAATTTAAGCTATTTTACCAACAAAAGAACGTTAGGGTATTTTAATGGAAAAAAATGATTCTTTAGGGTATTCTAGTGTAATTTACCTCTATGTTTAGTTTGCAACTTGTTGGAGTTGATAGATTAGCTAGAGAGAAATGCAAGAACTTTCCAATAAATTTAGAGAAATAAAGAAGTGATATTATCTTCCACTAAGCAGCTTTTCAATGGTTGGACAGAAATTGGGACTTGGAGTTTATGGATGTAGGGTTAATATCTTGTGTTTGCGTTTGCGTCGTGGGAAGTATGACGACAAAGGTACGCTTCCCGTTCACAAATTATACTGTTAGATTTTGATCAAACATATATTACATTTTGTTTACTTGTATGCCAAAAGGCTGAAACTATGTGCTTTTTGAATGTTTATTTCAGTTATATATAGTGTTTGTTAGTCACATCCCGCTATAATTTGATTATTGTCAAATGGTTGCTGACGATGCTCGATATCGGTGATCTCCCAGATTATGACACGTGGCAGATGACGTGTCCCAGAGCATGCAAGAAAGGGCCTACAGCGGCCGACCAGGCCACACCTAAGCTCGTCCTACCAAGCAAACGCTGGCTCACCTACGAGCCCCCCTGCATTACCGACCTCCTCAGCCTCATGGCTCGTCTCCGAACTACCATAGAACCAAGATACCTCGGCTCTCCCGCTCGTCCGCGAGCTCTCCCGCCGAGGTCATTTTCCTCGATCTCATCGATCGACCAACAACACTGCTTGTAGGCGTAACCGCCATCCCGCGAATCTCGCCATGCGCGAGATCTCCGCTAGCCACATCCTACGTTCCACGTCACTACGATCTCCCATTAACGAGCCTGTCTCGCCATTAATGGAAGGCCCCGCTCATCATGCGGGAGTGACGTCGGAAGCGTAACGGTCGGCGTGATTCTCGCGCCTGCTGCACCTGCTGCCACCACTACTTAAACCCCTCCTTCAGACGGTCAAGGTAAGCCAATTTTACTCCACTAAGTCGTTACTCTGCTCGGATCTCTAGACTAACTTGATCGTCGGAGGGTCCTCGGTGGTACAACCGTCCCGGAACTTCCTTGCAGGGAACTCGGCAACCAAAACCTTAACCCATTGAGATCCACACGCTTCAGGAGCGACGGCCTCCAGATCCAATCTCAGCCATCCATCGGAGCCATCAGCAGATCAACGGGAAGCAACATCTGAAGGAGATTCCACCCTCCATCAGCTGGCGTCGTCTGTGGGAACGTAGATTCCACAAAAACAAAAGTTCGCCTTCCGATCTCATTCCAATGGCCAACGATCATCACGACGATCCAAGCGCCAACCGCCACCTCCCTCTCAACGGAGGCGCAGACGAACCTCCTCCGCCGAATGCTGTCAATGCCCTCGCCAGCCGGATAGACTGACTCGCGTTTGTTGTGGAGGCGCTGATCCGCGTCCAAACGGCGGGACGAGATCACCAAGTCGTCGCTCCCGCCAGGACCCCTACGGGGGAAGGGAAGACTCCGTCTGCATCGGCACCGCCGACCGCCGCCTCATCATTTCCGACAACCGCGGATTTCTCGGGCCGATGTACTCGAAAACCCGATGGGCACCGCTAAGTTTGGCTCCGAGATGTTACGCCAGTGAGTCTCGCCCCGAGTCTCGTCGCACCCCTGTCCCTTCCGAGGCGGTGGCGGTCAGCTCGCCTGTTCGCAGGCATGACCGGTACCCCCTCCCTCGACGGGGTCGCGCACGCGAGACTCCCCACAGCAGCTCGAAAACAACCCCACCAGGGAACGTAAGGAACCCCACCGAAAGGAGCCGAGGCTCGTCCGAAATCATGGTCACGATGGCGTGGGGTGCATCGAGTGCCTACGAGACTCAGCACCCAACGCCAGCCGCGGGGGTCGACGGACGGCCAAGGAAGAAGGCAAAGGAGACCGAGCCGATCACTTTTGACGACGGGGACTTTCACGGCATATCCCTGCCCCACAACGACCCCCTGGTGATTACGGCTCGGGTCTATCAATACGAGGTGTACAAGATCCTGGTCGATTCGGGAAGCTCGGCAGACATTCTCTTCTACGACTGTTTTCTGCACATGGGGCTCACCACAGCAGACCTAAGGCCGACCTCCCACGTCCTTTCAGGATTCACTAACCACTCCATCCCGGCGGAAGGAGTAACCACTTTACAGTTCAACGTCGGGGAGGACGGCCATACGCGGACAGTGCCGGTGGAATTTATCGTAGCAAGTATCCCATCGGCCTACAACATCCTCCTCGGCTGCCCAACGCTGAACTCCCTACGAGCCCAGATATCGACCTACCACCTGGAGATGAAGTTCCCTCTCGACCAGGGCAGGATAGGTCGGGTCTATGGAGACCAGCGAGTTGCAAAGGTTTGCTTCACCGCAACATCCTCATCGGATCAGCCGGTCGACGATGTCGAAGGCGAGGGTGACGTCAGTGGTTCCCTGGATACTCGAGACGAGCAAAAAGAGGTCCGAGGGACCCCGGTGGAGCCTCTGACAGTGGTCCCCCTTGTAGAAGGGGACGGCGAAAGACTCGTTCAGATCGGATCACTTCTGACAGGCCCCCAGCGAGACGACCTTGTTCATTTCCTCAGAAGCAACTTCGACGTGTTTGCCTGGGCGCCTGTTGACATGCTGGGGATCGACCCCAAAATTATATCCCACAAGCTCGGGGTAGATCCTACGGCCCGAACCGTCAGACAGAAGAAGCGAAGCTTCGCCCCGGTCAAATAGATGGCTATCGAGGACGAGGTAGATCGGCTCCTCGCCGCCAACTTCATTCGGAATGTGCCCTATTCAGAATGGCTAGCGAACGTCGTCCTAGTCAAGAAGTCAAGCGGTAAGTGGCGCATGTGCATTGACTTCACTGACCTCAACAAGGCCTGCCCCAAAGACAACTATCTCCTACCTCGGATAGATCAGCTCGTCGACGGCACGGCAGGCCATGAGCTATTGTGCTTCATGGATGCTTTCTCCGGCTACAGTCAGATCCGTATGAATCCGGCAGACGAAGATCTCACTGCATTCACAGCGGACCGGGGGTATACTGCTACAGGGCGATGCCTTTCGGACTCAAAGACGCAGGGGCTACATACCAACGGCTGGTCAACCGCATGTTCAAGCCACAGATCGGCAGGAACATGGAGGTTTACGTCGACGATATGCTAGTCAAATCAGTCTTGTCGACCGACCATGCCAAGGACCTGGGCGAGGCCTTCGAGGTACTCCGTAAGTTCAAGATGAAGCTGAACCCAGCCAAGTGTGCATTCGGGGTCACCGGGGGAAAGTTCCTCGGTTTCATGGTCTCCCACCGGGGGATCGAGGCTAACCCGGAAAAAATCGACGCTATCCTCAACATGACCGCACCCAAGACCAACGTCGAGATCATGCGACTGACAGGGCGGGTAGCCGCTCTGAGCCGCTTCATGTCGAGGTCTGGGGAAAAATGCCTCCCATTCTTCAAAGCTCTAAAGAAAATTCTGAGTTCGAGTGGTCAGAAGAGTGCCAGACCGCCTTCCACCAGTTAAAAAGGCATCTTGCGACGCCACCGCTACTCACCCGACCAGTTGAGGGAGATGGGCTATCTCTGTACCGGCGGTATCCGACCAAGCAGCAGGCTCAGTGCTCGTACGAGAGGTCGATGGAGCGCAAAAACCGGTGTACTACGTGAGCCACGTCTTCAAGGACGCAGAAACGAGATACCCAGCCATAGAGAAGATTGTCTTGGCACTCGTTGTGGCCTCAAGGAAGCTGTGACACTACTTCCAGGCGCACACTATCCTCGTTCTCACCGAGCGCCCGCTGGGAGCTATCCTCGCCTCACCTGAATCCTCGGGTCGATTAGAGAAGTGGAGGTGGGAGTTGTCCCAGTTCGACATAAGATACCGCCCAAGGTAGGACATCAAAGCACAAGCCTTGGTCAATTTTATCGTCGAGTGCACCATCCCCAGCAAGGGGCCGGAGTCCATGCTGGCCCTCACGGCTCAGCACCCAATCATGGGGAGACCCGACTTGGTCCCAGAGTGGGTCATTTACGTCGACGGGTCCTCAACCGAGGAAGGCTGTGGCGATGGCCTCATCATTTGGGGCTCGAACGAGGCAGAAATGGAGTACTCCCTAAAGCTCGGATTCAAGGCCTCAAACAACATGGCAGAGTATGAGGCCTTGCTGGACGGACTGCGCATGGCCTCCGGGATGGGGCTGAAAATAATTCGAATCCGCAGCGACTCGGTCCTAGTCGTTGGCCAAGTGACCGGTCACTTCGAGGCTCGGGAACCTCTAATGGTGAAATACCTGGCCGAGGTAAGAAAACTTCGGAAGAACTTCGACGAGGTCCAGGTAGAGCAAATACCCAGGCAGCTAAATGCCCAAGCCGACGCCCCGAGCAAACTGGCTTCATTCTACTCGGCCAACAACAAGCGATCTATCCTCTTTGAGACCTTGTCACGGCCCAGCGTGGAAGACGGGGCAATGATGCTTTATGTATATGCAGCGCAGGAAGGCGACCAAGATTGGAGGAAGCCCCTCGTGGAATTCCTACGGGATGGTATGCTCCCAGGAGATCAGGGAGCAGCCTGCGCTCTCCGAGCCAAAGCCCGTCACTTCGTCTGGAGCAATGGGAACCTTTACAAGAAATCCTTCACTCAGCCCCTGCTCCGGTGCGTCGACCCCTACGAAGCTGACTACGTCCTCCATGAAATCCATGAAGGGGTCGGCGGCGCACACCAAGAGGCCCGAACCTTAATCCAGAAGGCGTTGCTCCAGGGGTACTACTGGCCAACTATTCACAAAGATGCCCAAAAGCTCGTCCGGAGATGCAAAAGCTGCCAACTCCACGGAAGCATACCTCGCCTCCTGGCCACCGAGCTAACCGCGCTGACCTCCCCGTGGCCGTTCGCCCAGTGGGGATTGGACATGATAGGACAGTTCCCTACCGGCACGGGCAGGCACAAATATGTTCTCGTCGCGGTGGATTACTTCACGAATTGGATCGAGAACGTCCCCATCAGAAAACCGGACGCTGCCACGACTATCAAGATCCTGCAGAACAACCTGATATTCTGGTTTCGGCATCCGAGGTGTATCATTACCGACCACAGAACGAACTTCGAAAACGAGAAGGTGAAAGATTTCTGCAACGAATATCATATCCTCATGAAATTCACCGCGGTCTCGCACACCCCCCAGATGCAACGGGCAGGCTGCAAGTCGCCAACCGGGCTGTCCGGACCTGCTTGGAGGGCGCCAAGGCAGTTGTGGTCGAGGAATTGCCCCGGGTCTTATGGGCCCCTGCGCACGTCAAGAAGACCCCTACCGGGGAAACTCCTTTCAGCCTCTGCTATAAGGACTTGATGGCGATGGTCCCAACGGAGATCGGGCTACTCAGTCACGGGTCGAACACTTTGACGACGAAGCAAACACCACGGCACTGCGGACCAACCTGGACATCTTGCTGGAGAAACGGAACCGGGCTCAGATCAGGGCTGCCGTCTATCAGCAGCAAACTGCCCGATACTACAACGCGCGAGTCAAGCCTCGTTCCTTAAAGACGTGGTCCTACGGCGGAACGAGTTCGGCGATCAAAGCAGGCTGTATAAGTTCTCCCCAAAATGGATGGTCCATTCCTCGTCTCTGAAATACTTCCTGGTGGAGCCTACGCTTATAGGACGCGGACGGTCGCAAGTTTCCACGGCCTTACAACGCTGAGAAGCTTAAGCTGTACCAATGAAACGGATAACCACGAGCGTGTGCCTCTCCTTTCTCAAAAGCAATGTAAATTTTCTAAAAAGTTCTTTCTGCTTAAATGATAAGAGGGGAACGTTAGAGCATTGAGAAAAGAGGAATCTTATTAATTCAAAAGGCACTCCGGGTTCCTCAGCCTTACAAAGCCCTCGCAAGAGGCAGCCCTGCAGCTACCCTGCTCGGCTATCCCTGCAGCTACCCTGCTCGGCTATCCCTGGCTGGTAGTTTCCTTACCATACGACGCCAGGGATCAAAGCCCTCGCCAAGAGGCACCGAGCAGCTACCCTGCTCGGCACCATCCTTAGTTGGCCAATTAAGGCCCCTCCTACAGCTAAGGATCAAAGCCCTCGCAAGAGGCAGCCTTGTAGCTACCCTACTCGCAAGAGGCAGCCCTGCAGCTACCCTACTCGGCTATCCCTGGCTGGTATCTTCCCTACCCCACGATACCAGGGGTCAAAGCCCTCACAAAGAGGTAGCCCTGCAGCTACCCTGCTCGGCTATCCCTGGCTGGTAACTTCCCTACCCTATGATGCCAGGGATCAAAGCCCTCGCCAAGAGGCACCGAGCAGCAACCCTGCTCGGCATCATTAAGGACCCAAAAGCCCTCGCAAGAGGCAACCGCTTAGCACGAACCATGCTCGGTTGTCCATGGCAACACACCAAGGATCAAAGCCTTCGCCAAGAAGCACGCGGCAGCAACCCCGCCAGGACATCCTTAGTAGGCCTCCTACGGCCCCTCCCGTGCGAAGGATGAAAAGCCCTCGAAAGAGGCAACCGCTTAGCACGACCCGTGCTCGGTTATCCTTGGCAGAATGCCAGGGATCAAAGCCCTCGCCAAGAGGCACCGGGGTGGCAACCCCGCTCGAGCATCCTTAAGGATCAAAGCCCTCGCTAAGAGACACTGAGCAGCTACCCTGCTTGGCCACCCTCAGCAGGCCTTTCACGGCCCCTCCCACGTTAAGGATCAAAGCCCTCGCCAAGAGGCACCGAGCAACTACCCTGCTCGGCCATCCTCTGCATGCCTCTTATGGCCCCTCCGCGCTAAGGATCAAAGCCCTCGTTAAGAGGCACCGAGCAGCTACCCTGCTCGGCATCAAGCTCAGTTGGCCAATTACGGCCCCTCCAATATCTAAGGAATGTGAACTCAACAAGAAGCATCCGGTGTATCAATGTCTTAGTTATCTACACTTCGACTTCGGGGCCATGGAGACACCATCTTCCCGCCGGGTCCTCGCACACTCGGAAAATGATCAGAGTCAAGTCGACGAGTAATAGCTAGACGAGGAACATGCCGACCATAAAGCAGTACTGTGCGGATACAAGTGTCTACCAACAAAAAAAAGTAGAAGCACCAACACTACTGCAAAACAAAAGTTTTATTCACAGAGCCAAAAGTCTTTACAAGGGTATTGTGGGCTCCCCAGCCTTATCAAATCACCGGAGGCTTACAAAAGAGAGGAGGAAAAACCAAAAAAGATCGGGCAGCAAGCCTCGCCTAGACCTCTGTCCCCCTCCGAACACAGAGACGCAACCGTGTAGGCTCGTCTTGCCTGAGATTCGGGGTAGATGCTATTTGGTTTTATCCGTCCACCTCTCCGAAGATGCCAAGTTGATTTATGCACCGTGTATCGGAGGTTTAGACGGATGCGGCCGATGTAGCAGACTTCGTCAGATTCCCCCTCGCTTGAGGGGTTTTTGATTGTGGGGACGTCTTCCCTGCAGGCGCAAGCCCCTGCAGTTAATTACGCTACCGCGTCGCGGTAACCACTTTCTCCTTCTCCAGAATTTCACTTCGTGTCGTGTGTGTTTGTTTTGTTTGTGGATGCCCGTGGATTGTATACGGAGACTAAGTTATGCCGTCTCCCGTAGGACGTAGATTAGTCCAAATCCGTATTTACTTAGATTTGGATTTGGTGTTTTGGTTTAAGGATACGTTAGCCGTATTAGGGCTAAGATCGACTTAAACGTTCGTTAAGGATACGTTAGCCTAATCTCCAGACTAAGATCAACTTAACGGGATCGTTTGGATCCGACAAGAGAGCAATTGGCTCTATTGTTCCAGTTTAGGGACATAGTGGTCCGTGTTCCAATTTAAGGATATGGTGGTCCATCATTCCCATTTGGGGACGAACATTAGTGTAAGGACATTTCGGTCCAACGTTCCCATTTTGGGACGAATATTAGTTTAAGGACGTTTCAGTCCACGAGTTTAAAGAACCCGCAGTCCGTATCCATGTGTGGTTGTCGGGACCCGTCACCTCTCTGACGTCGTTGAAGGATTACAACGATAGGTGTCAGAGGAGTTCGGAGATGTACCCTTGAACCGGATGTAAATTGATTTAGGAGAGCAGTCTTTCTCAGTCAATTTAATTTGAGGACTTACGGCCATGATTGGGCTAAGTCCAGTTGAAAAATGTTCAACGTTTTTATTTATCTTTGGCCTATTAGGCCTGTGTTAGGGCTTTGCCCCTTTTTAATAATGCACTGCATTTTATTCTGGCCTGCTAGACCTTTTTGATTTGGGCTCTGTTCCTTTATAAATGATGCAGAGCATCTGTTTGGGCTCTGCCCTTCTTTAAAATAATGCATTGCATTTAATTTGGCATGTTAGGTCTTTTTTAATTGGGCTTGGCCCTTCTGTAAATAATGCAGTGCATTAATTACTTGACAGTGGTTTGTCAGGCGTTTTGTGCCAATTATTGAGCGCAAGCGCTTGTCGTGGTGACACGTGTCATACTCTGGTGAGCGCAAGCACAACAGCGCAGTGCTGCGCTCGTACGCTGCGCCAGTGCGCTGCGCTCGTACGCTGCGCTGTTGCGCTACTGACACGTGGCGCGCTCTGGTGAGTTACGCTAACTTTAAAGAGAAATGCTCTATCTTGCAAGTGGTCTTGGAGCTGACACGTGGTGCTCCCTGGTGGTTTGCGCCAACCCAGGAGCGCAACAGTGCAGTTTTGCAAGTGCAGGGCACTGTTTTAATAACTTAATCCAATTTTGGAAAGAGAAGAATCTTTAAAATTCCAGAACCAATGGTTCATAAAAAAGTGGAAGGCACTGTTATTATTTATTTTTTTATTGAAGATCATTGATCTTGTTCTTAGATCAATGATCTATTCAGAAGAAGTTCTTCTTGAATAAAGGTTTTTACCTTTTTTTTTGTTCTTGAGTCCTTCTCACAATCCTTCAAAGTTCTCTCTGTTTTGTTTTTGAAGTTCTTGATGTTCTCAATGTTTTTTTCCCCTTTGAATTGGGGTCTAGGGGCCTTTATATAGTGCCCATTAATTTGTTAAATTTGTTAAAGAGATCATTCTCTGAGTGATTTGGGGAATTTTCCCCACCGTTGGATTTTTGATCCAAGGGCTTCTGTTTTACAGAAGACAATCTTCTTGTTTTAACAAAAACAGAAAAGATCTTACTGGAATTTTAATTCTGTTTGGCGCAAACGCACCAGCGCTTGACACGTGTCGCGCGACGCAACTGCGCTGACACGTGTCGCGCGGTGCGCAGCGCTCGCGCAACTGCGCTCGCGCAACTGCGCTGACACGTGTCGCGCAGCGCAGCGCTCGCGCAACTGAAGCGTTACTTCCTTTAATTTTTGTTTTAAATAGAGCTTTGCTCTGATTGGGCGCGCTGCCTTGGGCACTGCGCTGACGTATCAACTTCTGATACGTGGCGCGTTGCGCACAACGCACGGGATTTGAAGCGTTGCTTCAATTTTTGAATTTTTGAAATTCAAACAGAGCTTTGCTCTGATTGGGGGAAACAAATGCCCCCTACCGTTGCGCTCATGTGGCGCGCACGTGAGTGCAGCGGTGGCAAGATCTTGGCCGTTGGATCAACGGGTGAGTTGAAGGGGCGCGGGCGCCTTTAAATAGGACCCTTGGTCCTTGGAAAATGTTTTACCATTTTTCAAGAACTTGAATTTTCAGAGCCTTGCTCTTGTTTAAGAATTTTAGAGCCTTGCTCTCGTTTCTTCCCAAGAACTTCAGAGTTCAGAATCTAGAATCATCTTAGGTAAAATTAAATTAAATTAAATTAAATTTAATTAACAGAGCCTTGCTCTTATAGATCTTTGATCTAAAGAAAACCTTTCTGGGGTTTTATCAACATAGCCTTGCTCTCAAAAGTCTATAGATCTATAGAGATCTTGTTTCATGGGTTTTAACACATGAACAGAGCTTTGCTCAAGGATTAAATGTAGATATTTTTGATCTGAAAATGAAGAACTCCTGAGAGTTTTCCTGGATCTTTAGGATCCCAAATTTTTTTTAATCTTTAGGAGTTTAAAGAATTTTTTTCTTTTGATAGATTTTCTCATCATTATCACAGAGCTAGGCTCTTTTAAGGAATTTTATTCCCCTGAGACCAGAGTTTGACAAGTGCCACTCTGTGATAGAGCTTTGCTCTGAAAGAGGAGATTTTCTCCTTATCTCTAGGGATTTTTATTATTAATGAGAATATTCTCTTGGGGATTAATTGACAGTCTCATCCAATGATGGGGCTGTCTTATTAACTGACGCACTGTCATCCAGATTTTGGGGGTCCCCCTTTGGTCCCCTACCTACTGCATTGCAGTGTGGTATAAATTTTAAAATACCAGGCGTAGGAATTACGATACTGACGGTTGATTTTTTGTTCCCTTGCAGTAGAAATGTCTACTGATTTGTCTTTCCCGTTTGTTCGCTCGGAGGGAGGATTTCCCCAGGTACCAGTGGACCGAGTAGTGCTCGCTCTCATCAAGGATCATGACCCCGAGCACAAGAGCCTTCACATATGGGGTAGGTGGTATAATGAGATCATCCAGGGTCGCCGACGTTTCGGTTCCGCCACGCCGTCTGAGCCCATATCTTCGCTCCCTTACGCGGATGAACCCCCGGTGAAGTATGCCGTGGAGGTTAAAAATTGGAATTCGGATGACCTCCTCCAACCCGCGATTGGTGCTATTCCTGTGCAGCCGCCGCCGGCAATAGACATTTTAGGGAGATGAATCTGTCAGGGTGAAGCACGCCCTTGGGGACAGGCCTATAACATTGGATTGATTCCGCGACCGCCCGTCGGATATTTGCAGTGGGCCCGGTATATCTTATCAGCGAAGAGAACTTATCTGATGAAGATTGGTTTTTATTCGACTATCTATGTCTCGCTCTTTGAGTATCCATCTCCTCCAACGTGGTGGGTTAAGGTTTTTATTGAACAATGGAATATCCCTACCCACACCTTCCTGATGACGGACAGGGAAGTCTCTATCTCCTTGGAGGAGTTTGCTGAAATCTCGGGTCTGCCGATGAGGGGGGAGCATTACGAGGAGCTGCTTCCTCCTGACGAATACGTCTTTGCCACCAAGCCGTTGGTGTTTAATCTGATGCCGGAGAAAGCTATTCAGCACCAGTTTCCGGGCTTGGTGAAGGTGCTGGAGATCTATGAAGGGCTCTATCTGGAATCGGGCACCCGGGGAGTTAGTTTCGCAGATTTTATTGTCCGCTTCATTCGACCGGAGTTTCTATCGGAACAGAGCGAGAAGTTCGCCAAGCCTGATGATTGGTTGTGAAAAAGTGTATGTTTTTGTAGTTAACCGCAATCAGAACGGTGTCGCGTATAGCTAGACCGATGTTAGTGTTTATGCCCTAGAAGGCCATTACTGTATCATACTAGTTTGTATATTACTTAATGGAAGCTTGGGATATTCACATGTATATAACAGTCTTGCTAAACATGGTAGTATGCTACTTGGTTTTTCTATCTTAATATGTGAGTATACGTATTGATAGAGCTCTTAGGATCTTGCTTGACTACCAGCGTTATGATGGCAGTCACACTAGTGGGGGCTGGGTAGTCTACAAGCACATCCTTATTCGGGTCCCTAGTCGTTGGATTATCGAGACAGGGCATCGATACTCCGGAGTAGACTAGTGTGTACGCTTCTCATCCCAGTTGGGGAGATGGTCTGTCCCACAGCCATCAGTACGTCGTACTGGAGATAGTATGTAGGTGCTCGTTGGGTTACGGGTACACCGGACAGGACTCACAGGGAACTGTTGGTTGGTTTTATACCAGTCGTCAGTGAACAGTTCCCAGGTGACATGAGTACAGCATAGTCCGCAGACTTGACACTACTACTTCGCCTCGAGTGTGTCCCACTGTTCTTAGATTACTACTCTACCACTGCTCAAAGGAGTCGTGCAAACAGGTAGCAGTTGGGTGCAGTCCCGAGCACTTGGAGGCAGTGGCGGTTAGACAGGATTCGTCTCTCCCGGTATTGGGGGTTGATATCGCGCTGTGTCAGAGAGCCATTACGCAAAGTCCCTGGCCAGGGCAAGCGAGATTTGCTGGTAGGTTCCAGTAGTTTCTCAGGGTGTAATGGGCTTCGCTCCGACACGACTTATACCGCTATTAGGGGACTGACGCTTGCCGCCCCCTAGGCCCGATATGCGATAGTCTTAGACGAACGGACCGGACTGTACGGAGATTGTCACATCAGACTCAGTAAAAGTTTGGATGGGTTTCCTCATCGGCCTTCTTATCGACATCTACCTGGGGATCGTTATGTACAGCTAGTGCCGCTTGCGGTCTGTGGTTAAACCCCATGCCAGCGTAGTAGTCGAGTCTCTAGAGTCCCACACAGAGAGTTTCCCTACTCCAGGCGAAACGATATAGAGGTCGTATGGTTTTACGATAAGGGTTCGGACGCATACGTGTGTTTACACACGTACGACTTTCGGACAGTTTTTACCAGTCGGCTTTGGTTTAAGCCAGTTACTGGTATCCGATTATTGGATTTATACAGTCTAAAGTTTTTCCGTATTTTTGCGGAAAGGAGGGGCATTCTCGTAATTGCGCGAGAAGCTTCTAGAAGATGGTGACTAAGGAGGTTTAGGTGGCATATACAATGAATGTGATTAGTGAGTCATATGGATGATTCATCCATGTCATTAATGCATCATAAATGCTTAATGACTCATGGATGTGAATCATCACTAGATATTATCAAGCATGGTTGTTAAATTCATTTCTTTTCTTTTCTTGATAAAAAGAAATGCTTGATATATATTATGATAACTCATTCTTCTCACTTCATTATTATCTTCACCTTCTCTCTCCTCAAGCTCTCCCTCTTCAAACCCTAATCCTCCCCTCTCATGTGTTGAGTACAAGGATTAGTTAGACTAATTAAACCATAACCCTCACTCTATATCACCTAGCTTCTTTGATTAGCACTTAAAGAAAGTTAGTTGCCTCAAGTTTAGAGGCTTAGCTTGGAGTAAAGCTCTCGGGTGGATCGTCTACTACTTCGAGAAGGCCGAGGAGGAGGTGGAGTTCGTAAAGACGAAGGATACGGTTCTTTAGGTATAATCCCTTTACATAGTAGTTGTTAACAACTATGTTTGATGTTAGTTATCGTTTAGCTTCGATTCATGCGGTTAGTCGATGTTTAAGCAAAGAACAAGATCGTTTTTCATATTTCCGCCTCCCCGCAAGTCGTGGGGTGTTGTACATCGACTTACAGTGGTATCAGAGCCTCACTAAACAATAAATAACTTACTTGCAAATTTGTATGAATTTCGAACGGAAAAAACGAAACCGGAAAACCCCGAAATCACAAGTTTCTGTCGAATTTTAAATGAAGTCCTAAAATTTTTCAGGGAGGTTCAGAAAACTTAAAAAGACAGTAGAAGAACACCCAAGAAATTTGGGCCCTTGAATCGCCTAAAGCGCCGCGGAACCGCGGCGGATCGCACCGATCCGCCGCGCTTCCGCCGCCGAGTTGGCGATTCAGGAACCCAAATTTCCTGTGTTGCTTCTCTGTGATATTTGGTATTTTCTGGAATATTTTATTTTTGCTCAGGTTTCAGATTTACAGAGAAGTATTGGAGCAAAATTAAAAGTATTTAATCGGTCGAAATTATACAGTATTTGCTTGTTGGATTATATCTGTGTTTGTATAATGTGTTCGTAAACCTCCCCTAACTGCTAGTTTGTCGGTTGGCAGGGGGTTGCACATTTCTGTAATGGATTTTATCTGTTTGTGAATATGAACTGTGTTGGACTGTTGTGATGTATAGCCGGGGTTATGTGATGGGTTATTATTTAATTCATTTGATGTAAATGTAATTTGTTGTAATATTATTTTGCGGGGCACATCCAGGTTGCGGTTGTAGCCACCGTTGTATTATTTCATTTTACTGTTTTTTGCTCCTAGGACAGACCCAAGGTGGGGTGCACAAACTGCCGGGCGGGTAGTTTGCCGTACCCGTTGGGGTCTTGGGTGGGGTAATGGCTATTCATCACAACTGTGTAATCCGTCTTTTGTTGCAGGCTCAAAACAAACACGGATTGCTTGCAAATCCAATAAAGTTCATCTGTGATCTGGAATGCCTATTATTGCGTCTGACGAATGTACAATATCTATATATGATAGCTATTTAGACGTCACTTATGTTTTACACCCGCACTAGCCCAGCCCCCGCTCTGTCATTAGTTAAGTAACCTAACGGGTGATGACGGGACCCCGTGGCGAATGCGGATGGCATAAGAGGACGTTGTATTTTCGTTGTTTTCTGCAATGATAGGTTAATGATGGGACGCATTATTTATAATGCAAAGAAAATAAACCAAAAGTTAATCGTTGGAACAATTTAAAAGAAACCACTCGGTTAATTTTAAAAACAGATATTTTTAAATGCGGAGCTTTAACCACTCCTTTTAAAAGCTATCAGGTTCCTTCAGTTATATCAAGTTCACTACGTTCACGGTTTCGCCAAAACCAGTCGTAGCCCTCCATCATTTCTTATGGATAGTCAGTAGTATTCAAGCTATGTTTGTTGGCTTTCGTCAAGGCATAGTGTTTGGTAGCTACTGGGTATTCATTTGTTGCATAGATAGATGTGTTGGTTTGGGACAGTCGCATTACCTTGTTGGCTTACGTCAAGGGTATATACGGGTGGGTTCAAATTAACAAGATAATGATGGGCAGAACTTGACATGTGACTTATGATTTGTTGGCTTACGTCAAGGTCATAAGAGCATGGGGCAAAAACCTATATCGGGAATTTCTAAAGAAACTGAAATTTGCAAAGAGATGCATACCATTTGGAGTTTGATGAATGTTGGTAGGATTCCTTCAACATTATCATACGATGATATTTGGATCCCAATCCTACTGTGAGTATATGCTACTTATCAGGAGATTCGTCACTTAACGATCAATGCTATAAACCAAGTAGGTGTCAAGAAATGTGTCAGCGGGGTTACGCCCCCAGAGAAAAGAGGTTATTTAATTAAGGAACTTCGCGAAAGCGTTGGAAAACCTCCCTCGAAGTATCGACACTGGCCTGGCTGAACGGTTAAGCAAGTATTGTACGGTGAGAATAGTCCTGGCTAATTCTTCTTTTATGGTTTGAGGAAGGATTCGAGAAACAGTGGGAGCCATCCAGTTTAGATAAACTAAAAACCACTCTAAACTTGCAAGAGCATCATGCTAAAGAGTTTTCTTCTCTCTCTCCTAATTGCAGCGACCCTGAAAATGACTGGACTTAAGTTACTTTTAGAGAAAAATATACTGACAGGGCCAAACTATAAAGATTGGCTGCGGAATGTCAAAATGGCTTTGACCTATGACAAATTGGGGTACGTCCTCACCGCTACGGCACCTGCTGTCCCTGGTCCCAAATCCAGCAATGCAGATAAGGAAATCCGCAAAACCTGGGATTTAGATTGCGCGAAAGCCAAGTGCATCATGCTTGCCTCAATGAACAATGAACATCAGAGGAGGCACGAGGATATGAACCTAGATGGCATATTTCTCCATACAAAGGAACTTTATGGAGAGCAATCTCGTATAGCAAAATACGAGACCTCTAAGAACTTGTTTCGAGCGAGGTTGGCTGTCGGGTCATCGGTAGGAGAACATGTCCTAAAGATGATCGGCTATATTGAAGAGCTCGCAGACCTTGGGACGACTTTGGATAATGAGCTCTATACAGACCTTATTCTCCAGTCCCTTCCTCCCACCTACGCCCAGTTTATCCTGAACTTCAACCTTCAAAGAAAAGAAGTTGAACTTCCGGAACTCCTGAACATGTTAAGGAGTGCAGAGGGCACCTTGCAGAAAGCAAGGGAAACACCCGCTATGTTTGTTAGCGGTGCATCTTCTTCCGGGTCCAAGGCTAGGGCCAAAGGAAGGAAGAAGAAGGCCGCCACCAAACCTAGAGGAGATGTTAGTAAGGTGGGAGGGAAGGGAAAGAAAAAGTTTGAGATACCGGTAGTTGGCCAGGATGAGTGCTTCCATTGTCACAGGAAAGGGCACTGGAAGAAGGATTGCAAGGCGTGGAACGCCAAGAACCAGGAACCGAAGCAAGCTGTGGCTTCGACTTCAGGTGTGTTTGTAATTGAGAATTGTCTGTCGATCAACTCTACTTCCTGGGTATTGGATACCGGATCAGGATCTCATATTTGCAATTCATTGCAGGCACTGAGAAACCGTAGAGTGCTGAAGGAAGGTGATATGACCCTAAAGGTTGCTAACGGAGCTAGCGTGGGAGCTGCGTCCGTCGGGGATTATCACCTAGGATTGACGAGTGGACACATTTTGGTTTTACATAACTGTTTTTTTGTACCAAGCTTAACGTGTAATATCATATCAGTTTCCTTGTTATCAAATAAAGGTTATGATTTCACGTTTGTAAGAGATGTTGTTAACATCCACCTTAATCATGGTTTGATTGGGTCCGGTACACTAAATAACGGTATATATGTTTTAAACCAACTCCAAATTTTCAACGTCCAGAACACACTAAAAAGAAAGTCTCCAGATTTAAATAAAGCTTTCTTATGGCATTGTAGACTGGGTCATATCAATGAGAGAAGGTTGACTAAGTTGCTTAGAGAAAGATATTTGGACTCGTTCGAATATCAAACTTATGACACTTGTCAATCTTGTCTCAAAGGAAAGATGACAAAGACTCCATTCACTGGACAAGGAGTAAGAGCGAGCGAGCTCTTAGGACTCATACACAGCGATGCATGTGGTCCAATGTCTACACATGCGAGATGTGGTTATTCCTACTTCATTACTTTTACAGATGATTTCTCTAGGTATGGACATATCTTCTTAATGAAGCATAAATCTGAGGCCTTTGAGAAATTCCAGGAATACAAGAGTGAAGCGGAAAACCAAACAGGCAAAAGTATTAAAACACTGAGATCTGATTGAGATGGAGAATACTTAAGTGCCGAGTTCCTAGGTTACCTAAAAGAGAAAGGAATTCTCTCTCAGCTTACTCCTCCATACACTCCACAGCACAACGGTGTATCGGAGAGACGGAATCGAACCCTATTGGATATGGTACGATCCATGATGAGTAATGCTGAGTTACCACGATCTTTCTGGGGTTATGCGCTAGAATCAGCGGCATATCTTTTGAACAGAGTTCCAACCAAAACTGTGCCTACCACACCATATCAGATGTGGAGTGGGAAGAAACCCTATCTTCAGTACCTGAAGACATGGGGATGTCCAGCTTTTGTAAAAAAGCGGCATCCGGACAAGCTCGAGGCACGCTCAGTAGAGTGTAAGTTTGTAGGATATCCAAAGAACTCTATGGGATATTGTTTCTATTACGCAGAGGAACAAAAGGTTTTTGTTTCTCGTCATGCCCGCTTCTTAGAAACTGAATTTTTAGAAAATCAGAAGAGTGGGAGCGAAATAGAACTGGAAGAAATTCCAGAACCACAAGCTGCTACTGAAAGTTTGGTAGAACCAGAAGTTCAAGAAGAACAGGACATTCCCGCACCCCTCCGCAGGAGTAGTAGGCCGTCTCATCCGCCTGAGAGATACTACGGTTTTCTCATAGATGGGGATAGAGAGGATTGCATCATAGATGATGATGAACTTACTGACTTCCAGCAGGCCATCCAGAGCGGCGACTCGGTACGATGGCTAGATGCAATGCGGACCGAAATGGAGTCCATGTACACCAACAAAGTATGGACTTTGGACTTTGCTCCAGATGGGGTAAAACCCATAGAATGCAAATGGATCTTCAAGAAAAAGATTGGTGTAGATGGACAGGTGGAAACCTATAAGGCTAGACTTGTTGCAAAGGGTTTTCGTCAAAGATCTGGTTTGGACTATGACGAAACTTTTTCTCCAGTGGCTATGCTCAAATCCATTCGGGTCCTTCTTGCTATTGCTGCCTTCCATGATTATGAAATCTGGCAGATGGACGTAAAGACGGCTTTTCTGAATGGAAATTTAGAAGAGTGCGTCTATATGGATCAGCCAGAGGGTTTCAATCAGAGTGGGAGCAGCGGAAAAGTATGCAAGCTGCTTAAGTCCATTTATGGACTAAAGCAGGCATCGCGGAGTTGGAACATCTGTTTTGATGAGACGGTCAAAAAATATGACTTTATCAAAAATCCAGATGAACCGTGCATATATAGTAAAGTTGTAGCCAGAAGTGTCGTATTCCTCGTCTTGTACGTGGATGACATTCTATTAATAGGAAATGACATTCCTATGCTACAATCTGTCAAAGGATTCTTGTCACACAGGTTCTCCATGAAAGACCTGGGTGATGCCTCTTACATTCTGGGGATCCGGATCTATCGTGATAGATCCAAGAGGATGTTGGGACTTTCGCAGTCCAGGTATATCGACACTGTACTGAAAAGATTCAGTATGGAAGATTCTAAGCGCGGTAATCTACCGGCTTGTCACGGAATCACCCTCTCCAAAGAGATGTCTCCCAAGACTGATTTATAAAGGGAACGCATGTCTATTATACCCTACGCTTCTGCGGTAGGCTCTGTAATGTATGCGATGTTGTGCACCAGACCAGATGTAGCTTACGCACTGAGCGTGGTAAGCCGGTATCAGTCAGACCCAGGGGAGAAGCACTGGATAGCAGTAAAGAACATTCTCAAGTACCTGAGAAGGACTAAGGAGATGTTCTTGGTTTACGGCGGAAAAGACCTCAGGTTAGAGGCCTTTGCTGATTCCGGCTTTCAGAGTGATAAGGACGATTCCAAGTCCATGTCGGGTTATGTCTTTACCCTCAATGGAGGGGCGGTGTGCTGGAAGAGCTCCAAGCAGAACACCGTTGCTGACTCAACGATGGAAGCGGAGTATATAGCTGCTTGCGATGCCGCAAAAGAAGCAGTCTGGATGAAGAAGTTCTTAACAGAACTTCAGGTGGTTCCTACCATAGTTGATCCAATACCTCTGTATTGCGACAACAACGAAGCTATAGCTTTAGCGAAGGGACCAAGGTCCCATCAGAAGTCCAGACACATCTTAAGACGGTATCACCTGATCAGGGAGATCATTGATCGTCGGGAGATCGAGGTTCGGAGAGTTGCTTCTGAAGAGAACATTGCTGATCCATTCACAAAGGCCCTACCTCAGATTCAGTTCGAGAGGCTACTCGAGATCATCGGTCTTCGATACGCCAGTACATGGCCCTAGTGCAAGTGGGAGATTGTTAGTGTTTATGCCCTAGAAGGCCATTACTGTATCATACTAGTTTGTATATTACTTAATGGAAGCTTGGGATATTCACATGTATATAACAGTCTTGCTAAACATGGTAGTATGCTACTTGGTTTTTCTATCTTAATATGTGAGTATACGTATTGATAGAGCTCTTAGGATCTTGCTTGACTACCAGCGTTGTGATGGCAGTCACACTAGTGGGGGCTGGGTAGTCTACAAGCACATCCTTATTCGGGTCCCTAGTCGTTGGATTATCGAGACAGGGCATCGATACTCCGGAGTAGACTAGTGTGTACGCTTCTCATCCCAGTTGGGGAGATGGTCTGTCCCACAGCCATCAGTACGTCGTACTGGAGATAGTATGCAGGTGCTCGTTGGGTTACGGGTACACCGGACATGACTCACAGGGAACTGTCGGTTGGTTTTATACCAGTCGTCAGTGAACAGTTCCCAGGTGACATGAGTACAGCATAGTCCGCAGACTTGACACTACTACTTCACCTCGAGTGTGTCCCACTGTTCTTAGATTACTACCCTACCACGGCTCAAAGGAGTCGTGCAAACAGGTAGCAGTTGGGTGCAGTCCCGAGCACTTGGAGGCAGTGGCGGTTAGACATGATTCGTCTCTCCCGGTATTGGGGGTTGATATCGCGCTGTGTCAGAGAGCCATTACGCAAAGTCCCTGGCCAGGGCAAGCGAGATTTGCTGGTAGGTTCCAGTAGTTTCTCAGGGTGTAATGGGCTTCGCTCCGACACGACTTATACCGCTATTAGGGGACTGACGCTTGCCGCCCCCTAGACCCGATATGCGATAGTCTTAGACGAACGGACCGGACTGTATGGAGATTGTCACATCAGACTCAGTAGGAGTTCGGATGAGTTTCCTCATCGGCCTTCTTATCGACATCTACCTGGGGACCGTTACGTACAGCTAGTGCCGCTTGCGGTCTGTGGTTAAACCCACTGCCAGCGTAGTAGTCGAGTCTCTAGAGTCCCACACAGAGAGTTTCCCTACTCCAGGCGAAACGATATAGAGGTCGTATGGTTTTACGACAAGGGTTCGGACGCATACGTGTGTTTACACACGTACGACTTTCGGACAGTTTTTACCAATCGGCTTTGGTTTAAGCCAGTTACTGGTATCCGGTTATTGGATTTATACAATCTAAAGTTTTTCCGTATTTTTGCGGAAAGGAGGGGCATTCTCGTAATTGCGCGAGAAGCTTCTAGAAGATGGTGACTAAGGAGGTTTAGGTGGCATATACAATGAATGTGATTAGTGAGTCATATGGATGATTCATCCATGTCATTAATGCATCATAAATGCTTAATGACTCATGGATGTGAATCATCACTAGATATTATCAAGCATGGTTGTTAAATTCATTTCTTTTCTTTTCTTGATAAAAAGAAATGCTTGATATATATTATGATAACTCATTCTTCTCACTTCATTATTATCTTCACCTTCTCTCTCCTCAAGCTCTCCCTCTTCAAACCCTAATCCTCCCCTCTCATGTGTTGAGTACAAGAATTAGTTAGACTAATTAAACCATAACCCTCACTCTATATCACCTAGCTTCTTTGATTAGCACTTAAAGAAAGTTAGTTGCCTCAAGTTTAGAGGCTTAGCTTGGAGTAAAGCTCTCGGGTGGATCGTCTACTACTTCGAGAAGGCCGAGGAGGAGGTGGAGTTCGTAAAGACGAAGGACACGGTTCTTTAGGTATAATCCCTTTACATAGTAGTTGTTAACAACTATGTTTGATGTTAGTTATCGTTTAGCTTCGATTCATGCGGTTAGTCGATGTTTAAGCAAAGAACAAGATCGTTTTTCATATTTCCGCCTCCCCGCAAGTCGTGGGGTGTTGTACATCGACTTACAACCGAGATGAGTACGGGTCATCCTCTGGGAAACGTTGAATCTTTTATTCTTACTTTAGATGTGTTGAAAAAGAGAGGAGGAAGAAAGAATTTTGTAGAATGGTTTCTAGACCTACGTTAAACAAGAATGTAAAATATAGATCTAGATTATTTTAAAGATGTAGTTAATATAATTAGAGGGCTTGTAGGGTTCGTTAGGATTTAGTAGTTATGGACGATTAATTAAAATTTACCCTTTTTATCCATTAATAGATTTAGAACTAGAACGACGATGATGCGTGTAGATTAGGGTTTCTGGAGGGAAAAGGAATCCCACTCTTAACCCTTATCTCGACACGGAACTCCGTTCATATCTAGCCTTTACCAAAACAATTATTAATCTAATCTCTAATCGCGGTCGGAACTAGCAAAGAATTGCTAGCGCGCCCGATTAGGATGTTAATGATTCTTTTGATAAAGTTCCTAAACTTTATAGGACTTAAAAAGGGTTTAGTTATTTTCATCATCTATTAGCCTATCCTAATCCTACGAACCCTAACAAGCGGAGAATTACTCGCGCATGTTGGGAAAAGAAGATGAAAAGACAGAGAGGGAAAACATAATGTAAAATGCAAAGACAATTAAATAAAATAACTACCTTTATTAATCAACTTGAACAATCAACACTTTGATTCCTTAGAAAATGATTACAAAGACTAGTTTGCTTCTCGATCTCTTCCAAGGAGGTAGACGAACAGTTGATGATCAGCCTGGATGCGTGAGCCGTCTTGGACTTCGTGATCTCGTCGGCTTGATAACTTTTCCAAGAGGCTCTCGGTGCCTTTTTATAGTGCAAAGCCAGAATCTTTTGCTTCAAAAGTTGGTAAAATATAGCAGAGAATCATGCCCCAAAATCTTTCCTTCCAACTCCATAATATTGCGGCGGATCCGCGGCCCAAGGGGGTGTTTGGCCGCGGATCCGCGCTTGAAGGTGAGGATCTCTCGATCAAATTTCTTGGGCTTTCTTCTCGTGACATGTGGCAATCCTAGGCACCTTTAGAATTCAGAAATCTTCTCTCGGTTGCTTCCAGACTTGGTCTCCAAGTTTTGCTTCTTAATTTGGCAAGTTTTCTTCAACAAATTGATTTGTTTGATAAATTCTGCATAACAACTTGGAAAATTCTGCACCATAATCTCAAATAATATTTAGTAGACTTAGTTCTACTAGGATTTGGTCAGTAGATTTATTTGCATACATTTTCCTACCAAATGATAATAAAAATATATTAACACATGGAAAATAATGTTTTTACACATAAACCCTCATATGTATAATATATCATATTAAAGTCCTTTTTTAATATAAAAAATGGTAGGAAAAATGTAATACAAATGTGCAGTTTTATCAACTGAACAAATACCCCCAAACTTATCTTTGATCGTCCCGAGCAAACTAGTTTATTTAAGAGGAGAAAAAGAAAGGAGAAAACTAAGCACACTTTCGTAGGCAGACACGATTGCACTGAGCACGTGCAACAAGCCGTTAAACCTCTAGGTGTCCCTAGTAGGAGGAGTGTTGTCTCCTGAGGGTTTTCAGCGGATTACACCCACAAAATCCTATAATAAAGAGAGATGGTGAAATTTACATATAAAGATAAGAACCATAAAAGAAAGACTTTGAAAATAAGAGTTTCCAACTATACTAGCTTTTCAGTTGTCATGAGCCCTATCTTAATAGTCATGAAAAAATGTTAGAAATCACATCATCCCTCAATAAAACATCGTCTTTATTCTTCATTCCTACCTTTCATCCAAACATCGATCATATACCCCTACGTGTGTGTAATGGACATCCCTACACTCGGAGAATTCAATTCAAGCTATCATACTCTTGTCCATCTACCTTAGTACTTTTTAACTTGATGAATATTTAGATTTGTTCACACATTTTCATGCGACCGTTAATACTTCTTGAGGTACTAACCGACCGATTACTCATGTGCTTGCTGATTCGGTGATAATATTTTCCTCGTCTTGCACCACCTAAGGCTTAGCAGTGACTCCCAGACCAGTTGGCCTTAGGGCACTAGGTGAAGAGGCACTCTCGTTATATTTTTTTATTGCTGCCTTGGCGATAACAAAACCAGTGTTCATTTTTTTTCTTTTCACCATTTTTATACTTTCTTCATTTTTTTTTTCATTTCCTTCATACTTTGGCTTTTAGACAAGAGCGTTTCAAGGTATCCTCTACTATCCCGAGTTTCAAGATGTGTGTAAGTGCATATAGTAGGGTATCAACATTCAAATGTTTGGCTTCCAGAATAGAAACTATTTTTCAGACTTATTTTTATTCTCAGATTAGTGACTTCCTTTATCTTACTAACCCTTGAGACAACAGCTCATAACTACTTATTACCAGTTCGTTTAAGAAAATTTTTAATTTTCTTGGTTTTCTTAAACTATTCCTATCTTTTGGATGTAATTTTTCACTTTCTACTCTTTTGTTATAAAAGGAAAAAAAATTAAAATTTTTGAAAATGTTGTGCTTATGCAAAATATGATGCAAATTGATGTGTAAATAAGCACAAACCTCCCCCAAACCTGTTTACAGCAGTGTCCTCACTGATGTCATCCGTTAAGCTCAAAAACCTGTAGACTTGGGAGGAAATTATTAATGGGGGCAAGAATATATGAAAGTGAAAATTCTCCCCCAAACTTATTTTAGGCTCACAATTTTGTAAAAATCATTTTCTTTCAAGAGCCAAAATATACCACCCCCCAAACTTGAGTTAAACAATTTTAATCTTTTAAAATCACACGAGGGGGTCAAGGTTATTGGTCAATGCCAAGCTTTGCAAAGACCGAAGGTCAACACCAACCATTCAAAAATTTTATCGATGAAGCACCAAGGTTGGTGGAAGAACATGTCACCTTTCGACGTGAAGAAGTGGGGAGGTGATAAGAGGTGTAATGGAAAATGATTGCGTCTCAATTTGGAGAGACGACACAGTGATAGTGATGATGGATTACTCGCATTATCATGATTGTCCAAAAGAAGGGATGGAGGTCCAATTTCTTTGTCTTGGAGTTGATTCATCTCAACACCCGTGTCTTGTAAAAATGCGAGTTTATCAGCGAAAATTTCCTCAAAGCTTTCATCGATACCCCGAAGAATAATGTCATCAGAAAAAATGGGGTGATCGTCAGACTCTATAAAAAGTTCCTCATCAGTGTTAGATGTTGACCCGGACAACTCGATAGAAGAGTCCGTGTCAAGCAACAACATATGAAAAGAGTCAGTATCATGAGGTTGATCAAATTCGCTGCTGTCGACATCCATTAATTCGACAGAACACACATAAGCATAGGGTTCGGAGGGTTCACTTCCCAACTTGTAAATGTTAAGCTCAATTGACTTCTTTCTAAAGGATAGGGTCATAGAGTCGTTTCTACAATTGATTACTGCGTTGGAAGTGGCCAAAAAGGGTCGACCGAGTATCACCGGGATTTGATTGCGTGGGTTTGCCATAGGTTGTGTATCTATAACGATAAAGTCCACAGGAAATATGAATTCCCCGACTTTGATTAACACATCCTCTAGCTCACCCCTAGGTTGGGTGATAGATCGATCGGCCATCTGAAGAGTGCAACGCGCAGGTTTTAACTCTCCGATCCCTAATTGCTCATAAACAGAATACGGAAGCAAGTTTACACTAGCACCTAGATCGAGTAGAGCACGATTGATATTTTTACCCCCAATGGAAATAGAAATTGTAGGACTTCCGGGGTCATTTCGTTTCTTGGGTAGTTGTTGTGTAAAAGCTGTGCTCACATTACTCGCAAGGAAAACTTTTTTAGGTACTTGAACTTTTCTCTTCCTAGTGCACAAGTCCTTTAGGATTTTCGCATATGACGGAACTTGTTGAATAGCATCTAGGAGAGGAATGTTAATGTTAACTTGCTTAAAAATTTCCACAATCTTCTCCATTTATGGACTTGGTCTGTTGCCCCTTAACCTGTTTGGATAAGGTGCTTTATCAATAAGGGTTTGGTCCAACATTGAAGAGGATTGTGGGGACGGATTCGATCCCAAAATTGGAGTGGGAATCAACTTAGATAGATTTGGCGAAATGGGCGAAGGGTTCGAGCCTTGAGGAAAACGGAGAATAGGCTCGGGTAAAGGTGGAAGACTAGACGAATTAGGGGAAGAAGAAGAAGAAGCTGGGGTATCAAATGTTTCACTAACATCAATTTGCTCACCCTCTCGGTTATTCAGCACTCTCCCCGATCTCAACGTAGTAACAGCACTCACATTATAACTTTTTGAGTGGCCAGGATTAGGTATGGGTTGAGATGGGAGTTTCCCTTTCTTTCTCGTACTCATTGCGGCGTTTAACTGTGCGATTTGGTTTTCTATTGATTTAATACTCTCACCATGGGAGGCGGAGTTTTTCGTTAGGGTATCAATAGAAGACCTCATCTCAGCCGAATTTTGCATGGATTGTTTCATGAACATATCCAAAGTTTGTGCAAGTGAGTTGTCAGTACCGGCCATTTGTGGTGTAGAAGTATTGGCCGGATTTTGGAAATTTTGTGACTGAAAGGGGGGCTGATTCTGTGGTTGTGGTTGCTGTGGAGGAGGTCTTTGATAATTGCTTTGTTGGTTTTGATTCCAAGCAAAGTTAGGATGATTCCTCCATCCTTGATTGTACGTGGAAGAATAAGGGTTGTTTCTAGGTCGCTGCTGAAAAGCAGCATTAGCTTGAAACGATGCATTCATAGGACATTCTTCCGTTAAGTGTGAAGGGTCCGAACAGCAACCACAGACGGTCTTAGGAAGCGTGACCTGATTTAGGGAGAATGATGAAAATTTGTTCTCAATAGTATCGAGTTTCTTCTGTATCGCTGCCATTTCGGCTTTTACTGCAATAGAAACGCCGAGCTGGTGAATACCTCCCTTAGTTGAAGGTGGTCTTACGCTTTCCCACTGCAACGTGTGTTCAGCAAGGTCTTCCAGATATTTCCATGCTTCACCGTCATCTTTAGACATGAAATTGCATTGACACATTGTTTCAAGCATCTGCTTTGTCGCTGGGTTAATGCCCTCATATATAATCCGACATAAATCCCATCTTTGTATTCCGTGATGGGGGCATTGGACAAGCAGATCTTTGAAACGTTCAAAGCACTTCCAAAATGGTTCATTGGGAAGCTGGATGAACTGGTTGATCTCGCTCCTAATGTGGGCAGTCTTATGATTTGGGTAAAACTTCTTAAGAAATGCTATGACGAATTCATCCTAATTAGTGATAGAGTGTGCGGCAGTATTATAAAGCCATTTTTCTGCCAAGTCGCACAGTGTGAATGGGAGAAGACGTAAGCGCATAGCATCTAAAGTCAATTGTGAAGTACCCATCATTGCGCATACGTTTTCGAATTTGGTGATGAAAACGTACGCGTCTTTCGACTCAAGCCCGTGAAATTTGGGCAGAGATTGATGTAGTGGGGTTTAATTTCGAAATTATCCCCGTTAGGTGGTGGAAGAGATAGACAAGTAGGAAGGGGACCACGAATAGGATAGCATCTCTCTTGGAGAGAGATGCGCGGTGGATTCTGCGCACCTACGGGCGGTGGCAGCGTGGTTTTATACTCTGATGGAGTGCCGTCCATCACGGTCGTGGTGTGTGGTGGTGGGGGAAAAGAAGATGAAGAAGTACCGACTTCGGCGTCAATAGCAGGAACGCGGACAAGACGGGCACTAGGATCCCGTGTCCAGCCGAGCATGCACTAAGCGGGTTTAGTACAAGTGGCAGCGTGTGTGTGATTTAAAATTGGCTTGTTTTGAAAAAGTGGGACTTAAGACAAATCACCCTAAGATGCACAAGCAACCCTAGAACTAAGGTCACCTAGGTCCAGTCTCTAGACCGCTCCTAGACTTCCAAAGAACAAGCCGCAGGATCAATCCTCTACCGCCTCCGTACTACCCTTGTAGCCAGGTAAGTGCCAGGTAAGTGGGAAGGAACCACGTCGTGGGCCTAATTAAAAACCACTAGCCTTTGTCACACTTGCCTAGGCACTACAAAAGTAATGCGGATAAACGATAGATTACCCACGACCTTCCTATGTCCTTATTGAGCGCGACAGTCCTTAGAGTCTGGTCTAGATATTTTTTAAATTAATGAAGGGTTGATCTATATGCTCAGTTTGTGATTTGTGGGGCTTAGGAAGGGTGATGAAATCCCCACCTAATCTTGATTTGGTCTTTGCCCCTTAAAGTCCGTATTAAATATGCAAAACAAAACCAATCACAAAACTTTTGCAAAAAGATTTTTGAGCGGCGCAATTTTGCAAAGAATCCTGCAGAAAATAGATTTTATTGGATTTGAGAGGAGAGAGAAGGAGTTGAGAAAGATACCAGAGAAGATTGAAGCCCTAATTCCTCCAAACTGCCGCGATTCCGCTGCAGAAGGGGTACTTTCGCCGCGGTTCCGCCGCGTGGCAGAGGGATCACTTGATGAATTTTTTTTATAGCCTTCTGTGCTCCTCTGGATCTCAAAAAATGTCTATGTTCCCTGTTCTCCTTAATTCTGTGACTCCAGATCTCCTTGCAAAAATTCACGCACAAATCGTTAAATATGCAATTTGCAGTTTTGTGTTAATAATGATATGACTCGTCTAAGAATTCAACACAAATAGTAAAAATAAAAATTACGCACGTATCCCCGGCAACGGCGCCATTTGATTGGTTATGAAAAAGTGTATGTTTTTGTAGTTAACCGCAATCAGAACGGTGTCGCGTGTAGCTAGACCGAGATGAGTACGGGTCGTCCTCTGGGAAACGTGGAATCTTTTACTCTTACTTTAGATGTGTTGAAAAAGAGAGGAGGAAGAAAGAATTTTGTGGAATGGTTTCTAGACCTACGTTAAACAAGAATATAAAATATAGATCTAGATTATTTTAAAGATGTAGTTAATATAATTAGAGGGCTTGTAGGGTTCGTTAGGATTTAGTAGTTATGGACGATTAATTAAAAGTTACCCTTTTTATCCATTAATAGATTTAGAACTAGAACGACGATGATGCGTGTAGATTAGGGTTTCTGGAGGGAAAAGGAATCCCACTCTTAACCCTTATCTCGACACGGAACTCCGTTCATATCTAGCCTTTACCAAAACAATCATTAATCTAATCTCTAATCGCGGTCGGAACTAGCAAAGAATTGCTAGCGCGCCCGATTAGGATGTTAATGATTCTTTTGATAAAGTTACTAAACTTTATAGGACTTAAAAAGGGTTTAGTTATTTTCATCATCTATTAGCCTATCCTAATCCTACGAACCCTAACAAGCGGAGAATTACTCGCGCATGTTGGGAAAAGAAGATGAAAAGACAGAGAGGGAAAACATAATGTAAAATGCAAAGACAATTAAATAAAATAACTACCTTTATTAATCAACTTGAACAATCTACACTTTGATTCCTTAGAAAATGATTACAAAGACTAGTTTGCTTCTCGATCTCTTCCAAGGAGGTAGACGAACAGTTGATGATCAGCCTGGATGCGTGAGCCGTCTTGGACTTCGTGATCTCGTCGGCTTGATAACTTTTCCAAGAGGCTCTCGGTGCCTTTTTATAGTGCAAAGCCAGAATCTTTTGCTTCAAAAGTTGGTAAAATATAGCAGAGAATCATGCCCCAAAATCTTTCCTTCCAACTCCATAATATTGCGGCGGATCTGCGGCCCAAGGGGGTGTTTGACCTCGGATCCGCGCTTGAAGGTGAGGATCTCTCGATCAAATTTCTTGGGCTTTCTTCTCGTGACATGTGGCAATCCTAGATACCTTTAGAATTCAGAAATCTTCTCTCGGTTGCTTCCAGACTTGGTCTCCAAGTTTTGCTTCTTAATTTGGCAAGTTTTCTTCAACAAATTGATTTGTTTGATAAATTCTGCATAACAACTTGGAAAATTCTGCACCATAATTTCAAATAATATTTAGTAAACTTAGTTCTACTAGGATTTGGTCAATAGATTTATTTGCATACATTTTCCTACCAAATGATAATAAAAATATATTAACACATGGAAAATAATGTTTTTACACATAAACCCTCATATGTATAATATATCATATTAAAGTCCTTTTTTAATATAAAAAATGGTAGGAAAAATGTAATACAAATGTGCAGTTTTATCAACTGAACACCTGACGACCCTTTCGGCTTCGGCCTGGACCGTCGACCAACATCGGAGGGCGATCAAAAGGATTTTTATCTCGCCAGCGCCGCCGTCACGCCGTTGTCGGAGATCGCCGTCTCGGGCATGGATGAAGAGACCTTTTTTGTAGGGTTCCTGGGATTGTGGCTGTGCAGCTTTGCGCTCCCCATGCACCCGCGCCACATGCAGCCATCCGTTTTCTACCCAGCGCATCGGATGGTGGCTGGCCTGCAGTTAACAATAGGAATTGCCGGGTTGGCTCACCTCTATAATGGACTTAGCGTGGCGGCGAACGCTAATGAACCTGGGGTGCAGCCTGCTAATTTCCCGATGCACTACTTCACCTCTTAGATGGAAATGCACGTGCATGGGGTGTTCGGCGTCCACAAGATCCCTCCGTTTTTTGAAAAGTGCAGACTCCCAAGAGTCCTGCGGCTGGTCGGCGCCTCGATCGTGGTTGCGTCTCCGCGAGAGGCTAGGGGGCTACTCCTTCGTCCACACCTGGTCGGAGCGAAGGTTTCTTTTTTGGACAAAGTCATAACCATAGGCTCAGAAACCACTAAGTCGGTGGTGCCGCTGCGCGATGATTTTAAGGACGGGGCCTCCATATTGAAAGCCCGAGAGATCCTCCACCTCTACTCTATTCGGCCGGGCTATCTGGTGTTCAGAAAGAATGAGATGGCGCTTATCATGAGGTATAACCCTCACCGGTTCGCCCAACAATCCAGCTATCACCAGGGGATCCCGCTGGAAGCCTTTTTGGAAGAGCCCATGGCCAGCCGGGAGGGGATAAGGAGCGCGATGCACCATTTCATGCGGCTTAACACGGGCTCTTATTTCTTCATCAACGAGCCGAGCTGCGTCCCCAAGGTGCTCAACGCGTACGTGGCTTGGTGCGTGTATGCAATGGGTCCAGTTATCCTTATGGAGAAGCGCATGCTGGTTGACCGCAAGGGTGCGCCTCCCGGTGGCGATCGCAAGGCTCCCTTGAAGCCAAGGACCCGGGTTATTCCTCCGCTGAAAGATGCCGAAGTTAGGCCACCACGCGTGCTGAGCCCCCCGCGCGGATTGCCGTTTCCTGATATGGCGGATGCGCCACCAGCGCCCCGTGCTCCAGCGGAGACGGTCAATGTGGTATCGCCGGAGTCCGGCGTGGGCACGGATATCGGGACCCGCCGCCCTAAGGTGCCTGCGAAGCGCAAGTCAATCTCGGATGCACCCAGGGCTGGTGGGCAGAAGAGGAAGAAGAAGTCGCTCTTCTCTCTCGATGCTATCCTCGGTTTAGAGCCCGAGGCCCTTCTTACCGAAGGAATAAGCGAGTATGGCAGCAATAAGGGCTTCTCGATAGACCCTGCAGACACTGATCTGGCGGCTGCCTTTGCGGCTTCTAAGCGATCAGCGAGGCTCGAAGCGTGGTTGGATAAACTCGCTCGAGCAGGTAATCATTAGCTGTACTCTTCGTCATTTTATAGCATTTTTATCATTATTTTTGACTAATGCTTTCCCCTTTTAAACAGGTGTCACTACCGAAGAAGCCGTCGCTGCCTCTTTAAAAACCTTCCAAGAGGAGGAAGAAAAGCGCGCTTTAATAGGCGTTGGTACGTCTCGCCTTAGTAAGTTTTTATCCTCTTTTCTGATGGCCAACCTAATCTTCTTCCTTTGTTTCTTTGTAGGGGCTGCGCCAGTTGATGCGGGGACTCTCCCTGAGCCCGCTACTGAAGTCCCGGTCTCTTTGGGGCTGCCGCGAGAGGCTCAACTCAACAAGCGGACGAGGGATGCCTTGAAAGATTTGGAGGCATCCTTGTTCACGGACGAGGACGTCTCAATGAAGGTGGCTTTGAAGAGGTCTGTCTCGACGGATCGGGAGGAGAGAAAGCGGCTAAGGCGTGAGGCGAAGGCACGCAGGGCTGCTTTGGCCGTAGGAGCTGGCCCAAGTACTGTCCCTCATGCTGATACCCCCTCAGAAGAGCCCCCGGTCGTCTTATCCACAGCTCGCAGGCAGGTGGCACGTGCAGCTCGCGAGGTTAATGATAAGTCCACCTTATGTATTGTATCTTTCGAGATTTGTTTGTAAGAATTGTAAACTTGTCGGTTCTTATATATCTTGTCTTGCAGGGCCAAGTCCAACCGAGGGGGAGGCGGAGACCGTCGAACCCAAGGAGACAGAGGAGGAGGCACCGGCCGAACCCGAGCCGATGGTGGGCAACGTCGCCAGGGCTGCTGAGCCTGAGCTGGGGGCTGAGGGAGCTGCACCCGAGAAGGTCGTTAATGCCGAGCCTGAGGGGGCGGCAAATGAGATGACCGCTATAACTGAGCCCGGGGTAGCGGCGGACGAGGCGCTTGAGACCGGCGACCCTATGGTGATGGCGGATGAGACAATGGAGACTGCCGAGCCCGAAGAAGTAGCGGGTGAGATAGGCACGACTCTTGGGGAAAAGCCATCCGCTCTTTCTCAAGAGTCCGGCAATGCTCCAATTATTGCTTTCCCCGTCTATGGTCTTCCGCCGTCTCCTGGTCGGGCGAGTACGACGGCAGCCCCTGTCGAGTCCGGTGATGAGGCCACGGGCAGTGGACTCGTATCGATGGAGGAGGGAGACGCCTCCGTTTCGGTCGGCTCATCAGGTAAATTTCTAGTTACAGTCCCTTTTTTATCTTGCAATCCTTTCTGACAAGTTTATCCTTGTTTTTAACGCAGGTGCGGCCAGTGCCGATGCTTCATTGCTCGAGAGAGCGCCGTCAACTACTGCCTTGGCGGTGGTCACCTCTCAGCCCTCCCTTGTACCATCAAAGATGTTGGAAGGTATGGATTTTCAACTTATTAGTTTTATCTTTCAGCCGCATAATTTATGTACTAAAGTCGTACTGTTGTGTCTTTTCAGGAGTGCTTTTTGATCATCTCTATCAGGTGTTGCACCGACACTTCTCCTTCCCATCTGAACTCGCTTCGTCCTCCAGTGGCGCTGGTGAGTATTGTTTCCAACTGATGTCTTTCCTTTTTTAGTGATGGAATTATTCTTAACTTTCCTTTGTCCTGATTGCAGTGCTACAAATCGAAGGAAGGGATGAGAGATCGGTCGCGCCACCGGCCCTCCCGGCCTTGCCGCTCGTTGTAGCTGGTATAGTAAACTATCTCATCAATGACTTTTCATATTTCTTGAACCGTCATCTAATCGTATTTTGTTTTTTCAGCTGTCCTTCCGATCCCAGCGCTTTTTAAGTCTCGTGTCACAATGCCGGCAGGCCCCTTCCTGAGACGTCCGTCTTCAAAGGGTGCCGTAATGAGCTTAGGTATGCTGAGCAGATACGTCGGGGAGCTTGACGCAGACGCTCTCCCCTCTGCCGCGGATTTCGCTGCGGAGGTTAACCCGATGTTGGCGACGCTCATGAATTTTCATGATGGAGGCGTCGTCGAGGTTTGGGTTAATCACTGCAGGGAAATCGAGGTCCGCCTGCATCAATCAGAGTTTGTGCGCCCTGCTCCCGAGACCTTAGCCGCAAGCAATCAAAGAGTAGTATGGATCGAGCAAAGCGCTTCTTACTTCCGTCACCTGGAACAAGAAGCGGCTTTACGGCTGAGGGAATGCCAAGAGACCTTGAGCGAGACGGCTCGTCTGCGTGCTGAGGTTGAGGCGAACGCTGCCCAGGTGAAGGATATCTTTGAGGGCCTCCTGGAACGCATCTCAAATGGGCTAAACTTGAAGCGGAAGCTTGATGCCGCCGAGCGTGACGCCTAAGGCCGCGAAGCAGCTCAGCAGGCCGCTGGGGAGCAGCTCGCATCCTTCTTGCAGCGGCGAGCTCAAGTGGAAGCAGAACTGGCGGTGGTGGCCGATCAGGAAAAGGCATGGAAGGAAGTGCGCGAACAACTGATAGGGCTATTTAAGACGCTTCCTTCCCAGTAGTTGCCCTTGTATCAATATACTTGTAAAAATTTTCTTTTCCGAATAAAATGTATCCATTCTTTATTCTTTTGTACGACTCACCTTGTACTCGATTGAATTAATAAATAAAGATACACATTCTTTCTTTGCGATGTCTTGTATGCTTTTTTGTTTTCTCCCTTTCTCTTATTATCAGCCTGCTGTCTTGGTAAACATCGTTAACACATAATAGAGTAAGCATCTTGGTTTCTTCAAGAGATAGCGATGGCTTAGGCTGCAGGTTCAGATCTGCTGCTTAAGACTTTTCAACTCTATGAGCCGTTAGGGTCTCATAGAGACTTTTCTCCCTACGGATCGAGAGGATCTTGTAGGTGGATTTTCTCCTTAGGAATCGTGAGGATTCCTAAGTGCGTTTTCTCTTATAAGTCGTAAGGATCCAATAAGAGAATTTTCCCTCTTACGAGTCGAGAGGACCCATAAGCGGTTGTTTTCCTCCTTGTCGAGATTCGACTTTGGAGAGTGAGACCCGTGAATAGTATGCAAGAGACCGTTTTAGACCGACTTGCAGGGTCCCAGTGCTTAGGAAACAAGTTTTTTTTAATCCCTGCTGCCTAAGGCTTTATCTTGCAAGTTGAGACGAATCGGAAAGTTCTCGCGGAGACACTGGTTTCTCTACGGGCCGACGTGAATCAGGAGGCTTTCATCAAGGACGCTAGTTTCCCTGACTTGAGGAGTTTGCCAAGGACATTGGTTTCCCTGGGGTTGAAACGAGTCGAGGTGTTCCTGCAAAGACGCTAGTTTCTCTGCGGGTCGACGCGAATCAAGGTGTTCTTATCAAGGACACTGATTTCCCTAAGTCGAAGCATTTTGCCGAGGACGCTAGTTTCCTCGAAGTTGAAACGAATCGGAGTATTCCTGCGGAGACGCTAGTTTCTCTGCGGGCCGACGCGAATCAGGAGGCTCTCATCAAGGACGCTAGTTTCCCTGAGTTGAGGAGTTTGCCAAGGACATTGGTTTCCCTGGGGTTGAAACGAGTCGAGGTGTTCCTGCAAAGACGCTAATTTCTCTGCGGGTCGACGCGAATCGAGGTGTTCTCGTCAAGGACATTGGTTTCCCTGAGTCGAAGTATTTTGCCGAGGACGCTAGTTTCCTCGAAGTTGAAACGAATCGGAGTATTCTTGCGGAGACGCTAGTTTCTCTGCGGGCCGACGCGAATCAGGAGGCTCTCATCAAGGACGCTAGTTTCCCTGAATTGATGTATTTGCCAGGGACACTGGTTTCCCTGGGGTTGAAACGAATCGATGTATTCCTGCAAAGACGCTAGTTTCTCTGCGGGTCAACGCGAATCAGGATGTTCTCGTCAAGGACACTGGTTTCCCTGAGTCGAAGGATTTTGCCGAAGACACTGGTTTCTTCGGGGTTGAAACAAATCGGAGTATTCCTGCGGAGACACTGGTTTCTCTGAGGGCCGACACGAATCAGGAGGCTCTCATCAAGGATTCTAGTTTCCCTGAATTGAGGTATTTGCCAGGGACACTGGTTTCCCTGGGGTTGAAACGAATCGATGTATTCCTGCAAAGACGCTAGTTTCTCTGTGGGTCGACGCGAATCAGGATGTTCTCGTCAAGGACACTTGTTTCCCTGAGTCGAAGGATTTTGTCGAGAACGCTAGTTTCCTCGAAGTTGAAACGAATCAGAGTATTCCTGCGGAGACACTGGTTTCTCTGCGAGCCGACGCGAATCAGGAGGCTCTCATTAAGGACGCTAGTTTCCCTGAGTTGAGGAGTTGGCCAAGGACACTGGTTTCCTTGGGGTTGAAACGAATCGATGTATTCCTGGAAAGACGCTAGTTTCTCCGCGGGTCGACGTGAATCAGGATGTTCTCGTCAAGGACACTGGTTTCCCTGAGTCGAAGGATTTGCCGAGGACGCTAGTTTCCTCGAAGTTGAAATGAATCGGAGTATTCCTGCGGAGACACTGGTTTCTCTGCGGGCCGACGCGAATCAGGAGGCTCTCATTAAGGACGCTAGTTTCCCTGAATTAAGGTATTTGCTAAGGACACTGGTTTCCCTGGGGTTGAAACGAATCGATGTATTCCTGCAAAGACGCTAGTTTCTCTACGGGTCGACGCGAATCAGGATGTTCTCGTCAAGGACACTGGTTTCCCTGAGTCGAAGGATTTGCCGAGGACGCTAGTTTCCTCGAAGTTGAAACGAATCGGAGTATTCCTGCAGAGACATTGGTTTCTCTGTGGGCCGACGCGAATCAGGAGGCTCTCATCAAGGACGCTAGTTTCCCTGAATTGAGGTATTTGCCAAGGACACTGATTTTCCTGGGGTTGAAACGAATCGATGTATTCCTGCAAAGACGCTAGTTTCTCTGCGGGTCGACGCGAATCAGGATGTTCTCGTCAAGGACACTGGTTTCCCTGAGTCGAAGGATTTGCCGAGGACGCTAGTTTCCTCGAAGTTGAAACGAATTGGAGTATTCCTATGGAGACACTGGTTTCTCTGCGGGCCGACGCGAATCAGGAGGCTCTCATCAAGTACGCTAGTTTCCCTGAATTGAGGCATTTGCCAAGGACATTGGTTTCCCTGGGGTTGAAACGAATCGATGTATTCCTGCAAAGACGCTAGTTTCTCTGTGGGTCGACGCGAATCAAGATGTTCTCGTCAAGGACACTGGTTTCCCTGAGTCGAAGGATTTGCCGAGGACGCTAGTTTCCTCGAAGTTGAAACGAATCGGAGTATTCCTGCGGAGACACTGGTTTCTCTGCGGACCGACGCGAATCAGGAGGCTCTCATCAAGGACGCTAGTTTCCCTGAGTTGAGCTATTTGCCAGGGACACTGGTTTCCCTGGGGTTGAAACGAATCGATGTATTCCTGCAAAGACGCTAGTTTCTCTGCGGGTCGACACGAATCAGGGTGTTTCTCGTCAAGGACACTGGTTTCCCTGAGTCGAAGTATTTGTGGTGATCTTTCAGGTTTTATGTAAGTTACCGTCAGAACCGTGAAGCTAGGAATTTGATCTTCGCTTTGTTTGCTGGCACTGCGTCTGTTGTATCGAGACGAATGTCACAGTTGTCTCTAGGTTGTTGGTGAACCGTCGAGATTTGGCTTCACTTTATGGCGGAGCCCATTGGGAAGGTATGATTCCGTCTTTGTTTGTGCCCTTGGATTATATACAGGGATCGATGTGATCTCAACTGTAGGGAAAAAGTTTCATCATTCATTTTTTTTATTGTTTTATTTCCGCGATGCTCTATCATTTCAGCTTTTATATCGCGAAGGTCGCGATTGGCCAATCATTTCGGCTATTTTTCGCGGTGCCCAATCATTTCGGCTGTTTATTTTATTTTTACTCGCTGCTTTTTATTGCGAGTTGCCCCATCATTTCGGCTATTTTTTGTGCATACATTTTTACTTGCTTCTTTTTATTGCAAGTTGCCCCATCATTTCGGCTATTTCGTATGCATGTGCGGCCTACTGGCTTTTTGCCGTAAACCTGAAATTAGACACCGATTTCGGCATCAGCACCGCTACAACTGGGATATTGCCAGGAGCGAATCATCATTTGCCTCTGTCGATGTCGAACAAAGGTGGCTTAGCGAACAGGGTTAGGGTCCTGTCGACTAAGGCTTTTGACTTCATGAGCCGTAAGGGTCTCACAAAGGTATTTCTCCCTACAAGTCGTGAGGATCTTGTAGGTGTGTTTTCTCCCTAGGAATCGTGAGGATTCCTAAGTGTATGTTCCTCTGTAAGTCGTAAGGATCCTACAAGAGGGTTTTCTCCTTGTAAGTCGAGAGGACTTACAAGGGTTGTTCACCATGCAAACATATCCCCAGTCACGGATGGGACTTGGTTAGGGAAATGTTTATTCGCGCCCGTGGATTGTATACAAGGGTCAGTATTGGACCACTTGTAGGGCAATATCGAAGGTTGTGGAGGTTTCTTAAGTACAGTTTTAGGTCTCTGTAACTTAAGACTTTCAAATCTTATGAGCCATGAGGGTCCCATAAGAGAGTTCTCCCTACGAGTCGTGAGGATCTCGCAAGTGTATTTTCTCCTTAGGAATCGTTTGGATCCCTAAGTGTGTTGCTCCCTTGTGAGTCGTAAGGATCTCACGCGGGTGGTTTCTCCTTACAAGATCGAGAGGACCCTGTAAGTGTCTTTTAACGAGGTTGCGCCCTTTCGGGTTTTCACAAACACTCGCCGGTAGCCCTGCTGTTTTTACTCACGGATCCCTTTCGGGTTTTCATCCGTGCCCATTTTGCTTATGGACATACCGTTTATTATTATTATTTTTATTCTTTTTATTCTCTTTTTTTTTACGAGGTCGCGCCCTTTCGGGTTTTCACGAACACTCGCCGGTAGCCCTGCTGTTTTTACTCACGGAGCCCTTTCGGGTTTTCATCCGTGCCCATTTTGCTTATGGACATACCGTTTATTTTTTATTTATTTATTATTTATTTTTTTATATCGACTTTGTGATGTTTCAATCCACCGTAGTTTATTGACATCTCGGTCAACGACTAGTTTTAGGACGTAGTGGTCCGTCATTAGTTTAAGGACGTTTCGGTCCGTTATTAGTTTAAAGACGTTTCGGTCCTCAGCTAGTTTAAGGACGTTTCGGTCCTGCGTTAGTTTAAGGACGTTTCGGTCCGTCATTGAAAAAGGTCGGCTACTACTTATAGAGCTTGGGCTTAGGAAGATAGCGAGCGGACATAGTCGTCGTCATCTATCATTGACCTAGGCTGTGGCTCATTAAGCGTAGTATTTCTTTAGGAAGCGGCCGTTTATTGGCCTGAAAGGCCTTTCACCGTGCATATCCATGAGTAGATAGGCTCCACCTTGGTAGACCTTGTCTATGATGTACGGGCCATCTAGTTCGGCTCGAATTTTCCCCGCTTGGCGCGGTTGGGGATCATAGGCCTTTTGACCACTGGCACGAGCTCGCCTTGGCGGAATGTTCTCGGTCGGGTCAATCTTTCATATGAGCGCGTCATCTTTGCTTTATAAGCCTCCAGATTTTGTTGCGCTATGAGCCGGATTTCATTAAGGGCATCAAGCTCCTTAAGCCGAAGGTGAGCGTTTTCTTCGTCCGTCAGCTCGTAGTGGACTGCCACTCGTAGAGAAGGTAACTCTATCTCGAGGGGGAGTACTGTTTCTGTACCGAATACCTGTAGGGTTCCTAGGCACTCTCATGAGGTCTCACAAGGCATCAACCATGCCAATTTCAAATTTTAACGGTGCCGAGAAACCCTAATACGGATCGTTGGCTAGATTTCGAGGCGAAAAACGAGCTAGTTAACAACTTAACTAAGGTTTATACGGAAATACAGCCTTTGTAGATCCGGTGCTCCACCTCCATAGCTCCGCAACGAAGTCCCCTTGCTGTCCAAATGAATTCTCGGGCTCTAGCGTCGGCTTCATCGGAGAATAGGCGGGCTAGGTCGTCGATGTCCATGCCGAAGATGATCTACGTCGAAGCATCACTAGATCAAGCTCCACCTTCACCAAGCCATGAAAACTTGTGAAGGAAACACACTCTACTACTTGGTAAGAGGTAGAGGATGAAGAAATAGGAAGTGGGTAAACTTTAGAATTGGATTTCTCACTCTAATTCATCAATCACCATTGATGAAGCATGCTTTTCTTCTTGTGAAGAAGAAGAAGAAGATAGCAAGAAGAAGATAAGTGTTATGATAAGTTAATTTAAAATAGAAAAGAAAATCAAAACTTATCATAATCCAACCATGGTTATGTGTAGAGAGCAAACTATAGTTAGGTGCATGGTTAGGTTAGGCATAAAACAAAAATGGTGGACTTTATTCAAAGCTTCATGAAGCTTCAACAAAGAACAAAATTAGCCACCATTTTCCTTTTGCCAAAATGAAATAAACCATTCAATAAATGAATGAATAAATATATAATAACCCTAACCATTTACTTAACTAAGGTTTAACTCTTTACACAAACCCTAGCATTCATGTATCATCAAACATGATACAATCAAGTGAGAAAATCCATTTAAAGTGAACCATTACTAGTTAATGTAAAGTGATATATCAAATATATAATTATACATTAAATCATTAAATCAACACTTGATTTAACGATCCGGTCATATCGCATATAACCGACTAGTTTCAACAGTAACAACTTATCGAATCAACACTTGATCCGATAACCCGGCTATATCGCATATAACTGATCAATGTCACAAATCGCGAGAATCGTATACAGTATCACATACTGGTATCATTCTCGGTCCCGCACATATCTCATATGCGCTCCTATTTCGTTTCGCTTGAGCCAGGAAACCTCTGTGTAGGACTCTAAAGACTCGTCAATACGCCGGCAGCAGATGATGATCATATCAAACACCCACAAGCCGCAAGCGGTCTGCTAAACGTAACGGCCACCCGGGTATTGAGCGATCAGAAGATCGACGAGCAAGCCCGCTCACACTCCAGTGAATCCAACCAGTAACACTACCGTACAGTCCGGTCTGATCGTCTGATATGTCGCATATCTCGCCTAGGGGTGGTAAACGTCAGACCCCAATAGCTCGATAAGTCGTGTCGATATGAGGTCTATAACAATTCGAGAAACTACTGGTAACACTTACCAGTAAATCTCAGCAACCCTGGCCAGGGATTTCCTGTTATAGCCAATCGAACACAGCGCAACATCAACTCCCTATACCGGGAGAGACGAATCCCCTCCTATCGCTCATTGCCTCCATGTGACTCGGGACTGTACCCAAAAACCACCGTTTTGCATGCCCTCTTGGACGTGGTAAGATGGAAATCAAAGCACAGTGGGAACCACACAAGACTCTATGACGATCTCGGGTCAACAGACTACTCTGCACCAGTGTCACCAGAGAACTGCCATCTGACGTAAGGTATAATACCATCTGGGAGTTCTCGGCGAGTCCGTCCAGTGTACCCAGTCTCTACTGAGCACCCGTATATCATCTCTGATGTCAAACACCGATGGATATGGGATCATCCATCGCCCATCTGTATGGGTCGAGAAGGTATACGCTAGTCTACTCTGGTATATCGATGCCCCGTCTCGATACACCCACGACTAGGGACTTTGAAGGATGTACTTATAGACTATCTGTCCCCACTAGTATGATCCGCATCATAGTCCAGGTAGTCAAGTACACATCCTAAGGGCTTTACCAACATGTAACAGAGAGACAAACAGTATACACGTTAAGGTAAAGATCAACCAGATAGCATACTATCATGTCGAGCAAGAAAGTCCTCCCTATATATGTCCAAGCATCCACTACAATATACATCCTATGTATAGTAATGGCCTCTAGGGCATACATATAACTAACAATCTCCCACTTGCACTAGGGCCATCTGTAGCAGTGGTTGTAGTATCTCATACTCAACCATCCCATAAAAGTCTCTCTCTGGGAATAGGCCGTCGTGAGTGGATCCGCCGTGTTGTCCTTTGAGTCTACTCTCCTAACCTCGATCCCTTTGAGATCAAACATCTCCATGATCAGGTGACACTGCCTTAGAATATGTCTGGATCACTGATGGGACCATCGTTCCTTGGCATAAGCCACAACTCCATTGTCTCACAATGGTAGGAACGTAGTTCATCTCATGAACCAATATACACCCAAACAGCCTCTTTGGTAGCATCTTGAGTAGCGATGTATCCAGCCTTTACCGTCTAGTGTGTCACGGTATCTAGCTTGGAACTCTTCCAACATACCGTCCCTTTACTGAGGGTGAAGACAATGCCTGTGACTGACATTCAGTCGTCTTTATCACCCTGGAACCCTTCCAGTGATTCTCCCCAGGATCGATTGATATCATCTCACTACAACTAGTGAGAATCTTAACATCCAATTAAATCTATCTCATAGATCCAAAACTCAGGATTTAGGATGTATCATTTTGATCCTATGTGGAGAATCATTGTGATAAGCGGAGATTGATCGAGCGTAGCATAGGAAACTCCTTCTCTATCAAGAGTATGTCATCCATGTACTCTACGAGGATCACTACCATACACCCCACTACCCTTTTGTTTTTACAAGGTTCATCTACTATTTTGATGATGTCAAACTCTTTGACTAATACATCAAAACAGATGTTCCAACTCCGCGATGCCTGCTTTATCCTATAAAGCATCTTGCACACGTTTCCGCTGCTCCCACTGTCTACGAGGCCCTCTGGCTGTGTACTTATAGACGCATTCTTCTAAAACATCATTTAGAAAAGCAGTCATGACACCCAACCGCCAGATATCGTACTCATGGTATGCAGCCGTAGTAAGTAGGATCTGGATGGACTTAAGCATAGCCACTTGAAAAGGTTTCATCATAATCCACGCTTGGTCGATGACGAAAAGCTTTAACAAGTCTAGCTTTGAAAGTCTCAACTTTTCCATTTACACCAAGTAATCTTCTCAAGATATACTTGCTCCTGATGGGGATTTAACCCTTCAGATATAGCAACCAAAGTCCATACTTTGTTGGTGTACATGGATTCCATCTCAGATCACTAAGCATCCAGCCATTCTTACAGAGTCCCACTCCTGATGGCCAGCTCGAAACTAGTTGGGTCATCATCTCATGATGCATTCCTTGCTCCCACTGTCATAGTGAAACCGAAGTATCTCTCAGGTGGGTAAGGACCCTACTAGATCGGCGGAGAGGCTGAGGTTCGTTGGAATCTACTGAATCCTTTGGTTCTATCAAATCATCAGCTGCAGATTGTATAGCTGGAACATTTCCAGTTCTACATAAAAGACTTTGCCTCGAGCTTGTCCAGATTTTGTTTTTAGACATAGGCTGGTCAACCCCAAATCTTAACCAACTTAAGATATGGGCTCTTCCCTTTCCATATCACATATGAAATGGTAGGCAACAGATTTGATTGGAACCCTATTCAATAGGTATGCAGCTTCTCAAGTGCATAACTCCCAAAAGGAAATAGGTAACTCAGTAGTACTCATCATAGAGCACACCATATCAAATAGGGTGTATCTGCTCCGCTCCGATATACCATCGTGCTATGGTGTATACAGAGGAGTAATGCTGAGAGAGAATCTCATTCTCCTTTAGAATAGTCCAGGAATTCCATGCACAAGTATTCTCCTCCCTGATCTCATCATAGGATATAATACTTATACCCGTATTGGTTCCCTACTTCTAACTTATATTCTGTGAATATCTCAAAAGGTTCGGACTTGTGTTTCAACAGGAACATATGTCTGAATCTAAAGAGATCATCAGAGAATGTAATGAAGTACGAAGAACCGGTCTTGGCATGTGTAGACAGGGGACCTACATACATCAACATGTATCATCCCAAGAGTTCACTAACTCTTTCTCTGTTTCCAGTAAACGGAGCTATGGTCATCTTATCTTTGTGACATGACTGGCAAGTTTCACAAGATGTAAATTCAAACTGATTTAAATATGCATCTACATGTAACTTTAGCTAGTCGGGTCGCATTGATATGACCTAGTCTACAATGCCTCAAGAAGGATTCGTTCATTTCTGAACTCTTCCTCTTGTGTGTGTTCTGTATACTAAAGAACTGTAGTTTGATTTAGAACATCAATGCTTTTAGATAACGTGCCTGAACCGATCAACTTTTGATACAGGAAATGTTCAAAACATTATCCAACAATACAAAATTTTATCATTTCTTTACTTATAAAGAGACTGATATGATTTTGTATATCAGGTTCGGTATCTAATAACATTCGTTCAGAATCAATGTATTGGTAATACAGGGTGACAGTGACCAACAGACTTGGCTGCAACACTTGCCCCGTTTTCTGCCTCATGAAACTTATCACCCGTTCTCAGTTCTCTACCTTTCTGTAGCCCTATGTAACAGATTACATATCTGGGATCCTGATCCGGTATCATATACCCAGGACGTAAAGGATACTGAGAAACAGTTCTTTGTAATGAACACACTCGAAGATGATGCATCAGCATGCACTCTCTTCGTTTGGGCGGCACGGGAAATCTGGTATTCCACAATTTCCTGCTCTGTCTTATAACAATTATAAGTTGGAGCGGGACCAAAGTTCCCCAGCTCAGTATAACAAGCGGGTTCGGTCAAATATCCGTATTATTATCTTGATTAAGGCGTGATATGGTCGCTACCTGGAGAGAGAGAGAAGAAAACACTCAGCGTGCGCTCTTGCAAGAATAGATTGGTTATTATTTTATCTAATCAGGATGGCTCCCACTGCTTTTTATCAAATCTTCCTTCAAACCCTAAAAGGAAAGACTAGCCGGGATTAATTACACACTACAAGTTTGCCAATCTTTCAGCCAAGCCAGTGTCGGTACTTTGAGGGAGGTCCCCCGTGCTTTCGCACGAACCTAATTAATGTAAACCTCGTTTTCCCAGAGGCGTAACCCCGTTGACACCTTTCTAGACACCTACTTGATCGGCTAATTGTAATGTGTAAAACTCTCCCAGGAGTAACAATTACTCGCAGCGGGTATCGGGATCCAACTATCTCATAGAAGGTATGCAATCTCATTGCAAATTTCAACACTTGAAATTCCCGATAATATTTTGCCCCTAACCTCCTATGACCTTGACAAAGGCCAACAAACCATAGGATGCTAGTCAAGTTCAACCCGTCATTTCCTGATTGAATTAAACCCACCCGCACGGCCCTTGACAAAGGCCAACAAGGTCGCACGACTACCCTAATCCAATCTGCATCATATGCATAAGCAGATAAGCAACAGTTAGCTACCGCACACTGCGCCTTGACAAAGGCCAACAAACGCAGCACGAATACTAACTACTACTTATCTGAAATGATGGAGGGCTACGACAGGTTTTTCTGAAAACCTATTGCGTAATGAACTTGATATCGTTGTAGAATCAAATGATTTTAAAATGGAGTGCTTTTGAGGCTTTTCTAGTTTTGCTAAAGGAGTCACTCCTGGTGAAGGGATCGTCGGTCCTTTCCTCGTCGAATGAGGTGCGGGATATATCATATATATCACTGTGCAAAGCAAAAAACACTTAAAAGCAATCAAAAGACAAACCGAGTGTGTAGCATCTGCCAGTTATTGCTAAAGGAGTCACTCCCGGTGAAGGGATCTCGGTCCTTTCCTTATCGAATAAGGTGCAGGATATATCACATATACCGCTGTGCAAAGCAAGAACTGTAGCTACCTGTTTTATTTTGAAATTCGATTCTACAACATCTTAGGTTTCTTTTATTTCATTAATCACATTAATGAAGTCCCATCATTTAAATACCTAAACATCACAGATAAATACGACGTACACTTATGCCACCGCATTCGCCTTGATGTCCCCTCGTGCACCGTTAGGTTAGGTAACTAACGGCAGAGCGGGGCAGGGCTAGCGCGGGTGTAAAACATAAGTAACGTCTATATAATATATCATATATACTATATACTGTATCTATCACAGAACATCACATGATCACATCACAGATATCGCAGCAGAAGAATCATATGAAATATTGGATATACTAGGACGTCCGTGTTTTCAATACGAGCCAGTATAAAACACGGATTCCACGGTCGCGATGAATAGCCAAACCCACACCCCTAGACCCCTACGAGAGCGGCAAGCAACCCTACCAATTCTAGAGTTAGGAGACCCGGACTCGACTCCTCGAGTTGGTCTTCCACTGGACTCCAGAACCCGGTTACTTGTGCTCCCCTCCTTGGGTCTATCCTAGTGCGGAAAAGAAAATAATATACAAAGGGTGACATCTTCCGCAACCTGGAAGTGCCCCAATAAAAGAATATTACATACAAGTTTTTACATGAATGAAAATGAAAAACACTCATCTCACATAAAAACCCCCGGCTATTCAAACACGACGATCCAATATAACATATCCAGCAACACATAACATCACATGTCATCAACGTAAGTAAATATGCGCATCCCAATTGTCATTGACATATAGCAACGAAACCGGCGATATCACATATTACACTTACGGTCACAGAAAAGAAAGTGTAAAACTACAACAGTTGGAATCCGTAATCTGCATAGACATCGCATGCCTAATCAAATGAATACCTTAGACATCGCATGCCTAACAATTATAAACCCCGCATTTTAGTCTCAAAATCGAAAACACTTTTCAATATCAAGTCGGGCAATTCAATAAGATTCCCGACATCCTGATCGAATGCTCGTCGCAAACTTTAGTAGGCGGCTGCACCCCCGATACCGTCGACGAAGTGCACCAAGGCGGAATACCGCTACCAGGAGCACCCGAACGGATGCTTTCGGCGACGGGGTTCTCCTACAGTCACTTGGTCGGGGCTATGGAGTGAGGCTGTCTATTAAGTTTACCCGGCGAGTATCCGCGTACGCTATGTGATTGCGACGGACTTTTGATCACATCAAAATTCCGTGGCAACCGATCAAGTGAGACTAAACTGCTGTGTTTATAACATTCATTCAGTTATCACATAACTACTTGTGAATTTCAATTATTGTATCCCATTCCAGATAAACAGAAAATGTTAAACTTTTCGATCGAACAGTCAAACACCCAAGTTTTCCCGATACAGCTCAATACATGAAATAAGTCTAACAACATTCCGTTCGTGCCTCAGTACCAACGGTCCATCCGTAGAAGGGTCAAGCCAACGCCTCACATGTGGCACGCCGTACTGCCCCAAACCCGAAGGTTCAAAGGGCAGTTCAAGACGGTCACATAATCGAGTTAAGGTTTGTTGTCTTCTAGAGGGTCCATCGCGTTACTTGCACTACTTAGAACGTCGTCAAACTACGGAAAAATCCAACACTTGGAAATTTCCCGACAGGGGAAAAATTGGGTATTTATATCCGGTCGAACTTTTTAATATATTCTAAAATTTATCCGGAAAGCCACATAGACAAAATCTGATAATCCGATCGAACATTCGAATCCCCAAAACAACCCCAGAAAACTCAACTGCATAGGATATATTAAAATTACCCAGAAAACACAGGAATTAATTATAAACATTACTGTGCAAAAAGGAGTCAAAGAATCAACAACATGGCCGCGGAATCGCCGCGCCACGTGGGCTCAGGCCGCGGTTCCGCGGCGTTATGACGGATTTAGGTCTCCGTTTTTCACAGTAATTCATAAAAAACCCTGCTTAATTTTCTGCATATTTTTAATATTGAAAATTCCAGATTTTTAAAAATTGGACAGAGAGCAATTTGGAAATGGGTTTTTGGGTTCGTTCGGACTTCAAATTCCGTCTAGACTTCGCCTAAGGCTCTAGCTAGGCTCTGATACCACTGTAGGGTTCCTAGGCACTCTTATGAGGTCTCACAAGGCATCAACCATGCCAATTTCAAATTTTAACGGTGCCGAGAAACCTTAATACGGATCGTTGGCTAGATTTCTAGGCGAAAAACGAGCTAGTTAACAACTTAACTAAGGTTTATACGGAAATACAGCCTTTGTAGATCCGGTGCTCCACCTCCATAGCTCCGCAACGAAGTCCCCTTGCTGTCCAAATGAATTCCCGGGCTCTAGCGTCGGCTTCATCGGAGAATAGGCGGGCTAGGTCGTCGATGTCCATGCCGAAGATGATCTACGTCGAAGCATCACTAGATCAAGCTCCACCTTCACCAAGCCATGAAAACTTGTGAAGGAAACACACTCTACTACTTGGCAAGAGGTAGAGGATGAAGAAATAGGAAGTGGGTAAACTTTAGAATTGGATTTCTCACTCTAATTCATCAATCACCATTGATGAAGCATGCTTTTCTTCTTGTGAAGAAGAAGAAGAAGATAGCAAGAAGAAGATAAGTGTTATGATAAGTTAATTTAAAATAAAAAAGAAAATCAAAACTTATCATAATCCAACCATGGTTATATGTAGAGAGCAAACTATAGTTAGGTGCATGGTTAGGTTAGGCATAAAACAAAAATGGTGGACTTTATTCAAAGCTTCATGAAGCTTCAACAAAGAACAAAATTAGCCACCATTTTCCTTTTGCCAAAATGAAATAAACCATTCAATAAATGAATGAATAAATATATAATAACCCTAACCATTTACTTAACTAAGGTTTAACTCTTTACACAAACCCTAGCATTCATGTATCATCAAACATGATACAATCAAGTGAGAAAATCCATTTAAAGTGAACCATTACTAGTTAATGTAAAGTGATATATCAAATATATAATTATACATTAAATCATTAAATCAACACTTGATTTAACGATCCGGTCATATCGCATATAATCGACTAGTTTCAACAGTAACAACTTATCGAATCAACACTTGATCCGATAACCCGGCTATATCGCATATAACTGATCAATGTCACAAATCGCGAGAATCGTATACAGTATCACATACTGGTATCATTCTCGGTCCCGCACATATCTCATATGCGCTCCTATTTCGTTTCGCTTGAGCCAGGAAACCTCTGTGTAGGACTCTAAAGACTCGTCAATACGCCGGCAGCAGATGATGATCATATCAAACACCCACAAGCCGCAAGCGGTCTGCTAAACGTAACGGCCACCCGGGTATTGAGCGATCAGAAGATCGACGAGCAAGCCCGCTCACACTCCAGTGAATCCAACCAGTAACACTACCGTACAGTCCGGTCTGATCGTCTGATATGTCGCATATCTCGCCTAGGGGTGGTAAACGTCAGACCCCAATAGCTCGATAAGTCGTGTCGATATGAGGTCTATAACAATTCGAGAAACTACTGGTAACACTTACCAGTAAATCTCAGCAACCCTGGCCAGGGATTTCCTGTTATAGCCAATCGAACACAGCGCAACATCAACTCCCTATACCGGGAGAGACGAATCCCCTCCTATCGCTCATTGCCTCCATGTGACTCGGGACTGTACCCAAAAACCACCGTTTTGCACGCCCTCTTGGACGTGGTAAGATGGAAATCAAAGCACAGTGGGAACCACACAAGACTCTATGACGATCTCGGGTCAACAGACTACTCTGCACCAGTGTCACCAGAGAACTGCCATCTGACGTAAGGTATAATACCATCTGGGAGTTCTCGGCGAGTCCGTCCAGTGTACCCAGTCTCTACTGAGCACCCGTATATCATCTCTGATGTCAAACACCGATGGATATGGGATCATCCATCGCCCATCTGTATGGGTCGAGAAGGTATACGCTAGTCTACTCTGGTATATCGATGCCCCGTCTCGATACACCCACGACTAGGGACTTTGAAGGATGTACTTATAGACTATCTGTCCCCACTAGTATGATCCGCATCATAGTCCAGGTAGTCAAGTACACATCCTAAGGGCTTTACCAACATGTAACAGAGAGACAAACAGTATACACGTTAAGGTAAAGATCAACCAGATAGCATACTATCATGTCGAGCAAGAAAGTCCTCCCTATATATGTCCAAGCATCCACTACAATATACATCCTATGTATAGTAATGGCCTCTAGGGCATACATATAACTAACAATACCAACGCATACGGCGTTGTGTTTGTGGCCGTCTTGAACGTAGTTCGATACGCCCAGAGAGCTTCTTGCAGTCTCTCATGCCAGTCCTTCTTATTTCGGGACACCGTCTTCTTCATGATCTTTGTCAAGGTCTTGTTGAAGGCTTCAGCTAGACCGTTAGCTCGCGGGTTATAAACTGAGGAATATCTTCGGTCTATATTATGTTGCTGCACGAAGTGACTGATCTTGTGGCTTCTGTAGGCTGTCCCGTTATCGGAGATGATCCGTCGCGGAGTTCCAAACCGATATATGACGTGCGTCTTGAAGAAATGGAGGATATTCTCCGTCTTCACTTCTCTCAGCGATACTGCTTCTGCCCATTTGGAGAAGTAATCAGTCGTAGCCAGGATGAAACGATGTCTTCTAGACGATGCTGGTTCGATGGGGCCGACTATATCAGTTCCCCACATCTCGAACGACCAGCTAGCCACCATTGGATGTAGTGGATTTGGATGCTGGTGGATGAAGTCCCCATGGATTTGGCATGAGTGGCATTGCTTCGCATATTCGAGGCAGTCCTGGATCATCATGGGCCAGTAGTAACCCATCCGTTTGATCTTCAACTTCATCTTCGGGCCTGCTTGGTGAGAACCACAGAGTCCGTCATGAACTTCCTGAACGACTCTTTTCGCCTCGTCAGGTCCTAGACATCTCAACCACAGAGAATCAAACGACCTCTTGTACAGAGTATCATTAACAAATGTGAAAGACAGAGCTCGTTTCATAAGCTGATGTCTTGAGGACGCATCTTCGGGCGTTCGATGGTATTTGAAGTAGTCTATAAAGACTTCTCTCCAATCCTCAGGCTTTTCCCGGTCTTTTACTTGCAGGGTCGTCTGCTCAGTCGCTCCCTTCTCTTCGGGTGATTCCGGAGATATTTCTGCAGGGGCAAGTACTCGATGGCTTTGTACTACGATCCTGACGTCATCGAGGTTCTCGTCAGCCATTTCTTTAGCGAGCTTGGCCAACGCATCCGCTTTGCTGTTTTCCACACGCGGTATGTTTTCCAAAGTGTAGGAAGGAATTTAGGTCAACAGTTGTTGCACCTTTTCGCCGTACTTCACCAACTCTGGTTTGCACGTCTGGTAGTCTCCGTTTACTTGACTGACAACCAATTGGGAGTCTCCATATATGAGGAGGTCTTTAATTCCCATGTCGATGGTGATCTCGAGGCCCGCTATCAAATCTTCGTATTCGGTTTCATTATTCGTCCTCGGCTCTGTTAAGGAGAAAGCAAAACGCATTATCCCTCCTTGTGGAGTCACGAAGATAAGGCCTACCCCCGATTTGATCATGGGCGTACTTTGTTTGCGCTTCTTCACGGAAGACGTTCAATCAAAATAGAGTTCCCACCGGGTATCACCACCGTCGATTGCGTCAAACGCATGTTCATCTGGCAGATCGCAATTCAAAGGAGAATCGGCAGGTACCGGATGCTCAGCGAGAAAGTCGGCGATGGCCTGGCCTTTCACTGCCTTGAGAGGTTGGTAGGTTATCGAGAACTCCATCAAGAATACGGCCCATTTAGCGAGTCGCCCTGTTAATATGGCCTTCGACATTAAATACTTAAGGGGGTCCACCTTCGAAATGAGACGGACTTAATGCGCCAACGCATAGTGCCTGAGCTTTGTTACCGCGAAGATCAACGCTAGGCAGTGTTTTTCGATGGAAGAATAATTGCTTTCTGCCCCCAGTAGAACTCAACTGAAGTAGTAGAGTGCTCTTTCTTTCCCTTGGTCGTTCTCTTGTGCCCATAATACGCCTAAAGAGCCTTCGAGGGCGGTTGTATAAAGGATGAAGGGCTTTCCCTTGACCGGAGCAGCCAGCACTGGCGGATTCTGGAGATACTGCTTGATTTCGTTCAGCGCGTCTTGGCATTTATGATCCCAGACGAACGGGGTTCTCTTCTTCATCAGGTGGCTGTAAGGATGACATTTGCCTGAAAGGTTGTCTATAAATTGTCATATATACGCGAGCTTCCCTTGGAGAGACCGCAGCTGTTTCAGAGTTCTTGGCGGGGGCATTTCCATGATCGCCTTAATCTTTGATGGATCTATCTCAATACCTCGGTGTCGAACGATGAATCCCAGGAATTTGCCCGAGGAAACTCCGAATGCACACTTGAGAGGGTTCATCTTCAAGTTGTATTGTCGAAGGCGTTGAAGTACAGTCTTCAGATGCTCGAGATGTTCCTCGTATGATTTGCTTTTCACCACGAGGTCGTCGATATAGCATTCGACGATTTCATGTATAAGGTCATCGAAGATCTTAGTCATGGCCCTCTGATAGGTGGCACCGGCGTTCTTTAGACCGAAGGGCATCACCTTGTAGCAGAATATACCCAAAGGGGTCCTGAAGGCGGTGTGCTTCTGGTCTTCGGGATGCATCTTTATCTGATTATACCCTGATGAGCCGTCCATGAAGGAGAAAACTTCGTGAGTGGACGTATTGTCTATCATCAGTTCGGTGACTGGCACTGGGAAATCGTCCTTCGGGCAAGCTTTATTGAGATCCCGGAAGTCCACGCATATGCGCACTGTCCCATTTTTCTTCATCACCGGGACGATGTTGGCGACCCATTCAGGATATTGAACCTCTTGGATGAAACCAGATTCGATCAGCTTCTTGACCTCAGCGTTAATACTCATCTCAAGCTCGAGCCGCATTCTTCTCGGTGCTTGTTTGATTGGTTTAACGTCCGGGGATATCGCCAATTTATGCACAGCAAATTCTGGATCTAGTCCTGGCATTTCGGAATAGTTCTATGCAAAGCAATCTTTATACTGCATAAGCACGTCTTTTAATGAAGCCACCCTTTCTTCAGACAACAGTTCACTAACGAATGTCGGTCGCGGGTCGTTCTCCGTCCCCAACTCAATTTTCTTGAGGTTATCCGTAGTGGTGTGTATTCCATCTTCCAGCTCTTTCGGCGCTGGTGGGAATTCTGAGATCACCTCGTCATTGCTATTTTCGAAGCACCAGGGAAGGTTATCCATGTTCTCGGGCTCTTCTTTTGATATTGTTATCATGTGACAAGTGCGAATTCGCTTCCAAGCCCAATGTGGAGTTGGTTCTGTTCTCGTGGCTTTAGGTTCGTGCCTCTGTGGTGGCGTTACCTTCCAGCTGTCAGACAGAGCGAACTTGCCAAGCTGATACTGATCTTCGACCCAATTCTTGAAGGTGAAGCAGTCTTCGAGAGGATGCCCTATTACTCGGTGATAAGAGCAATAGTTCGGGTGTGAGACTTCACCTGCTTGCTCGGGATGCTTAGACTCCGGCAGTATAAGCATCTGATGTTTCAGAGCGAGGCCAAGTATCCTCTTTGTCTTGTCTTGAGGAAAAGAATACGCTCGACTCATTTTCTTCACAAGGGTAGATCGGAACCGCTCGATTCCCGCTTGCGTGGTTTCTTAGTCCTGGTTTGTTGCTGTTGAGCGCCTTTTTCACCTTTCGACTTATTTCTGCCTCTGCGTCGAGCCTTCTTTATAACAGGTTGACAGGGAGCGACATTTTCATCTTTGACAGCCTGTTGGAGGAGGCGTTGCGTTTTTTCTTTCTCATAGATGGCCATTTCGCGGTTATGGTCGTCTCGGACTTTTTGACCAGCTTCCCTTATAAGCTTGTCCATTTGTTCTTCGAACGACGAACTGGGCACTTTTGCATCAGGAACTTTTACTGGTTCAGAATTAGTGTCCTCCCATCGAGCATCCGCATCTTCATCGAAGTCATGCACGACGTAGCAATCGCGGAGTAGCTTTTGTTTCTTGGACTGAATGTAACCCAGCCCGATTGTTTCCATTCTCCCAATAGGCAACTTGTGCTGAGTCCCGGGAACATTCCAGACCCTGTCATAGAATTTGGCTTTTCGAGTGGTCTGTTTGAAGGATATCCCTTGGTGCTTTAGCAGCCTCTTCAAGCCTTCTGTATAATATCTGGGGAGTCGGATGGGCTGAATCCTGTCAAGCGTAGGATCTACGTCGTGCCAAATTTCTTTCTCCACTTTGGTTTCCACCGAGCGGTAGAATAGAATTGCCTTTTCGCCTTCTCGCCTGGGAGGGACATAGAACGTCCGCAGCTCCTCTACACTGTAGATATCGAGCGCATCCAGTTCTTTATGGTGTTTGGGTGGCACCATGGCGACTTGCAGACTTTGCTCTTCATCGGCGGATGTTTGTATTGAAGGCCGAGCAGAGAATACAGCATGGGCCTCATCTTCCGAGTCACTACCAAAGATCAACGTAGGAGCGGATGGTCCCGGGTTATTGTATTGGGGCTGACCTGAATAAACTATCTCCTCTTCCTCCTCAGTATCACTCCCGAAGACAGGGATGGTGGCGTTAGCTTTGTTCTCCGGGTTGTGACACCTCTCCGTGTCTTCGAAATCCGGTAAAAAGTATTTGGCATCTTCATATTTGTGGACCTCGTTCATGGAGAACGGGTTCAGTTCTCCCGTCACGGTATACTCGAGACCATCCCTAAAATATTTCATACACTGATGCTGTGTAGAAGGGATGATATTATACTCGTGTAACCATGGTCGGCCGAGCAGAGCATTGTAGCATGTCTTGGCGTCTATGACGTGGAACTTAATGTCCATGACGAGTAGCCCAAAGCGTAGCGTCAGTGTCACAGACCCAAGAGTTCTTGATGATTGGGAGTCGAACCCGGAGATGGTGATCTTGTCCCGAGCAAGGTGCTGGACGCTCATGCAGATTTCTTTTAACACCCGCACATTGAGGAGATTAACGGAAGACCCATTATCAACCAAGATTTTGCCTATCTTTATATCATGGCAGTATCCTGAGACATAGAGGGAGCGATTGTGTTCGCAAGTCCCAAGGAGAAGGTCTTCATCGCCAAAAGTGATATCGGCCGTGTGCACTTCCTCCAATTCATCCTTCATCTTTTCTTCATCCAGGAAAGCTTGGAATTGCTCCGGCTCCTGTAGTGCCTTGATTAATGAATCCCTTGCCTCTTTTGATAGTAAAAGCGCGTCAAGAATGCTGAGCTGCGAGGGTAGCTTTCTCAGATGCGCTAAGACGTTGTAATCCACCTTATTTTTCTTTGGCGGGTCCTTGGCAGCTAGATCTTCCATGACTTGGTCATCTAGGGCAATATCCTCACAGACCTTTTCTTTCTCTTTATCTTTCTTGTTTGAGGGTCCGAGATTCTTTTCGAGTAGCGTCCGATTACGCAGCCGGATATTTTCACAGACCTTTGGCTTTTCTTCTTTTCCCGAGGTGGACTCTTTAAAGAGGGGGCTAAGAGCCATTTCCTCATCAGAGTCGCTCTCGAATGTGAGCACTTGTGATCCCCCGGCATTAACCATGCGACAATCGCCGGTAGTTCTGTTAAGCCCTTCGGTCGTATTTTTCCGCTCCCGGCGAGTTTTGCACTTCTCCCGTTTAAAATGCTGTCGGTGAGCAACATATCCCTGCCACCATCTATTGAAAGCTTTGCACTCTTCGGTTGGGTGCGAAATCTTCCGATGATACAAGCAGTAGGAAGGATGCATTTCTGCTTCACCAGTAATGCTTCCTTCAGAGGATGGTAGCTTCATACCCATTGATATGGCCTTAGCAAATCTTTTCCTCGTCTTGAATTTGCTTTTATCCACAGTGGGTGTATTTTGCTCCAGCGGGAGTATTCCAACTCTTTTGTCAAGTCGCTGGCATTTGGCTCTTTCAAATATGACCGCCTCGCGTTCCCGATCAGCTTTACTTTTTAAAAGAGCTTCATTGAGAAATGCGTCAATTGTTTCATCCGATGGCTCCAGAAATTCCGGTTCAGGATCTGCCCCCAGCTTTTCAATGCAAGGAGTTTCCTCATCGTCTGTAAACGAATGGGAGATCATATGACAGCTCGCCACGTATTCCTCGGATTCATCCGACGAACTCTCTCCCTCATCTTCCTCTTGAAAGACATGGTCGAGGAACTCTTGGAGTGTGATGGGAGTCCGTGCTTTCTGGTTATATTCCTCCAGCGCGTCAAACTGTCTTTGTAAGTCCGTGCGCTTGTCGCCAGGCTTCACAGGCTTCTGAGATTTCTTCATCTTCTTCTTTGAAGATTTTGACGGCTGGTTGTGAGTGCCTGGGCCACCACCATCGGTCTTTGGAGTTGGACGCGGTTTCAACATCCCCTCAATAATCTGAGGTTCCAACGGGTTCTTCCACTTGATCGCTGGGCATGTTTGAAGATCGTTCAGCATCCTCTTTGTTTTAGCTAATAGTAGACCTCCCATGGAGCTTCTTCAACGAGAGAGCATGTTGCCCATGGCGTATTCACCTTTTTAGAGGTATGAGGTTGTGGCGGGTTCACCTTCCATCTTTCAGACAACGCGAACTTGCCCTGTTGGTATTGGTCCTCAATCCAATTTTTGAAGACGTAGCAGTCCTCGATCGGATGACCCAGTACTCGATGGTAAGGACAGTAATTGGGATCATTGACGTCATTTGGCTATGACGGACGTCTTAGATCCGGCAGATTTATGAGTCGGTTGCGCAATGCTAGCTCGAACAGTCTCCTTGTTTTATCTTAAAGAAATGAGTAAGGACGTCCCAGCCTCTCCTCGAGGGACAGGTGTGGACGCATATTATTTTAACAGACAGCCGGTTTCAAGTTGCTCGGCTGTTGTTGAGCATTAGCGACAACAATTGCTTTTCCCTTCCCCTTCTCATTTCGAGAGTCTGGCTTTGGAGGGGGAGGTCTATGGCCCATCTGATCCATCTGAGCTAGCTTGTCGATCAGGGCCTGGAAGGTGGTCGGCTTAAAGAACATCATGAATTGCGAGATGGTCGCCTGCGGATCAAGAGTTCCCACAAACATCCCTACTGCCGGAGCCTCTTCAATGCGTTGCTCGCATTTTGACCACAAGTTCCGCCATTGTATAGCATATTGGACCCATGTCTCGCTCGGCTTCACCCTGGCATTAATCAATGCCGTTATCGGGGTGCGTTCGCTGGCGCTTGCGAATCGTTGGGTAAACAGCAGCTCCATCTCCGCAAATGTCTTAATAGAGTCGTTTGGGAGCTCGGAGTACCATTCGAATTCTGTATCCCATAAGCTACCAACGAACTGGCGAAGCAACAATTTATCATCACCACTAGTGTTGCCGCAAAGCGCCCTGAACTGGGCAACATGCTGGTGGGGATTGCCCGTCCCCTTATAGACATGGAATTTTGGTATTGTATAGCCCGGCGGGTACTTAATCTGATCGTACAAGGTTGGATACGGTCGCCCCGTCTTGACAACTTGACCGGCTGCCTCAGTCGCCTGATGAACCCGGATCTGCTGAGCTATATATTCGTCCAGGTCAGCTTTGGAGATTGTCTCCTCCTTGGCTGTTGACAGAGCCGGTGGAGGATTTGACGTTTCTCCCCTATCGTCTTCAAGGACGATTGGAGGACCTTCAGCAGGAGGATCTTGTTGAATCATCATTCCCACCATGTCCTGGAACAGGAGGGCCATTCGCTTTATGTTGGCTGCTTATTCAGTAGCCTTTTTATCCTTCTTCTCCAATATCCGACGAAGGAATTCAGCATCAGTTTCTTGCTCCTGGTGTTGATCAGATGACGCTTCGGGGCTTTCTTTTGGCCCAGTGAGTGCAGCCATCGCGTTCATCATTTCTTAGAGCTTCTGCTGTTGCTCCTGAGCCTTGGTCACTGACCGTGTAAGCGGTCTATGACCTGTAGATGTATGGCTGCCCTCTTTACCAGCCATGTATACAGTATGGACTACAATGCCCCCGGACTTAGGGCGTTTGGGCTTACCGTCTTTGGTATTTGCCGCAGGCGTGGGGATTTTCTCCGGCCTCCTTCTCTTGTGGGCCTTGAAGTTGAAGGGGCCGTTGCAGCGGGCACCCTGGTGATTGTCGTCCTTTGCTGTTTGATTGGACGGTCTTTTCCTTCCTGCACTTTTGCCCTTTTCTGTTGGCGAGAGTGATCTTGGTCGATTACCGAGTCTTGAACTCTCCGCCAGACTTTATAAATCATAGAGGACAGCCGTTGAGGGGGCTGCTCCAGCTTAGTTTCTGTAACCCTCTCCGCAGGTGGAGGAGATCTTTTTAGCATAGCAGTCGGAGAGTTCTTACGTACCCTCCTCAGCGGTTCAAAGCAGTTCCCAGTTGGAACAGCAGCATTAACTTCCACAACTGGAGCAGGTGGAGTTATCCCTGAGGGGGAGTTGCCCCCATCCTTCCTTACTCGGCACCAGTGGCGACGTCGAGCATGACGAGCCGTTAGGACTGGCTTGGCGATAGGGACAGCTTCATCTTGCCCCTTGTCCGAATGAGGTGCTGCTGGTGTCAGCCTCTTAAAGACTGATGTTGTCCTTTGAGTGGCGATATTCAATCTATCAAAGACAGATCCTCGAGCAGGGGCAGGAGCCAGAATAGACAGCCTTGAAAAGACTGACTCTTTGACAGGAGAAGCCGCCTTGACGACTCCTGGAGCCATTTCAGGGTTCATGGGCTTCCTGGCGGGCCCATCAGGGTTCTGGCTCAGCCTGGCGAAAACAGAGGCCGCTGGTTTGATATTGGACGACCCGCTGAAAGGGGCCGTTGTAGCCGTGAGCCGATCGAAAACTGACTTATTGTTCGCTTCTGGTGCGGGCACTGGCATGGTGAAGCTTGCAGGCGGGATCATGGTCCCGAAAAACAGGCCGGTGGTGGCCTGGGTCACCTGCTCTACCGGCATGGGAAGGATAGAGGCCGCTTGAGGCCCATAAGCTACACCTCCAGGTGAGGTGGAGCGTCGGTTGCATTGGCACTGTGAGCAGCTCGAGCAGTTGGAGGCCATTGATGCTTGATTTCTGTGCCAGGCAAAAGACCAAATCTTAGTAACTTGAAATCCAAAGGCAACCATTAACAAACCGCGATTCGTTCGCGAAGACGACACACGAAGTGTGGAGTGGAAAGAGGAAAAGGTCCCACCGGGCGCGCCAGAATCTGTTCCCCTCCGAACACAGAGACGCGACCGCGTAGGCTCGTCTTGCCTGAGATTCGGGGCAGATGCTATTTGGTTTTATCCGTCCACCTCTCCGAAGATGCCAAGTTGATTTATGGCACCGTGTATCGGAGGTTTAGACGGATGCGGCCGATGTAGCAGACTTCGTCAGATTCCCCCTCGCTTGAGGGGTTTTTGATTGTGGGGACGCTCTTCCCTGCAGGTGCAAGCTCCTGCTGTTAATTACACTACCGCGTCGCGGTAACCACTTTCTCCTTCTCCAGAATTTCACTTCGTGTCGTGTGTGTTTGTTTTGTTTGTGGATGCCCATGGATTGTATACGGAGACTAAGTTATGCCGTCGCCCGTAGGACGTGGATTAGTCCAAATCCGTATTTACTTAGATTTGGGTTTGGTGTTTTGGTTTAAGGATACGTTAGCCGTATTGAGGCTAAGATCGACTTAAACGTTTGTTAAGGATACGTTAGCCTAATCTCCAGACTAAGATCAACTTAACGGGATCGTTTGGATCCGACAAGAGAGCAATTGGCTCTATTGTTCCAGTTTAGGGACATAGTGGTCCGTGTTCCAGTTTAAGGACATGGTGGTCCATCATTCCCATTTGGGGATGGACATTAGTTTAAGTACATTTCGGTCCAATGTTCCCATTTTGGGACGAATATTAGTTTAAGGACATTTCGGTCCACGAGTTTAAGGACCCCGCAGTCCGTATCGATGTGTGGTTATCGGGACCCGTCACCTCTCTGACGTCGTTGAAGGATTACAACGATAGGTGTCAGAGGAGTTCGGAGATGTACCCTTAAACCGGATGTAAATTGATTTAGGAGAGCAGTCTTGCTCAGTCAATTTAATTTGAGGACTTACGGCCATGATTGGGCTAAGTCCAGTTGAAAAATGTTCAACGTTTTTATTTATCTTTGGCCTATTAGGCCTGTGCTAGGGCTTTGCCCCTTTTTAATAATGCACTGCATTTTATTCTGGCCTGCTAGGCCTTTTTGATTTGGGCTCTGTTTCTTTATAAATGATGCAGAGCATCTGTTTGGGCTCTGCCCTTCTTTAAAATAATGCATTGCATTTAATTTGGCATGTTAGGCCTTTTTTAATTGGGCTTGGCCCTTCTGTAAATAATGCAGTGCATTAATTACTTGACAGTGGTTTGTCAGGCGCTTTGTGCCAATTATTGAGCGCAAGCGCTTGTCGTGGTGACACGTGTCATACTCTGGTGAGCGCAAGCACAACAGCGCAGTGCGCTGTTGCGCTACTGACACGTGGCGCGCTCTGGTGAGTTGCGCCAACTTTAAAGAGCAATGCTCTATCTTGCAAGTGGTCTTGGAGCTGACACGTGGCGCTCCCTGGTGGCTTGCGCCAACCCAGGAGCGCAACAGTGCAGTTTTACAAGTGCAGGACACTGTTTTAATAATTTAATCCAATTTTGGAAAGAGAAGAATCTTTAAGATTCCAGAACCAATGGTTCATAAAAAAGTGCAAGACACTGTTATTATTTATTTTTTATTGAAGATCATTGATCTTGTTCTTAGATCAATGATCTATTCAGAAGAAGTTCTTCTTGAATAAAGGTTTTTACCTTTTTTTTTTGTTCTTGAGTCCTTCTCACAATCCTTCAAAGTTCTCTCTGTTTTGTTTTTGAAGTTCTTGATGTTCACAATGTTTTTTTTTCTTTGAATTGGGGTCTAGGGGCCTTTATATAGTGCCCATTAATTTGTTAAATTTGTTAAAGAGATCATTCTCTGAGTGATTTGGAGAATTTTCCCTACCGTTGGATATTTGATCCAAGAGCTTCTGTTTTACAGAAGACAATCTTCTTGTTTTAACAATAATCGAAAAGATCTTACTGGAATTTTAATTCTGTTTGGCGCAAACGCAACTGCGCTTGACACGTGTCGCGCGGCGCACAGCGCAGCGCAACTGCGCTGACACGTGTCGCGCAGCGCAGCGCTCGCGCAACTGCGCTGACACGTGTCGCTCAGTTGAAGCGTTGCTTCCTTTAATTTTTGTTTTAAATAGAGCCTTCCTCTGATTGGGCGCGCTGCCTTGGGCGTTGCGCTGACGTATCAACTTCTGACACGTGGCGCGTTGCGCGCAGCGCACGGGATTTGAAGCGTTGCTTCAATTTTTGAATTTTTGAAATTCAAACAGAGCTTTGCTCTGATTGGGGGAAACAACCTCACTCCCTTCATCGCTATCGGCCGGAGGCGGGACCATCAAGAGTGGGACCCGAGCACGGAGCTCACCGTCGGTGAACCCCGGAAGCTGCTCCTTGACGACATTAAGAGCTTTGTTCCATGCAAGGGCGGAGGCCTCGCCGAGTGTTCAGTTGATAAAACCGCACTTTTAATATGATATTTTCCTTACTATTTTTATATAATAAAAGGTGTTTATTATAAATATGACACATATGAGGGTTTATCTGTAAAAATACTATTTTCATGTGTTTATATATTATAATTAACATTATGAAGGAAAATATAAGCATATAATATTCATGTAATATTTGGTCTATTTAAATATGCTTACCTTACTAAATATCTTTGACCAATTCTCTTAAAACTAAAATATCATGACAAATGGTTAAGATAATATCTCCATAAAAACAAATTCTACTAATATCATTTATTGAGATAATTGCGCAGGAATTATATCATGACTGAAATCAAGGAAATCCGAGTTGGCAAGATCAAATTTGCCGAAGATATTCAAGTAAATTGAAGAAACTAATTCTGGCAGAAATATAGAAAAGATTTTCAAAGTCTAGATACTCAAAAGATCACCAAGTGTTACAGATATGAAGCTACAAAAATTAGAGGCCATGATCTCACCAAAAGGCGGCGGATCCGCGGCCAAACCTATCCAATGGCCGCGGTTCCGCCGCACTTCTGAGGATTTAGGGCTCGGGATTTTGGTGGTTAGGATCCTAACAACTACTTTCCATATTAGGAAACTAGGGTTCTAGCTTTGTGACTATAAATAAAGACCGAGATCCTCTTGAAAAATTTATCAAACCGACGCGATCACGAAGTCCATGACGGCTCAAGAATCCTGTTTGATCATCAACAGCTCATCTACCTCCTTAGAAGAGATCGAGAAGCAAACTAGCATTTTGTAATCATTTTCTGAGGGAACAGAGTGTAATTGATCTTGTTGATTAATAAAGGTGGTTGTTTTCTTATTTTATTTCTTTGTAGTTTTTCATTATGTTTTCCCTCTCTATCTTTTCTTATCCCAACATGCACAAGTAATTCTTTGCTTGTTAGGGTTCGTAAGATTAAGGTAGATTAATGGATGATGAACATCCTTAAACTCTTTTTACGTCCTATAAAGTTTATAAACTTTATCAAAAGAATAGTTAATATCCTAATCGGGTGCGTTATCAATTCATTGATAGTCACGACCACGATTAGAGATTAGATTAATAATTGTTTTGGTAAAGGCTAGACATGAACGGAGATCCATGTCAAGATAGGGGTTAAGAGTGGGAACCCTTTTCCCTCCAGAATCCCTAATCTACATGCATCACTATCGATCTAGTTTTAAATCTATTATAGGATAAAAGAGTAATCTTTAATTAATCATCCATGACTACTAAATCTTAACGAACCCTACAAACCCCCTTCTACTATAAAACCTATATTCGTAGTTAATTTAGATCTATATTTTGCATCCGTGTTTAACGTAGATCTAGAACCTACAACCATTCTTCACCATTCTTTATTCTCCCTCTCTCTTTTTCAATACGTCTAAAGTAAAATTGAAAGATTCAACGTTTTCCTGAGGACGACCCGTACTCATCTCGGTCTAGCTACAAGCGACGCCGTTATTGATTGCGGTTAACTACTACACATAAATCTCATTAATCAAATGGCGTCGTTGCCGGGGAAACGCGCGTAATTTTTTATTCTTACTATTTGTGTTGAATTTTTATTCGATCTATATCATAAAAATAAACAAAACTGCAAATTGTATATTTAACGATTATTGTGTGAATTTTTGCGAGGGAATCTGGAGTCACATACTTGAGGAAATAGAGAGCCAGAGACATTCATCAAGATTTAGAGGAACAAGGGAGGCCACGTAGAAAAAATCATCACGCGATACCTCTTTCTAGCGGCGGATCCGCGGCAAATAGGCCATATAGCGGCGGGAGCGCGGTGCAAGAGATGAATTAGGGTTCCAAACTTCTGTGTTAAGTTTTTCAGTTCCTTATCTTTCCTCTGAAATCTAATAAAATATCTTTTCTGCAGGATTCTTTGCAAAATATCGCCGCTCAAAAATCTTTTTGCAAAGGTTTTGTAATTGGTTTGTTTATTCATATTTTAATACGTATTTTAAGGGGCAAGACCAAAATTAAGATTAGGTGGGGATTTTATCACCCTTCCTAAGCCCCACAAATCATAAAACAAGCATCCGCATCAACCCTACATTAATTTAAAAAATATCTAGACAAAACTCTAAGGACTGTCGTGCTCAATAATGACAGAGGAAGGTCGTGGGTAATCTATCGCTTATCTGCATTACTTTTGTGGTGCCTAGACAAGTGTGTCTAAGGAAAGTGGTTATTTAATTAAGGCCCTCTATTTTCGGTGATTCGTATAGCGGATACTTCCCACTTACCTGGCACTTACCTGGCCACAAGAGTAGTAAAGAGGTGGTAGAGGATTGATCCTGCGGCTTGTCCTTTGGAAGTTTAGGAGCGGTCTAGAGACTTGACCTAGGTAACCTTAGTTCTAGGGTTGTTTGTGCATTTTTGTGTGATTTATCTAAGTCCGACACACCTTTTAAAAAACAAACCATTTTTAAAAGTACACACGCTACCACTTGCGCTAAAACCGTTTAGTGCATGCTCGGCTGGACACGGGATTCTAGTGCCCGTCTTGTCCGCGTTTCGTTTATCGACCCCAGAGTCGGTTATTCTTCGTTTTCTTTCCCACTACCCACCACGACCACGATGGACGGATATCCATCAAATTTTAACACCACTCTGCCACCGCCCGCAGGTGCGCAGAATCCTCCATGCATTTCTCTCCAGGAGAGATGCTACCCTACACGTGGTCCCCTTCATACTTGTCTTTCCATTCCACCAGCCAATGGGGATAATTTCGAAATTAAACCTCATTTCATCAAATTTTTACCCAAATTTCACGGGCTCGAGTCTGAAGACGCATACGTTTTTATCACTAAATTCGAAAGCGTATGTGCTTTGATGGGTACTTTACAGTTTTCTGTGGATGCTATGCGTTTACGTATTCTCCCGTTCATTTTGTGCAATTTAGCCGAGAAGCGGCTTTATAACACACCCGCACATTCTATTTCAACATGGGACGAATTCGTTATAGCATTCCTGAAGAAATTTTATCCCAATCATAAGACCGCCCATGTTCGGAGCGAGATCTTCCAATTTACCCAACTTCCTAATAAACCATTTTGGAAATGCTTTGAACGGTTCAAGAATCTTCTTTTACAATGTCCTCATCACGGAATCCCTAGATGGGATCTGTGCCGAATTATCTATGAGGGTATTGATCTCACGACAAAACAGATGCTTGAAACCATGTGTCAATGTCAATTCCTGTCTAAAAATGACGGTGAAGCTTGGAAATACCTAGAAGATCTTACTCAAAACAGTTTATAATGGGAAAGTGTTAGTCAACCATTGTCTAGAGAAGGTATCAATCAGCTCGATGTTTCCGTCACAATGAAAGCCGAAATGGCCGCAATACAAAGGAAACTCGACGCTATAGAAAACAGAATTTCTTTAGCCTCCCTAACCCAATACACACTTCCCAAAACCGTGTGTGGTTGCTGTTCCAACCCATCACATTTGACGGAAGAATGTCCTTTAAATGTACCGTTTCAAAGTCAAGAGCATACTAATGCTACTTTTTAGCAGCAAAGACCTGGAAATGATCCTTGTTCTTCCACTTATAATCAAGGTTGGAGGAATCACCCTAATGTTGCTTGGAACCAATACCAAACTCAAAATACGGTTCTAAACCCAAATGACTTTCAAAGGGTCCCTCCACAGCAACAGCAACCACCACAACTGAGTCAGCACCCCTTTCAACCGCAACCTTTACAAAACTTGGCCAACAACTTCGATTCTTCTTCTGCCGGTACCGATAAACCCTCTGCACTCGACATGTTCATTGAACAATCCATGCGAACGAATGACATTTTAACGTCTTCTATCCATACGTTAGTGCAAAACACTGTCTCCCATGGTGAGAGTATCAAATTGATAAAAGCACAAATTGCACAACTGACTGTAACAATGAGTGCTAGAGAGAAAGGGAATCTTCCAGCTCAACCCCTACCTGATCCTGGGTGCTCACGGTATAATGTGAATGCACTTACCACGTTGAGATCTGGAAGAGTGCTATATAACCATGTGGGTGAACATATTGAAACTGATATTGAGGAACAAATTGAACCCCCGGCTTCCACTTTCACTTCCACTTCCACTTCTACTTCTTACCCTATTTCGTCTAGTTTACCTTCTTCTTCCGAGCCTATTCTCCGTTTTCCCCATGGCTCGAACCCTCCACCCACCTCATCCTTTCCACCCCCACAAACTTCTCCACATACGTTGGACCCAACACTTATTGATAAAGCTCCATTTCCAGATAGATTGAGGTCTAACAAACCGAATGCACAAATAGAGAAGGTTGTGGAAATGTTTAAGCAAGTTAACGTAAATATTCCTCTCCTAGATGCTATACAACAAGTTCCAGCTTATGCGAAAATACTTAAGAACTTGTGCACTAGGAATAGAAAAACTCAAGTGCCGAAAAAAGTTTTCATGTCGAGTAATATAAGCACAGCTTTTACACAGCAATTACCTAAGAAACGTAAGGACCCTGGCTATCCTACAATCTTTATTTTTATTGGGGGTAAAAATATCAATCGTGCTTTACTCGATTTAGGCGCTAGTGTTAACTTACTTTCTTATTCTGTGTATGAGCAATTGGGTATCGGAGAATTAAAACCATCGCAATATACTTTACAGATGGCTGATCGATCTATCATCAAACCAAAGGGTATGTTAGAGGATGTGTTGATCAAAATCGGGGAATTTATTTTCCCTGTGGACTTTATTTGTAACGTTTTGAAAATCGTTTCGGTGAAATTTCGGAAAAATCGGTAAAATAAGGGGGTTTTCTGTAAAAAGTCAAAATACAAATATCTTTATTATAAAATTAAATATTCATATTCTAGCTATGTAATTGCTAGTATTTGGTGTTTATTGAGCCACCGGTAAAATTTCTAATTTTCTGAAATTTTTTCCGAAATTAATTATTTTAATATTATTTTAAGCCGTCACTAATACATTTAATTAGGGAAAATTACAAATTGGAATGGGTTGAAACAAATTTTGTGCGTCATAATAAATTAAACAAAATTTTAACATGTTATTTTTGAAATGAAATTATGCTGCCAAACGGTTTTAGAAAATATCGAAGAAAAATGCTTAAATAGTGAAATTAGTGTAAATAGATATTGGGGTATGACATTATCATTTTTCCCTCACCCACACTCACCCACACCCTCTCTCCTCTCCCCAAATCAGCAGCAGCCCTATGTTGGCCCTCATTTCCCCACTTAAATTTGCTAAAAGAAAACAAAAGAAAAGAAAGGAAATGAAAGAAATAGTTAATTAAGTATGGGCTTTGACTTATGGGGTTGACCTACTACTTTCCTCACCTCATTCTCTCTCCCCACTCTTTCCCCGTGCCTTGGACGACCCTCCCTCTCCCTCAACAGCAGCCCCTCTCTTTTCTCCCCTCATTTCTCTTGAAAAAAAAATTTTCATCAAAAAATTGCCTTAAAATCCATCAAAAAAATCCCAAAATCCAAATCTAACTCTTACCCATTTTAGTTTAGCCTATAATGCATGGATTGTGGGAAAAAGAGAGCATTTTGGATGGCTAGATTTCAAGTGAGATCTACAAAATTGTGGAGGTATAATTTTAACCTTGTAGTTAAATTGTTGATGAATGCTTATGTTAGCTTAATTAAGTGTTAATTAGGTTTTATATGGGTTCAAATTGCATGATTGAAAATTCAAGAGAAGGGGTTGTGATCAAATTAGAGTTTTGGGTATTTGGATCATGATTTGTGTGTTGTAATTTGAGATCTTAAGTCATGCAAGGAAAAGCTAGTTACTAGTTACTATTTGTTAGTTTAAAATTTTGCTAATTGTGTTAATTTTGTTAACTAGGTTTTGGGAATTTAATTAATCTATTGGGATAAAAATCTAATTAGGGTATTCATGGTATTATTAACATTTTAAATTGTATTTTAATATTTTTGATCATGCAAATCCAAGCTAAATTGTTGTTTATGCATCTTTGCTAAAATGGTTGAAATTTGGGTAAAATTGCAAACTAGTTTTTTTTGAACGTATATAGTTTGGTGAAATTAAATTGTGGAAATGGTTTGTATGGCTTATTTAAGTTATTTAATAAATATTATGGCCATTAGTTTTGTTTAAGCATCAAGATTTGTATTAAAACGGTTAACGACCGCTAACTAGATTTTTGGGAAATAAAACGATATGTTTACTTTTATTAGTTTTGATGATTTTAACCTATTCCATATATATGTTTAGTGTTTGTTAATGTGAAAATGGCTGTGTTTGGGTTTTTCTCGATGGTTTGGCATTTGTACGCCGACGTCGAGAGTTTTTGGGTTGATTTGTGAAAGCAACCATAGGTTTTAACCTATGTGGGATTAGTGTGTCGTTTTGGTCATGAGTCGGATTTTAATGCGATATGGTGCGTTATGATATGTAGGTACCCCATGTGGACTTCGAGAGGACAAGCAAGCGCATGGCGACGTCGGCACCGGCGAGCGAGGACCAGGTGAGTAGATTTATATCTACGGGGAGAAGTCGGGTGGATGGCGTATAGCACCCCCGCAGTTCGTGGTGATGTATACGAATACATATACACACATATATTGATTATATATTGTTTGAGTTTATAGATGATAAATATGGATATTTGGTGTGCTTGGATGATTTAGTGTCGCGAAACCCTAGAGTAGTGGTCGCACCACACATGCACACACCCACCCATACTTGCATACATTCTTCTTTTATAGGTGCATATATGGGATTATTTATTTTTGTACTCACCTGGGTATGGGACTAGGTGTTCACATACTAGATTGATGATGATACTTGGGATTGAGATGAGTCGATGAGATTTGAGTTGAGGCCGTGAGATCGGTGATATGGCAGGATTCGTACTTGAGATACGTCCTGATGTTATAGCGGATCTTAGGATGACGTGCCATGTGAATAGTGATATATATATAAAATGGTTGACATGTGATCGTGATATGAGATATGATATGATATGATAAGATAATTATAATGGGTCGCATTGAGCGATGTATCCTTCTTATTGATGATATGTGCTGATGATATCGGTTTGTACGAGATTGTCGATCAGTAGTCAGATCATGATTATATTGATGATATTAGTAGTGTACTAGACGTAGGTCAGTACCCCAGATGATGATCTTGATAAAGAGGATACCAGATGAACAGTGTGATGTGTATGATATTGACCCGTACCCAGATTTGGGGATGCCGTACGACGGATTTACGTACGAGCTATATATTGATGATTGATCCGCACTCTTGACTTGGGATGTCTGATTATAGATATGGTATCGGAGATGATATTATTGAAGCGGGATCACCGACTAATATATACAGGTATGTATATGTATTGACTCAGATGTTAGGCGGTTTCCTTACCTGTAGTTCAACTTGTTAGTTCAGCCGTATAGTTTAGTGTAGTTGTTAGACTAGATTAGACTCCTACCTATTTCAAAACTAACGGATCATGGGTATTTTAAAGGACAGGTCAAGAGATTCTACGGATATTTCAAAAGATGTATCTTTTCTTAAAAACTCCATAGCCCTTATTTTCAAAACACCGCGATTCGTGTTATTTCAAAAGGCACTATTGTAGGACTTATATTAGGGTAATGCAGATTAATTATCGTTGTGTCTAGTATTCAGCTCCCGCACATTATTGCTGTTGCTCCGCATCGCATACATATTATGATTCATATGCCATTATTGATATTATGCTGTTAGGACACCAGCACCATTACCGATGATGCGTATGTACCACGTACACTTACTTGCCGGCTCACACACATCTTCATCGGTAATTGCCATGTCACGTACACTTTAGAAAATACTATTTGTTTGACTTTGCTTGTTAGCTAGTAGTTTTGACATGATATTAGTGTACTTGCCTTATATGCCAGTTTAGACATTGTAGTTATTACTTGTCACTTCATGCATACTGTTATTCATTGTTATGCCGCATTCATGAATTCTCATGCCTATATTCACTAGTTTATGTGTTATTGAGGATTTGGATTCGGATTTCCATGATATTTCTGGATTTGGGAACCGTGGGGATTTCAAAAGAAAGTATATAATTGTTTTGAAAACCCGGTTACCCTTGATATGATATTTCAGTGCGTCCACCATGTGTTTTCTCGGTGCTGAGAGCGACATGTGAGACCCGAGTTTGAGGAGTGGAGGAACCGTTTCGGGTACATGGTGGACCCGGTAAGGTACCCCGGGGCAAGAAGCGCGTGGTGATGACGATGTGAGCCTGGCAGGGGGAGACTACCTACCGGTGATTTTACCCGACGCGTCGGATATCCGGAGGATACCGTCGTGGTCTTGAGATGGATGGTAGGGGCCGGTCTGGACTGACGGCGCCCTAGATATTGAGATTGAGACATTGAGATTTCGAGATATTGAGGTACTGAGATTTGATGATACAGGCCAGTCCGGATAGCCGGAGCCTGAGATTTTGAGACATTAAGATTTATGTTTTGTGTCGATGCTAGACACTGTTGATGCTGATTTCATTTATGATACCTCATTTAAAAAAATACAAAGGAAATCTCACTAAATTATGAAAGCAATTTCTTCATTTACATGTATTCTATTTTCATGCATTCATACCTCATCCATATGATACATTGCTACTTGAGGCACTGGCACGAGCACTTGGTGTTACTGTTGTTTAGAGGTATACCCTAGCCATTGTTATAGGCTGCTGGTTATATATTTAAGGATATATTATGATCGTATGACCTAGGATTGCGTTGTTCATGCGATTTCTGTTCGTAGATGTTTTTCTACTCACGAGTTGGCAACTCACCCCCGTTGTGCCACAGTTTCTTGTAGGTTTTGCCGTACAGGTTTCACTACGGCTTTGCTGGCACTGTTTCTTTTCGGGTGACTTGCTAGTAGGTGGGTTTATTTGTATCGTACCCATCATTATACTTTGTATATTATTATTCTGTTGTATCTAGAAGTTCCATCAACCAAACATGTATTTCTTTCAGAGATAGAGACCAGTGATGTTTATTCTTTTGACCTTAGAGCCGTGCATTGTATTTCTATGGATTTCTTGCTGTTTTGAGTTTCCTTTTGAGTTTTGATTCTCGCCCTCGGCGTTGTATATTATATTGCTTGCGTGGTTGTGACCGTCGATTGACGAAGAGCTAGCTCCCGCTTGGGGATGCCTTTTATTCATTTCGTATACTATTCATGTTGTATCCCGTTTGGGGGCCAGTATTTATAAAGGAGACTCTGCCGAAATTTTCAGGAAATATTTGATGTTTTAAAAAAAACGCATAATTCGGCTTATGCTATTAAAACTACTTGATTTAAAATGGTTTTTCCTTCACTCCACTACTTTTCATGGTTTGGATTTCTGGATTTTCGGCTTACTTAGATTACGTACGCCTCGAGACGTTTCGTAGTCTAAGTGCCGGTCATGTTCCGTACTTTCGGGTCGTGACATTATTGTTCTAAATACACAACCTGTAGCAAACCCACGGAACCAAATTTCGGTGATTCTGGGTCGACCTTTTCTTGCGACTTCCAACACTGTAATCAATTGTCGAAACGGTTCTATGACCCTATCCTTCGGGAATAGGTCAATTGAACTTAATATTTACAAGTTGGGAAGTGAATCCTCCGAACCTCATGCTCGAGTATGTTCTGTCGAATTAATGGATGTCGACAGCAGCGAATTTGAACAGCTTCACGATACCGATCTAGACTCTTTTTATGCGTTGTTGTTTGACCCAGATATGTATTATACACATACGGACCCTTCTTTCGAGCTGTCCGGGTCAAAATCTAACGCTTGTTCTGAACTTTTCATGGAGTCTGAGCATCATCCCGTTCTTTCCAATGACATTATTCTTCGGGATATCGATGAAAGCTTCACTGATGAACTCGCATTTTTAGAAAACACGGGTGTTGAGATGAATCAACTCCAAAACAATGAAATTGAATCTCCACCCCTTCTTCTTGACAATCACAAGAATGCGAGTAATCTATCATTATCACCGTGTCGTCTTTCCAAATTAAGACGTAAACCCTTTCCATCACACCACTTATCTCTTCCCCACTTCTTCCTGGCTTTGTACAACATGTTATTCCACCAACCGGTGCATTTCATCAATAAAATCTTCGAGTGGTTGGTGTTGAATTTCGGTCTTTATAAGGCTTTGCAATGACCAATAACTTTACCCCCCGCTTATGATTTTAAAAGCTTAACAGTGTTTAACTCAAGTTTGGGGGGGGGTATATTTTTTGCTCTTGAAAATAAAATTTTTACACAAAATGGTGAGTCAAAAATAAGTTTGGGGGACGATTTTCATGTTCACTTTTTCATGTCATCATTAATAACTTTTCCTCCCAACCTTACAGGTTTTTGAAATTTAACATACGGCAACAGTGAGGACACTGTTGTAAACAAGTTTGGGGGAGGTTTGTGCTTATTTACGCATCACTTTGCATCATACTTTGCATAAGCACAACATTTTCAAAAAAAAATTTCAAAAATTTTCTTTATAATAAAAGATTAGAAAGTGAAAAATTACATCTAAAAGATTGGAAAAGTTTAAGAAAACCAAAAAAGTTAGATGTTTTCTTAAACAAACTAGTAATAAGTAGTTATGAGCCGTTGTCCCAAGGGTTAGTAAGATGAAAGAAGTCACTAATTCGAGGATAAAAATAAGTCTGAAAAATAGTTTCTATTCTGGAGGCCTAACATTTGAATGTTGATACCCTACTATATGCACTTACACACGTCTTGAAACTCGGGATAGTAGAGAATACCTTGAAATACTCTTGTCTAAAAGCCAAAGTACGAAAATTATAAATGAAGCAATAAAATATAAAAATGGTGAACAAAAATGAACACTGGTCTTGTAATCACCAAGGCAGCATAAAAAAAATATAGCGAGAGTGCTTCATCACCTAGTGCCTTAGACCAACTGGTTTGGGAGTCACTGTTAAGCCTTAGGTGTTGTAAGACGAGGAAAATACTAAATACACCTAATATAGAAAGCACATGAGTAATCGGTCGGTTAGTATCTCAAGAAGTATTAACGGTCGCATGAAAAATGTGTGAGCAATTCTATCTAATTATTCACCAACTAAAAAAAAGTACCGAGGTAGATGGACAAGAGTATGATAGCTTGAATTGAATTCTCCGAGTGTAGTGATGTCTTTTATACACACGTAGGGGTATATGATCAATGTTTGGAAGAAAGGTAATAATGAAGACTGAAGGCGATGTTTTATTGAGGGATGATGTGATTTCCAACATTTTCTCACGGCCATTAAGATAGGGCTCATAGCAACTGAAAAGCTGGTATAGTTGGAAACTCTTATTTTCAAATTCTTTCTTTTATAATTCTTATCTTTGTATGTGACTTTCACTATCTTTCTTTTATTATAGGATTTTTTGGGTGTAATCCGCTGAAAACCCTCAGGAGACAACATTCCTCCTACTAGGGACACATAAAGGTTTAACGGCTTGTTGCACGTGCTCAGTGCTGTTGGGGTCAAAATTTGCACCCCGGTTGACCAAGTCAAAGTCAAGGTCAACCCCAAGACAGGTGGGCTTAAGCCCAGGTCAAGCGGGCCCATGCCCAAGTCAAGCCCGCGGCCAGTCTACCCATGCCAACAAAGAAATCATGTAACAAATAATTTTGATATAATTTTTTGAGCATGAATGTAAGCAAAATGGGCATCAAGCCAAATTTTTGTAAAAGCCCATGGCTTATGTGCAAAAAGAAATGGCACATGAGCCATGGGATGGGCAAAATGTCATTTTGTAAAGCCCAAGGGGCTATATGTAAATATGTAAGCATATAAGGCAACATGATGATGATAAAGATATACACTTTTCATTCCCCAAAAATTAGGGCCTGTGCCTCTTTCTCCTTCCTCAAGCTTCTAAAACTTTCTTCTTTCTTTTGAATTAAATCAAGAGTTTTATTTTTCCTTTTCCAAAACTAAATAGTTTTTCACCACAAAATCCACAAAGGGGAACTTGAATCTGCCATTAGATCTCAAAAAGGAGAGATTTTTAAGTCTTGCCCATTTCTTCCAAGATCCGGCCAAATGACAGGAAGAAGAAGGAGACCCATCTCCAGAAACCCTACTTTGGGGAAGAACTAGGGCTCAAGGGGAGAAGCCCCTTCATCAGCTTCAAAATATCCTAGGAGTTTAACTCCTCACACACACACACACACACACACACACACACATACAGAGAGAATAATAAGTGCTCCTTTCTGGGAGTACAACTCCCATTGCAGGGACCAAGTCCCTTTTGCCTCCCGAGCGTCCACGTGCCCAGCACGTGAGGCGCTAGCACCCTTGCGCTCAAAGCGCTAGCGCCCGAGCGCCCACGTGCTGACATGTGGGGCGCTTGCGCTCAAAGCGCTAGCGCCCTTGCGCTCAAAGCGCTAGCACCCAAAGCGCTAGCGCCCGAGTGCCCATGTGCTGACACGTGGGGCGCTAGCGCTCAAAGCGCTAACGCCCTTGTGCTCAAAGCGCTAGCGCCCGAGCGCCCACGTGCTGACATATGGGACGCTAGCGCTCTTGCGCTCAGAGCGCTAGCGTCCGAGCGCCCACATGCCTGGCACGTAGGGCGCTAGCGCTCAAAGCGCTAGCGCTCTTGTGCTCAGAGCACTAGCGCCCAAAGCGCTAGCGCTCTTGCGCTCAAAGCGCTAGCACCCAAAGCGCTGGCGCTTTTTCCCATGCATCCTTTGGATGCCCTTTCCCTTTCTTTTTTTTATATATATGTACACACACACACATACTCTACAACACTATCCCTCTCAAAAAAATTTGGGCAGGGGCGCTGCCTCGCACCCCGCAAGGGGGATGCTATCCCTTTTGACCCCATCCCGCTATCCGGGTAGTGGGACCCTCATAAAAACTCTGTGTGGCTCCTGATATATCCAAGCCCCCTCTAAAAAAAAACATACGTACACTGCACATTGAGTTCGCATGACCAGTTTAACCCGTCAATCGGTGGTTCTCTCGCTCCAAAGGCGAGGGGTAATTAACGACAGCTTAGTCCGTGGCTGCCGGAGATTCGGATCCCCACAATCATTAAACCCCGGTCTATCCTTGGCAGGGGGAATCTGTAGTACGCCTGATAGGCGCGCGCGTATTCCCATCTTAATGGGGTGACGAAAAACACCCTACAGATTCTGGAACGCCTGATGGGACATATCTCTCCTCCCATATTTCGGGTTAAGCATTCATGCGAACTCAATCAATATACATATCGACTGCCTGTACTGAAATCATGATTCTTTATGCAGGTTAAAAAATTTCAAATTGCAATCTCCGGTCGCAGCAAAAATGTCTCCAAGGACAAGCTCAGCTCTCGACACAGCTCCCATCTCCTACACGATGAAGATGGACGCCAGGACGGTCCTTCCGGCCAGTCTCGGGTGACAATGGGAAGAGTCGCCGCTACCATTCGGCTCTATCCTTTTCGTGTCAGCTAATGCCATCCCAGTTACTTAATCCCCGGTGACAGACAAACCGGTCTCGAAAGGCAAGAGGCCAAATGTGGTGGTCTCGAAAGCGCCCCAACTCAAACACAAGTCGGTATTTGAACGACTCTCCTTGGCCCCAGCTGGGGGAAAGGCCATCAACACCAACAAAGCAACAAAGTGTCTCGAGCAAGCTCCGGCCGTGCCCCTGACGACTGCTCGATCGGGTGTCTTCTCTAAGCTCCCCGTTAATCGACTCATGGTGGCTTCCCAGGAAACAGATGCCCGCCAAGCCCTTAAAATTGAGAAGCTAAGGCAGAAAAGGCTCAGATATAGAGCCAACAAAAGGGTTAGGGCTCCTGCTAGGTTGAACCTCATGAGGTTCGAGGAACAGGGTTACCCCGCCAAAGATGAGGGGATGGCTGAATGTGTTATCCACACCATCTAGATGGTGGGCACGCGTCCCAGCGACAACCTTCGCAGCAAAAGCAAGGATGGGGCCACCACATCTCAAATCCAACCTGGTGTGAATATAGCTGTCACTTCTCAAGACCAGCATCCTCCGGAGGGTGATGAAAATCCTCCCCATGAGGATGATAGGAAGAGAGAGCCCTCAGTTCATGAGGAGTCGGGCTCAGAAAGTGAAGATGAGCCAACTTTCCATCCTAAGACCGCAGAGCAGCAACTTCTCCAAGAGCTCCGAAAACAGCTCAGAAGCAAAGACAAGGAGATGGCCAAGCTCTACTCAAAGATCGACGACTTGACAAATGTCGTCTTACGGCTTATGGCCCAACTTGCCTCTCAACCGCCCAATCAAGCGCAAGGCTCTGCTCATGAACTGGGAAACGGTGTCCCGAGACAGCCGATGCCTATCCCCCAAATCCAAAGGTGGGCGGACCGCATGGAAGCCAGTCGCATCCTATCTCAGGAAATGTCTTGGCTATCGATGACACTAGCCCGCTAACTCAAGATCAAATCATGGATTTGGTTGCCAACAAAGTCAAAACATTGGTAGCTGAAGCCGAAGCACAAAAAGATATCAGCAGCAGTGCGAGACCGTATCCTACTCAGTATGATCTGGTAGAATTTCCCAGCGGCTATGTCATCCCTAAATAAGGAAGATTCGATGGGATGGAAAATGCGAATCAGCACATCTCCCACTTTAAAGCCTTATGCGGGAATACTGGGGGCAATGATGCGCTTCTCCTCTGCCAGTTCAGTAATAGCTTGACCGATGTTGCTTTTGACTGGTACGCGAGCATACCGGATGGCTCCGTCACAACTTTTGTCCAAATGGAGTCTCTGTTTCGGCAGAGGTTCATGAGCGTCAGCGATAAGATCACCATTGCCAAGCTCGTAAGGACCAAGCCAAAGAACAACGAAAGCTGCACGGATTTTATAACCCGATGGCGCAATCTCTCCGTCAAATGTGAACCGCCGATAGAGCAGGACCAATCTGTCAGTCTCCTTGTCGAAAATCTCAACAATTGGATGGCCCCGTTTCTATACACCGCGAGTCTCAAAACGTTCCAAGAGCTGACCAGGAAAGTTCAGATGCTGGAGAACTCAAAGCAGGAGTCCTCCTCGGATTCCCAGAATAACAATAGGTCTAGGAGAAACCGAAAGGACGATAATCGCAAAGGCAGGAATTCCGACGATTCTGAATCTTTTAACACTTCAGCCAACCAAAATAAGCAAGGGATGAGCGGGCCTAATGCCAACCAACCTCGGAAGCCAATGTTCGGAAAGAGAGGAGAATCTCTACTGAAAGAGAAGCTAGATAAGGTCTATTCCTTCAGAAGGGACAAAATCCGTAAAATATTCAAAGACGCCCTGAGGAACGGTCTACAACTGCCAGAGTCAAAAAGACCGCAGCAAGCGAATATGACCGACGACCCTAAATACTGCCCCTATCACAGAGTGATAGGTCATGCCATTAAGGACTGTTTCTGTTCCCCTCCGAATACAGAGAGATGTGACCGCGTAGGTCCGTCTTGCCTGAAATTCGAGGCGGATGCTAATTGGTGCTATCCGTCCACCTCTCCGAAGATACCAAGTTGATTTATGGCACCATGTATCGAAGGTTCAGACGGATGCGGCGGATGTAGCAGACTTCGTCAGATTCCCCTTCGTTTGAGGGGTTTTTTGATTGTGGGGACGCTCTTCCCTACAGGCCAAGCCCCTGCAGTTAATTACGCTACCGCATCGCGGTAACAACTTTCTCCTTCTCCAAATGGTCACTTTGTGTCGTGGGTGTTTATTTTTTGTTTGGTTGCCCATGGATTGTATACGGAGACTAATTTATGTTGTCACCCGTAGGGCGTGGATTAGTCCAAATCCGTATCTTTCTTAGATTTGGGTTTGGGGGGTTGGGTTTAAGGATACGTTAGCCTCATTTGAGACTAAAATCAACCTAAACGTGTGTTAAGGATACGTTAGTCTCATTTTAGACTAAGATCAACTTAACGGGATCGTTTAGATCCAACAAGAGAGCAATTGGGCTTTATTGTTTAGTTTAGTGACATTGCGGTCGATTAGTTTAAAGATATCGCGGTCGATTGTTAGTTTAAAGACATCGCGGTCGAGGTTAAGGACATCATAGTCCGTGAGTTTAGGGACCCCACAGTCCAATGTTAGTTTAAAGACATCGCGGTCGACGTTAAGGACATCATAGTCCATCGGTTTAAGGACCCCACAATCCAATGTTAGTTTAAAGACATCACGGTCGATTGTTAGTTTAAAGACATCGTGGTCGAGGTTAAGGACATCATAGTCTATGAGTTTAAGGGCCTCACAGTCCGATGTTAGTTTAAAGACATCACGGTCGAGGTTAAGGACATCATAGTCCATAGGTTTAAGGACCCCACGGTCCAATGTTAGTTTAAAGACATCGCGATCGAGGTTAAGGACATCATAGTCCATGGGTTTAAGGAAGACATCACGGTCGAGATTAAGGACATCATAGTCCATGGGTTTAAGGAAGACATCACGGTCGAGATTAAGGACATCATAGTCCATGGGTTTAAGGACCCCACAGTCCATAGTTTAGAGATGTCATAGTCTGTGAAATGTGTGGTTGTCGGGACTCGTCACCTCTCTGAAGACGTTGAAGGATTACAACGACAAATATCAGAGAAGTGAAGAGATGTACCCTCAAACCAAGGTGGATTAAGTGATCTGTAGTCCAATTTGGAACTGAGATCAATTAATTATATTATGAGCACATTAGCTCAGTTAAGTCTGAATTGAGGACTTATGGCCAACTTGGGCTAAGTCCAATTAAGTTTGAAATATTGGCCCTTTGTTGGACCATTAGACACTTGTCTGGGTTCAGCCCCTCATCACTTAGCAATGCTAAACAAGAGTTTGAGGGTTTTGATAACATTTTTATCTTTGACTGAGTATTAATCATTATAGTTCTAAATTTTTCTCAATTTTGAGATTTATTTGAAGGGGAGGCTTTTGCCTCTGGGAACTTAGCCAATTTGTCTAAAAATAGTGTTAAACACTAGAGAACAACAGTGTTAAACACTGGAAATAAAACTCTCAAATTAGTCTTAAACACTAGAAGACAATAGTGTTAAACACTGGAAATAAAGTGCTCAAAGTAGTGTTAAACACTAGAAATAAGATTCTCAAATTAGTGTTAAACACTAGAAGTAAAAGGTCACGTGGGGACACGTGAGGGTACCCAAAGGTGGGGCCAGATCTCCTTACTTTGTTCTGCAAATAAGTGTTAAAAACTTTTGATCTTTTGACCATTACGTGTTGGCACGTGATGGAGCTTTGCGCGTTAATTATTCAAGCATTTATCAAGGGGTCACGTGGTAACACGTGAGAGTGCCCAAGTTAGAGTTTGCCCTTGCTTTTTTTCTTATTGTTTAGGAGGTCACGTAAGAGCACGTGAGGCATTGCCTCAACAATTTTTCTTCTTATTTTTTTGGGGATCTATTAGGGGTCACATGGGGACACGTGATGGAGATCTTTTGAGTTCTCTATTATTTTTAAGAATTAAATTCTCTGTAGAGTTAAACCCTAATTATGTTTTAGAGGAATTAAATTCCCATGTATATGAAAGAATTAAATTCTTATATAGGGTTAAACCCTAATTTCATTTTAGGAGAAATCAAGTTCCTGTAAATTTGAGAGAATTAAATTCTCAATTAGGGTTAAACCCTAGTGTTGTCCATCTTGAAGGAATTAAATTCCTATAATTTTAGGAGAATTAAATTCTCATATAGGGTTAAACCGTAGTTTTATCTTGAAGGAATTGAATTCCTGTGAATTTGGGAGAACTAAATTCTCATAACTCAATCCTCCCTCTAAGTCTTGGATCTGCATGGCAAAATCTCAACCCGATGAGAATTAAATTCTCAATCTATTGGGAGATTTGCTTCTGCAGATCTTTAACCAGAGGAAGAACTAAGTTCTTTTGCAGAAGAGTTAAACTCTTAGATTTGAGAATTAAATTCTCTTTTTTTAAAGTTTTAATCCTTTTTCCCTTTCTCACCTAGGGTTTCTTTCTTGAGAATTGAATTCTCCTTTCTTTTCTCTCTGCTGTTTGCCTTTTGGAAATTTCAAGATCCCAAAATTCTATCTCTCAAAATTCTATATCTTTCTTCTTCTCTTGGTTCCTATTTATAGGAGAATGAAAAGAATCAATTTGTTTAGTAAATCTCTCTTTGAAAGATTTTGTTTGTTTTCATAATTAATATGATCCTTTAGATCACTCAGTGAATTTTATTCACCGTTGGATTTTTAATCCAAAAGATATTTTGTTTGTTATTTTTGGTGAGATTTAGGGAAATCTTTCCTTGTCTAAAATCTTTCCAGAAATTGGTGATTTTTAATCACCCTTAAATTTTTAATTCAACGGTTCCTTATAATTTTTTTCGTTTGGAAAGATTTAGAGAAATTTAGAATTTAATTTTATTTAGTTATAAGGCTTTCAAAGCCTGTCACGTGCTGGCATGTGACCTTTGGTCACGTGTGAGCATGTGACCCCCCATTGGGTCCTCCTTCAGCCGTTTGTTTTCATTTCTGTTTGATGAGAATTTAACCATCACGTGTCAACACATGACCATTGGTCACGTGTGAGCACGTGATACCTCATTGATATAATTCCTGATTTTTAATCAGGGAACAGTTTCGTCTTCAAAGATTGGGTCGAAAAGCAATACAAGGCAGGAGAAATAGAACTGTCTAAAGGCGTGTTAACAAACAGTCCAGCTGCAACTGCCAATTTCATACAAATGGAGACCGAAGTTCTTCATGAAACTGATTCTCTCAGACATCTTCCTTTCTCTGAAAACAATTGACCACCATGTCATTAAACTGGGAATAGTAGACCTCGAAGTCGTTAAACTGGGAATGTAAAAAAAAATTGATAATAATATATATGTAAATAAACAAAAAATGTGTAAATAAAAGAACAATAAAGAAAAGCTGAAATGATGGGGCAAATCGCAATAAAAATCAGCAAGTAAAAATAAAGATGAAAATAAACAGCCGAAATGATGGGGCAACCGCGAATAAATAACCGAAATGATAGGGCAATTGTGACCTTCGCGATAAGAAAAGCTGAAATGATAGAGCTATCGCGGTACAACGAAAAGAAAACGAAACAAAAAAAACCGAAACAACGGCGAATGATGAGTCGCCCCTGGTACCATATTCCAGTGCAGCAATGCAGACGCCAACCAAAATCCAATTTCTCAAAATTCTCCCGGCCCTACGGTTAGTCCCCAAATTGACTGCCGTATACAATCCACGGGCTTAAATAATTCTCATCATACCCATGCCCCACCGCAATCACCAGTCCCGCGGTTGGTCTCCGCCCTTGAAATTATGCTCCATTGGAAAGACCCACTCATGTGTCCTCACGATGCATGAGGAGAACAAACTTTCGTGGGATCCTTACGACTCACCAAGGAAAAACACACTTGGGGGTCCTCACAACTCCCAAGGAGAAAACACACCTACGGGATCCTTATGACTCGTAGGGAATGCTTTTATGGGACCCTCACGGCCCATAAAATTGAAAAGCCTTAGGTGATAGGGATCTAAACCTGTCTCCTAAGCTATCGCTCACCAATCCCCAAGTGGCGAATGATGAGTCGTTCCTGGTACCATATTTCAGTGCAGCGATGCAGACGCCAACCAAGTTCCAAATCCCATACCCCAACGGCGAATGATGAGTCGCTCCTAGTACCATATTCCAGTGCAGCGATGCAGATACCAACAAAGTCCCGAAATTTGTCCGGCCCTACGGTGTGGATCATACATCCTGTAAAACCCTATACAATCCACAGGCATAAAACGATCCCAATCTCTCCCAAGTCCTACCGGCGAGACCACATTCAAAGTCACACCGGCGGTGAAAATTCAAAAAAAAAGGGCATGTCTACAAGCAAAATGGGCATGGATGAAAACCCGAAAGGGCTCCGTGAGTAAAAACAGCAGGACTGCCTGCGAGTTTGTGAAAACTCGAAAGGGCGCAAACTTGTGAAAAAGAGATGAAATGCACTCAAAAAGTCCTCTCGACTTTGTGAGGAGAAAATTCCGCGTGAGATCCTTACGACTCACAAAGAGCAACACACTTAGGAGTCCCCACGACTCCTAAGGAGAAAATACGCCTACGGGATCCTTACGACCCGTAGGGAGAAAATGCTTTGTGAGACCCTTACAGCTCACAAAATTGAAAAGTCTTAGGTGATAGGGACCTAAAACCTGTCTCCTAAGCTATTGCTTCCTGATAAGCAAGCGCAAATGATGATTCGCTCCTGGTACCATATTCCAGTGTAGTGATACTGATGCCAAGCGAAAACCAATTCCCAAATCCTCCCGGAGCAAATGATGAGTTGCTCCTGGCATTATTCCAGTGTAGCAATACAGATGCCAAACCAAAACCAATTCCTAAATCCTCTCATGACAAATGATGATTCGCTTCTGGTACCATATTCCAGTATGGCGATGCTGATGTTAACCCAAATAAAATCAAACTAACAACCTCTGCAGCGGAATCATGCTCCGTCCCAGAATTTACCCTTGCCAAAATCATGCTTCGCCTCGGGATATCTACCTTCCCTGTCGAAATTATGCTTCGCCTCGGAATCAAGTCAACCAGCAAGCTCTACGTCAAAATCATGCTTCGTCTTAGAATGTACCCCGTATCGGAATCATACTTCGCCTCGGAGTACCTGCATTCCCTGTCGGAATTATACTTCGCCTGGGAATCAACCTCTGCATCGAAATTATGCTTCGGTCAGAATGTCTGCCGCTCGTCGGAATTATGCTCCGATCCTTGGAATTATGCTCCGCGCTTCGGAATGATGCTCCAATCCCCGGAATGATGCTCCGATCTTTGGAATCATGCTCCGATCCCTGGAATTATGCTCCGCGCTTCGGAATGATGCTCCGATCCCTGGAATCATGCTCCGCAATTCGGAATGATGCTCCGATCCCTGAAATCATGCTCCGCGCTTCGGAATGATGCTCCGATCCTTGGAATTATGCTCCGCACTTCGGAATGATGCTCTGATCCCTGGAATCATGCTCCGCTCTTCGGAATGATGCTCCGATCCCTGGAATCATGCTCTGCTCTTCGGAATGATGCTCCGATCTTTGGAATCATGCTCCACGCCTCGGAATGATGCTCCGATTCCTGGAATCATGCTCCGCGTTTCGGAATGATGCTCCGATCCTTGGAATCATGCTCCTCACTTCGGAATGATACTCCGATCCTTGGAATCATGCTTCGACTCTTCGGAATGATGCTCCGACCTTAGAATTATGCTTCGCAAATCGTAATGATGCTCCGATCCCTGGGAATCATGCTCCCTGAGGGATACTCCGAACCTGGAATTATGCTCCGCGAATCAGAATGATGCTCCGATCCCCGGGAATCATGCTCCCCGGGATGATGCTCCGCCCCTGGAATAATGTTCCACCTCGAAGTCCAACTTCAAGCTCCATCAATTTCATGCACACAACTCCTGCATGCGGTGTGCATTCATTGATGGGGGGCACATTGTTGGGGTCAAAATTTGAACCCCGGTTGACCAAGTCAAAATCAAGGTCAACCCCAAACCAGGTGGGCCTAAGCCCAGATCAAGCGGGCCCATGTCTAAGTCCAGCCCGCGGCCAGCCTACCCATGCCAACATAGAAATCATGTAACAAATAATTTTGATATAATTTTTTTTGAATGAATGTAAGCAAAATAGGAATCAAGCCAAATTTTTGTAAAAGCCTATGGCTTATGTGCAAAAAGAAATGGCACATGAGCCATGGGATGAGCAAAATGCCATTTTGTAAAGCCCAAGGGGTTATATGTAAATATGTAAGCCTATATAAGGCAACATGATGATGAATAAAGATATACACTTTTCATTCCCCAAAAATTAGAGCATGTGCCTCTTTCTTTCCTCAAGGTTCTAAAACCTTCTTCTTTCTTTTGAATTAAATCAAGAGTTTTACTTTTCCTTTTCCAAAACTAAATAGTTTTTCACCACAAAACCCACAAAGAGGAACTTGGATCTGCCATTAGATCTCAAAAAGGGGAGATTTTTAAGTCTCACCCCTTTCTTCCAAGATCCGGCCAAACGACAGGAAGAAGAAGGAGACCCATCTCCAGAAACCCCACTTTGGGGAAGAACTAGGGCTCAAGGGGAGAAGCCCCTTCATCAGCTTCAAAATATCCTAGGAGTTTAACTCCTCACACACACACACACACACATACACACACACAGAATAATAAGTGCTCCTTTCTGGGAGTACAACTCCCATTGCAGGGACTAAGTTCCTTTTGCCTCCCGAGCGCCCACGTGCCTGGCACGTGAGGCGCTAGCGCCCGAGCGCCCACGTGCTGACACGTGGGGCGCTAGCGCTCAAAGCGCTAGCGCCCTTGAGCTCAAAGCGCTAGCGCCCAAAGCGCAAGTGCCCGAGTGCTCACGTGGGGCGCTAGCGCTCAAAGCGTTAGCGCCCAAAGCGCTAGCGTCCGAGCGCCCACGTACTGACACGTGGGGCGCTAGCGCTTTTGTGCTCAGAGCGCTAGCGCCTGAGCGCCCACGTGCCTGGAACGTGGGGTGCTAGCGCTCAAAGCGCTTGCGCTCTTGCGCTCAGAGCGCTAGCGCCCAAAGCGCTAGCGCCCGAGCTCCCACGTGCCTGGCACGTGGGGCGCTAGCGCTTAAAGCGCTAACGCTCTTGCGCTCAAAGCGTTAGCACCCAAAGCGCTGGCGATTTTTCCCACGCATCCTTTGGATGTCCTTTCCCTTTTTTATATATATGCATATACACACTGTTAGTTATGTATATGCCCTAGAGGCCATTATTGTACATATGATGTATATTATGATGGATGCTTGGATATATACAGAGAGGACTTTCTTGCTCGTCATGATAGTATGCTATTTGGTTTCACTTTATCTTAACATGTTGACTTGTATTGGTTTACTGTCTTTCTCTCACATGTTGATAAAGCTCTTAGGATCTGTACTCGACTACTGGGATTATGATGAGATCATACTAGTGGGGCCACGGTAGTCGATGAGTACATCCTATAAATGTTCCGAGTCGAGGGTATATCGAGACAGGGCATCGATACACCAGAGTAGACTAGCGTATCGCATCTTGACCTATATGATGGGCGATGGATGATCCCATATCCATCGGTGTTTGACATTAGATATGGTGTACGGGTGCTCAGTGGAGACTGGGTACACTGGACGGACTCGCCGAGAACTCCCAGATGGTGATATACCACACGTCAGATGGCAGTTCTCCAGTGGCACTGGTACAGGGTAGTCTGTAGACCCGAGATCGTCATAGAGTCTTCTGTGATTCCCACTGTGCTTTGATTTCCACCTTACCACGTCCAAGAGGGCGTGCAAAACGGTGGCTTTTGGGTACAGTCCCGAATCACATGGAGGCAATGAGCGATAGGAGGGGATTCGTCTCTCCCGGTATAGGGAGTTGATGTTGTGCTGTGTTCGATTGGCTATAACTGGAAGTCCCTGGCCAGGACTGATATAGAGATATACTGGTAAGTGTTACCAGTAGTTTCTCGATCTGTTATGAGCCTCACATTGACACGACATATCGGTTACTGGGGTCTGACGTATACCACCCCTAGACTTGATATGTGACATATCAGACGAACAGACTGGACTGTACGGGAGTGTTACTGATTGGATTCACAGGAGAACGGACAGGCTAGCTTGTTGATCTTCTGATCGCTCAATACCTGGGTGGCTGTTACGTTTAGCTGACCGCTTGCAGCTTGTGGGTGTTTGATATGATCATCACCTGCTACCGGCGTATTGACGATTCTTTAGAGTCTTACACAGAGGTTTCTTGGCTCAGGCAAAACGGAGTAGAGGCACATATGTGATATGTGCAGGACCGAGGATAATGCGATATGAGATACCGTATTATATTCTCGCGATATTTAGATATGAACCGGGACATCGGATCAAGTGTTGATTCGATGAATCGGTACATGATATATTAGTCGGTTATATTCGATATAGCCGGATCGTCGGATCAAGTGTTGATTCGATGATTTAATGTATAATGATATATATGATATATTGTATTACATTATCTAATATTGGCTCGCTTTATTATTTCATTTTCTCACCGGATTAATACATAGATATATATGCGATATATGTTAATTGTATTATTTTCTGTTGTTGCAAATATATAATATATATGTGATATATATTATTGTGACATGATATGATTTATTATGAAACATGTTTAGAGATGATAAAAAGGGATTAAGGTTAGCTTCTTCTTGCACCATTTAGAAGCTTTACTTTTGTCTTGGTTAAGATATTATGGTTGATATTTATCCATGATTCATTTCTAACCTAACCAAACCCTAGCTCTAGTTTATTCTCTACAAAGGTTAAGCCTCTCATCCTTGACCATGGTTCTATAATTAATCATATATTCTTATCTACTATTCATCACAAAAGAAATTATCTCATTATTCTTCATCTTCTTCTCTCTTGAGTTTTTGAGTGAGCTCACTTGTGATTTCTTTTGTGATGATTTCTTGTGAGAAAATGATATAAAAAGAAAGCATAAACACTACTCCATCATCCTCATCTAATCTAGCCCATTAGATTAGGGTGTTCACCTCATTAGAGTGAGTGAGCTTGAGCTATTGCAACTTCGACGTAGATCATCGGAGAAAAGGAATACGACAAGCTTTCATGGATCGTTCGAGTCGTGGAGCCTCTCTTGAGTCCGGGAGATCATGGATCGCGGCGAAGGGACTTCTACTCGGAGCTTGTGAAGCGAAGGAGCGGACTACAAAGGTTGTAATCCCTCACACTTAGTAGTAAAGATGTTTACTTGCATGTTAAACCCTAATAATCTAGCAAAGATCCCGGGGTTGGGTTGTTCGGCACGTCTAAAATTTAATTCGGGCATGTTTGATGCCTTATGAGCCTTCACAAGAGTGCCTAGGAACCCTACAGTGGTATCAGAGCCTAGCTAGAGCATTAGGCGATGTGTTAACAAAGTTAAAACTCCGAATGAACCCGAACATGTCGAAATCAACCCCTCTATGTACATTTTTTAAAATCTGTGATTTTTCGGAATTAAAAATACCTAAAAAAATCAGCAGGTAAATATAAACATTACTGTAGAAAACGAGCCCATGAACAGTAATATCCACCGCGGAACCGCGGCCGTATCCCTCTTGGGCCGCGGATCCGCGGCCGTACTGTAGCAATGGGCTTTGGGCTTTCTACAGTAATGTCTACTTATGTGATTATATTTTCAGGGTATTTTTTATTCTGACTGAAGTGTTGAATATTCTGGGGTTTATTTTCTAATCGTAGATTTGATCGGAATATTTAAATTCGTTATTTTTTCCGGATATTTAGAAACTGTTAAAATGTTCGAACGGATATCATTAACTCAATTTTTCCCGGCACGAAAAACATTCAAGTGTTGAATTTTTCTCGGGTTTAAATCTTTCGGAAAAACGTGCATGTGACGCGATGGACCCTCTAGAAGACAACAAACCTTAACTCGATTATATGACCGTCTTGATCCGCCTTTTGAACCTTCGGGTTTGGGGCAGTACGGCGTGCCACATGTGAGGCGTTGACTTGACCCTTCTACGGCTGGACCATTGCTACTGTGACGTATTCTGGAACTTTTGAACTCCGCTCAAGTGTTGAGCTATTTAGGAAATTTTGGGTATTTGATTATCTGTTCGAATAGTTTAATACTGTCTATTTATCTGGAATGTGATACAATATGTGGAATTCATAGAGTTAGGCATGAAATGCGAAGTATGTGATATTTCAGATTTACTATGTCTAAAGTGATTGTGGATTCCAAATATTGTAGTTTTACAATTTCTTTTCTGTGACCGTAAGTGTAGTATGTAGTTGTATTGCCGGTTTTCGTTGCTATACGACAACGACGATCGGTGTATGCATACTTACTTACGTTGATGATATGTGATATTATGTGTTGCTGTGATATGTTATATTGGATCGTCGTGTTCTGAATAGCCGGGGTTTTTATGTGAGATGAGGGTTTTTATTTTCATTCATGTAAAATTCATTTGTATGTAATATTCTTTTATTGGGGCACTTCCGGGATGAGGTTGATGTCATATTTGTATATTATTTACTTTTCCGCATTAGGTAGACCCAAGGAGGGGAGCACAAGTAACCGGGTTCTAGGGTCCAGTGGGAGGCCATCTCAAGGAGTCGAGACCGGGTCTCCTAACCCTAGAATTGGCAGTGTTACTTGCCGCTCTCGTAGGGGTCTAGGGATGTGGGTTTGGCTATTCATCACGACCGTGGAATCCGTGTTTTATACAGGCTCATATTGAAAACACGGACGTCCTAGTATATCCAATATTTCATATATGTTCTTCTGCTGCAATGTTCTGTGATGAGATCATATTACTGCCTGAGACGAATGCTTATACTATATATATATATGCTGATATATAAATATTACTGCTTTCGTTTCTTCTGTGATGCTTAGGAAGCATAAGCTGATGGGATTTTATTAATGAGATTAATAAAAAGAAAAGAAACCTAAAAGATGATGTAGAATCAAAAAGTCTTGCTTTGCATAGCGGTATATATGATATACCCTGCACCTTATTCGATGAGGAAAGAGCCGAGATCTCTTCACCGGGAGTGACCTCTTTAGCAAAACTGGCAGATGCTACAACTCTCGGTTTGTCTTTTGATTGCTTTTAGAGTTTTGCTTTGCATAGTGGTATATATGATATACCCTGCACCTTATTCGATGGGGAAAGAGCCGAGATCCCTTCACCGGGAGTGACCTTTTTAGCAAAACTGATGAAAGCCTCAAAATCACTCCATTTCAAAATTTCACTTGATTCTACAAGGATATCAAGTTCATTACGCTCATGGTTTTCTGAAAAACCTGCGTAGCCCTCCATCATTTCAGATAAGTACTGCTTAGTATTCGTGCTGCGGTAGTTCGGCCTCCGTCAAGGCGTAGTGTACGGTAGCTAACTAGTGCTTATCTGCTAGCATATGATGCGATTGGATTAGGGTATTCGTACGGCGTTGTTTGGCCTCCGTCAAGGATCGTACGGGTGGGTTTAATTCAATCAAGAAATGACGGGTTGAACTTGACTAGCGCCCTATGGGTAGTTTGGCCTCCGTCAAGGTCATGGGACGCTAGGGGCAAAAGCATTATCGGGAATTTCAAGTGTTGAAATTTGCAATGAGATTGCATACCTCCTATGAGATAGTTGGATCCCGATACCCACTGCGAGTAAGAGTTACTCCTGGGAGAGTTTTACACAGGACAATTAGCCGATCAAGTAGGTGTCTAGAAAAGTATTAACGGGTTACGCCTCTGGGAAAACGAGGTTTACTTTAATTAGGTCCGTGCGAAAGCACGGGGAACCTCCCTCAAGTACCGACACTGATCTGGCTGAAAGATTGACGAAATTGTAGGGTGTAATTAATCCCGGCTAATCTTACCTTTTAGGGTTTGAAGGTAGATTTGATAAAAACAGTGGGAGACATCCTGATTAGATAAGATAATAACCAATCTAATCTTGCAAGAGCATACGCTAAAGTGTTTTCTTCTCTCTCTCTCCAGGTAGCGACCATGTCAGGCCATAATCAAGATAATAATATGGATGTATTGACTGAACCCGCTTATTATACTGAGCAGGGAAACGTTGGACCCGTTCTTTCTTATAAAAGTTATAAGACTGAACAGAGAATATGAGAATATCTAGATTCTCAAGCCGCCCAAAAGAACATGCATATTGATGCATGTTCTTCAGGTGTGTTAGTTATTGAGAACTGTTTCTCAGTTCACCCTACCTCCTGGGTCTTAGATACCGGATCAAGATCCCACATATGTAAAATGTTACATGGGCTACGTAAAGGTAGAGAACTGGGAAAAGGTGATCATTCCGTTCAAGTAGGGAATGGGGCAAATGTTGCAGCCAAAGCAGTTGGCGAATATCACCTAGTATTACCAAGTGGTGATACACCGATTCTGAATGAGTGCTATTATATACCGAACATGATGTGCAATATTATATCAGTTTCTTTATTAAGTAAAGAAGGATATAATTTTGTAGTACAGGATAATGTTATGAACATATTCCTAAATCAAAAGTTGATTGCATCAGGCTCGTTACATAATGGCATATTCATTCTAAATCAAAATACAGTCCTCAATATACAAAACACACACAAGAGGAAGAGTTCAGAAATGAACGAATCCTTCTTGTGGTATTGTAGACTTGGTCATATCAATGCGACACGACTGGCTAAGTTACATAAAGATGGATATTTGAATCAATTATCATCTTATGATACTTGCCATTCATGTCTCAAAGGAAAAATGACCAAAGCTCCGTTTAGTGGACACGGAGAAAGAGTTACGGAACTTTTAGGACTGGTACATAGTGATGTATGCGGCCCCATGTCTACACACGCCAGGAACGGTTCTTCCTACTTCATTACATTCACTGACGATCTCTCAAGATTCGGATATGTATTCCTGATGAAACACAAGTCTGAAGCTTTTGAGAAATTCAGAGAATATAAGCACGAAGTAGAGAATCAAACGGGCAAAAGTATTAAAATTCTTCGATCTGATCGAGGAGGTGAATACTTAAGCAATGAGTTCCTAGATTATCTAAAAGAGAATGAGATTCTCTCTCAGCTTACTCCTCCTTATACACCATAGCACAACGGCGTATCGGAACGAAGGAATCGCACTCTATTAGATATGGTGCGATCTATGATGAGCACTGCTAAGTTACATATTTCTTTCTGGGGATATGCACTAGAGACAGCTGCATACCTATTGAATAGAATTCCAACCAAATCAGTGCCTACCACTCCATATGAGATATGGAATGGTAAGAGACCATGTCTTAATTTTATTCAGATATGGGGTTGTCCGGCCTATGTTAAAACACAAAATCCGGACAAGCTCGAGGCAAGGTCTGTTCTATGTAAGTTTATTGGGTATTCCAAACATTCGTGAGGGTATATCTTCTACCACTCCGAGGAACAAAAGGTGTTTGTTTCTCGACATGCTACTTTCTTAGAAAAAGGTTTTCTTATGAAACAGATTAGTGGCATTGAGGTAGAACTGGAAGAAGTTCCAGCTGAACAAACTACAACAGATGATTTGGTAGAACCAGAGGATTCAGTAGTACCCGACGAACTCCGGCCTCTCCGCCGATCTAGCAGGGTTTCTCATCCGCCTGAGAGATACTACGGTTTTCTCATTGATGGTGGAAGCGAGGATTGCATCATGGAAGATGATGATCCAACTAGTTTCGAGCAGGCCATCACGAGTGGTGACTCTGTGAAATGGCTGGATGCAATGCGATCTGAGATGGAATCCATGTACACCAATAAAGTATGGACTTTAGAAAATGCTCCTGAAGTGGTAAAACCCATTGGGAGCAAGTGGATTTTTAAAAAGAAATTTGGTGTAGATGGAAAAGTTGAGACTTTCAAAGCTAGACTTATAGCAAAGGGTTTTCGTCAACGACCAGGTGTGGATTATGACGAAACCTTTTCTCCTGTGGCTATGCTTAAGTCCATCCGGATCTTACTTGCCATTGCTGCATACCATGACTACGAAATCTGGCAAATGGATATCAAGACCGCCTTTCTAAACGGTGATTTGGAAGAGTGCGTGTACATGACTCAGCCAGAGGGCTTCGTAGATAGTGGGAGCAGCGGAAAGGTGTGCAAGCTGCTTAAATCCATTTATGGATTAAAGCAAGTATCGCGCAGTTGGAACATCTGTTTTGATGTTGTAGTCAAAGAGTTTGACTTCGTCAAAAATATAGATGAACCTTGTATCTATAAGAAGGTAGCAGAGAGTAAGGTTGTCTTCCTCGTATTGTACGTGGATGACATACTCTTGATAGGAAATGATATTCCTATGCTGCAATCAGTCAAGCTCTTCTTATCACAAAGATTCTCAATGAAAGATCTAGGTGATGCCTTTTGCATATTGGGGATTATGATCTATAGAGATAGATCCAAAAGGATACTGGGATTGTCCCAATCCAGGTACATTGACGCCATACTAAAAAGGTTTAGTATGGAAGAATCCAAGCATGGGAACCAACCCACGATCTCTGGACTCACTCTCTCCAAAGAGATGTCTCCCAAGACTGATTTGGAGAGAGCTCGCATGCAAGGGATACCCTATGCTTCTGTAGTAGGCTCTATCATGTATGCGATGCTATGTACCAGACCCGATGTAGCATACTCACTAAGTGTAGTGAGTCGGTATCAAGCATATCCTGGAGAGAATCACTGGACAGCTGTGAAGAACATTCTCAAGTACTTGCGAAGGATTAGAGACATGTTCTTGGTGTATGGTAACGGAGAACTCCGGGTGGATTCCTTTACCGATTCCAGCTTCCAAAGTGATAAGGACGACTCTAAGTCACACTCGGGTTTTGTCTTTACCCTCAATGGAGGGGCGGTATGTTGGAAGAGTTCCAAACAGGATACCGTTGCAGACTCGACGATGGAGGCTGAATACATCGCTGCCAACGATGCTGCCAAAGAGGCTGTCTGGATGAAGAAGTTCATTAGTGAACTTGGTGTGGTTCCATCCATTGAGCATCCAATACCTCTGTATTGCGATAATAATGGAGCTGTGGCTTTGGCCAAGGAACCCAGGCCCATCAGAAGTCCAGACATATTCTGAGGCGGTATCACCTGATCAGGAAGATAGTTGATCGCCGGGAGATCGAGGTCAGGAGAGTAGATACGAAGGACAACACTGCGGATCAACTCACGAAGGCCATTCCCCAGATACAGCTTGAGAGATTATTCAGGATGCTAGGTATGAGATACTACAGCAGCTGGCCTTAGTGTAAGTGGGAGATTGTTAGTTATGTATATGCCCTAGAGGCTATTGTTGTACATATGATGTATATTATGATGGATGCTTGGATATATAAAGAGAGGACTTTCTTGCTCGTCATGATAGTATGCTATTTGGTTTCACTTTATCTTAACATGTTGACTTGTATTGGTTTACTGTCTTTCTCTCACATGTTGATAAAACTCTTAGGATCTGTACACGACTACTGGGATTATGATGAGATCATACTAGTGGGGCCACGGTAGTCGATGAGTACATCCTATAAATGTTCCTAGTCGAGGGCATATCGAGACAGGGCATCGATACACCAGAGTAGACTAGCGTATACGCATCTTGACCCATATGATGGGCGATGGATGATCCCATATCCATCGGTGTTTGACATCAGAGATGGTGTACGGGTGCTCAGTGGAGACTGGGTACACTGGACGGACTCGCCGAGAACTCCGAAATGGTGATATACCACACGTCAGATGGCAGTTCTCCGGTGACATTGGTACAGGGTAGACTGTAGACCCGAGATCGTCATAGAGTCTTCTGTGATTCCCACTGTGCTTTGATTTCCACCTTACCACGTCCAAGAGGGCGTGCAAAACGGTGGCTTTTGGGTACAGTCCCGAATCACATGGAGGCAATGAGCGATAGGAGGGGATTCGTCTCTCCCTGTATAGGGAGTTGATGTTGTGCTGTGTTCGATTGGCTATAACTGGAAGTCCCTGGCCAGGGCTGATATAGAGATATACTGGTAAGTGTTACCAGTAGTTTCTTGACCTGTTATGAGCCTCACATCGACACGACTTATCGGTTACTGGGGTCTGACGTATACCACCCCTAGACTTGATATGCGACATATCAGACGAACAGACCGGACTGTACGGGAGTGTTACTGATTGGATTCACAGGAGAACGGACAGTCTAGCTTGTTGATCTTCTGATCGCTCAATACCTGGATGGCTGTTACGTTTAGCTGACCGCTTGCAGCTTGTGGGTGTTTGATATGATCATCACCTGCTACCGGCGTATTGACGATTCTTTAGAGTCCTACACAGAGGTTTCTTGGCTCAGGCAAAACGGAGTAGAGGCACATATGTGATATGTGCAGGACCGAGGATAATGCGATATGAGATACCGTATTATATTCTCGCGATATTTAGATATGAACCGGGACATCGGATCAAGTGTTGATTCGATGAATCTGTACATGATATATTAGTCGGTTATATTCGATATAGCTGGATCGTCGGATCAAGTGTTGATTCGATGATTTAATGTATAATGATATATATGATATATTGTATTACATTATCTAATATTGGCTCGCTTTATTATTTCATTTTCTCACCGGATTAATACATTGATATATATGCGATATATGTTAATTGTATTATTTTCTATTGTTGCAAATATATAATATATATGTGATATATATTATTGTGACATGATATGATTTATTATGAAACATGTTTAGAGATGATAAAAAGGGATTAGGGTTAGCTTCTTCTTGCACCATCTAGAAGCTTTACTTTTGTCTTGGTTAAGATATTATGGTTGATATTTATCCATGACTCATTTCTAACCTAACCAAACCCTAGCCCTAGTTTATTCTCTACAAAGGTTAAGCCTCTCATCCTTGACCATGGTTCTATAATAAATCATATATTCTTATCTACTATTCATCACAAAAGAAATTATCTCATTATTCTTCATCTTCTTCTCTCTTGAGTTTTTGAGTGAGCTCACTTGTGATTTCTTTTGTGATGATTTCTTGTGAGAAAATGATATAAAAAGAAAGCATAAACACTACTCCATCATCCTCATCTAATCTAGCCCATTAGATTAGGGTGTTCACCTCATTAGAGTGAGTGAGCTTGAGCTATTGCAACTTTGACGTAGATCATCGGAGAAAAGGAATACGACAAGCTTTCATGGATCGTTCGAGTCGTGGAGCCTCTCTTGAGTCCGGGAGATCATGGATCGCGGCGAAGGGACTTCTACTCGGAGCTTGTGAAGCGAAGGAGCGGACTACAAAGGTTGTAATCCCTCACACTTAGTAGTAAAGATGTTTACTTGCATGTTAAACCCTAATAATCTAGCAAAGATCCCGGGTTTGGGTTGTTCGGCATGTCTAAAATTTAATTCGGGCATGTTTGATGCATTATAAGCCTTCACAAGAGTGCCTAGGAACCCTACACACACACACACACACTCTACAACAATGTCCCTCTCAAAAAAATTTGGGCCGGGGTGCTGCCCCGCACCCCGCAAGGGGGCTGCTAGCCCCCTTGACCCCCTGCCCGCTATCCGGGTAGCAGAACCCCCTTAAAAACTCTGCGTGGCTCCTGATATATCCAAGCCCCCTCTAAAACAAAACACACGTACGCTGCATATTGAGTTCGCATGACCAGTTTAACCCGTCAATCGGAGGTTCCCTCGCTCCAAAGACGAGGGGTAATTAACGGCAGCTTAGTCCGCGGCTGCCGGAGATTCAGATCCCCATAATCATTAAACCCCGACCTACCCTAGGCAGGAGAAATCTGTAGTACGCCTGAAAAGCGCGCGCATATTCCCATCTCAATGGGGTGACGAAAAACACCCTATAAGTGCAATCGTGTTGCCTACGAAAATGCGCTATTAGGTTTTTCTTTCTTTTTCTCCTTCTCTTGAATAACTAGTTTGCTCGGGATGATCAAAGTTAAGTTTGGGGGTATTTGTTCAGTTGATAAAATTGCATTTTTAATATGATATTTTCCTTACCATTTTTATATAATAAATGGTGTTTATTATAAATATGACACATATGAGGGTTTATCTGTAAAAATACTATTTTCATGTGCTTATATATTATGTAACAACTCCAATTTTAGTATACATAAAATTGATTTAAATTTGAAGTATACTTGGGGTATTTAATGTTGCTATTACCACTCTAAGTATTTATTTCACACAATAATTACAAGAAGGAGCTTGTAGCTCATTGGTAATACCTTGCACTGCTGAACCAAGCCACCAGAGTTCAAATCTCCTGCCCCACATTATTTTTTAATATTATTTTGTTTTAAATCCTTTAGAAGCCTAACAGTCCACACACCATAACTCCCAAAACTTGAACTGTACCTGAAAATCTAAAAATACCAGAACCTTTGTTAGTTATATTATGCCCTAGAGGCCATTACTGTACATTGGATGTATATTGTAGTGGATGCTGGGACATATATAGGGAGGACTTTCTTGCTCGACATGATAGTATGCTATCTGGTTGCTCTTTACCTTAACGTGTACATTGATTGTCTCTCTGTTACATGTTGGTAAAGCCCTTAGGATGTGTGCTTGACTACCTGGACTATGATGCGGATCCTACTAGTGGGGACATGGTAGTCCATAAGTACATCCTTCAAAGTCCCTAGTCGTGGGTGTATCGAGATGGGGCATCGATATACCAGAGTAGACTAGCGTGTACCTTCTCGACCTATACAGATGGGCGATGGATGATCCCATATCCATTGGTGTTTGACATCAGAGGAGATATGCGGGTGCTCAGTAGAGACTGGGTACACTGAACGGACTCGCCGAGAACTCCCAGATGGTATTATACCTCACGTCAGATAGCAGTTCTCTGGTGACACTGGTACAGAGTAGTCTGTTGACCCGAGATCGTCATAGAGTCTTGTGTGGTTCCCACTGTGTTTTGATTTCCATCTTACCACGTCCAAGAGGGCGTGCAAAACGGTGGTTTTTGGGTACAGTCCCGAGTCACATGGAGACAATGAGCGATAGGAGGGGATTCGTCTCTCCCGGTATAGGGAGTTGATGTTGCGCTGTGTTCGATTGGCTATAACAGGAAATCCCTGGCCAGGGTTGCTGAGATTTACTGGTAAGTGTTACCAGTAGTTTCTCGAAGTGTTATAGACATCATATCGACACGACTTATCAAGCTATTGGGGTCTGACGTTTACCACCCCTAGGCGAGATATGCGATATATCAGACGATCAGACCGGACTGTACGGTAGTGTTACTGGTTAGATTCACTGGAGTGTGAGCGGGCTTGCTCGTCGATCTTCAGATCGCTCAATACCCGGGTGGCCGTTACGTTTAGCAGACCGCTTGCGGCTTGTGGGTGTTTGATATGATCATCATCCGCTGCCGGCGTATTGACGAGTCTTTAGAGTCCTACACAGAGGTTTCCTGGCTCAAGCGAAACGAAATAGGAGCGCATATGAGATATGTGCGGGACCGAGAATAATGCGTGTATATGATACCGTATTTCATTCTCGCGATGAATGTATCGAATGGTTGTATGCGATATAACCTAGTTATCGATTCAAGCGTTGATTCGATAAGCCGATACATTGTATACTTGTCGGTTGTGTGCGACATGACCGGATCATTGAATCAAGTGTTGATTTAATGATTTAGTGCATATTTATATATTTGATATATTACTTTGCATCAACTAGTATCGGTTTACTTAAGATGTATTTTCTCACTCGGATGTGCACATTGTATATTCGATATAGTTTTGTGCATTTGATTGTATCATGTTTGATGATACATGTTTACTTGGTTAAGTGTAAAGAATTAAACCATGGTTAAGTTTATGATTAGGGTTCTCTTTTTCTTACTTATTTATTTGTTTATTTATAATTTGTAAAAGATGAGAAAAGAATGGTTGCTATTTTTGTTTTTAGTTGAAGTTTCTTGAAGCATTGACTTAGTCTTCATTCTTGTCTCATGCTTAACCCTAACCATCCAAGTTAACCATGGTCCATTCTCTACAATTAACCAAGGGTTAATATATGATAAGTATTGATTTATTTATCCAATAATTCAAGACTTATCATAAGACTTTCTTCTTCTTCTTCATCTTCTTCACATGAAGAAAGTTCACTTCATCAATGGTGATTGATGAAAATGAGTGAGAAATCCAATTCTAAAGTCTACCCACTTCCTATTTCTTCATCCTCTACCTCTTGCCAAGTAGTAGAGTGTGTTTTCTTCACAAGTTTCTTGACTTGGTGAAGTCGGAGCTTGATTTAGCGATGCCTCGATGTAGATCATCTTCGGCATGGACATCGATGACCTAGCCCGTCCATTCTCCGATGAAGCCGACGATAGAGCCCGGGACTTGTTATGGACAGCGAGGAGACTTCATTGCGGAGCTATGGAGGTGGAGAACCGGATCTACAAAGGTTGTATTTCCGTATTCCCTTAGTTAAGTGTTAACTAGTTTGCATTTTCGCCTAGACATCTAGCCGACGATCCGTAGTCTAGGGTTTCTCGGCACCGGATTTTTTGAAATTGACATGTTCGATGCCTTGTGAGACCTCATTAGGGTGCCTAGGAACCTACAGTGGTATCAGAGCCTAGCTAGAGCCTTAGGCGAAGTCCAGACGGAGTTTGAATTCCGAACGAATCCGAAACCCCAATACAAATTGCTCTCTGTACTTTTTCTGAAAACGTGGTTTTTTCCAGATTAAAAATTACCAAAAAATTCAGCAGGTAATTGCATGAGTTACTGTGAAGCACGTGATACTAACTCGACTACAGAGGCACGGAACCGCGGCCCCCACCATGGGATTCGCAGCGGTTCCGCGGCCACTTTGTTGAGTTACACCACGTGGCTTGCACAGTAATTCATGTTTTGTAATGCTGAGTCTTCTGGAAATTTTTAGTATTTATTCAAGAGTTGAATTTTCTGGGGTAGTGTTGGGACTTCGTATATTCGATTGGAGTATCAAATTTTGTCTGTGTGGCTTTCCGGATAAATTTTAGAATATGTTAAAAAGTTCGACCGGATATAAATACCCAATTTTTCCCCTGTCGGGAAATTTCCAAGTGTTGGATTTTTCCGTAGTTTAACGACGTTCTAAGTAGTGCAAGTAACTCGATGGGCCCTCTAGAAGACAACAAACCTTAACTCGATTATGTGACCGTCTTGAACTGCACTTTGAACCTTCGGGTTTGGGGCAGTACGGCGTGCCACATGTGAGGCGTTGGCTTGACCCTTCTACGGCTGGACCGTTGCTACTGAGGCACGAACTGAATGTTGTTAGACTTATTTCATGTGTTGAGCTGTATCGGGAAAACTTGGGTGTTCGATTGTTCAATCGGAAAGTTTGACATTTTCTATTTATCCGGAATGGGATACAATAATTGGAATTCACAAAAAGTTATGAGATAACTGAATGAATGTTATAAACATAGCAGTTTAGTCTCACTTGATCGGTTGCCACGGAATTTTGATGTGATCAAAATTCCGTCGCAATCACATAGCGTACGCGGATACTCGCCGGGTAAACTTAATAGACAGCCTCACTCCATAGCCCCGACCAAGTGACTGTAGGAGAACCCCGTCGCCGAAAGCATCCGTTCGGGTGCTCGCGGCAGCGGTGTTCCGCCTTGGTGCACTTCGTCGACGGCGTCGGGGGTGCGGCCGTCTACTGAAGTTTGCGACGAGCATTCGATCAGGATGTCGGGAATCTTGTTGAATTGCCCGACTTGATATTGAAAAGAGTTTTCGATTTTGAGACTAAAATACGGGGTTTATAATTGTTAGGCATGCGATGTCTAAGTAATTCATTTGGTCAGGCATGCGATGTCTGAAAAGATTGCGGATTCCAACTGTTATAGTTTTGCACTTTATTTTCTGTGACCGTAAGTGTAATATGTGATATCGCCGATTTCGTAGCTATATGTCAACGAAAATTGGGATGCGCATATTTACTTACGTTGATGACATGTGATGTTATGTGTTGCTGGATATGTTATATTGGATCGTCGTGTTTGAATAGCCGGGGGATTTTTATGTGAGATGAGTGTTTTTCATTTTCATTCATGTAAAAACTTGTATGTAATATTCTTTTATTGGGGCACTTCCAGGTTGCGGAAGTAGTCACCGTTTGTATATTATTTACTTTTCTGCACTAGGATAGACCCAAGGAGGAGGGCACAAGTAACCGGGTTCTGGAGTCCAGTGGGAGACCAACTCGAGGAGTCGAGGCCGGGTCTCCTAACTCCAGAATTGGTAGGGTTGCTTGCCGCTCTCGTAGGGGTCTAGGGGTGTGGGTTTGGCTATTCATCACGACCGTGGAATCCGTGTTTTATACTGGCTCGTATTGAAAACACGGACGTCCTAGTATATCCAATATTTCATATGTTTCTTCTGCTGCGATATCTGTGATGTGATCATGTGATGTTCTGTGATAGATACTTTATATAGTATATATGATATATTATATAGGCGTTACTTATGTTTTACACCCGCGCTAGCCCTGCCCCGCTCTGCCGTTAGTTACCTAACCTAACGGTGCACGAGGGGACATCGAGGCGAATGCGGATGGCATAAGTGTACGTCGTATTTATCTGTGATGTTTAGGTATTTAAATGATGGGACTTCATTAATGTGATTAATGAAATAAAAGAAACCTAAGATGTTGTAGAATCGAATTTCAAAATAAAACAGGTAGCTACAGTTCTTGCTTTGCACAGCGGTATATGCGATATATCCTGCACCTTATTCGATAAGGAAAGGACCGAGATCCCTTCACCGGGAGTGACTCCTTTAGCAATAACTGGCAGATGCTACACACTCGGTTTGTCTTTTGATTGCTTTTAAGTGTTTTTGCTTTGCACAGCGATATATATGATATATCCCGCACCTCATTCGACGAGGAAAGGACCGACGATCCCTTCACCGGGAGTGACTCCTTTAGCAAAACTAGAAAAGCCTCAAAAACACTCCATTTCAAAATTCATTTGATTCTACAACGATATCAAGTTCATTACGCAATAGGTTTTCAGAAAAACCTGTCGTAGCCCTCCGTCATTTCAGATAAGTTGTATATAGTATTCGTGCTGCATTTGTTGGCTTTCGTCAAGGTGCAGTGTGCGGTAGCTATATGCTGCTTATCTGCTAGCATACGATGCGATTGGATTAGGGTAGTCGTGCGGCTTTGTTGGCTTTCGTCAAGGGTCGTGCGGGTGGGTTTAATTCGATCAAGAAATGTACGGGTTGAACTTGACTAGCGGGCTATGGTTTGTTGGCTTTCGTCAAGGTCATAGCACGTTAGGGGCAAAATATTATCGGGAATTTCAAGTGGTGAAATTTGCAATGAGATTGCATACCTTCTATGAGATAGTTGGATCCCGATACCCGCTGCGAGTAAGAGTTACTCCTGGGAGAGTTTTATACATTACAATTAGCCGATCAAGTAGGTGTCTAGAAAGGTGTCAACGGGGTTACGCCTCTGGGAAAACGAGGTTTACATTAATTAGGTTTGTGCGAAAGCACGGGGGACCTCCCTCAAAGTACCGACACTGGCCTGGCTGAAAGATTGGCGAACTTGTAGTGTGTAATTAATCCCGGCTAGTCTTTCCTTTTAGGGTTTGAAGGAAGATTTGATAAAAAGCAGTGGGAGCCATCCTGATTAGATAAAATAATAACCAATCTATTCTTGCAAGAGCGCATACTGAGTGTTTTCTTCTCTCTCTCTCCTGGTAGCGACCATATCACGCCTTAATCAAGATAATAATACGGATTATTGACCGAACCCGCTTGTTATACTGAGCTGGGGAACGTTGGTCCCGCTCCAACTTATAATTGTTATAAGACAGAGCAGGAAATTTGGGAATACCAGATTTCCCGTGCCGCCCAAACGAAGAGAGTGCATGCTGATGCATCATCTTCGGGTGTGTTCATTATACAGAACTGTTTCTCAGTATCCTCCGCATCCTAGGTATATGATACCGGATCAGGATCCCAGATATGTAATCTGTTACATAGGGCTACAAAAGGGTAGAAAAACTGAGAACGGGTGATAAGTTTCATGAGACAGAAAACGGGGCAAGAGTTGCAGCCAAGTCTGTCGGTCACTGTCACCCTGTATTACCAATACATTGATTCTGAACGAATGTTATTAGATACCGAACCTGATATACCAAATCATATCACTCTCTTTGTTAGAAAAGAAAGGATATAATTTTGTATTGATGGATAATGTTTTGAACATTTCCTATATCAAAAGTTGATCGGTTCAGGCACGTTATCTAAAAGCATTGATGTTCTAAATCAAACTACAGTTCTTAGTATATGGAACACACACAAGAGGAAGAGTTCAGAAATGAACGAATCCTTCTTGAGGTATTGTAGACTAGGTCGGATCAATGCGACCCGACTGGCTAGAGTTACATAAAGATGCATATTTAAATTAGTTTGAATTTACATCTTGTGAAACTCGCCAGTCATGTCACAGAGATAAAATGACCATAGCCCTGTTTATTGGAAACAGAGAAAGAGTTAGTGAACTCTTGGGATGATACATGTTTGATGTATGTAGGTCCCCATTCTACATATGCCAAGACCGGTTCTTTGTACTTCATTACATTCTCTGATAATCTCTCGAGATTCAGACATATGTTCCTGTTGAAACACAAGTCCGAACCTTTTGAGATATTCACAGAATATAAGTTAGAAGTAGAGAACCAAAATACGGGTATAAGTATAATGTCCTTTGATGTGATCAAGGAGGAGAATACTTGAGCACGGAATTCCTGGACTATTCTAAAGGAGAATGAGATTCTCTCTCAGCATTACTCCTCCGGATACACCATACGATGGTATATCGGGGCGGAGCAGATACACCCTATTTGTTATGGTGTGCTCTATGATGAGTACAACTGAGTTACCTATTTCCTTTTGGGAGTTATGCACTTGAGAAGATGCATACCTATTGAATAGGGTTCAAATCAAATCAGTTGCCTACCGCTTCATATGTGATATGGAAAGGGAAGAGCCCATATCTTAAGTTGGTTAAGATTTGGGGTTGTCCGGGCTATGTCTAAAAGCAAAATCCGGACAAGCTCGAGGCAAGGATTGTTATGTAGAACTGGAAATGTTCCAGCTATACAAACTGCAGCTGATGATTTGAAAGAACCAAAGGATTCAATAGTTACCAATGAACCTCAGCCTCTCCGCCGATCTAGTAGGGTTCCTCACCCACCTGAGAGATACTTCGTTTTCTCTATGACAGTGGGAGCGAGGATTGCATCATGAGATGATGACCCAACTAGCTTCGAGCAGGCCATCGAGAGTAAGACTCTGTAAGAATGGCTGGATGTTTAGCGATCTGAGATGGAATCCTTATACACCAACAAAGTATGGACTTTGGTTGCTATATCTGAAGGGTTAAATCCCCATCAGGAGCAAGTATATCTTGAGAAGATTACTTGGTGTACATGGAAAAGTTGAGACTTTCAAAGCTAGACTTGTTAAAGGTTTGCATCATTGATCAGGTAAGGATTATGTTGAAACCTTTTCTAAGGATCTATGCTTAAGTCCATCCAGATCCTACTTACCACGGCTACATACCATGACTACGATATCTGGCGGTTGGGTGCCATGACATCTTTTCTAAATGATGTTTTAGAAGAGAACGTCTGTAAGTACACAGCCAGAGGGCTTCGTAAACAGTGGGAGCAGCGGAAACGTGTGCAAGATGTTTTATCTGATAAAGCAGGCATCGCGGAGTTGGAACGTCTGTTTTGATGTGTTAGTCAAAGAGTTTGACATCATCAAAATGGTAGATGAACCTTGTATAAACAAATAGGTAGTCGGGAGTATGGTGGCGATCCTCGTAGAGTACGTGGATGACATACTCTTGATAGGGAAGGAGTTTCCTATGCTACGCTCGATCAATCTCCGCTTATCACAAAGATTCTCCACGTAGGATCAAGATGATACCTACTAAATCCTGGATTTTGGATCTATGAGATAGATCTAAATGGATGTTAGGATTCTCACTAGTTGTAGTAAGATGGTATCAATCGATCCTGGGGAGAATCACTGGAAGGGTTCCAGGGTGATAAAGACGACTGAGTGTCAGTCACAGACATTGTCTTTACCCTTAGTAAATGGACGGTATGTTGGAAGAGTTCCAAGCTAGATACCGTGACATACTAGACGATAAAGGCTGGATACATCGCTACATAAGATGCTACCCTAGAGGCTGTTTGGGTGTATATTGGTTCATGAGATGAACTACGTTCCAACCATTGTGAGACAATGGAGTTGTGGCTTATGCCAAGGAACGTCGGTCCCATCAGTGATCCAGACATATTCTGAGGCAGCATCACCTGATCATGGAGATAGTTGATCTCCAGGGGATCGAGGTAAGGAGAGTAGACTCAGAGGACAACACAGCGGATCCACTCACAAAGGCCTGTTCCCAAAGAGAGACTTTTATGGGATGGTTGAGTATGAGATACTACAACCACTGCTACAGATGGCCCTAGTGCAAGTGGGAGATTGTTAGTTATATGTATGCCCTAGAGGCCATTACTGTACATTGGATGTATATTGTAGTGGATGCTGGGACATATATAGGGAGGACTTTCTTGCTCGACATGATAGTAGGCTATCTGGTTGCTCTTTACCTTAACGTGTACATTGATTGTCTCTCTGTTACATGTTGGTAAAGCCCTTAGGATGTGTGCTTGACTACCTGGACTATGATGCGGATCATACTAGTGGGGACATGGTAGTCCATAAGTACATCCTTCAAAGTCCCTAGTCGTGGGTGTATCGAGATGGGGCATCGATATACCAGAGTAGACTAGCGTGTACCTTCTCGACCCATACAGATGGACGATGGATGATCCCATATCCATTGGTGTTTGACATCAGAGGAGATATGCGGGTGCTCAGTAGAGACTGGGTACACTGGACGGACTCGCCGAGAACTCCCAGATGGTATTATACCTTATGTCAGATGGCAGTTCTCTGGTGACACTGGTACAGAGTAGTCTGTTGACCCGAGATCGTCATAGAGTCTTGTATGGTTTCCACTGTGCTTTGATTTCCATCTTACCACGTCCAAGAGGGCGTGCAAAACGGTGGTTTTTGGGTACAGTCCCGAGTCACATGGAGACAATGAGCGATAGGAGGGGATTCGTCTCTCCCGGTATAGGGAGTTGATGTTGCGCTGTGTTCGATTGGCTATAACAGGAAATCCCTGGCCAGGGTTGCTGAGATTTACTGGTAAGTGTTACCAGTAGTTTCTCGAAGTGTTATAGACCTCATATCGACACGACTTATCAAGCTATTGGGGTCTGACGTTTACCACCCCTAGGCGAGATATGCGACATATCAGACGATCAGACCGGACTGTACGGTAGTGTTACTGGTTGGATTCACTGAAGTGTGAGCGAGCTTGCTCGTCGATCTTCAGATCGCTCAATACCCGGGTGGCCGTTACGTTTAGCAGACCGCTTGCGGCTTGTGGGTGTTTGATATGATCATCATCCGCTGCCGGCGTATTGACGAGTCTTTAGAGTCCTACACAGAGGTTTCCTGGCTCAAGCGAAACGAAATAGGAGCGCATATGAGATATGTGCGGGACCGAGAATAATGCGTGTATACGATACCGTATTTCATTCTCGCGATGAATGTATCGAATGGTTGTATGCGATATAACCTAGTTATCGATTCAAGCGTTGATTCGATAAGCCGATACATTGTATACTAGTCGGTTGTGTGCGACATGACCGGATCATTGAATCAAGTGTTGATTTAATGATTTAATGCATATTTATATATTTGATATATTACTTTGCATCAACTAGTATCGGTTTACTTAAGATGGATTTTCTCACTCGGATGTGCACATTGTATATTCGATATAGTTTTGTGCACTTGGTTGTATCATGTTTGATGATACATGTTTACTTGGTTAAGTGTAAAGAATTAAACCATGGTTAAGTTTATGATTAGGGTTCTCTTTTTCTTACTTATTTATTTGTTTATTTATAATTTGTAAAAGATGAGAAAAGAATGGTTGCTATTTTTGTTTTTAGTTGAAGTTTCTTGAAGCATTGACTTAGTCTTCATTCTTGTCTCATGCTTAACCCTAACCATCCAAGTTAACCATGGTCCATTCTCTACAATTAACCAAGGGTTAATATATGATAAGTATTGATTTATTTATCCAATAATTCAAGACTTATCATAAGACTTTCTTCTTCTTCTTCATCTTCTTCACATGAAGAAAGTTCACTTCATCAATGGTGATTGATGAAAATGAGTGAGAAATCCAATTCTAAAGTCTACCCACTTCCTATTTCTTCATCCTCTACCTCTTGCCAAGTAGTAGAGTGTGTTTTCTTCACAAGTTTCTTGACTTGGTGAAGTCGGAGCTTGATTTAGCGATGCCTCGACGTAGATCATCTTCGGCATGGACATCGATGACCTAGCCCGTCCATTCTCCGATGAAGCCGACGATAGAGCCCGGGACTTGTTATGGACAGCGAGGAGACTTCATTGCGGAGCTATGGAGGTGGAGAACCGGATCTACAAAGGTTGTATTTCCGTATTCCCTTAGTTAAGTGTTAACTAGTTTGCATTTTCGCCTAGACATCTAGCCGACGATCCGTAGTCTAGGGTTTCTCGGCACCGGATTTTTTGAAATTGGCATGTTCGATGCCTTGTGAGATCTTATTAGGGTGCCTAGGAACCTACAACCTTCACCTGACGACCTCCCACCTCCCGACGTCTCGACTCGGCCGGACTCGGCCGGCGGAAACCGAGTCCCCTAAATGAAAAAGTTGGCTCTTCGCCTTCTCTAACCCCCTGCATACTCTAATTTATTGGATCGGTTCAAGAATGCACATTAACACCTAATTACTCCAATTTTTAATGAATTTTCTATATTTTTAATTTTTTTTTATTAAAAACCCTTCATCTACCCTAACCCTAGCCTATCCTATAAATACACCCCCTACGCTCTACCCTTTCACCCTAAAATCCTGAGCCCACTCTCTAAAAAATTTTCCAAGAGTCGTGTACTTTGAAAACAAGCTCGAGGCGAAGCTCCGACGAAATTCCGGCGGAACTTCCGGCGAACGTTTTGGGAACCACCGGAGACGAAGCAATACATTGGCGATCCCTCTAGTTCCCTCTCCCGTAATTCTCTCTTCTTTCCCTCTTTTCTATTCAAAAAAATACGAAATTACAAAATCCGACGGAATCGGAACAAATCCGATTACCGATTCGGTTTTCTATAAAATTCTACTTCTCACTAATACAATCATACTTAAACATCCTTATGTTGACTATTAAACACTAATCAAACAATTTGAACAAGTTTCATCACATGAAATGACAGCTTTTTCAAATTATCGTATTTTTCACTTAAATACCACATTGTTTCAATCCTTCATTTAACCTCATCAAACTTGCTATACATTTAAAATAAATCATGAGGTAACGACCTACCTCCTCACACACTTATATGCAATACCCCCGAGAACCTAGAATACGAGAAAACGAACATTTTCATTTAAATACCATATACTTAATAAAACTATTTCTAAAACATTTAGTTTTGATACACTTTTTAAAAAAGTACCACTTATTAGGAAAATACGATAAGTTGTGAACATCGGTCGTTTATCTAAACCTGACTTTGTGGTGTCTAGGCTAGGCAAGTGAGAAAAGTAACTTTAAAAGGCCCGTCTCACGGTGATTCGTGAGCGGATCCCTCCTTTCCTCACTTGTACTTACTTGGCCATAATTGGCAGTGAAGAGGCGATTTGAGGCATCTCACAACTTTTCGTTTAGACCATTTAAAAATAGTCTAGTTGACTAGGAGACCCTAAAACATAGAATACGGAAAATTGATATTTCTACAAATAAATACCACTTACTTTATAAAACCGTTTTCTAAAGGATTTAGTACAATCTTTGCAAAGCGCCGCTACAACCCATTTTGGGGAATCCGTTCGGAATGGTGCGGTTTATCGCACATCCTCGGACTTAGTAGTGCGAGATTCAAACCTCCGCAAGGAGCATTCGGTCTCGAAAGATTTAAGATACGACATCTTAAGAAAATGAGATTGTTAGAATATAAAATATTTATTAAAATTATTTTTGTATAAATATATTTATATTTATCATTAAAATATCTATTTTGTTATAATATAAATATTCCACCTGTTCCCCGCCGAATACAGAGACGCGACCGCGTAGGTCCGTCTTGCCTGAAATTCGGGACAGATTCTAATTGGTGCTATCCGTCCACCTCTCCGAAGATACCAAGTTGATTTATGGCACCATGTATCGAAGGTTTAAACGGATGCGGCCGATGTAGCAGACTTCGTCAGATTCCCCCTCGCTTGAGGGGTTTTTGATTGTGGGGACGCTCTTCCCTGCAGGCGCAAGCCCCTGCAGTTAATTACGCTACCGCATCGCGGTAACAACTTTCTCCTTCTCCGTATGGTCACTTCGTGTCGTGGGGATTTGTTTTGTGTTTGGTTGCTCGTGAATTGTATACGGAGACTAAGTTATGCTGTCGCCCATAGGGCATGGACTAGTCCAAATCCGTATCTTTCTTGAATTTGGGTTTGGGGGTTGGGTTTAAGGATACATTAGCCTCATTTGAGACTAAGACCGACTTAAACGTTTGTTAAGGATACGTTAGTCTGATTTTAGACTAAGATCAACTTAACGGGATCATTTAGATCATACAAGAGATCATTTAAGCTCTATTGTTTAGTTTAGGGACATTGCGGTCGATAATTAGTTTAAGGACATTACGGTCCGTTGTTAGTTTTAAGACATCGCGGTCGAGATTAAGGACATCATAGTCCGTGAGTTTAAGGACCTCACAGTCCGGTGTTAGTTTTAAGACATCACGGTCGAGATTAAGGACATCATAGTCCGTGAGTTTAAGGACCTCACAGTCCGATATTAGTTTTAAGACATCACGGTCAAGGTTAAGGATATCATAGTCCGTGAGTTTAAGGACCTCACAGTCCGATATTAGTTTTAAGACATCACGGTCAAGATTAAGGACATCATAGTCCATAAGTTTAAGGACCCCACAGTCTGTAGCAATGTGTGGTTGTCAGGACCCGTCACCTCTCTGACGACGTTGAGGGATTACAACGACAAATATTAGAGGAATAAAGAGATGTGCCCTCGAACCGGGTGTAAATTGATTGGAAGAGTAGGTGTGCTCAGTTCAATTTAAATTGAGGACTTATGGCCAGAATTGGGCTATGTCCAGTTAATTTTTTTTAACATTTTATTTATGTTCTTCCTGTTAGCCCTTTGTTTGGGCTCTGCCCTTTTAATCATGTATAACATTTATCAGGAACAAAGTAGTGTCCTGACAGTGCGCCACGTGGTGCATCAGGCGCTTTGCGCCAGTTAAAGAGCGTATTGCGCTAGCGCACATAAGGGTGACACGTGTCGCTTAGCGCTAAGCGCTGGTTTGTTAGCACACTGCGCTTTTAATTTATGAGGGCACTGCGCCAGTTTATGGGTGTGCCAGTGAGTGACACGTGGCGCGCTTGGCGCACAGCGCCAGTCCAAGAGCGCAGTGCGCTATTTTTAGAAGCGCAAAGCGTAAATTGTTCGGTGGTTGACATGTGGCGCGTTTTGGCGCTGTGCACCAGTCCAATAAGCACAAAGGCGCAATTCAAGAGTGCAAAGCATTGTACAGTAGCGCAAAGCACATCAGATCAAATTTAGGATCAAAGAACAAGTTTTTTTGTTCTTCAAAGAAGGCCTTGCCTCAAGATCCAAGAACCAAAGTTCTTGTTCTTATCAAAAGGCTCTGCTTTTATAGATCAAGGGATCTATTAATGAAGTAAAGTACTTCTTTATTTTAAAGATTGGATCTTTTAATCCTTTATGTTTAATCAAAGATCTTGGTCTCTCTCTCTCTTTCTTTTTTTTTTTTTTATAGATTTAAGATCTTTTTAGAAGAGAATTCTTCCTTTTATGAGATGTTTTCATCTCTATTGTTCAAGAGTCAATTGTTTTTACCTTTAAAGATGAAGAAATGATCTTCTTTCTTCAAAACCTTGCTTTCTTTCTTTTTTGAGTTCTTCTCAAAATTTGCAAAGAGTTTTTCTATCTGAGACTTGAAGTCTTGGGGCCTTTATATAGCGTCAATTGATTTGTTAAGTTGGTTGAAGAGATCTTTCTCTGATTGATTTGGGGATATTTCCCCACCGTTGGATCTTTGATCCTAGGGCTTCTGTTTTACAGAAAATAATCTTCTTATTTTAATAAAATTGGAAAGATCTTTCTAGAACAGAATTTTAATTCTGATTAATTAATAATTTATTATTATTATTAGATCTTTTGATCTAACGGTGGGGAATTCTTTTAACTCCAGTGCTGGCGCACTTGGCGCCAGCGCACCTACATTTGACATATGGCGCGTAACGCAGCGCAACTGCGCTAGCGCGCCTGTGTTTGACACGTGGCGCGCAGCGCAGAGCGCATTCGACCCGACCCACTTGCTTGAAACTGTTTGTCTTTTATTTATAGATTAGCTTGACTTGTTGCATGGACTAGTGCATCTCATTATTTAGTATATATTGGTATTTTATCTAATATCGCATCTTTTGCATATAACAATTTAAATCACGTAAAATAAATTAAAATTGCATTTCATGGCCTGCATGATACCCCTAACCCTGTGGTAGCGTCCTTGCATCGTGTTCTCGTCCCGTTCAGTGAAACGGACGTGTTTGGATGGCTACGCGCACGTACGTGCATCCGTTCTTGGGGGTATATTTTTTCTTTAACTGAGCATTCATTTTGAAATTTGGAAGTCGCATATATTTTTCATATTTTTAATCTGAATTTTTAGATCCGACCCGGGCATGTTTTGGAGTGAGTTTGTATTTGCCAAAATCTCAAACGGACTAATATTATAATATTATATTATTCCTTATTCATTCAACATTTAATTAATTAATATAATATTTCCTTAATTCTAACTATAACTGCTTTATATGATTCTTTAAACCAAAAATATATTATGTATATTTTTCAATCGATCCAAATCTTCTCTCTCTTTCCTCTCACTCTCTGATTCTCTCTATCTCTCCTCTCTTTATTTATCTCTCTCTCTCTCCCTGTATACATAAACATATATATATATTATAATCTTTTATTTTATTTTTTATTCAAAAACCCATTCTCAAAACCCACGTACTCTCTCTCTCTTCTCTCTCATCTTCTTTTTTCTTTCTCCCCGCCTCGTCCTCACGAGTATCCACGCCCGCGCCCTTCACCTCGCCGCCGATCTCCCTCGTCGGCCCTGTCACCACCCTCATCACCCTCATCACCCTTCCTCCTTCTCCTCTTCCTCCTCGCTCCAAATCCCGCCGCGACAAACCCTAGAACCTCCACTGCACACACCCCGCCTCACCGCCACCGACCACGTCGTCGTCGCCTCATCCTCATCCCGTCGCCACCACCTTCTCTCCCTCGATGCAAACTATCACCACCTCCTCAAACCGTAGATCTTTTCCCCGCACAGAACCCTAACCCAAGCCTTCGCCGCGGCTACTGCCATCGCCGTGAATCTCGCCGTCGACGACCCATCATCGTTGTCGTCGTCTCTCCCGCCTCATGTCTGTCCACAACCACAGAGAACCCACTCCTCCTCCTCTTCTTCTTCTTCTACTTCTTCTTCTCCTTCCTTCTTGTTTTTCTGACCATCGCCGGAAAACCCGCCTGCACCTTGCTGTCGATGGCTCATTATCGACGACACCCCCTCGCATCGTCTCGGATCCAGAGCACCAATCTTAGACCACAACACCTCTCTTTCTCTTCTTCTTCTTCTTCTTCTTTACTCCTTCCCTTTTCTTCTCTTGATTCACGTTTTCTGGTGACTGCCGGAGCCGTGCCACCGCCGACGATCCGGACGAACCATACCATCACTACTTCCTTGTCATGACCGTGTCGCGTCCAGATCGCGCCCAGACCATGCACCAGATCGTGTCCATATCGCGCCCAGACCGTGCACCAAATCGTTTCATATCGCGCCCAGACCGTGCACCGGATCGTGTCCAGATCGAGACCAGACCATGCACCAGATCGAGACTAGACCCAGTACCGTGTCGTGCCGTTTCGCACACCGTATCGTGTCATGTAGCACAGGCTGCCTGCATCTCGACCTTTGTTCTGAGGCAAGTGAAACTTGCTACATGCTATTTTACAGTATTCCATATTTATTTGCATATATATATATATATTTTAAATATGAAGTTTGAATTGATGCCTATATCACATTTTACCATCCGATGTCCGTTTATATCATTTTGAGTTAATTGTGAAACACACCCGGTTGCGTGATAGATTACAATGTTGTATGCCCATGCCTATATTTTATAACATAGTTCTTGGTCGCATAGCCATAGTACTCTTTAAATAGTTCATAACTGTGCAACACCCGTTTGCATCCATCTAACTTGTTTTATACATATTATTGCATCCATTTAACCCTTTTATATATATAACTGCATCTAGCGGTCTTTTAATACATGATAGTGTGATTGTAATATTCTATGTTCATGTAAGGTATGATACTTCATGTTAGAACTATAACCCTAACTCTAATTGATGACTGTACATCCATATAGTTTAGTCTGTACCTATTTGCATATCATATTATATGTTTCAGTTTGTTGTTTTATTAGTACTCATGCTTGTTCTGTATACCCATGATTATGCTAGTTTGATTATGAGCACCCACATGATATCTTGTACACCCTGACATGACTTGTTACACCTACTACCTGACTCGACATGGTACCGTGCACCTCTTGACATGTCATGACACCTTTATATATTACCTGGCTTGACCTGATGTACCATAGTCTTACCTGTTACCTGATCTTGTGTCTAATGCCAACAACCTGACCTGTTGTCCTTACGGACCGTTCCTGTTGTCTATCCAGACAAATCTGTACTTGCCTGATCCTGTGTTGGCATTAGCTCTAGATTAACTTATACATGACTTGAACACATATAACTTGGGGGTATGGGGAAATCAATGATGAAACCTGACTTGTAACTCGACAGTTGCTTGCTTATACTGATCAGTTTTAGAGGCTAGGCCAGTCTTGGGATGATGCTGCTGACATCGTTCGTCTTTACATATTTCCTGTTTTAGTGCCTAGCGGCATGTCTCGGTTTCAGCCCGAGAGTCTTAGACCGTGATCCCGGGCATGCACGGGATACTATTGAGTTACATCGATGATTCATCAAATTGATTTCAAAGACTTGAAAGTAGTTAACCCAATAGACCAGTTTAGATCACTCACTACACATTACCCCACTGTCCTCACCTATATTACTGTTATATTTGTTTTACTGTTCATACACATACATGTATGTCCTGCTACCCTGTTTATATTATTGTTTGATGTTATGACGCGCTGACGTCTGGGTTTTGCATGGCCTAGATCCTCTACCTTTGTTGTAGACTGATCAGGAGTATTGCCGCTGTTAGACCGAGTGGTGAAGATCCTGTCGGTATGCGGTTTTACTTTCCAGGTGTTTCTTTTATTGTATCTTTTGCTTCCGCATATTATCATTTCTTGACTCATTTATTCTGGCTCATGGACATGTACTAGATAGTTTAGTTTACTTTCCTGTTTCTTGATATCTCTACAGCCGTAATGTGACTGTGGAAGGATTTTTCCTATCCACAGGTAGCATGGTTGGCTATGTCACGTGCTCATCTTAGCGTACTCCGGGAAGCAGGGCGTGACATGGTTTCTTTGGTATCAGAGACATGGGATATAGGTTAATCGGGTTTGATTCTTTTGTAGTTGGGTATCGGACCCAATACACGAATCAGAATACTCGTGATTAGGAACATGTCCTGCCACCTTTTTATCGTGATTCTTGAATCATATCTTTCTCGTATCCTTTTCCTTGACGATATGCAAACAACTTTGCATCTCGGCTTGAAATATTTTTGGATTCACTATTGTTTCTTCCTGTTTCTTGATTCTGATACTAGGATTTGGGCGACTTGGGTGGAGTTATGTAATTGTACCCATGAACTGCAGCATGGTTACAATGCGGTACTCTATTTAAGTAACTTGGATTCCTGGCCTTGATTCACTTCCTTATTCCATGATCGTTATACTATCTTGCTTCTCTCGGTTTCATTGCTTACCAGTTATTGTTTCATCGCCAGTTTGAATCATGTTTACCGTGCTTAATCCTCTTCAGTATCTTGACTTCGGATGAAGTCATCTCGGTATCTTACTTGTTCTTGTTTTCCCCGCATTAGAACTATTCAATTCTGGTGCATTCCTTTGTTTGTTGTTGTCTTGGGAATGGATTTTCACGGCACTTTCCACGTTCATATTGATGGTAGAGCAAGGAAAGCAAATTTCCAGATTCCCGGACACCCGGAGTTCGTTTTGCTGGAGGAAGTAGTTTTGTCGGGCCAGTCGAGTTTAGGGCTAGGCCGACAACTGGTGTTCATTCGTCACTGGGGGTTATTAAAGATGAAGCGCCGACTATAGTTCGAGGATTCATGGACGTGTTCGAAGACATCTCGGGTTTATCGCCAAAACGAGATGTGGGGTTCGCGATTAATCTTATTCCTAGTGCAGCGCCAATCTCAAAGGCGTATTATCCAATGGCACCAGTGGAGTTGGAAGAAGTCACGAAGCAGGTTGCTGAATTACTTGAGAAGGATTGGATTCGCAGCAGTAACTCACCTCGGAGAGCTCCAGTTCTTCTAGTTAAGAAGAAAGATGGCATAAGGAGGAGGTGCATCGATTATCAAGAATTAAACCGGGTGACTATTAAGAACTAGTACCCGATCACTCGCATTGGTGAGTTATTTGAGCAGCTTAGTGGCGCGAGGGTATTCTCGAAGCTGGATTTGCGATCCGGATATCATCAGGTCCGAGTTAAGTCAGAGGATATTTGGAAGACTGCGTTCAAAACTCGGTATGGACATTACGAGTATTTGGTGATGCCCTCGGAGTAACGAATGCGCCAGCAATATTTATGGACTTGATGAACCGAATCTGTTCACCGTTCTTGGACCAGTTTATAGTGGTGTTCATCGATGATATTTTGGTCTACTTGAGGAGCAAGGAAGAGCATGTGGAACACTTGAAGATCGTACTGCCGACATTGAGGCAAGAAAGATGGTATGCAAAGATGCGCAAGTGCGAGTCTTGGCCGGAGGAAGTAAAGTTTTAGGGGCATGTCGTGTCTGGCGAAGGAATCGTTGTTGATCCCGAAAAGATTGCAGCAGTTCGAGATTGGCCCATTCCGAAGAATGTTGCGGAGATAAGAAGCTTTCTTGGACTCGCCGGGTATTACAGAAGATTTGTGGAGAACTTTGCTCGTCTGGCGGAACCGTTGACCAAGCGTACGCGCAAGGAGGTAATTTTTGTGTGGACGGATATGTGTGCGTCAGGTTTTGAGGCGTTGAAGCAAAGGTTGATAACCGCTCTTATTCTGACCGTGCCAGACAGTTCCGGAGGATTGGTAATTCACAGCAACGCATCTGAAAAAGGATTGGGATGTGTTTTGTTGCAGCATGGGAAAGTTATAGCGTATGCATCGAGACTGTTGAAGACCTATGAGAAGAATTACCCAACCCATGGTTTGAAGGTAGCAGCAGTGTTTTTCTCGCTTTGAAGATTGGGAAACACTACTTATTGGGCGAAAGGGTCGAAATATTCACCGATCACAAAAGCCTAAAGTACGTGTTCCCTCAGAAGGAGCTTAGTATGAGGCAGCGTAGATGATTGGAGATGACGGCTGACTACGATCTTGATCTTAAGAACCATCCGGGGAAAGTTAGTGTGGTGACCGGATATGCTCAGTCGGTTACCAGCAATTCAGATGTTGACTGCGCAGAAGGGACGCATTGAAGACTTTCGAAGCTTTGATTTGGAAGTTGTGCTACCGCATTTTTCGGGACAGTTGATGCAGCTGCAAGTACAGTCGTCGTTGATCGAGGATATTAAAGCAGTGCAATTGCAGGAGCAAGATTGCGGAAGTTTCGAGAACAGGTTGAAGCTGAACTTCGAGCGGACTTATTGATTCATGAAGGTGATTCGTTGCGATATGGTAGCCGTTTGTGTGTGCCAAAGGGAGATATTCGTGAAGGAGATATGAAGGAGGCACAGTTCCGCGTATTCCGTACATCCAGGAGGCACGAAGATGTACCGAGATATGACAGCATTTCTGGTAGGAAGGCATGAAACGGGAGATTGCTCGCTTTGTAGCCAAGTGCTTGGTGTGTCAGCAAGTTAAGGCTGAACATCAAAGGATTGCTGGTTTATTGCAACCGCTTCCGATTCCTCAGTGGAAGTGGGAACATTTAACCATGGATTTCGTGACAGCTCTACCGCGGAGTCCAAAGGGCAACAATGCAGTTTGGGTGATTGTTGATCGTTTGACCAAGGTAGCTCATTTCATTCCTTTTCGGGTTGGTCAATCAACAGAAGTTTTGGTAGAGCGGTACATGCAAGAGATAGTACGATTGCATGGAGTACCGGTGAGCATCGTGTCCGACCGTGACACTCGGTTCTTATCACACTCCTGGAGGTGCTTACAGGAAAGTTTGGGGACTCGATTGAAGTTTAGCACAGTTTATCATCTTCAAACAGATGGCCAGTCGGAGAGAACGATCCAAACTCTTGAAGACATGTTGAGAGCTTGCATGTTAGACTTCAAGGGTTCATGGGAGGATCATCTACATTTAGTAGAGTTTTCTTGCAATAACAGTTTCCAGGCGATTATTCAAATGGCTCCATTCGAAGCCTTATTTGGCTACAAGTGTCGTTCACCTGTTTGTTGGGACGATGTCGGTGAACGAAGATTGCTGGGACCAGATTTGGTTGTGTAGACAGTTGAGAAAGTTAACGCTATCCGGAATCATATGAAAGCAGCGCAAGATCAGCAGAAGAATTGGGTCGATACATCGAGAAGACCTCTAGAGTTCGTTGTTGGTGATCTAGTATTCTTGAAGACATCACCGACTAGAGGGGTGATTCGTTTCGGGAGTCGAGGAAAGCTCAGTCCTCGATTCGTCGGACCTTTTGAAATTTTAGAGCATGTTGGTGAGGTAGCGTATCGATTGGCGTTACCGCAATCCTTGGCGAATGTTCATGACGTGTTTCTCGTACCTCAACTCTGTAAGTATGCTTGAGATGAAATACATGCGTTGGATCATTCGAAACCGACTGTACGAGAAGATTTGACTTTTGAGGAGCGACCGATGTCGAATTATGGATCGAAGAGAAAGATTCTTAAGAACAAAGTTATCCCTCTTGTACTTGTTTCTTGGGGAAATCGCTCACATGGAAAATCACCTTGGGAACGAGAAGATAAAATCCGGCAGAAGTTTCCACATCTATTTTTGCAAATTCTGATTGTTTATCCTTTCTTGTTCTTGGAATTTCGAGAACGAAATTCTTTTTGTAGTTGGGTATAATGTAACACCCGAGTTCATTTATACCAATTCCAGTTCTCGTATTTCTTTATTCATGATATTCTTGATTTAACGTATTGTGCATGCGAATGGTATTTTTTACACTTTACTTTGCATTCGACCCGGCCCGCTTGCTTGAAACTGTTTGACTTTTATTTATACATTACCTTGACTTGTTGCATGGACTAGTGTATCTCATGATTTAGTATATATTGGTATTTTATCTAGTATCGCATCTTTTGCATATAACAATTTAAATTACGTAAAATAAATTAAAATTGCATTTCATGGCCTGCATGATACCCCTAACCCTGTGGCAGCGTCCTTGCATCGTGTTCTCGTCCCGTTCAGTGAAACGGACGTGTTTGGATAGCTACGTCTACGTACGTGCATCCGTTCTTGGGGTATACTTTTTCTTTAACTGAGCATTCATTTTGAAATTTGGAAGTCGCATATATTTTTCATATTTTTAATCTGTATTTTTAGACCCGACCCGGGTATGTTTTGGAGTGAGTTTGTATTTGCCAAAATCTCAAACGGACTAATATTATAATACTATATTATTCCTTATTCATTCAACATTTAATTAATAAATATAATATTTCCTTAATTTTAACAATAACTGTTTTATATGATTCTTTAAACCAAAAATATATTCTGTATACTTTTCAATCAATCCAAATCTTCTCTTTCACTCCTCTCACTCTCAGATTCTCTCTATCTCTCTTCTCTTTATTTATCTCTCTCTCTCTCCCTGTATACATAAACATATATATTATAATCTTTTAATTTATTTTTTATTCAAAAACCCATTCTCAAAACCCACGTACTCTCTCTCTCTTCTCTCTCATCATCTTCTTTCTTTCTCCCCGCCTCGTCCTCGCGAGTATCCATGCCCGTGCCCTTCGCCTCGCCGCCGATCTCCCTCGTCGACCCTGTCACCACCCTCATCACCCTTCCTCCTTCTCCTCTTCCTCCCCACTCCAAATCCCGCCGCGACAAACCCTAGAACCTCCACTGCACACACCCCGCCTCACCGCCGGCGACCACGTCGTCTTCGCCTCATCCTCACCCCGTCGCCACCACCTTCTCTCCCCTCGATGCAAACCATCACCACCTCCTCAAACCGCAGATCTTTTCCCCGCACAGAACCCTAACCCAAGCCTTCGCCGCGGCCACTGCCATCGCCGCGGATCTCGCCGTCGACGGCCCATCGTCGTCGTCGTCGTCTCTCCCTCCTCATGTCTGTCCACAACCACAGAGAACCTCCTCCTCCTCCTCCTCTTCTTCTTCTATTTCTTCTTCTCCTTCCTTCTTGTTTTTTCGACCATCGCCGGAAAACCCTCCTGCACCTTGTTGTCGACGGCTCATTGTCGACGACACCCCCTCGCATCGTCTCGGATCCAGAGCACCAATCCCAGACCACATCACCTCTCTTTCTCTTCTTCTTCTTCTTTTCTCCTTCCCTTTTCTTCTCTTGATTCACGTTTTCCGGTGACCGCCGGAGCCGTGCCACCGCCGACGGTCCAGACGAACCATACTATTACCACTTCCATGTCACGACCGTGTCGCGTCCAGATCGCGCCCAGACCATGCACCAGATCGCGTCCAGATCGCGCCCCAGATCGCGTCCAGATCGCGTCCAGACTGTGCACCAGATCGTGTCCAGATCGCGACCAGACCACCACCAGATCGTGTCCAGATCGCGCCCAGACCATGCACCAGATCGCGACTAGACCCAGTACTGTGTCGTGCCGTTTCACACACCGTGTCGTGTCGTGTCGCACAGGCCGCCTGCATCTCGACCTTTGTTTTGAGGCAAGTGAAACTTGCTACATGCTATTTTACAGTATTCCATATTTATTTGCATATATATATATTTTAAACATGAAGTTTGAATTGATGCCTATATCGCATTTTACCATCCGATGTCCGTTTATATCATTTTGAGTTAATTGTGAAACACACCCGGTTGCATGATAGATTATAACGTTGTATGCCCATGCCTATATTTTATAACATAGTTCTTGGTCGCATAGCCATAGTACTCTTTAAATAGTTCATAACTGTGCAACACCCGTTTGCATCCATCTAACCTGTTTTATACATATTATTGCATCCATTTAACCCTTTTATATATAACGGCATCTAGCGGTCTTTTAATACATGATAGTGTGATTGTAATATTCTATGTTCATGTAAGGTATGATACTTCATGTTAGAACTATAACCCTAATTCTAATTGATGACTGTACATCCATATAGTTTAGTCTGTACCTATTTGCATATCATATTACATGTTTCAGTTTGTTGTTTTATTAGTACTCATGCTTGTTCTGTATACCCATGATTATGCTAGTTTGATTATGAGCACCCACATGATATCTTGGACACCCTGACATGACTTGTTACACCTACTACCTGACTCGACATGGTACCGTGCACCTCTTGACATGTCATGACACCTTTATATATTACCTGGCTTGACCTGATGTACTATGGTCTTACCTATTACCTGATCTTGTGTCTAATGCCAACAACCTGACCTGTTGTCCTTACGGACCGTTCCTATTGTCTATCCAGACAAATCTGTACCTGCCTGATCCTGTGTTGGCATTAGCTCTAGATTAACTTATACATGACTTGAACACATATAACTTGGGGGTATGGGAAATTCAATGATGAAACCTGACTTGTAACTCGACAGTTGCTTGCTTATACTGATCAGTTTTAGAGGCTAGGCCAGCCTTGGGATGATGCTGCTGACATCGTTCGTCTTTACATATTTCCTGTTTTAGTGCCTAGCGGCATGTCTCGGTTTCAGCCTGAGAGTCTTAGACCGTGGTCCCAGGCATGCACGGGATGCTATTGAGTTACATCGATGATTCATCAAATTGATTTCAAAGACTTGAGAGTAGTTAACCCAATAGACCAGTTTAGATCATTCACTACACATTACCCCACTGTCCTCACTTATATTACTGTTATATTTGTTTTACTGTTCATACACATACATGTATGTCCTGCTACCCTGTTTATATTATTGTTTGATGTTATGACGCGCTGACGTCTGGGTTTTGCATGGCCCAGATCCTCTACCTTTGTTGCAGGCTGATCAGGGGTATTGCCGCTGTTAGACCGAGCGGTGAAGATCCTGTCGGTATGCGGTTTTACTTTCCAGGTGTTTCTTTTATTGTATCTTTTGCTTCCGCATATTATCATTTCTTGACTCATTTATTCTGGCTCATAGACATGTACTAGATAATTTAGTTTACTTTCTTGTTTCTTGATATCTCTACAGCCGTAATGTGACTGTGGAAGGATTTTTCCTATCCACAGGTAGCATGGTTGGCTATGTCATGTGCCCATCTTAGCATACTCCGGGAAGCGGGGCGTGACAGAAGCGTTGCTTCAATTTTTGAATTTGAATTCTGAAACAGAGCTTTGCTCTGATAGGGGGTGCGCTGCCTAGGATGCAGTGCTCCTGGCGCTGGCGTGTCTTTTTTTGGCACGTGCCGCGCAGCGCGCAGAGCAAGGGATCTGAAGCGTTGCTTCAATTTTTGAATTTTGAAATTCAAAACAGATCTTTGCTCTGATTGGGGGAAACAAATGCCCCCCACCGTTTCGCTCACGTGGCGCTCACGTGAGTGCAGCGATGGGAACATCTGAGCCTTTGGATCAACTCAAAAGTTGAGGAGGCGCTTCAGCGCCTATAAATAGGACCCTTGGTCTTCAGATGATTATTATCTTCTCCTCAAGAATTTTATTTCAGAGTCTTGCTTTTCTTTCCAAGAACTTTCAAGAGTTAGAACTCTAGGAAATTTTAGGTAAAAAAATAAAATTAAATTAATTCTAATAACTTAGGGGTTTTACCCATTAACAGAGCCTTGCTCTCATAGATCTTTTGATCTAAAGAAAACCCCTTTAGGGTTTCATACACAGAGCCTTGCTCTTATGAACCCATAGATCTAAATAAATCTTTCCTTAGGGTTTTTTAGCCCATGGGTCAGAGCTCTGCTCTTTTGACAATATAGATCTTTTGATCTTTTTGATGAAGAACTCTTAAGAGTTTTTTCTCTCTTATGGATCTTTAAGATCCCAGAATTTTAATTCTCAGGAATTAATTTTCATTAACTTTTGATGGATTTTCGGTCATCATTACAGAGTTAGGCTCTTTAAGGAATTTTATTCTCTCGTGACCAGAGTTTGACAAGTGTCACTCTGTTATAGAGCTTTGCTCTGAAAGGGAGAATTTCTCCTTGTCTCGAGGGATTTCTCATTTAATGAGAATATTCTTTGAGGATTTCCTTATTAATTGACAGTCTCATCTAATGATGAGGCTGTCTTATTAATTGATGCATGGTTATCTGGATTTTGTGGGTCCCCCTTTGGTCCCCTTTTCCACTGCATTGCAGTGTGGTACAAATTTTAAAGTACCGAGCGTCGGGATTTTTTTAAAAAAAATAAATAAATTATGACATTGATAATTTGAATTTCGTTCTTTCTTGCAGGCGACATGTCTTCTGATCTCTCGTTCCCGTTTTTCCGCTCAAAGGGAGGATTCCCCGAAGCACCGGTAGACCGGGAGGTTCTTGCTCTCATTAAGGACTATGACCAGGGGTATAAAAACCTCCACTTGTGGGGTAGGTGGTATGACCAAATAATCAAAGGTCGTCGAAGCTTCTCCTGTTCGACACCATCGGATCCGATCTCATCGATCTCGTATGCAGATATACCCCTGGTGAACTATGCTGTGGAGGTCGTAAATTGGACTTCGGAGGGTCTTCTTCAACCTTCGATTGCTGCCATACTCATGCAGCTGCCGGCAGCCTTGGATATTTTGGGACGGCATATATACCAGGGCGAGTCGCGCCCTTGGGGACAACCTTACAATATTGGGTTGACCCCTCGACATTCGGCCGGGTATTTGCAGTGGGCCAGGTACATTTTGTCAGCGAAGAAGGCGCATCTGCTGAAGATCGGTCTATACCATGCAGTTTACGTCTCGCTGTTCGAGTATTCTTCTCCTCCGACATGGTGGATTAAGGCGTTCGTGGAGCAATGGAACATCCCCACCCATATCTTTCTTCTAATGGACAGGGAAGTTTCCATTTCTCTAGAAGAATTTTCTGAGATTTCCGGTCTGCCGGTGAGGGGGGAGCACTATGAGGAGCTACTTCCTCCGGACGAATACGTTTTTGCCACCATGCCGTTGGTGATGGACTTAACGCCGGAGAACGCTATTCAGCACCAGTTTCTGTGTCTGATAAAGGTGCTGAATATGTATGAAAGTCTTTTCTTGGAATCGGGAGGCCGGGGAGTTAGTTTTGCAGACTTCATTGCCCGCTTTCTTCAACCGGAGATTCTATCGCAACGGGGCGAAAAATTTGCCAAGCTTGATGACCCCTTCGGCCTTGGCTTAGATCGTCGACCAGCACTGGAAGCCGATCAAAAAGGTTTTTATCTCCCCGATGCCGCAATCATCCCTTTGTCGGAAATCGCTGCTCCGGGTATCGACGAGGAGACTTTCTTTCTAGGGTTTCTGGGGTTATGCTTGTGCTGGTTCGCGCTCCCCATGCACCCTCACTATATGAGACCGTCCGTCTTCTACCCAGCACATCGAATGGTGGCTGGCATACAATTGGCCATTGGAATTGCCGGGTTGGCCCACCTGTACCATGGTCTCAGCGTGGCGGCGGACGCAACTGAACCGGGGCTGCAGGCTGCTAATTTCCCGATGCACTACTTTACTTCGTGGATAGAAATGCACGTGCTCGGGGTATTTGGTATTCATAAAAGACCCTCGTTTTACGAGAAGTATCGATTCCCGAGAGTTATGCGGCTGATTGGTGCTTCTATCGTGAACCCGCCTCCGCGGGAGGTTAAGGGTTTGCTTCTTCGTTCGTGCACGGTCGGAGCGGGTATGTCTTTTACGGACAAGGTCTTGACAATCGGCCCGGAAACCTCCAAGGCGGTGTTGGCGTTGCGCGACAATTTCAAGGACGGGGCCTCCGTGCTGAAAGCCCGGGAGATTCTACATCTATACTCCATCAGGCCGAGCTTCCTCATATTCAGGCAAAATGATGCGGCACTTTTTATGAGATACACTCCCCATCGTTTTGCCCAGCAGCTAAGTTATAACCAGGGGGTCCCATTGGAGGCGTTTTTGGAAGAGCCTGTGGCTACCAGAGAGGGAATATGGAGCGCACTGCATCACTTTATGCGGTTAAACATAGGCTCCCACTTCTTCATTAGCGAGCCGAGTTGCATTCCAAGGGCCCTCACCGTATACGGGGCCTGGTATCAACATACGATGGGCGCTGTCATCAGGGAAGAGAAGCGGCTGCTGCTTGATCGCAAGAGTGCGCCTCCCGCCAGCGATCGCAATGTCCCCTTAAGGAGAAAGACCCCTGTCCCTCCTCCACTAAGAGGGGATGTTGTAGATGAGCCTCCACGCGTGCTAAGCCCCACGCGTAGATTGTCCCGCAGTCCTGTGGACGTGCCATCAGCGCCCCGTGCTTCCGTGGAGACGGTAAATGTGGTTTCACCTGAATCCGGTGTGGGCTCGGATATCGGGACTCGCCGTCCCAAGGTGCCTAATAAGCGTAAGCTGATTTTGGGTGCGACCGGAGTTCACGGGCAGAAGAGGAAGAAGAAGTCGATCCTCTCCGCCGACGTTGTGTTTGGTCAGGAAGCTCATGCTCCTTATAGTGAGGGCTTGGGTGAGTATGGGACCAACGATGGCCTATTTATACCGCCAGATGACACTGATCTGGCGGCCGCCATCGCAGCTTCCGAACGATTGGCAAGGCGCGACAAGTGGTTGGCTAAACTCGCGCAATCAGGTAATCATTAGTTGTACTTTCCGTCATTGCATCATGCCTCTATCATTGTCCTTGACTAACGCTTTTTCTTTTTTAATTGGCATTTCTACCGAAGAAGCTCTCGCTGCTTCTCTCAAGACTTTCAAGGAGGAGGAACGACTTAGAGCATCCTTAGGCCTTGGTACATTTCGGTTCGCTATGTTTCTGCTTCCATTTTTATGAGTAATCTGACCCTCTCTTTGTCTTATCACAGGTACCATGAGGCCTATCCCGCAAGATGACATGGAAATTCTCCCCGGGCCGGCTACCGAAGTCCCGGCCTCTTCGGGATTGCCGCAAGAGGCCCAACTCAAAAAGCCGATGATGGAAGCCTTGACGGCTTTGGAGGCAACCCTGAATGCGGATGGTGATGCCTTGCTGAAGGAGGCTTCCAAAAGGTCTGTCGTGACGGCCCGGGAGGAAAGGAAGCGCCTGAGGCGCGCGGCAAGGGAGCGTAGTGCTGCTTTGGCTGTGGGAGCAGGTTCAAATGCCGTTACTCCCGCTGCAATTCCTTCAGAAGAGCTCTCGGTCGCCTTGTTTACTGCTCATAGACGGGCGGCACGTGCAGCTCGGGAAGCCAACGGTAAATCCACTTCAGGTAATGTGTTTTTGAGACTTTGTTGTCAAAGCTCTTAAACTATCAGTTCTTATATATCTTGTCCTACAGGGCCGAGTCTTTCTGAAGGAGTGGCGGCGACCGTCGAGCCTGAGGGGACGGTGGAGGAAGTAGTTGCTGAACTCGAGGCGACGGTAGGCGATTTAACCATAGTTGCTGGGCCCGAGATAGTGACTGACGAGACAGTCACGACTGTTATACCCGAGATGGCTACCAATGCCGAGCCCGAGGTGGCGGCGGGTGAGATGACTGCCACGGCCGAGCCTGAGGCAGTAGTAGATGAAATGGCTTCTACGGACGAGCCTACGGCAGTGATGGTCGAGACGACTGCGACCACTGAGCCCGAGGTGGTAGCGGGTGAGACGGCTGCTATGGCTGAGCCTGAGGCAGCAATGGACGAAACGGCTGCGACCCCTGAGCCCGAGGGGGTAACGGGCGAAACGGGCATGATCGCTGAGCACGAGATGGCCGCTCTTTCCCAAGAGTCGGGCACCGCTCCGATTATCGGTCTCCCTGCCTACGGTTCCTTGTCGTCTCTCGGTGCCGCTAGCGTGACGACGGTTCCTGTGGAGTTAGGGGATTAGGCAACGGGAGGTGAGACCACCCCAATGGAGGAGGAGGACGCCACCATTGCATCAAGTGACGCCCTCGTCACGGCTCCGGCTTGCGACTCATCAGGTAAATTTTAGGTTACCGTCCTTTTTATTCTGCAATCCTTCCTGACAGGGTTTATCTTGTTTCTAACGCAGGTGCAGCTAGTGCTGATGCCGCGTTACCCGAGGGAGCGCCGTCAGTTACCTCTCTGATGGTGACCACTTCTCTTCATTCTCTTGCACCGTCGCAGATGCTGGAAGGTATGGATTTGTGACTCATCAGTCTTATCTTTAGGCTACATAACTTGTGTACTGACGTTGTATTATTGCGTCTTTGCAGGAGTCCTTTTTGACCACCTGTACCAGGTACTGCATCCCATTTTCTCCTTCTTGTCCGAGACGAGTCCGCCTGCTGGTGTCAGTGAGTGTTTTCTTTAAACGACGTCCTCTTCTTTAACGGGCAGTCGCATTATTGCTAACTCTTCTTTATATTGCGTGTAGCCTTACGAATTGAAGGAGGGGACGAGGTTGTCGTTGCGCTACCAGTACTCCCAGCTCTGCCCCTTGCTGCAGCCGGTATAATAGACTCTACTTTTTGCGTGTTTTCTTTACTTCTTGAACCAATCTCTGATTATGATCTATTTTGCAGCAATCACATCGACTCTAGCCCCGTTCGAGTCTCGCATTATAATGCCGGCCGGGCCTTTCTCCAGGCGTCCATCATCCAAAGGTGCTGTGACCAGCCTACGCATGCTGAGCGAGTATATCGAGGAGTTCGACGTAGAGACTGATTTTTCCGCAGAGGTTAATCCTATGCTGGCGACGCTCATGAACTTTCATGGAGAGCGTCGTTAAGTTTTGGGTTAATCGCTGCCGGGAGATCGAGGCTTGCTTGCATGAGCTTGAGCTTAAGCGTCCAGCACCTGAGATTCTGGCTATGAGCACTCAACGGGTGGCATGGATCGAGCAGAGAACTTCTTACTTCCTCCATCTTGAACAAGAAGTGGCTTTAACGCGGAGGGAATGCAAAGAAACTTCAAGCGAGTCTGCTCGACTGCAAGCTGAGGTCGACGCGAACGCTGCCCAAGTGAAAGTTATCTTCGAAAGCCTTCTGCAATGTATCTCTGATGGGTTAACATTAAAGCAGAAGCTCGATGTCGTTGAGCGTGATGCACAAGATCGTGAAGCATCTCAGCGAGCTGTCGAGGAAAAACTCTCATCCTACTTGCAGCAGCAAGCCCAGGTCGAAGCAGAGTTGGCCGCGGCAGCTGATCAGGAAGAGGGGCTGAGGGAAGTGCGTGAGCGGCTGATTGGATTATTGAAAGCGGTTTCCTCTCAATAAAAATTTTGTACCGTTTGTAATTTTGAATAAAAATGTATCTGTTCTTTTATTCTTTCATATGATGTATTTTGTACCCAATCGAATTCATGAATAAAAGATACATGTTCTTCGTAATGTCTCGTGTCATTTCTTTGCTTTCTTCTTTCTTGCTGTATTGTTTGCCATGTGACTTTAGCAAGTGTGGTTTGTAGATAGCGTATAGTTGTCAGTCTTAGGCTATTTGTAGAGCGGCGATGGCTTAGAGAACAGGGTTAAGATCTGTCACCTAAGACTTTTCAATTTTATGAGTCGTGAGGGTCTCATAAAGATTTTTCTCCCTACCGGTCGAGAGGATCCCGTAGGTGTAATTTCTCCTTAAGAATCGTGAGGATTCCTAAGTGTGTTTTCTCTTGAAAGTCGTAAGGATCTCTTAAGAGAATTTACTCCTTTACGAGTCGTGAGGACCTGCGGGTGATGGACGAAGTTGTCCTTATCCGCATTTCACGAGGTCAGGGGTTGCTCCGGATGCTTCCCACGGGTTCATTGCCGTGTTTGGCGAGGACCAGACCCTGCTCTAGACATTTTCTAGGATATCGTAGTTTAAAGACATCGCGGTCGAGGTTAAGGACATCATAGTCCGTGAGTTTAAGGACATTATAGTCCGTGACCTCACAGTCCAATGTTAGTTTTAAGACATCGCGGTCGAGGTTAAGGACGTCATAGTCCGTGGATTTGAGGACTCCACAGTCCGATATTAGTTTTAAGACATCACGGTCGAGGTTAAGTACATCATAGTCCGTGGACTTAAGGACTCCACAGTCCAATGTTAGTTTTAAGACGTCACGGTCGAGGTTAAGGACATCATAGTCCATGGATTTAAGGACTCCATAGTCTGATGTTAGTTTTAAGACATTACGGTCGAGGTTAAAGACATCATAGTCCGTGGATTTAAGGACTCCACAGTCCGTGAAATGTGTGGTTGTTGGGACCCGTCACCTCTTTGAATACGTTGAGGAATTACAACGATAAATATCAAAGGAGTGAAGAGATGTACCCTTGAACCAAGGTAAAATTAGTGTAAAATCATTGAGGTTGACTGTTAGTTTTAAGACATCACGGTCGAGGTTAAGGACATCATAGTCCGTGAGTTTAAGGACCTCACAGTCCCGACGTTAGTTTTAATACATCGCGGTCAAAGTTAAGGACATCATAGTCCGTGGATTTATGGACTCCACAGTCCGATGTTTGCTCTGGATGCTTCCCACGGGTTCACTGCCGTGTTTGGCGAGGACCAGGCTCCGCTCTGGATGCTTCACACGGGGTCAAAAGTGACGTTATCCGCGTTCCACATAACCAGGAATTTTGCTCTAGATGCTTCCCACGGGTTCACTGCCGTGTTCGGCGAGGACTAGGCTCTGCTCTGGATACTTCACACGGGTTCACTGCCGTGCTCTGCGAGGACCAGGATCTGCTCTGGACGTTTTCCACGGGGTCAGAAGTGACTTTATCCGCGTTCCACGTGACCAGGAATTTTTCACTAGATGCTTCCCACGGGTTCATTGCCGTGTTCGGCGAGGACTAGGCTCCGCTCTTGATGCTTAACATGGGTTCACTGCCGTGCTCTGCGAGGACCAGGATCCGCTCTAGACGTTTTCCACGGGGTCAGAAGTGACGTTATCCGCGTTCTACATGACCAGGAATTTTGCACTAGATGCTTCCCACGGGTTGACTGCCATGTTCGGCGAGGACTAGGCTCTGCTCTGGATACTTCACACGGGTTCACTGCCGTGCTCTGTGAGGACCAGGATCCGCTCTGGACGTTTTCCACGGGGTCAGAAGTGACGTTATCCGCGTTCTACGTGACCAGGAATTTTGCACTAGATGATTCCCACGGGTTCACTTCCGTGTTCGGCGAGGACTAGGCTCCGCTCTGGATGCCTCACACGGGTTCACTGCTGCTCTGCGAGGACCAGGATCCGCTCTTGACATTTTCCACGGGGTCAGAAGTGACGTAATCCGCATTCCATGTAGCCAGGAATTTTACTCTGGATACTTCCCACGGGTTCACTGCCGTGTTCTACGAGGACCAGGCTCCGCTCTGGATGCTTCCCACAGGTTCACTGCCGTGTTCTGCGAGGACCAGGCTCCGCTCTGGATGCTTCCCACAGGTTCACTGCCGTGTTCTGCGAGGATCAGGCTCCACTCTAGATGCTTCACACGGGTTCACTGCCGTGCTCTTTGAGGACCAGAATCCGCTCTGGACGTTTTCCACGGGGTCAGAAGTTACATAATCCGCGTTCCATGTAGTCAGGAAGGGTTGACTTTATCCGCATTTCACAGAGTCGGAATTTGACTCTCGGTCATCTGTACACCACCGAGTCATGGAACTGGGAGTTGCTACTGTTCCGCTTTGCTTGATGTTGTGCGTGTTGTAATGAGACGAATGTTGAGATGCTCTCCAGGCTATCTGAGAACCGTCGAGGTTTAGCTTCTTCTTCTGATGAAACCTGGGGAGGAGGAGTGTGATTCCTTCTCTGTTTGCGCCCCTGGATTGTATACAGGGATTGATGTAATATCATCTGTAGGGCATAAATTTCATTTTCATTTTTATTTTATTTCTTTCCGTGATGCTCTATCATTTCAGCTTTTATATCGCGAAGGTCGCGATTGCCCCATCATTTCGGCTTATTTTCGCGGTGCCCAATCATTTCGGCTATTTATTTTATTTTTACTCGCTGCTTTTTATTGCGAGTTGCCTAATTATTTCGGATATTTCACATGCATCAATTTTTACTTGCTGATTTTGTCGCAAGTTGCCCCATCATTTCTGCTATTTCGTATGCATGTGTGGCTTGCTGGCTTTTCGCTGCAAGTTTGGAATCAGACACCGATTTTGGCATCAGTACCGCTACAACTGGGATATTACCAGGAGTGAATCATCATTTGCCTCTGTCGATATCGAACAAAGGTGGCTTAACAAACAGGGTTAGGGTCCTGTCGACTAAGGCTTTTGACTTCATGAGCCGTAAGGGTCTCACAAAGGTATTTCTCCCTGCGAGTCGTGAGGATCTCGTAGGTGTGTTTTCTCCTTAGGAATCATGGGGCTCCTAAGTGTATGTTCTCTTATAAGTCGTAAGGATCTTACAAGAGGGTTTTCTCCTTATAAGTCGAGAGGATTTACAAGGGTTGTTGACCATACGGACATATCCCTAGCCATGGATGGGACTTGGTTAGGGAAATGTTTATTCGCGCCCGTGGATTGTATACAAGGGTCAGTGTTGCACCACTTGTAGGGCAGTATCGGAGGTTGTGGGGGTTGCTTAAGAACAGGTTCAGGTCTCTATAGCTTAAGACTTTCAAATCTTATGAGCCGTGAGGGTCTCATAAGAGGATTCTTCTTACGAGTCGTGAGGATCTCGCAAGTGTAATTTCTCCTCAGGAATTGATTGGATGATTTTTCGTTGTGTGAATAGTATGAAAATTGTATTTAGAAATCACAACCAAAAATTATTTGACCGCAATCAATAACGGTGTCGGATGTAGCGCGTTAGTAAATGCGGATCGTCCACAGGGAATGTGTAATTGTTCGTGTTTCGAATTAGATGAATTAAAAATTTAAGGAAAAGAAAAGAAAACAATTCATGATTTAAAATTGCATTTCAAGAAAGAGAAAAATTTAGATCTAAGAAAGCATCAAAATCAAGAAATGATAATTTGGGATGATTTCCAACCAACAATCAAGATTTGAAGTGTAGCTCGTTGGAGTAGATCGGATCTATAGATGTGATGAGATCTAATGATTACTCATTCTTATCCATTAACGAATTAATACTAGATCGATGATAATTCATCGAGGTTAAGGATTTTTGCGAAGAAGCTAAGGTTTCCTCGTCTTATCCTTTACCCTTTCAATGAATCTCATTCGAATTCTAGCTTCTAGTCAATCAAATGTTCAATCGTTGTTCCCTAGTTTCAAGTGAACACAATCAAGAAAGGATCATCCCGAAACTAGGTCATTAATCATTTGATGCACTAGAATTTCAAAACATTATAGGATTTAAGAATTGTAAAAGTATATAAATCATCATCATCTAAAGATCGTCATAACTCCTACACGAGCGGAGATTTCTCAAACATCATGATATCAAACGCAATCACAAATTGAGATCGAATCATAATGTTGAATCAAAGATAAGCAAGATATAGTAATTTCACCTTTATTTATCGACAATTTTCGTTACAACTCTCTTGAATTTACAAAAGGAATGAACTAGATCGTCGATTTCGGCTTCGCTCGGCTCCTTGAGTCGCGGATCGGCGTGGATCTCTTGCTCCGTTGAAATCCGGCGTCGCTTCTAAAGGTTGAAGGGTTTCTTGCTTGAATTGATCTCGGGATCTTGATCTTGAAGTTGAATTGGAATTTGGCACAAGTCGTGTCACTCAACTTGTGGGGGGAAGAGGGAGAGATGAAGAATTGAACAACCTTCACCCTAGATCTAGGCTCCTTTTTATAGACCTCCAAATTCTAGATCTAGGATTGAAATTTGAATTCCCTCCACAAGTTTGTTATCCAAAAGATTTAAATTTCCCTCCAAAATTTGTTACAAGATCCTTCTAGAAATAGTTTGTTAAGCCAAGCCTTCTAGAAGTGCCACGTGGAGAATCGGGAGTCTTCTGGAAGCTTGGGCAGTTATTAATAGGTACATGGGAAAAATTGAACCGCTGACGTCATCAAACCGCCACGGTTCCGCGGCGCAAGCCGGCTCCCGCCGCGAAACCGCGGCGGTTTGGAGGCCTTAGGTCTTGGAATTTCTTCTGTGTCCTTGGGCTGATTTATGGGCCTTGTTTTGATATGTTGATTTTTGTTTGGCCTTCTGTATTGCTACCAGATCTTTAGCTTTTGAGTTGGCGTTTCTTTTATCAGATCTTTTCCCAATTTTGGGCTTTTGCTTCTGGAATTTCCTGCATTAGACCCCAGACAAGAGTTGCGCAATACAAGGATGATGCAATGCCATGAAAAACACACAATTTCCCTAAAAGTGCACGTTTTAGTATACAGTACAAGTAATCCAGTATTTTACATGTGTTTTGCAAATATGTGCGATATGAATACCGGATACCTATACATGAATGCAAAAGGTAGGGAAATTGCCGTGTTAGAAATGCAGTATTTTCGACTGATCAGGAATCGTGGGGATCCCTAAGTGTGTTGCTCCCTTGTGAGTCGTAAGGATCTCACGCGGGCGATTTCTCCTTACAAAGTCGAGAGGACCCTGCAAGTGTCTTTTAACGAGGTTGCGCCCTTTCGGGTTTTCACAAACACTCGCGGTAGCCCTGCAGTTTTTACTCACGGAGCCCTTTCGGGTTTTCATCCGTGCCCTTTCTGCTTATGGACATACCGTTTTTTTTCTTTTTTTTCTTCTTTTTTCATTTTATTCTAACGAGGTTGCGTCCTTTCGGGTTTTCACAAGACTCGCCGGTAGCCCTGCTGTTTTTACTCACGGAGCCCTTTTAGGTTTTCATCCGTGCCCATTTTGCTTATGGACATACCGTTTTTTTTGCTCTTTTTTTATTCTTCTATTCTTCTTTTTTTTTTATCAACTTTGGGATGCTGCAATCCGCCGTAGTTTCTCGATATCTCGGTCAACAGCTAGTTTTAGGACATAGTGGTCCGCTGTTAGTTTAAGGACGTTTCGGTCCGCGGTTAGTTTAAGGACGTTTCGGTCCTCTGTTACTTTAAGGACATTTTGGTCCGCTGTTAGTTTAAGGACGTTTCGGCCTGCTGTTAAGAAAGCCGGTTACTACTGATAGAGCTTGGGCTTAGGAAGATAGCGAGCGGACATAGTCGTCGTCATCTATAATTGATCTAGGCCGTGACTCGTTAGGCGTAGTATTTCTTCAGGAAGCGGCCATTTATTGGCCTGAAGGGTCTTTCACCATGTATGTCCATGAGCAGATAGGCTCCACCCTGGTAGACCTAATCTATGATGTACGGGCCTTCATAGTTCGGCTCGAATTTTTCCCGCTTGGCGCGATTGGGGATCATAGGTCTTTTGACCACTAGCACGAGTTCGCCTTGGCGGAATGTCCTCGGCCTGGTCAATCTTTCATATGAGCGCGTCATCTTTGCTTTATAAGCTTCCAGATTTTGCTGCGCCAGGAGCCGGGTTTCATCAAGGGCATCGATCTCCTCGAGGCGAAGGTGAGCATTCTCTTCGTCCATTAGCTCATAATGGACTGCCACTCGTAAAGAGGGTAACTCTATCTCGAGGGGGAGTACCGCTTCCGTACCGACTACCAACGCGTACGGCGTTGTGTTCGTGGCCGTCTTGAACGTAGTTCGATATGCCCAGAGAGCTTCCTGGAGTCTCTCGTGCCAGTCCTTCTTATTTCAGGACACCGTCTTCTTCATGATCTTCGTCAAGGTCTTGTTGAAAGCCTCCGCTAGACCGTTGGCTCGGGGATTGTAAACTGAGGAGTATCTCCAGTCTATGTTGTGTTGCTGTGCGAAACGGCTGATTTTGTGGCTTCTGTAGGCTGGCCCGTTATCGGAGATGATCCGTCGCGGAGTTCTAAACCGATAAATGATGTGTGTCTTGAAGAAGTGGAGGATATTCTCCGTCTTCACTTCCCTCAGTGGTACTGCTTCTGCCCATTTAGAGAAGTAATCAGTCGTCGCTAGAATGAACCGATGTCCTCTGGATGACGCTGGCTCGATGGGGCCGATTATGTCAGTTCCCCACATTTCAAACGGTCAGCTAGCCACCGTCGGATGTAGTGGATTTGGATTCTGGTGGATAAAGTCCCCATGAATCTGGCATGAGTGGCATCGCTTTGCATACTCGAGGTAGTCCTGGATCATCGTGGGCCAATAATAACCCATCCGTTTGATCTTCAACTTCATCTTCGGGCCAGCTTGGTGAGAACCGCCGAGCCCGTCATGAACTTCTTGGACGACTCTTCTTACTTCGTCAGGTCCCAGGCATCTTAACCACAGAGAATCAAACGACCTCTTATACAGAGTATCATTGACGAAGGCGAAAGATAGGGCTCGCTTCATGAGCTGATGTTTTGAAGACGCATCTTCAGGTGTTCGACGGGATTTGAAGTAGTCTATAAAGACTTCTCTCCAATCCTCAACCTTTTCTTGGTCTTTTATTTGCAGGGCCGTCTGCTCGGTCGCTTCCTTTTCCTTGGATGATTCCGGAGATATTTCTGCCGGTGCGAGGACCCGACGGCTTTGTACTACGATTCTTACGTCATCGAGGTTCTCATCAGCCAGTTCTTTAGCGAGCTTGGCTAGTACATCTGCTTTGCTATTTTCTGCACGCGGTATGCTTTCCAAGATGTAGGAAGGTATTTGGGTCAACAGTTGCTACACTCTCTCGCCGTACTTCACCAACTCTGGTTTGCACGTTTGATAGTCGCCGTTTACTTGACTAACGACCAGTTGGAAGTCCCCGTATATGAGGAGGTTTTCAATTCCCATGTCGATGGTGATCTCGAGGGCTGCTATCAAAGCTTCGTATTCGGCTTCATTGTTCGTCCTCGGCTCTATCAAGGAGAAGGCGAATCGCATTATCCCTCCTTGTGGGGTCACGAAGATAAGGCCTACCCTGATTTGATTATAGGCGCGTTCTGTTTACGCTTCTTCGTGGAAGACGCTCCATCAAAATAAAGTTCCCACCGGTTACCACCACCGTCGATCGCATCAAACGCATGTTCGTCTGGCAGTTCGCAATTCAAAGAGGAATCGGCTGGTATTGGATGTTCTGCAAGGAAGTCGGCGATGGCCTGGCCTTTCACTGCCTTAAGAGGCTGATAAGTTATTGCGAACTCCATTAAGAGCAAGGCCCATTTAGCGAGCCGACCTGTCAATATGGCCTTTGACATTAAATATTTGAGGGGTTCCACCTTCGATATGAGACGGACTTCATGCGCCAATGCATAGTGCCGGAGTTTCGTTATCGCGAAGATCAACGCCAGGCAGTTTTTTTTTGATAGGAGAGTAGTTGCTTTCTGCCCCCAGGAGAACCCGACTCAAGTAATAGAGAGCTCTTTCTTTCCCTTGGTCGTTCTCTTGTGCCCATAATGCGCCTAAGGAACCTTCGAGGGCTGTTGTATAAAGAATAAGGGGCTTTCCTTTGACCGGAGCAGCCGGCACTGGCGGGTTCTGCAGATACTGCTTGATTTCGTCCAGCGCGCCTTGGCATTTGTGATCCCAGACGAACGGGGTTCCCTTCTTCATCAGGTGACTGTAAGGGCGGCACTTGCCAGAGAGATTGGCTATAAATCGCCGGATGTACGCGAGCTTCCCTTGGAGAGACCGCAATTGCTTGAGAGTCCTTGGAAGAGGCATTTCCATGATCGCCTTGATCTTTAACGGATCTATCTTGATACCTCGGTGTCGGACGATGAATCCTAGGAATTTACCTGAGGACACCCCGAACGCGCATTTGAGAGGGTTCATCTTTAAATTGTATTGCCGAAGGAGTTGAAATACGGTCTTCAGATGCTCGAGATGTTCCTCGTATGATTTGCTTTTCACCACGAGGTCGTCGATGTAGCATTCGACGATTTCATGTATGAGGTCGTCGAAAATCTTCATCATGGCCCTCTGATAGGTGGCACCGGCGTTCTTTAGACCGAAGGGTATCACTTTGTAGCAGAATATACCCAAAGGGGTTCGGAAAGCGGTGTGCCTCTGGTCTTCGGGATGCATCTTTATCTGGTTATATCCTGACAATCCGTCCATGAAGGAGAAAACTTCGTGAGTGGACGTATTGTCTATCATCAGATCGGTGACCAGTACTGGGAAGTCGTCCTTCGGACAACCTTTATTGAGATCCCGAAAGTCTACACATATGCGCACCGTCCCATTTTTCTTCATCACTTGGACGATGTTGGCGATCCAATCAGGGTACTGAACTTCTTGGATGAAACCGGAGTCGATTAGCTTTTTGACCTCGGCGTTAATGTTCATCTCGAGCTCGAGCCGCATTCTTCTCGGTGCTTGTTTGATTGGCTTGGCGTCCGAGGATATTGCCAATTTATGGACAGCAATCTCTGGATCTAATCCTGGCATTTCGGAATAGTTCTACGTGAAGCAATCCTTATGCTGCATAAGCATGTCTTTTAGTGTAGCTACCCTTTCTTCAGATAGCAGCTCACTGACGAATGTCGGTCGCGGGTCGCTTGCTGTCCCCAAATCAATTTTCTTGAGGTTATCTGCAGTAGTGTTTATTCCATCTTCCAGCTCTTTCGGTGTCGGTGGAAACTCTGAGATCACTTCGTTATCATTGTTTTCGAAGCACCAGGGGAGGTCATCCATATCCTCTGGTTCCTCTTTTGATATCGTTATCATATGACAAGTTCGAACTCGCTTCCAAGATCGATGTGGATCTGGGTCTACCCTCGTTGTATGCGCGGCTTTGCGTTCATGCTACTGCGGCGGGTTTACACTCCAGCTGCTGGATAGAGCGAATTTGCCAAGCTGATATTGGTCTTTGACCCAATTCTTGAAGGTGAAGCAGTCTTCGAGAGGATGTCCTATCACTCGGTGATAAGAGTAATAGTCTGGGTGAGAGATCTCATTGGTTTGCTCAGGGTGTTTGGACTCCGGAAGTGTAATCATTTGATGTTTTATAGCGAGGTCAAGTATTTTCTTTGTCTTGTCTTGAGGAAAAGAGTATGCTCGACTCATCTTCTTCATAAGGGACAAATCTGGACCGCTCGATTCCCGATCGCGTGACTCCTTTGTCCCGCTTTGTCGCTGTCGAACGCCTTTTCCGCTCTTTGACTTGTTTCGGCCTCTGCGTCGAGCCTTTTGTACAAAAGGTGGACAAGGAGAGGCATTTTCATCTTTCGCAGCCTGTTGAAGAAGGCGTTGCGTCCTGGTTTTCTCGTAGATGGCCATTTCGCGATTATGGTCGTCTCGAACTTTTTGACCAGCTTCCCTTATAAGCTTGTCCATTTGTTCTTCGAACGACGGACTGGGCACTTTTACGTCGGGGGCTCTTTCTGGTTCAGGGTTAGCATTCTCCCATTGAGCATCTCCTTCTTCATCAAAGTCATGTATGACGTAGCAGTCGTGGAGTAGCTCCCGTTTCTTGGACCGAACATATCCAAGTCCGATCGCTTCCATTCTCCCGTTGGGCAACTTGCGCTGAGTTCCGGGAACGTTCCAGATCCTATTATAAAACCTAGCTTATCGAGCGGTCTGTTTGAAGGGTATCCCTTGGCGCTTCAATAGCCTTTTCAAGCCTTCTGTATAATATCTAGGCAGACGGATGGGCTGGAGCCTGTCAAGTGTAGAATCCGCACCGTGCCAGATTTCTTTCTCCACTTTGGTTTCCCCGGAGTAGTAGAATAGGATCGCCTTTTCGCCTTCTCGCCTGGGAGGGACATAGAACGTCTGCAGCTCTTCCACACTGTAGGTATCAAGCGCGTCTAGTTCTTTATGATGTTTGGGCGGAATCATGGCACCTTGCAAACTTTGCTCTTCATCGGTGAATGTTTGTATTGAAGGCCGAGCGGAGAATATAGCACGGACCTCGTCTTCCAAGTCGCTGCCAAAGATCAACATAGGAGCGGATGGACTTGAATAAACTATCGCTTCCTCTTCTTCAGTATCACTCCGGAAGACTGGAATGGTGGTGATAGCTTTGTTCTCCGGTTTGTGACATCTCTCCGTGTCCTCGAAATCTGGCAAAAAGTATTTTGTATCTTCGTACTTGCGGACTTCATTCACGGAGAATGGATTCAGCTCTCCTGTTATGGTATACTCGAGACCATCCTTAAAGTATTTCATACACTGATGTTGTGTAGAAGGGATGATGTTGTACTCGTGTAACCAAGGCCGGCCGAGTAAAGCGTTGTAGCATGTCTTAGCGTCAATGACATGAAATTTAATATCCGTGACAAGTAGCCCGAATCGCAATATCAATATCACAGACCCGAGAGTTCGTGATGACTGCGAGTCAAAACCAGAGATGATGATTTTATCACGAGCGAGATGCTGGACGCTCATGCAGATTTCCTTTAACATTCGCACGTTGAGAAGATTGACGGAAGACCCATTGTCGACCAGGATTTTGCCTATCTTTATATCGTGGCAGTATCCTGAGACATAGAGAGGACGGTTGTGCTCACACGTCCCAAGGAGGAGGTCTTTGTCGCCGAAGGTGATATCGGTTGTGTGTACTTCCTCCAGCTCGTCCTTCATCTTTTCTTCGGCGAGAAAAACTTGGAATTGCTCTGGCTCTTGTAGCGCCTTGATCAGTGAATCTCTCGCTTCTTTGGATAGTAGAAGGGCGTCGAGAATGCTGAGCTGCAAGGGTAACTTCCTCAAGTGCGCCAAAACGTTATAGTCCACCTTACTCTTCTTTGGCGGGTCCTTGGCGGTCAGTTCTTTCATAACTTGGTTGTCCAGGGCGATATCTTCGGAGACCTTTTCTTTTCCCTTATCTTTTCTACTCGTGGATTCGAGATTCTTTTCTGGAAGCGTGCAATTGCGCAGCTGAATGTTTTCACAGGCCTTCGGTTCTTCCTCCTTCCCCAATGTGGATTCTTTAAAGAGAGGGCCAAGAGCCATCTCTTCGTTAGAGTCGCTCCCGAAAGTGAGAATCTGCGATCCCCTGGTGTTGACTATGCGACAGTTACCGGTATTTCTTTTATGCTCCTCAGTCGCACTTCTTTGCTCCCGACGAGCTTTGCGTTTCATCCGCTTAAAATGCTGTCGGTGAGCAACATATCCCTGCCACCATCTTTTAAAAGCGTCGCGCTCTTCGGTAGGGTGCGAAATCTTTTGATGATATAAGCAGTAGCTAGGATGTGTTTCTGTTTCACCAGGAGTGTTTCCTTCAGAGGGTGGTAGCTTCATTCCTATTGATATGGCTCTAGCAAACCTTTTCTTCATCTTGAACTTGTTTTTATCCGCGACGGATGTTCCTTGATTCGGCGGGAGTATCTCGACTCTTTCGTCTAGTCGCCGGCGTTTGGCTCTTTCAAATATAGCCATCTCACGCTCCCGACTGGTTTTACTTTTCAGATGAATCTCATTCAGGAAGGTGTCGATCATTTCATCTGACGGCCATAGAAGTTTTGGCTCAGGACCTGCCTCCAGTCCCTCTATGCAGGGAGCTTCTTCATTGTCTAGCGATGAATGAGAGATCACATGGCAGCTTGCTACGTAATCCTCAGATCCATCCGACGAGCCTTCTCCATCATCTTCGTCCTCAAGGACGTGACTGAGAAATTCTTGGAGCATGATTGGAGTCCGCACCTTTTGGTTATACTCTTCCAGCACGTCGATCTGTTTCTGCAAGTCCGTGCGCTTGTCGCCAGGCTTCACGGGCTTTTTCGATTTCTTCTTCTTTTTCGAAGATTTTGACGGCTGGGTGTGAACACTTTGGCTATCGCCACCAATCTTTGGAGTTGGGCATGACTTCAGCATCCCTTCGATTATCTGGGGTTCCAGTGGGTTCTTCCACCTGATCGCCGGGCATATCTGAAGATCATTCAGCATCCTTTTGGTTTTGGCCGAAAGAGCCACCTCTCATGGGTCTTCTTTAACAAAAGAGCACGTTGCCCCCGGTGTGTCCGTCTTCTTAGGAGTGTGCGGTTGTGGTGGGTTTACTTTCCACTTCTCAGACAGCGCAAACTTGCCTTGTAGGTACTAATCTTCGATCTATCCTTTAAAGACGAAGCAATCCTCGATCGGATGGCTTACCGTTTGGTGGTAAGGGAAATAATTGGGATTATTCATTTCGCTGGGTTGCGGTGGTCGCCTTGGATTCAGCAAATTGATAAGTGATTGATACGAATTTCAGTGCGTATATAGAAAATGTATAGAAATCACAACCAAAAATTATTTGACCGCAATCAATAACGGTGTCGATTGTAGCGCGTTAGTAAGTGCGGATCGTCCACAGGGAAAGTGTAATCGTTCGTATTTCAAATTAGATGAGTTAAAACTTTAAAGAAAAGAAAACAAACAATTCATGATTTGTAAATTGAAGTTCAAGAATTAGGAAAATCGAGTCTAAATTAAGAAACGATAAAATCAAGAATTGAGAATTTGTGATGATTTCCAAATCAAATATCAAGAATCGAAGTGAGGCTCGTAGGAATCGATCGGATCTATAGATGTGATGAAATCTAGCGATTACGTATTCTTATCCATCGATGAATTGATACTGGATCGATGATGATCAACGAGAATTAGGGATTTCTTGTGAAACTAGGGTTTCATCATATATCCCTTGTTCCTTCATCGATATCATTCACATTCTAGCCTCTAGTAAATTCAAGAATCGATCGTGGATCCCTAATTTCGAGCGATCATAATCAAGAAAGCATCGCAACGAAACTAGGTCGTCGATTCTTCAATTTACAAGAGTTTACAAACTCGTAGGACTTAAGAATCGTTTCAAGATTTGTTACATCATCGATCTATTGATCGTCTCGACTCCTTTACGAGCGGAGTTTTACTCAAACATCACAACAAGAACTACAATCACAAATTGAGATCGAATCATGATGCAAGAATTTAAAGAAAGCAAGATTAAAGAATTTCACCTTTTATTTATCAACAATTCCGTTACAATTCACTCAAGAACTACAAGAGGAAAGAACTCGATCGTCGATTCGGCTTCGCTCGTCTCCTGAGTCGCGGATCGGCTTGGATCACTTGCTCGATTGAAGATCGGCTCCGCTCCTAAAAGGTTGAAGGCTTCTTGCTTGATTTGGTACTCGGGATCTTGAATTTGGCTTTGGATTTTGAATTAGGGTTAGGGTTACAAGTTGTGTCACTCAACTTGTGTGAAGAGGTGATAAGAATCAACAACTAATGAACAACCATTAACCTTCAACCTAGGTTCCCTTTTATAGACCTCCTAACCCAAGATCCAGGATTCAAAATTTGAATTTCCCTCCAAAAGTTTGTTAGAGAGAGAGGCTTCTAGAAGTAGTTTGTTGGAGGGATGCTTCTAAAACTAGGTTGTTAGTTGGCTTGCTTTGGAAGCTTGGAGGTTAATTAGCTTAATCAAGATTAGCTTGATTAATGATCTTTGCTGATCTGGCAGAAGCTTTGAGAGTTATCTGGAATTTGACATAGCTTGCTGAGATGTATGCACTGAGGGAAACAATCTGCAGTAAAAATGGGCTGATGATGTGGCAAAACTGCAGCGGATCCGCGGCAATAGTGGATATTAGGCCGCGAATCCGCGGTCCTTTGAGGGCCCCACTGTATGAAACTTCTTGGTAATTCTTCTTCTGAGTTTGGGATCATTTTCTGATGTGATGAATATTATAATTCCCTCTGTATAAATGCCAGATCAAACATCTTAGACTTGGCGTAATTTTGATCAGCACTTTGACAATTTTGGCTCGGTTCTTGAAGTTTCCTGCACAGACTTCGAAACAAGTGTAGCGCAATACAAGGATGATGCGATGCCATGATAAACAGTCAATTTCCCTAAAAATGCCGGTTTTAGAGTATAACACATGCAATCTGGTATTTTAGGGATGTTTTGCTAATATGTGTAATATGCAAACCGAACACCTCTAGATGAGTGCAAATGATAGGAAAATTGACGTGTTAAAAATACATTATTTTCGACTGATCAAATCCCCCCAAACTTATTTTCGGTCGTCTCGAGCGAACTGTTTTATTAAAAAGAGAAGGAGAAAATAAAGAAAGAGAAAAACTAACTAGCACACTTTCGTAGGCAACTCGATTGCACTGAGTACGTGCAACAAGCCTTTAAACCTCTAGGTGTCCCTAATAGGAGGAGTGTTGTCTCCTGAGGGTTTTCAGCGGATTATACCCACAAAATCCAATAATAAAATGAAGACCGTGAATATTACAAATAAAGACAAGAATTATAAAAGAAAGACTTTGAAAATTAGAGTTTCCAACTATGCTAGCTTTTCGGTTGTCATGAGCCCTATCTTAGTAGTCATGAAAAGATGTTAGAAATCACGTCATCCCTCAATAAAACATCGTCTTATTCTTCATTCCTATCTTTCTTCCAAATATCGATCATATAACCCTGCGTGTGTGTAATATACATTCCTACACCCGGAGAATTCAATTCAAGCTATCATACTCTTGTCCATCTGCCTCAGTACTTTTTAATTAATGAATATTTAGATGAATTTGCTCACACACTTTCATGCGACCGTTAATACTTCTTGAGGTACTATCCGACCGATTACACCTGTGCTTGCTTATTTGGTGTTTTTTCTCATCTTGCACCACCTAAGGCTTAGCAGTGACTCCCAGACCAGTTGGCCTTAGGGCACTAGGTGAAGAGGCACCCTCGCTATATTTTTTTATTGCTGCCTTGGCGATAACAAAACCAGTGTCCATTTTTCTCACCATTTTATATTTTCTTCATCATTTTTATTTCCTTCATACTTTGGCTTTTAGACAAGAGCATTTCAAGGTATCCTCTACTATCCCGGGCTTCAAGACGTGTGTAAGTGCGAATAGCAGGATATCAACGTTCAAAATGTTTGGCTTCCAGAATAGGAACTATTTTTCAGACTTATTTTTATCCTCAGATTTATGACTTCCTTCATCTTACTAACCCTTGGGACAACAGCTCATAACTACTTATTACTAGTTTGTATAAGAAAACTTCTAATTTTCTTGGTTTTCTTAAATTTTTCCAATCTTTTGGATGTAATTTTTCACCTTCTAATCTTTTATTATCTTATTTATGTACAAAATTTTTTATATTTTCTTTAAATTTTTTTATAGGTTTTCAAAAATGTTTTGTGCTTATGCAAAGTGATGCAAATGATGCGAAAATAAGCACAAACCTCCCCCAAACTTGTTTTCAACAGTGTCCTCACTGTTGCCATCTGCTAAATCTCGAAAAACCTGTAAGCTTGGGAGGAAATTTATTAACGGGGGCAAAATATTTAAGTGAAAATTTTCCCCCAAACTTATTTTTGGCTCATCTTTTTGTGTAAAAATTTTCTTATAAAGAGCCAGAAATTATATCCCCCCCAAACTTGAGTTAAGCAATGTTAATCTTTTGAAAATCACAAGTGGGGGTCAAAAAATCATTGGTCGATGCCAAGCTTTGCACAGACCAAAAGTTAACACCAACCATTCGAAAATTTTATCAATGCAGTGCTCTGGTTGGTGGAAGAAGAAGTGGGGAAGTGGTGGAATAGAATGTGTGTGCGTCTCATTTTGGAGAGACGATGCAGTGAATGTGATGGATTGCTCGCATTCTTTTTACAGTTTAGAAGAAAGGGTGGAGGTTCAATTTTATTGTTTTGATGTGGATTCATCTCAACACCCGTATCATTCAAAAATGCGAGTTCATCAGCGAAGATTTCCTCAAAAGTTCCATCAATACCCCGAAGAATAATGTCATCACAAAGTGCGGGGTGATCTTCAGACTCCAAAAACGGTTCATAATCAGTGTTAGTTGTTGACCCGGACAACTCATTGGAAGAGTCCGTATGTGTATGATACATAGTTGGGTCAAACAATAACGTATCAAAAGAGTCTAGATCAGTATCATGAGGATCATCAATTTCGCTGCTGTCGACATCCATTAAGTCGACAGAACAGACCTGAGCAGTAGGTTCGGAGGGTACACTTCCCAACTTGTAAATGTTCAGCTCAATTGACCTATTCCCGAAGGATAGGGTCATAGAACCATTACGACAGTTGATGATAGCATTGGAAGTGGCCAAAAAGGGGCGACCTAAAATCACCGGAATTTGATTCCGTGGGTTCGCTACAGGCTGTGTATCAATTACAATAAAGTCAACAGGGAATACAAATTCCCCGATTTTTATTAACACATCCTCCAGTTCATCCATAGGTTTGGTGATTGATCGGTCAGCCATCTGGAGAGTTATGCTCGATGGCTTTAACACTCCGATACCTAACTGCTCGTAAACCGAGTATGGAAGCAAGTTAACACTAGCGCCAAGGTCTAGTAGAGCACGGTTGATGTGTTTCTCCCCAATAGAAATGGAAATAGTAGGATAGCTAGGATCCTTACGTTTCCTCGGTAATTGCTGTGGAAAGGCTGTGTCTACTGTTTTTGCCATGAATATATTCTTGGGCACTTGAGTCTTCTTCTTTCTAGTGCACAAGTTCTTAAGAGTTTTCGCATAGGACGGAACTTGTTGGATAGCATCTAGGAGAGGGATGTTGATGTTAACTTGCTTAAACATGTCCATAATCTTCTCTATATGTGGACTCGATTTATTAGCTCTTAACCGATTAGGATAATGTGCTTTAGCAATAAGCGCTGGGTCCATCATAGGAGAAGGTGGTGTGTGTAGACGTGATCCCAGAATAGGAGTGGGGATCGTCTGTGGAGGAATAGAAGAGGTGGGCTGAGGTGGCAAGCCTTTGGGAAAACGAAGAATAGGCTCGCAAGAAGGCGGTGGGGTAGAAGAACTGGGGTCATAATTAGAAGTGTGTGTGTGAGGAAAGGTCTCAGCCGGGGTATCATTGATAGATTTTTCAGTGTCATCAAACTCTTCCCCAACGTGATTGTCAAGCACTCTTCCAGATCTCAACGTGATTGCATTCACATGATTTGAATAGCCAGGATTGGGCAAAGGTTGAGCTAGAAGTTTTCCTTTCTCTCTTGCACTCATTTCGGCTTTTAATCTTGCAATTTCTGCTTCCATCGATTTAATACTCTCCGCCTGGGAGGTTTAGTTTTTCTCAATTTTATCGACGGAAGACTTCATCTCAGCCGAAACTTGCATGATAATTGTTAGGACCAAATTCATGTATTGTGCAAATGAAGAGGATTCATCAGTTCCGGTCAACTGTAAAGGACTAGACGGTGCGGGTGTGTTGACCGGATTTTGGAAGTTTTGTAATTGGAAGGGGTGCTGACTCAATTGTGGTGGTTGCTGTTGTGGTGGAGGGACCCTTTGGAAATTGTTTTGGGTTGGAACCGTGTTTTGAGATTGTTATTGGTTCCAAGCAAAATTAGGATGATTCCTCCAACCCTGATTATATGTGGAAGAAAATGGATTGTTTCTAGGTCTTTGTTGGAAAGCAGCATTGGTATGCTCGTGACCTTGAAATGGAGAATTCAATGGACATTCTTCCGTCAAATGAGAAGGATCAGAACAGCATCCACATATAGTTTTGGAGAGTGACATTTGATTTAGGGCGGCAGCTAAAAATTTGTTTTCCATAGTCTTGAGTTTCTTTTGCCTTGCTGACATTTCAGCTCTAACTCCTATGGAAACATCCGATTGGTTATTGCCATCCCTATACGATTGACTCACACCCTCCCACTGTAAATATTTTTTAGCGAAATCTTCTAGAAATTTCCAGGCTTCCCCATCATCTTTGGTCATGAAGTTGCCTTGACACATGGATTCAAGGGTCTGTCTTGTGTTAGGATTAATGCCCTCATATATGATTCGGCACGGTTCCCATCTAGGGATTCCGTGATGTGGACATTGGACTAACAGATCCTTGAAGCGTTCAAGACATTTTGAAAATGGTTCATTTGGAAGCTGGGTGAATTGATTTATTTCGCTATGGACTCGAGCTGTCTTATGATGTGGGTAAAATTTCTTAAGGAATGCTTTGACGAATTCTTCCCAATTTGAAATGGAATGTGCGGTGGTGTTATACAGCCACTTCTCGGCTATATCGCACAAGGTAAATGGGAGAAGACGAAGATGTATAGCATCCACAGAAAGCTGTGAAGTACCCATCATTGCACATACATTTTCAAATTTGGTGATAAAGACATATGCGTCTTCAGACTCGAGACCGTGAAATTTTGGTAGAAGGTTAATGTATTGGGGTTTAATTTCAAAATTGTCCCCGTTGGCTGGTGGAATGGAGAGACAGGTCGAAAGAAAACCTCGTGTAGGATAGCACCTCTTTTGGAGAGAGATGCGGGGTGGATTCTGCGCACCAACGGACGGCGGCAGAGTAGTGGTAAAGAAGTTCGATGGAGAAGGATCCATCGATGTGGGTGTGGTGGTGGGTAAAGAAAAGGTAAATGTAGAAATACCGACTTTGGAGTCGATCGGGGGGACGCGGACTAGACGAGCACTAGAATCCCGTGTCCAGCCTATCTTGCACTAAAAGGGTTTAGTACAAGTGGCAGCGTGAAAATATAATTAGGGGTAATGAAGTGTTGGTGTTTGTTTTGAAAAATGTACGGATTTTTTTAAAAAAATGATGCAAATCACAACAAATGCAACAAGCAACCCTAAATCTAGTGGTCACCTAGGTCAAGCCTCTAGACCGCTCCTAACTGCCAAAAGACAAGTCGCAGGATCAATCCTCCACTGCCTCTTTGTCTCCCCTGTGGCCAGGTTAAGTGCCAGGTAAGTGGGAAGGTACTCTACTACGTAAGTAGTGGGCCTAATTAATAACCACTAGCCTTAGACACACTTGCCTTAGACATCACAAAAGAAACGCGGATAAGCAATGGATTACCCACGGCCTTCTTCTGTCCTAAGTGAGCGCGACGGTCCTTAGAGTCATCTCTAGATTTCTTTTAGTTAATGAGGGTAAATGCGGATGCAAGTTTGTGATTTTTGGGGCTTAGGAAGGGTAATGAACTCCCCACCTAATCTGGATTTGGCTGTGCCCCTTAATTTCCGTATTAATATGCAAACAACCAAAAATCAAAAACACGCACAATTTTTATTGCTTTTTGCGGCGCTGCGAATTTTTGCAAAGAAACCTGCAGCAAATTGTTAATTGGAGCAGATTGAGGAGGAGATAAGAAAGTTAGAATTATACTGCAAAATTTTGTACAGAGAGGAAATCAACCTACCGCGGATCCGCCGCGGGAGTCACCTAATGCCGCGGAAACGCCGCAGTTGTAACTGTTCACTGCTTCAAAATTTCACAGAGAGCTTATGTTCACTCTCTCAGCTCTCTGGAATTTTCAGAACAATTTTTCCCCAGCTCCAATGATCCCAGATTTTCTCGCAACAAATCACAACGAATTGATTAATGTTTTGCGCGAATTTTGATCTCAAAATTATAATGGAATAAACTTTTCAACTCAAATTTCAAAAACGAACAAATTAGCGCACAATCCCAGGCAACGGTGCCATTTGATTGATACGAATTCCGGTGTGTATGTAGAAAATGTATAGAAATCACAACCAAAAATTATTTGACCGCAATCAATAACGGTGTCGATTGTAGCGCGTTAGTAAGTGTCGATCGTCCACAGGGAAAGTGTAATCGTTCGTATTTCAAATTAGATGAGTTAAAACTTTAAAGAAAAGAAAACAAACAATTCATGATTTGTAAATTGAAGTTCAAGAATTAGGAAAATCTAATCTAAATCAAGAAACGATAAAATCAAGAATTGAGAATTTGTGATGATTTCCAAATCAAATATCAAGAATCGAAGTGAAGCTTGTAGGAATCGATCGGATCTATAGATGTGATGAAATCTAGCGATTACGTATTCTTATCCATCAATGAATTGATACTAGATCGATGATGATCAACGAGAATTAGGGATTTCTTGTGAAACTAGGGTTTCATCATATATCCCTTGTTCCTTCGTCGATATCATTCACATTCTAGCCTCTAGTAAATTCAAGAATCGATCGTGGATCCCTAATTTCGAGCGATCACAATTAAGAAAGCATCGCAATGAAACTAGGTCGTCGATTCTTCAATTTACAAGAGTTTACAAACTCGTAGGACTTAAGAATCATTTCAAGATTTGTTACATCATCGATATATTGATCGTCTCGACTCCTTTACGAGCGGAGTTTTACTCAAACATCACAACAAGAACTACAATCACAAATTGAGATCGAATCATGATGCAAGAATTTAAAGAAAGCAAGATTAAAGAATTTCACCTTTTATTTATCAACAATTCCGTTACAATTCACTCAAGAACTACAAGAGGAAAGAACTCGATCGTCGATTCGGCTTCGCTCGTCTCCTTGAGTCGCGGATCGGCTTGGATCACTTACTCGATTGAAGATCGGCTCCGCTCCTAAAAGGTTGAAGGCTTCTCGCTTGATTTGGTACTCGGGATCTTGAATTTGGCTTTGGATTTTGAATTAGGGTTAGGGTTACAAGTTGTGTCACTCAACTTGTGTGAAGAGGTGATAAGAATCAACAACTAATGAACAACCATTAACCTTCAACCTAGGTTCCCTTTTATAGACCTACTAACCCAAGATCCAGGATTCAAAATTTGAATTTCCCTCCAAAAGTTTGTTAGAGAGAGAGGCTTCTAGAAGTAGTTTGTTGGAGGGATGCTTCTAGAACTAGGTTGTTAGTTGGCTTGCTTTGGAAGCTTGGAGGTTAATTAGCTTAATCAAGATTAGCTTGATTAATGATCTTTGCTGATCTGGCAGAAACTTCGAGAGTTATCTGGAATTTGACATAGCTTGCTGAGATGTATGCACTGAGGGAAACAATCTGCAGTAAAAATGAGCTGATGATGTGGCAAAACTGCCGCGGATCCGCGGCAATAATGGGTATTAGGCCGCGGATCCGCGGTCCTTTGAGGGCCCCACTATATGAAACTACTTTGTAATTCTTCTTCTGAGTTTGGGATCATTTTCTGATGTGATGAATATTATAATTCCCTCTGTATAAATGCCAGATCAAATATCTTAGACTTGGCGTAATTTTGATCAGCACTTTGACAATTTTGGCTCGGTTCCTGAAATTTCCTGCACAGACTTCGAAACAAGTGTTGCGCAATACAAGGATGATGCGATACCATGATAAACAGTCAATTTCCCTAAAAATGCCGGTTTTAGAGTATAACACATGTAATCTGGTATTTTATGGATGTTTTGCTAATATGTGTAATATGCAAACCGAACACCTCTAGATGAGTGCAAATGATAGGGAAATTGACGTGTTAAAAATACATTATTTTCGACTGATCAATAAGCCTGTTGCGCACCGCCAGCTCGAACAACCTCTTCGTTTTGTCCCGTGGGAATGAGTAAGGACGCTTCATTTTCTCATTGTAATAGCGTCGTCTCTCTTCCAGTTGATCTGCTAGCTTTGGGGCACTGGGCTGCTGCTGGGTGTTCGCAACGAAGGTTGCCTTCCCTTTACCCTTGTCGTTCCGCGGTTCCGGCTTCGGGGGAGACGGTCTATGACCCATTTGATCCATTTTGGCTAGCTTATCGATTTAAGCCTGGAACGTGGTCGGTTTAAAGAACATCATGAACTGTGAAATAGTTGCATGAGGGTCTAGGGTGCCCACAAACATGCCCACCGCTGGTGCTTCTTCGATGCGCTGTTCGGACTTCGACCACAGGTTCCGCCACCGGATTGCGTATTGGACCCAAGTTTTGCCCGGTTTCACCCTTGCATTGATCAACACCATTATTGGGGTGCGTTCGCTGGCGCTCGTGAATAGCTGGGTAAATAGCAACTCCATCTCTGCAAAAGTTTTGACGGAGTCATTTGGAAGCTCGGAGTACTGTTCACATCATAATATTGTATTATTATATTCCCCATTCTTATTCTTTTTATAAATAAACAGGTACTTTTGACGCATGTCTGCTACATGTTACAGGTTACAGGTTCTTGGACAGAAAACAGTGCAAACGATGTAAAGACGATGAAAATATGGACTTTTGACCAACAAACAGAATACTCTTGATCAAGCCTACATAAGAAACAGTTCACAAAGCAAGGTTCAAGACGTCGACATAAAGCCACGGTTAAAGTCCACAACAATGTTCACTGGAAATCTGGAAGAGAACCAGAAGCTAAATTGAGAAAAGATATATGTAACTAAGAAGCCCAAGCCACCAGAAATCAGCCCAAGAAAGTTAGAAGCCCAATTCCATCTTTTGACCGCGGAACCGCGGCCAAACCAGGCCTCGGGCCGCGGTTCCGCGGCGGTATTGAGCAATCAGAAACTAAAATTTTTACCAAAATATGGCGGCGGCTTTGACTAGTCAACCTAGGGCTATTTTTGTAAAGTTAGACATGCGGTTCAAAATGTATCCTAGGGTTTCTATTTCCTATAAATAGGAACTGTAAAGATTGTAAACTTTATGCCTCCTTTTTATTTTTATTCTTTTTCTCTTTATTTGGAAAAATTTGTTGCAAAAAGATTTTAGAGAAAAGATACGCAACAGCAAAATATTACTTGCAATCAATTTTATTTTAAGCGGGGCCCAAAAATCCTGCACAGGATTGTTATTTGGAAGGGGAAATATTTTTAAAGCGCACCAAATCCTGCAGGCATTTTTCAGAAAATATCTTAAAATTTGCAGAGGAGAAATAACAGAGGAGCTTACAGTGCAAATTGCAGACGATGATGTCACCAAAAAGGCGCGTTTCCGCGGTCAAAGGGGGTCTACCGCGGCGGAAGGGCGGCCATACGTACGAGACACGTGTTCAGATTTTGCTGACGTCACCAGATGGCGGCGCTTCCGCGGCGGGAGCAGAGAAATGCGGCAGATCCGCGATATTTTGGACGATTCAGATCTCCAAATTTTCTCTGGTGTTCTGTTGAATTAATCCCCTACTTTTTAGATCTTCTGATTTCTATTTCGCCTTTTGAAAATTTCCAGATCGTCTTTGTATATCCTGCAAAATTAAAACAACAAAGTTTCCCTTCCAAAAATAAAAGATTATATATATTTTTATATTTTTTGATTTTCCTGATTTTTCTGATTTTTTTAAATTTTGATTAACCCGAAATTGCAAAAAGTAAATTTCTACGCCATTCCCGGCAACGGCGCCATTTGATTCGTATGTCAAAAACTATTTCTATGTAACCGCATGTCTAACTTTACCAAAATATGGCGGCGGTTTTGACTAGTCAACCTAGGGCTATTTTTGTAAAGTTAGACATGCGGTTCAAAATGTAACCTAGGGTTTCTATTTCCTATAAATAGGAACTGTAAAGATTGTAAACTTTATGCCTCCTTTTAATGAAATAAAATTCAGATCTCTTTATGGAGAGCATCGGTGCCTCTCTTCAATTCAGAAATTCAGATCTGACAACCCTGCATTGATGATTGAAGAAATGCATCTGTAAGTAGATTTAATTCCTGCTCTAGTTTAGATTTCAATTCTTTGCCCTAGGTAGATTTAATTTCATGCCCTAGGAACTTATTTAGAGTTAGCTTTGGGGAAGGATTTTGAGAGATGAGATCTCTTATCCCTTTCTTACCCATCAAATATTTACAATAGGACTCCATGCGTACACGCACACACTGCTCCCTACGGCATCCTACCCCTCGAGGTAACGATGACACCGTAGTGTAAAGGCCCAGTTGCACGCGTTTTCCATGGAGGTTAGGGTAAGGATCTCTAAAGGAAGGACAAGAACCTAGAGGAAGGAACACCTTCCCGAATGGATCTAATCCCCTTTATTGATAATTACCATAACTCCTCATAGATCTTCATTCGGGTATGAAAGCGTTGAGATTTACTTGCATTTCCAAACCAACCCTAAACCTAACCCTAGCAAGAATAGATCTAGATTAATTTAGTTTCTAGAATAATTTAGATTTTAGATTTAATAAGAAATCCGAACACCCTTCAGAATTAACTCGTTAGCGCGAATCGGAGATTCACAACATCCCTGTGGACCGACCCGTACTCACCGGCTAGCTTCATGCGACGCCGTTCTTGATTGCGGTTATAGAAATAGTTTTTGACATACGAATCAAGTACCACTCAAACGCCGTCTCCGATAAGTTGCCGACGAATTGGCGAAGCAAGCGCTTATCATCGCCGCCGGTGTTGCCACAAAGAGCCCTAAACTGGGCGACGTGTTGATGGGGATTTCCTGTCCCCTTGTAGGCATGGAATTTCGGGGTCGTGTAGCCCGACAGGTATTTTATCTGATCATACCACCCCGGATATGGTCGCCCCGTTTTGACGACTTGGCCGGCCGCTTCATTTTCCTGGTGAACTCGTATTTGTTGAGCAATATAATCATCCAGGGCGGCCTTAGAGATCGTTTCCTCTTTGGCTGTTGAAAGAGCCGGAGGTGGATTTGACGTTTCTCCTCTGTCGTCTTCGAGGATAATCGGCGGATCTTCAGTTGGGGGATCCGGCTGGATCATCATGCCCACCATGTCTTGGAACAGAAGAGCCATTTGCATTATATTGGCTTCTTGTTCCGCAGCCTTCTTGTCCTTCTTTTCGAGCATTCTCCGAAGGAATTCAGCATCAGTTTCGTGTTCGTGACGTTGTTCCGATGATGCCTCCGGGCTTTCTTTTGGCCCGGTGAGTGCGGCCATGGCAGTCAGCATCTCCTGAAGCTTCTGCTGTTGCTGTTCCTGAACTCTTGTGATAGATCGGGTGAGTGGTCGGTGGCCCGTAGAAGCGCAGCTATCTTCCTTCCCGGATGCCATGTAAACGGTATGCACCACTATGCCCCCAGACTTAGGGCGTTTGGGTTCAGTGCCTTTGACATTTGTCGCAGGCACGGGAATCTTCTCCGGCCTTCTCTTCTTATGAGCGGTCGAGGTTGAAGGGGCCATCACGGTGGGCACCCAGATAGCTTTTCGTGGCTTGGCAGGATGGCTTTCTTCTTGTTGAACCTTCGCCCTTTTTTGTCGGCGAGGGTAATCTTGATCAACCACTGAGTTCCGGACCTGCCGCCAGACTATGTAGATTTTGGAGGACAGCCGCTAAGGGGACTGTTCTGGCTTTTCTTCCGCAACATTCTCCACTGGAGGAGGAGATCTTTTCAGTACGGCTGTAGGAGAATTCCTACGCACCTTATTCAGTAGCTAAAAACTGTTCCCAGTTGGAACAGCAGCATTAATTTCCGCCGTCGGGGCTGGTGGAGTTAGCCCAGAAGGGGAGTTACCTCCGGCCTTCCTCACTCGGCGCCAGTGGTGACGTCGAGCATGTTGAGCTGATGGAGTTGGCTCGGTGACAGGGATGGCCTCGTCTTGCCCCCTGTTCAGGTGAGGGGCCGTTGCTGGTGTCAGCCTGTTGAAGACTGATGTCCTTTGAGTAGCAGGTGCGGGAGTGGGAGTTGGGACAGTCAGTCTTGTAAAGACCGACCCCTTGGCAGGAGAAGCCGCCTTGACGACTTCAGGAGCAGGGTTGGTTACTCTCTTCGGAATAACCTTCTCTGGGATTGCAGGCTTCATTGTGGGCCCATAGGAACTTTGGCCCAATCTGGCGAAGACCGAGGAGTTGGAGCTGGATGACCCATTGAGAGGGGCCGCAGTAGGTGTAAGCCGATCAAAGACCGACTTCTTAGGATTCCGGTGTCAGCACAGGAGTGGTGAAGCTCGTTGGCGGGAGCATGGTCCCGAAAAACAACCCTGTGGTGGCTTGAGTGACCTGTTCCACGGGCATCGTGAACAGGGAAGCCGCTTGGGGCCCATAGGTTATGCCCCCAGTTGAGGCAGGACGTGGGTTGCAGTTGCATGTGGAACACTTTGAGCAGGTGAACGCCATTGATCCTTTGCTTTCTGCACCAAGAAAAATGCCAAATCTTAGTACCTCGAAACCCAAGGGCAACCATTAGCAAACCGCGATTGGTTAGCGAACACGACACACGAAGTATGGAGTGGAAAGAGGAAAATGTCCGAGCGGGCGTACCAGAATCTGTTCCCCGCCGAATACAGAGACGCGACCGCGTAGGTCCGTCTTGCCTGAAATTCGGGGCAGATGCTAATTGGTGCTATCCGTCCACCTCTCCGAAGATGCCAAGTTGATTTATGGCACCATGTATCGAAGGTTTAAACGGATGTGGCCGATGTAGCAGACTTCGTCAGATTCCCCCTCGCTTGAGGAGTTTTTGATTGTGGGGACGCTCTTCCCTGCAGGCATAAGCTCCTGCAGTTAATTATGCTACCGCATCGCGGTAACAACTTTCTCCTTCTCCGTATGGTCACTTCGTGTCGTGGGGGTTTGTTTTGTGTTTGGTTGCCCGTGGATTGTATACGGAGACTAAGTTATGCTGTCGCCCGTAGGGCGTGGACTAGTCCAAATCCGTATCTTTCTTGGATTTGGGTTTGGGGTTGGGTTTAAGGATACATTAGCTTCATTTGAGACTAAGATCAACTTAAACGTTTGTTAAGGATACGTTAGTCTGATTTTAGACTAACATCAACTTAACGGGATCATTTAGATCCGACAAGAGATCATTTAAGCTCTATGATTAGTTTAGGGACATTGCGGTCGATAATTAGTTTAAGTACATTACGGTCCGTTGTTAGTTTTAAGACATCGCGGTCGAGGTTAAGGACATTATAGTCCGTGAGTTTAAGGACCTCACAGTCCGGTGTTAGTTTTAAGACATCACGGTCGAGGTTAAGGACATCATAGTCCGTGAGTTTAAGGACCTCACAGTCCGATATTAGTTTTAAGACATCACGGTCAAGGTTAAGGACATCATAGTCCGTGAGTTTAAGGACCTCACAGTCCGATATTAGTTTTAAGACATCACGGTCAAGGTTAAGGACATCATAGTTCATGAGTTTAAGGACCCCACAGTCCGTAGCAATGTGTGGTTGTCGGAACCCGTCACCTCTCTGATGACGTTGAGAGATTACAACGACAAATATCAGAGGAATAAAGAGATGTGCCCTCGAACCTGGTGTAAATTGATTGGAAGAGCAGGTGTGCTCAGTTCAATTTAAATTGAGGACTTATGGCCAGAATTGGGCTAAGTCCAGTTAAAAATGTTTAACATTTTATTTATGTTCTGCCTGTTAGGCCTTTGTTTGGGCTTTTCCCTTTTAATCATGCATAACATTTATCAGGAACAAAGTGCTGTCCTGACAGTGCACCACGTGGCGCATCAGGCGCTTTGCGCCAGTTAAAAAGTGCGTTGCGCTAGCGTACATAAGGGTGACATGTGTCGCTTAGCGCTAAGCGCTGGTTTGTTAGCGCACTGCGCTTTTAATTTATGAGCGCGCTGCGCCAGTTTATGGGTGCGCCAGTGAGTGACATGTGGCGCGCTTGGCGCTGTGCGCCAGTCGAAGAGCGCAGTGCGCTATTTTTATAAGCGCAAAGCGCAAATTGTTCTGTGGTTGACACGTGGCGCGTTTTGGCGCTGTGCGCCAGTCCAATAAGTGCAAAGGCGCAATTCAAGAGTGTAAAGCACTGTCCAGTAGCTTAAAGCGCATCATATCAAATTTAGGATCAAAGAACAAGTTTTTTTGTTCTTCAAAGGAGGCCTTGCCTCAAGATCCAAGAACCAAAGTTCTTGTTCTTATCAAAAGGCTCTGCCTTTATAGATCAAGGGATCTGTTAATGAAGTAAAGTACTTCTTTATTTTAAAGATTGGATCTTTTAATCCTTTATGTTTAATCAAAGATCTTGGTCTCTCTCTTTTTTTTTTATAGATCTAAGATCTTTTTAGAAGAGGATTCTTCTTTTTATGAGATTTTTCATCTCTATTGTTCAAGAATCAATTGTTTTTATCTTTAAAGATGAAGAAATGATATTCTTTCTTCAAAGGCTTGCCTTTTTTTCTTTTTCGAGTTCTTCTCAAAGTTTGCAGAGAGTTTTTCTATCTGAGACTTGAAGTCTTGGGACCTTTATATAGGGCCAATTGATTTGTTAAGTTGGTTGAAGAGATCTTTCTCTGATTGATTTGAGGATATTTCCCCACCGTTGAATCTTTGATCCTAGGGCTTCTGTTTTACAGAAGATAATCTTCTTATTTTAATAAAATTGGAAAGATCTTTTTAGAACAGAATTTTAATTCTGATTAATTAATAATTTATTATTATTATTAGATCTTTTGATCTAACGGTGGGGAATTCTTTTAACTCCAGCGCTGGCGCACTTGGCACGAGCGCACCTACGTTTGACACGTGGCGCGCAGCGCAACTGCGCTAGCGCACCTGTGTTTGACACATGGCGCGCAGCGCAGAACGCAGCGCAATTATGCTAGCGCGCCTGTGTTTGACACGTGGCGCGCAGCGCAGAGCGCAGGGGATCTGAAGCGTTGCTTCAATTTTTGAATTTGAATTCTGAAATAGAGCTTTACTCTGATAGGAGGTGCGCTGCCTAGGGCGCAGCGCTCATGGCGCTGGCGTGTCTTCTTTTGATACGCAGCGCGCAGCGCAAGGGATTTGAAGCGTTGCTTCAATTTTTGAATTTTGAAATTCAAAACAGAGCTTTGCTCTGCTTGGGGAAACACCACCTTTTTTCTAAAAATCTCCAGAACAAATTTTACACTAAAATACCAAGAATTCCAAATAAATCAATATTATAAATAAATACTTTTAATTATGAAACTAGAATATTTTTACTAGAAATATCACAATATAAAATCCACCTTCTTTACAACTTTAAAGACGAATAATGAATACTTGAGGTGTATTTTGAAAAGTATATAAAAGTATTTTTACATAAAACCCCCTCAAGTTTTATAAATTACCCTAAGGACCCTAGCAACTATCGGTTTAAGAAATAATCATGACTTCAATTTATATTTCTAATTGTCTGACTCGGGTTTGATTCTGATTAATCTGACTTGAATATGATTCAAGTCAATCTTCAATCTGCAATCTTCAACATGAATCCACAAGTCCAATTATCAATCTATACAATTTGACTGAACCAAACTATGGATATACATTCCACTTACATGGTTCTCCAGTTATTCCATTTACATGATTCTACGGTTATATCCGTTTACTGATATCATGGTTTCAGTCAGTCTTTCAATTATACACTCAATTCAATTTACAGTATAAAACAATACAAATAAAACACTACGGGGTTTAAGGGGTAGATTGGTACGGAAAGTGTTAAAAGTGGCACGAGGCGGTAAGATTAAGATACCTAACCTATATTCCATTACTGTTGTACCGAGGCTTAACGGTTCCTTGTACATTCCGTTTGCCCTGGTCTCTAGCATATAGAGACCCTTCCCGTATACACTGGCATCCTTCTGTACCAAGCTACAATCAACAGCGTTAACACAATATTACAACAAGATATTACAACTTTAAAAGATACCTTCTTATTCTGTCTAATATACTTTCCTCTTATCTTTGGGACATACCGAGCGACCTGTTCGCTGACGACATTCTATTTCTTTCTTCTTTGAATGTCGTCAGGTGGTTTGGACCCGGCAGAGATCGAGCCGTTTGCAGAAGACTTGGAGCAGTTTGCTGAAGAACTAGAGCTATAGTTTTATTGTACATTTTCCATACAGTACTAATCATTTCCTGTTATGCCACTGTTTAGGCATCGTTTTATTTCAGTTGTATTTCCTTTTCATGCATTGTACAAAAGAATGTTAATAAATAAAAGTTGCTATTTTTATTACATCTTGTCTCTTGTGTATTTACTTTTATATTGCTTACATACACTTAGCGTATGTACTTCTGGGTATATACGTAGTGGACTAGTCGCGTCCCCTTCGCCGTATACCGGGAAGCGGGGCATGACAGATTTTATTGGTGGCCCATGCAGGTCAGAGCTGTATGAAACTCTATCATGCAGTTCTGTTCTGCGTGAACAGCCTAAGCAATATAACACAAGAACCAGCAACTAAAACATTCTTTACAATCATGTTCCTTGAATTCCATCATTTCTTGTTCTTTGAATCATACACTTTGAATCTGTCCTAACCCAAATTTTTCTTCAAGGTTATGGATTCTCCGAACAACACCCGCACCAACGTCAACAACACACCCCACCTTCACTACCAATCGTTCCTGCGCCACCCACCGAACAAACAGTGCTACTTGAGGCGATCCGCAGCCTTCTTGAGGGACAACAACAACTCCTGAACCGTCCCGAGACTGACGCACCTGGGGTAAAGCAATTCAGGGCTTTACATCCCAAGCAGTTCTCCGGAAAGGGAAACCCACTTGAAGCTGAGGAATGGGCACAAAGCATTGAGGATGATCTGGCGGCAGCATAAGTGCCAGACATAGCATTGGTCCGTGTGGCGAAACTGCAGCTCACGGACAATGCTCGCAACTGGTGGAAGATGGAAGAAAGCCGTCTTGTACAGCCTATTGAATGGAAGACTTTTCGCGAGAAGTTCGACGCGAAGTACTTCCCTGTGACTACCAGGTTTGCCATGGAGCAGCAGTTCATTCATCTACAATAAGGTTCGATGTGGGACAAGTCAGTGGATGAATATGACGCTGAATTCACCATGCTAAGTCGGTAAGATATGTCACCGTATTTCAAATTTCTAAAATATCACATAATACACAACTAACACAATCCTTTACACAGATTCACGGCACACTTGATACCGACGGACGAGATCAGAGACCGTCGCTTTCAACAAGGTTTGGACACGGAAATTCAGGCTGCACTAGCCACAGGGAAATTTCCGACTCATGAGGAAGCTCTGGAAGCTGCCCGCAGTTATGAGGCAGTGATAAAAGCAAGGGGCAGACCTCTCTACAGGAGTTAAATGCCCTGTCAACTAGATGGCAGGAGGAGCCTCGTCCAGGCCACCTTTTGTGCCAAGGCGACCCGGAGTACCGAACCATCGTCCCAGCCCAGCCTTTTGTACCTACTGCAAGAGAGACGGACATATGATGAAAGACTTTCGGCGAGCCAACCGTCTTTGCTTAGTCTGCGGCTCAGCTACTCATGATATTAGGTCTTATCCCCAAAGGCAAAACCGAGTTGCTGCACCCAGGCCAGCAAACAATTACCCACAGCGCCCAGCCATCCAAGCTCCTGCTCCAAGACCTGCACTACCTGCACCACCCAGAGGACCACAAGCTGCACCACCTCCTCGTCAGTTCCATCAAGCTCAAAGGAACGTTCCGAGGAATGCTCCTAAAGCCAGGAGGAATGTACTAAGGCGCCAGGCTTTCACTATGTCAGTGGAAGAAGCTGAGGCCACTGGCCAAGTCATCACTGGTAAACTTTTCTTCTCAAACTTTTCTTTTAGTCTTGTCTATCTACACACTTTCCCTATACCTAAAACATATCCCACATACCTTAGGTACAATCTTAGTAGCCTCACTACCTGCACTAGCACTGTTTGATACTGGGGCATCACACTGCTTTATGTCGCAACGGTTCGTCCGAACCCATGCGATTCCAGTCTCACCGCTTGTATCCAGCTGGAATGTCAGTTCAGGAAATGGCGTTCTAAAGGCAACCATGAGATACAGCTTGTGTCCAGTCGTCGTCTGCAGCAGGGAGTTTTATGCTGACTTCAATGTACTGGACATACCGAACTTCGATATGGTTCTAGGAATGGATTGGTTTCGAACTTTTTATGCTACCATCGACTGTCGTCAAAGGAGGGTAGTATTCGAGATTCCAGACCATCCGATCTTCTATTTCAAAAGCGGAGACCGTACCCAGGAGCCAAGTACCTACAAAGCGAAGCCAAGGGAAGCAGTGGTTGCAGCAGCTCAAGCGGAAGAAGAATCAAGACCAGAGGTAGTTCGAGAGTTCGCCGATGTAGTTCCTGACGATATATCAGGTTTGCCTCCCAATCGAGCTCTTGAATTTAGTATTGATTTAGTACCAGGAGGACAACCGGTGATCAAAGCACCTTATAGATTAAGTCCGGAAGGTTTGAAAGAAATCCGAACACAGTTGGACGAATTATTGGCGAAAGGATGGATTCGTCCCAGCACTTCAAGTTGGGGAGTGTTTCCCTCAATCAGAGCAAAGATCTGTTTGAATTTCAAAATTCAAAAATTGAAGTAACGTTTCAGATTCCTTGAGCTGCGCGCTGCGCGCCACGTGTCAAAAGCAGACACGCCAGCGCAAGGAGCGCTGCGCCCAAGGCAGCGCACCCCCTATCAGAGCAAAGCTCTGTTTCAAAATTCAAAATTTAAAATGAAGCAACGCTTCAGATCCCTTGCGCTCTGCGCTGCGCGCCACGTGTCAAACACAGGTGCGCTAGCGCAGTTACGCTGCGCTCTGCGCTGCGCGCCACATGTCAAACGCAGGTGCGCTAGCGCTAATTGCGCCAGCACTGGAATTTTAATAATAAATTATTAATTAATCAGAATTTAAATTCTGTTCTAGAAAGATCTTTCCAATCTTATTAAAATAAGAAGATTATTTTCTGTAAAACAGAGGCCTTAGGATCAAAAATCCAACGGTGGGGAAATATTCCCAGATCAATCAGAGAAAGATCTCTGTAACTAACTTAACAAATCAATAGGCCCTATATAAAGGCCCCAAGACCTCAAGTCTCAGATAGTGAGAACCCTCTGCAAACTTTGAGAAAAACCTCAAAGAGAAAAAAAAAGCCAAGCCTTTGAAGAAAGAAGACCATTTTCTTCATCTTTAAAGGTAAAAAATTATATTTCTTGAAGAATAGAGATGAAATCATCTCATTAAAAAAGAACCATCTTCTAAAAAGATCAAAGATCTAAGAACAAAATCAAGATCTTCAATAAAAAAGAAAAACGATCAAAAAGATCGAATTATAAAAAATTAAAAAGAAGTAATTTACTTCATTCATAGATCTTTTGATCTATAAAGGCACAGCCTTTTGATGAGAATAAGAAGCTTGGTTCTTGGATCTTGAGGCAATGCCTCTTTTGAAGAACAGAACAAAAAACTTGTTCTTTGATCTTAATTTGATCAAAATGCGCTCTGCGCTATTGGACAGTGCCTTGCACTCTTGAATTGCGCCTTTGCGCTTATTGGACTGACGCACTGCGCCAAAATGCGCCACGTGTCAACCACAGAACAGTTTACGCTTTAAGCTTCTAAAAAATAGCGCATTGCGCTCTTGGACTGCGCGCCACGTGTCATTCACTGGGGTAGCGCACTGGCGCAGCGCACTCAGAAAGCGCAGTGCGCTAACTGACTTGCGCTTAGCGCAGAGCATGACACGTGTCACCTTCGCGTGCGCTAGCGCATTGCGCTCTTTGATTGGCGCAAAGCGCCTGACAAGCCACGTGGCGTACTATCAGACCACTATTTTGCTCCTGATAAATGCTATGCATTTAATTACAGAGCCCAATGCTATGCATTATTAAAAGTGCAGAGCCCAAACAAAGGCCTAATAGGCAAAATATAAATGAAAATGTTAAAACATTTTTAACTGGACTTAGCCCAATTCTGGCCATAAGTCCTCAATATAAATTGAGCTGAGCACAATTACTCTCCCAATCAATTTACACCCGGTTCGAGGGTACATCTCTTTACTCCTCTGACATCCGTCGTTGTAATCCTTCAACATCGTCAGAGAGGTGACGGGTCCCGATGACCACACATCGCTACGGACTGTGGGGTCCTTAAACTCATGGGCTATGATGTCCTTAACCTCGACCGTAATGTCTTAAAACTAATACCGGACTGTGAGGTCCTTAAGCTTACGGACTATGATGTCCTTAACCTCGACCGTGATGTCTTAAAACTAACGTCGGACTGTGGAGTCCTTAAATACACGGATTATGATGTCCTTAACCTCGACCGTGATGTCTTAAAACTAACACCGGACTGTGAGGTCCTTAAACTCACGGACTATGATGTCCTTAATCTTGACCGCAATGTCTTAAAACTAACATTGGACCGCAATGTCCTTAAACTACTTATCGACCGCAATGTCGCTAAACTAAACAATAGAGACCAATTGCTCTCTTGTCGGATCTAAACGACCCCGTTAAGTCGATCTTAGTCTAAAATTAGACTAACGTGTCCTTAACGAATGTTTAAGTTGATCTTAGCCTCAAATAAGGCTAACGTATCCTTAAACACAACCCCCCAAACCCAAATCTAAGAAAGATACGGATTTGGACTAATCCACGTCCTACGGGCGACAACATAACTTAGTCTCCGTATACAATCCACAGGCAACCGAACACAAAACAAACACCCACGACATGAAGTGACCATATGGAGAAAGAGAAAGTTGTTACCGCGATGCGGTAGCGTAATTAACTGCAGGGGCTTGCGCCTGCAGGGAAGAGCGTACCCACAATCAAAAACCCTTCAAACGAGGGGGAATCTGACGAAGTCTGCTACATCGGCCGCATCTGTTTAAACCTTCGATACATGGTGCCATAAATCAACTTGGCATCTTCAGAGAGGTGGACGGATAGCACCAATTAGCATCTGCCCCGAATTTCAGGCAAGACGGACCTGTGCGATCGCGTCTCTGTTGTTCGGAGGGGAGCAGATTCTGGCACGCCCGGTGGGACCTTTTCCTCTTTCAGCTCCACACTTCGTGTGTCGTGTTCGCGAACCAATCGCGGTTTGCCAATGGTTGCCTTTGGGTTTCAAGTTACTAAGATTTGGTCTCTTGCTTGGCGCAGAAAGCAAACAGCAATGGCATTCAACTGCTCGAAGTGCTCCAACTGCAGCTGCAACTCGCGTCCTGCCTCAACTGGGGGCATAACCTACGGGCCCTAAGCGGCCTCTCTGTTCACGATGCCCGTGGAGCAGATTACTCAAGCCACCACAGGATTGTTTTTCGGGACCATGCTCCCGCTAACGAGCTTCACCGCTCCCGTGCCCGTACCAGAAGCTCCCAAGAAGTCAGTCTTCGATCGACTTACAGCTACTGCGGCCCTTCTCAACGGGTCGTTCAACACCAGCGCCTCGGTCTTCTCCAGACTGGGCCAAAATTCCTGCGGGCCCACAATGAAGCTTGCAGTCCCAGAGAAGGTTATTCCAAAGAGAGTAACCAACCCTGCTCCCGAAGTCGTCAAGGCGGATTCTCCTGCCAAGGGGTCGGTCTTTATAAGACTGACCATCCCAACTCCAACTCCTGCTCCTGCTACTCAGTGGACATCAGTCTTTAATAGGCTGACACCGGCAACGGCCCCTCACCTGAACAGGAGGAAAGACAAGGCCATCCCCGTCACCGAGCCAACTCCATCAGCTCGACATGCTCGACGTCGCCACTGGCGCCGAGTGAGGAAGTCAGGAGGCAACTCCCATTCTGGGCTAACTCCACCAGCCCCGACGGCGGAAATTAATGCTGCTGTTCCGACTGGGAACAACTTTGAGCTGCTGAATAAGGTGCGTAGGAATTCTCCTACCGCCGTACTGAAAAGGTCTCCCCCTCCGGTGGAGAATATTGCGGAAACAAAGCCAGAGCAGTCCCCTCAGCGGCTGTCCTCCAAGATTTACAAGGTCTGGCGGCAGGTCCGAAACTCGGTGGTGGATCAAGAATACCCTCGCCGGCAGAAGAAGCTAAAAGTCCGACAGGAAGAAAGCCATCCTGCTAAGTCACGAAAGGCTATATGGGTGCCCACCGCGACGGCCCCCTCAACTTCGACCGCTCATGAGAAGAGAAGGCCGGAGAAGATCCCCGTGCCTGCGACAAATGTCAAAGGCACTGAACCCAAACACCCTAAGTCTGGGGGCATAACGGTGCATACTGTTTACATGGCATCCGGGAAGGAAGATAGCCGCGCTTCTATGGGCCACCGACCACTCACTCGATCCATCACAAGAGCTCAGGAACAACAACAGCAGAAGCTTCAGGAAATGCTGACTGCCATGGCCGCACTCACCGGGCCAAAAGAAAGCCCGGAGGCGTCATCAGAACAACGTCATGAACACGAGACTGATGCTGAATTCCTTCGTAGAATGCTCGAAAAGAAGGACAAGGAGGCTGCGGAACAAGCGGCCAATATAAAGCAAATGGCTCTTCTGTTCCAAGACATGGTGGGTATGATGATCCAGCAGGACCCTCCAGCTGAAGATCCTCCGATTATCCTCGAAGATGACAGAGGAGAAACGTCAAATCCACCTCCGGCTCTTTCAACAGCCAAAGAGGAAACAATCTCTAAAGCTGCCCTGGATGACTATATTGCTCAGCAAATAAGAGTTCACCAGGCAAATGAAGCGGCTGGCCAGGTCGTCAAAACGGGGGGACCATATCCGAGCTGGTATGATCAGATAAAGTACCCGCCGGGCTACACAATCCCGAAATTCCATGTCTACAAGGGGACAGGCAACCCCATCAACATGTCGTCCAGTTCAGGGCTCTTTGTGGCAACACCGGCGGCGATGATAAGCTCTTGCTTCGCCAATTCGTCAGCAGCTTATCGGAGACGGCGTTTGAGTGGTACTTCGAGCTTCCAAACGACTCCGTCAAAACTTTCGCAGAAATGGAGTTGCTATTCACCCAGCGATTCGCGAGCGCCAGCGAACGCACCCCAATAACGGCGTTGATTAATGCAAGGGTGAAGCCGGGCGAAACTTGGTTTCAATACGCTATCCGATGGAGAAATCTGTGGTCAAAGTGCGAACAGTGCATCAAAGAAGTATCAGCGGTGGGCATGTTCATGGGCACCCTAGACCCTCATGCAACTATTTCACAGTTCATGATGTTTTTTAAACCGACTACGTTCCAGGCTTTAATCGATAAGCTAGCCCAGATGGATTAAATGGGTCACAGACCGTCTCCCCCGAAGCCGGAACCGCGGAACGACAAGGGTAAAGGGAAGGCAACCTTCGTTGCGAACACCTAACAGCAACCCAGTGCCCCAAAGCTAGCGGATCAACTGGAGGAGAGACGGAGCTATTACAATGAGAAAATGAAGCGTCCTTACTCATTCCCACGGGACAAAACGAAGAAGCTGTTCGAGCTGGCTATGCGCAACAGGCTTATCAATTTGCCGAATCCAAGGCGACCACCGCAACCCAGCGAAGTGAATAATCCCAATTATTGCCCTTACCACCAAACGGTAAGCCATCTGATTGAGAATTGCTTCGTCTTTAAGGGATGGATCGAGGATCAATACCAACAGGGCAAGTTCACGCTGTCCGAAAAGTGGAAAGTGAGCCCACTACAACCGCACACTCCTAAGAGGATGGACACATCGGGGGCAACGTGCTCTTTTGTTGAAGAAGCTCCATGGGAGGTCGTGCTTTCAGCCAAAACCAAAAGGATGCTGAATGATCTCCAGACATGCCCAGCAATCAGGTGGGAGAATCCGCTGGAACACCAGATCATCGAAGGGATGCTGAAGCCGCGCCCAACTCCAAGGATTGGTGTTGATAGCCAAAGCGTTCATGCCCAGCAGTCAAAATCTTCGAAAAAGAAGAAGAAATCCAAGAAGACCGTGAAGCCTGGCGACAAGCGCACGGACTTACAGAAGCAGATTGACGCGCTGGAAGAGTATAACCAGAAGGCGCGGACTCCAATCACGCTCCAAGAGTTCCTCAGCCACGTTCTTGAAAACGGAGATGATGGAGAAGAATCGTCGGATGGATCTGAGGATTACGTAGCAAGTTGCCATGTGATCTCTCAATCATCGCTAGACAATGAAGAAGCTCCCTACACAGAGAGACTGGGGGCAGGTCCCGAGCCGGAACTTCTATGGCCGTCAGACGAAATGATCGACGCCTTCCTGAATGAGATTCATCTGAAAAGTAAAGCCAATCGGGAGCGTGAGATGGCCATATTTGAAAGAGCCAAACGCCGACGACTAGACGAAAGAGTCGAGAAACTCCCGCCGATTAAGGAACATCCGTCACGGATAAAAACAAGTTCAAGACGAGGAAAAGGTTTGCTAAAGCCATATTAATGGGAATGAAACTACCACCCTCTGAAGGAAACACTCCCGGTGAAGCAGAAACACATTTTAGCTACTGCTTATATCATCGAAAGATTTCGCACCCTACTGAAGAGTGCGACCCTTTTAAAAGATGGTGGCAGGGATATGTTGCTCACCGGCAACATTTTAAGCGGATGAAACGCAAAACTCAGCGGGAGCAAAGAAGTGCGACTGAGGAGCATAAAAGAGATACTGGTAACTGTTGCATGGTCAACACCGGGGATCGCAAATTCTCACTTTCGGAAGCGACTCTAACGAAGAAATGGCTCTTGGCCCCCTCTTTAAAGAATCCGCATTGGGGAAGGAGAAAGAACCGAAGGCCTGTGAAAACATCCAGCTGCGCAATCGCATGCTTCTGGAAAAGAATCTCGGATCCACGAGTAAAAAAGATAAGGGAAAAGAAAAGGTCTCCGAGGATATCGCCCTGGACGACCAAGTCATGAAAGAACTGACCGCCAAAGACCCGCCAAAGAAGAGTAAGGTGGACTACAACGTTCTGGCACACTTGAGGAAGCTACCTTCGCAGCTCAGCATTCTCGACACCCTTTTACTATCCAAAGAAGCAAGAGATTCACTGATCAAGGCGCTACAAGAACCAGAGCAATTCCAAGCTTTTCTTTCCGAAGAAAAGATGAAGGACGAGCCGGAAGAAGTACACACAGCCGATATCACCTTCGGCGATGAAGACCTCCTCCTTGGGACGTGCGAGCACAACCGTCCCCTCTATGTCTCAGGGTACTGCCATGATATAAAGATAGGCAAAATCCTGGTCGACAATGGGTCTTCCGTTAATCTCTTCAACGTGCGAGTGTTGAAGGAAATCTGCATGGGCGTCCAGCATCTTGCTCGTGATAAGATTACCATCTCCGGTTTTGACTCCCAATCATCGCGGACTCTCGGGTCTGTGATATTGACATTACGATTCGGGTTACTTATCACGGATGTTAAATTTCATGTCATTGACGCCAAGACATGCTATAACGCTTTGCTCGGCCAGCCTTGGTTACACGAGTACAACATCATCCCTTCTACACAACATCAGTGTATGAAATACATTAAGGATGGTCTCGAGTATACCGTAACAGGAGAGCTGAATCCATTCTCCGTGAACGAAGTCCGCAAGTATGAAGATGCAAAATACTTCTTGCCAGATTTTGAAGACACGGAGAGATGTCACAAACCGGAGAACAAAGCTATCACCACCATTCCCGTCTTCGGGAGTGATACTGAAGAAGAGGAAGCGATAGTTTATTCAGGTCCACCCCAGCACAACAAGCCAGGACCGTCCGCTCTTATGTTGATCTTTGGCAACGACTCGGAAGATGAGGTCCATGCTATATTTTCCGCTCGGCCTTCAATACAAACATTCATTGATGAAGAGCAAAGTTTGCAAGTTGCCATGGTTCTGCCCAAATATCATAAAGAACTAGACGCGCTTGATACCTATAGTGTGGAAGAGCTGCAGACGTTCTACGTCCCTCCCAGGCGAGAAGGCGAAAAAGCGATCCTATTTTACCGTTTCGGGAAAACCAAAGTGGAGAAAGAAATTTGGCATGGCATGGATTCTACACTTGACAGGCTCCATCCCATCCGTCTGCCTAGATATTACACAGAAGGCTTGAAAAGGCTATTGAAGCGCCAAGAGATACCCTTCAAACAGACCACTCGAAAAGCTAAGTTCTACAACAGGATTTGGGATGTCCGTGGAACTCAGCGCAAGTTGCCCAACGGGAGAATGGAAGCGATCGGGCTTGGATATGTTCGGTCCAAGATACGGGAGCTACTCCACGACTGCTATGTCGTACATGACTTTGATGAAGAAGGAGATGCTCAATGGGAGAATGCTAATCCTGAACCAGAAAGAGCCCCCGACATGAAAATGCCCAGTCCGTCGTTCGAAGAACAAATGGACAAGCTTATAAGGGAAGCAGGTCAGAAGGTTCGAGACGACCCTAATCGCAAAATGGCATCTACGAGAAAGCCAGGACGCAACGCCTTCTTCAACAGGCTACGAAAGATGAAAATGCCCCTCCCTGTCAACCTGTTGTACAAAAGGCTCGACTCAGAGGCAGTAACAAGTCAAAGAGCGGAAAAGGCGTTCGACAGCGACGAAGCGAGACCAAGAAGTCACGCGATCGAGAATCGAGCGGTCCGGATTTGTCCCTTATGAAGAAGATGAGTCGAGCATACTCTTTTCCTCAGAATAAGACACGGAAGATACTTGACCTCGCTATAAAACATCAGATGATTACACTTCCGGAGTCTAAACACCCTGAGCAAGCCAACGAGGTCTCTCACCCAGAATATTGTTCTTATCACCGAGCGATAGGGCATCCTCTCGAAGACTGCTTCACCTTTAAGAATTGGGTCGAAGACCAATATCAACTCGGCAAGTTCGCTCTATCCGACAGTTGGAGGATAACTCCGCCGCAGAAGCATGAACCCAAATCCACGAGGGTAGACCCAGATCCACATCGGTCGTGGAAGCGAGCTCGTACTTGTCATATGATAACACTATCAGAAGAAGAGACCGAGAATATGGATGACCTCCCCTGGTGCTTCGAAAACGATGATGACGAGGTGATCTCAGAGTTTCCACCAGCGCCAAAAGAGCTGGAAGATGGAATACATACCACTGAAGATAACCTCAAGAAAATTGATTTGGGGACGGCGAGTGACCCGCGACCGACATTCGTCAGTGAGCTGCTATCTGTAGAAAGGGTGGCTACGCTAAAAGACGTGCTTATGCAGCATAGAGATTTCTTCGCATGGAACTATTCCAAGATGCCAGGACTAGATCCAGAGATTGCTGTCCACAAATTGGCGATATCACCGGACGTCAAGCCAATCAAACAAGCGCTAAGAAGAATGCGGCTTGAGCTTGAGATGAGTATCAACGCCGAGGTCAAGAAGCTAATCGACTCCGGCTTCATCCAAGAAGTTCAGTACCCCGACTGGATCGCCAACATCGTCCCAGTGATGAAGAAAAATGGGACGGTATGCATATGTGTGGACTTCCGGGATCTTAATAAAGCTTGTCCGAAGGACGATTTCCCAGTACCGGTCACTGAGCCGATGATAGATAACATGTCCACTCATGAAGTTTTCTCCTTCATGGACGGCTCATTAGGATATAATCAAATAAAAATGCATCCCGAGGACCAGAAGCACACCGCTTTCCGAACCCCTTTATGTATATTCTGCTACAAGGTGATGCCCTTCGGTCTGAAGAACGCCGGCGCCACCTATCAGAGGGCCATAACGAAGATCTTCGATGACCTCATACATGAAATTGTCGAATGCTATATCGACGACCTCGTGGTGAAAAGCAAATCATACGAGGAACATCTCGAACATCTGAAGATCGTATTTCAATGTCTTCGGCAATACAACTTGAAGATGAACCCTCTCAAATGCGCGTTCGGGGTATCCTTAGGTAAATTCCTAGGATTCATCGTCCGACATCGGGGTATCGAGATAGATTCGTCAAAGATCAAGGCAATCATGGAGATGCCCCGCCGAGGACTCTTAAGAAATTACGGTCTCTCCAAGGGAAACTCGCCGACATCCGGCGATTTATAGCCAATCTCTCAGGAAAATGCCGTCCTTACAGTCACCTGATGAAAAAGGGGACCCCGTTCGTCTGGGATCACAAATGCCAAAGCGCACTGGACGAGATCAAGCGGTATCTGCAGAACCCGTCAGTGTTGGCTGCTCCAGTCTAGGGAAAGCCTCTCATTCTTTATACAACCACCCTCGAAGGTTCTTTAGGCGCGCTGTGGGCACAAGAGAACGACCAAGGGAAGGAGAGAGCTCTCTATTACTTCAGTCGAGTTCTTCTGGGGGCAGAAAGCTATTACTCTCCCATCGAAAAACACTGCCTGGCGTTAATCTTCGCAATAACGAAACTCCGGCACTATGCATTGGCGCATGAAGTTCGTCTCATATCGAAGGTGGACCCTCTCAAATATTTGATGTCAAAGGCCATATTGACGGGGCGACTCGCTAAGTGGGCCCTGCTCTTGATGGAGTTCTCAATAACCTATCAGCCTCTTAAAGCAGTGAAAGGCCAAGCCATCGCCGACTTCCTCGCTGAGCATCCAATACCTGCCGATTCTCCTTTGAACTGCGAGCTGCCAGACGAACATGTGTTTGATGCGATCGACGGTGGTGATGCCCGATGGGAACTTTATTTTGATGGAGCGTCCTCCATGAAGAAGCGAAAACAGAACACCCCTATAATCAAATCAGGGGTAGGCCTTATCTTCGTGACCCCACAAGGAGGGATAATGCGCTTCGCCTTCTCCCTGACAGAGCCAAGGACGAACAATGAAGCTGAATACGAAGCTTTGATAGCAGGAATCGAGATCGCCATCGACATGGGAATTGTAAACCTCCTCATATATGGAGACTCCCAGCTGGTCGTCAGTCAAGTAAATGGTGACTATCAGACGTGCAAACCAGAGTTGGTGAAGTACGGCGAAAAGGTGCAGCAACTGTTGACCCAGATTCCTTTCTACACCCTCGAAAACATACCGCGTGCGGAAAATAGCAAAGCGGATGCATTAGCCAAGCTCGCTAGAGAACTGGCCGACGAGAACCTCGATGACGTGAGGATCGTTGTGCAAAGCCGTCGGGTTCTTGCACCGGCGGAAATATCTCCGGAGTCGTCCGAAGAAAAGGGAGCGACTGAGCAAATGGCTCTACAAGTAAAAGACCAAGAGAAGATTGAGGATCGGAGAGAAGTCTTTATAAACTACTTCAAATCCCGTCGAACACTTGAAGATGCGTCCTCAAAACATCAGCTCAAGAAGCGAGCCCTATCTTTCGCCTTCGTCAATGATACTCTGTACAAGAGGTCATTTGATTCTCTGTAGTTGAGATGCCTGGGACCTGAAGAGGCGAAAAGAGTCGTCCAAGAAGTTCATGACGGACTCTGCGGTTCTCACCAAGCTGGCCCGAAGATGAAGTTGAAGATTAAACGGATGGGCTATTATTGGCCCACGATGATCCAGGACTGCCTCGAGTATGCGAAGCAATGCCACTCATGTCAGATCTATGAGGACTTTATCCATCAACATCCAAATCCACTACACCCGACAGTGGCTAGCTGGCCGTTTGAAATGTGGGGAACTGACATAATCGGCCCCATCGAACCAACATCCTCCAGGGGACATTGATTCATTTTGGCGACAACTGATTACTTCTCCGAATGGGCAGAAGCAGTACCGCTGAGGGAAGTGAAGACGGAGAATATCCTCCACTTCTTCAAGACGCACGTTATTTATCGGTTTGGAACTCTGCGACGGATCATCTCTGATAATGGGCCAGCCTACAGAAGCCACAAGATCAGCCGCTTTGCACAACAGCACAACATAGACTGGAGATACTCCTCAGTTTATAATCCCCGAGCTAACGGTCTAGCTGAGGCTTTCAACAAGACCCTAATAAAGATCGTGAAGAAGACGGTGTCTCGAAATAAAAAGGACTGGCACGAGAGACTGCATGAAGCTCTCTGAGCATATCGAACTACGTTCAAGGCGGCCACGAACACAACGCCGTACGCGTTGGTATTCGGTACAGAAGCGGTACTCCCCCTCGAGATAGAGTTACCCTCTCTACGAGTGGCAGTCCATTATGAGCTAACGGACGAAGAGAACGCTCACCTTCGGCTTAAGGAGCTCGATGCCCTTGACAAATCCCGGCTCACAGCGCAACAAAATCTGGAAGCTTATAAAGCAAAGATGACGCGCTCATATGAAAGATTGACTAGGCCGAGGACATTCCGCCAAGGCGGACTCGTACTAGTGGTCAAAAGACCTATGATCCCCAATCACGCCAAGCGGGGAAAATTCGAGCCGAATTATGAAGGCCCGTACATCATAGACAAGGTCCACCAGGGTGGAGCCTATCTACTCATGGACATGCATGGTGAAAGACCTTTCAGGCCAATAAACGGTCGCTTCCTGAAGAAGTACTACGCTTGACGAGTCACGGCCTAGGTCAATGATAAATGACGACGACTATGTCCGCTCGCTATCTTCCTAAGCCCAAACTCTATAAGTAGTAGCCGGCTTACTTAACAGCTGACCGAAACGTCCTTAAACTAACAGCGGACCGAAAAGTCCTTAAACTAATGGCTGACCACTATGTCCTAAAACTAGCCGTTGACCGAGATGTCGATAAACTACGGTGGATTGCAGCATCCCAAAGCTGGTATATATAAAGAAAAAAAGAGATAAAAAACGATACGTCCATAAGCAAAATAGGCACGGATGAAAACCCGAAAGGGCTCCATGAGTAAAAACAGCAGGACTACCGGCGAGTCTTGTGAAAACCCGAAAGGGCACAACCTCGTTAGAATAAAAAAAGAGAAGAGAATAAAAAAAAACGGTATGTCCATAAGCAAAATGGGCATGGATGAAAACCCGAAAGGGCTCTGTGAGTAAAAACAGCAGGGCTACCGGCGAGTGTTTATGAAAACCCTAAAGGGCGCAACCTCGTTAAAAGACACTTGCAGGGTCCTCTCGACTTTGTAAGGAGAAACCACCTGCGTGAGATCCTTACGACTCACAAGGGAACAACACACTTAGGGATCCCCACAATTCCTGAGGAGAAATTACACTTGCGAGATCCTTACGACTCATAAGGAGAATCCTCTTATGAGACCCTCACGGCTCATAAGATTTGAAAGTCTTAAGCTACAGAGACCAAAACCTGTTCTTAAGCAGCCCCCACAACCTTCAATACCGCCCTACAAGAGGCTCAACGCTGACCCTTGTATACAATCCACGGGCGCGAATAAACATTTCCCTAACAAAGTCCCATCCGTGACTAGGGATATGTCTACATGGTGAACAGCCCTTGTAAGTCCTCTCGACTTATAAGGAGAAAACACTCTTGCAAGATCCTTACGACTTACAAGAGATCATACACTTGGGAGTCCTCACGAATCCTAAGGAGAAAACACACCTACGAGATCCTCACGACTCGCAGGGAGAAGTACCTTTATGAGACCCTTACGGCTCATGAAGTCAAAAGCCTTAGTCGACAGGATCCTAACCCTGATCGCTAAGCCACCTTTGTTCGATATTGACAGAGGCAAATGATGATTCGCTCCTGGCAATATTCCAGTTGTAGCGGTGCTGATGCCGAAATCGGTGTCTAATCCCAAACTTGCAGCGAAAAGCTAGCAAGCCATACATGCATACGAAATAGCCGAAATGATGGGGCAACTTGCAACAGAAGCAGCAAGTAAAAAAATGTATGCATGCAGAATAGCCGAAATGATTGGGCAACTCGCAATAAAAAGCAGCAAGTAAAAATAAAATAAATAGCCGAAATGATTGGGCACCGCGAAAAATAGCCAAAATGATTGGGCAATCGCGACCTTCCCGATATAAAGCTGAAATGATAGAGCATCGCGGAAAGAATTGAAAAATAAAAAAGAAATTTATGCCCTATAGGTGATATCATTTCAATCCCTGTATACAATCCAGGGGCGCAAACGAAGAGGGAGTCACACTCCTCCTCCCCAGGTTTCATCATAAGAAGAAGCCAAATCTCGACGGTTCACAGATAGCCTAGAGATCATCTCGACCTCGTCTCATTACAACAGACACAACATCAAGTAAAGCGAAATAGCGGCAACCTTTAATTCCATGACTCGGCGGTGTACAGATGACCGAGAGTCAAACCCCAACTCCATGAAATGCGGATAAACCAAAATTCCTGGCTACGTGGAACGCGGATTATGTCACTTCTGACCCCGTGGAAAACGTCCAGAGCGGATCCTGGTCCTCGCAGAGCACGGCAATGACCCCGTGTGAAGCATCCAGAGTGGAGCCTAGTCCTCGCCGAACACGGCAGTGAACCCGTGGGAAGCATCTAGAGCAAAATTCCTGGCTACGTGGTGTAAGTCCACGTTACCTCTCCCGGTACTAACGGGCTTGCGGAAATGATGAAAAACGAATTTTCTTTTGGTGGTAACATGGACTCAAAATACGGATCTTTGTTAAACAACTATCTAACAATCCTAAAAAGAGTTTTACCTACTCGGTTAGGGGGTTATACCTTAATTTAAACTCCTTCGTCTTCAACTCCTTGCGGTGGTCGGATCGGCCTCACCTCGTCGTCTCCTCGCGCCGAAGATGGATCCACCCGAAAGCTTCTACCTTTGGCTTCACTTCAAACTAGAAGAAACTAGAACACTTGGCTTGCTAGACCTTATGAACTAGGATGAGTAGAGGAGTGTATTGGGTTTTATCTCTATGGTTCTTGCTTCTCAACACATGAGACAAGTGAACCATGAACTAGAGAGAGAGCAAGAGGAAGAGGGAGAGCTCAAGCATGAGAGAGAAAGGAAATGAAAGAATGAGCAAGACTTTTGCCATCCAAGCTCTCATAATCCAAAATCATGATAACAGGTCATAATAATTGAGTATTATGTGATGGTTGTTATCACATCAAATGGCAATATCATTTCTTGCATTAAATGCAATTTGTGAACCAACAAGCAAGCCAAGGTCAATGCCAAGAAATGATAGCCATTGTCATGATGATGGTCAACTAGTCCAACCTAGTCAACCGGTCAACAAAGTCAACAAGTCAACAAAGTCAACCCTTCAACCCAACCATGACACAATAATACTTAATTAATATTATCATTAATCATATTTCTTATTCTCATTAGGGTTTAGCAAAAGTCAACAGTCAACAACCCTAATGAGAATCCTCTGCCTCCGTCTCTCTGTCAACTGTGCATACACACCCGCATCCGCGTTCCGAGGAACACGAATACAAACGAGATAAAACCAATCCCAAAACGTACACTAGGATCTGGCTTAAACCAAAGCCTGCTAGTGATAACTGCCCGGACACTAAACGTGCACAAGTGCACGGATGTGACCGAACCCTGTCGCAAAACCATGCGACCTCTACTCTTTTGCCTAAAGGCGAATAGCTTTCTGTGTGGGACTCTAAAGACTCGACACTACGCTGGCAGTGGGTTTAACCACAGACCGCAAGCGACACTAGCTGTGCGTAACGGCCCCCAGGTAGATACCGATAAGAAGACGGACGAGGTGAAACCCATCTGAACTCCTACTGAGCCTGAATGTGACAATCTGCGTACAGTCCGGTCTGTTCGTCTGAGAATATCGCATGGCGGGCCTAGGGGGCGGTAAATGTCAGTCCCCTAATAGCGGTACAAGTCGTATCGGAGTGTAGCCCAGAACACCCTGAGATAACACTGGAAACCTACCAGCATATCTCGCTTGCCCTGGCCAGGGACTTTGTGTAATGGCTCTCCTAGACACAGCGCGATATCAACCCCCAATACCGGGAGAGACGAATCATGTCTAACCGTCACTGCCTCCAAGTGCTTCGGGACTGCCCCCAACTACTACCTGTTTGCACGACTCCTTTGAGCCGTGGTAGGGTAGTAATCTAAGTACAGTGGGAACACACTCGAGGCGAAGTGACAGTATCAAGTCAGCGGACTAAGCTGTACTCATGTCACCTGGGAACTGATAACTGACGATAGGTATAGTACCAACCAACAGTTCCCGACGAGTCCTATCCAGTGTACTCGTAACCTAACGAGCACCCGCATACTATCTCAAGTACGACGTACTGACGGCTGTGGGACAGACCGTCTCCCCTGCTGGGATGAGAAGCGCATACGCTAGTCTACTCTGGAGTATCGATGCCCTGTCTCGATAGTCCAACGACTAGGGACCTGCATAAGGATGTGCTTGTGGATTACCCAGCCCCCACGAGTGTGACTGCCATCACAACGCTGGTAATCAAGAAAAGATCCTAAGGGCTCCACTAATGTGTATAGGTGATATACTAAAATAAACATATGTACACATTAAAGTAGAAACAAACCAAGTAGCATACTACTTTATTGAGCAAGATTGTCTATACAAGGTGAATATCCAAAGCTTCCATTAAGTAATATACAAACTAGTATGATACAGTAATGGCCTCTAGGGCATATACACTAACACGTGGAACGCGGATTATATCATTTCTGACCCCATGGAAAACATCCAGAGCGGATCCTGATCCTCGAAGAGCACGGCAGTGACCCGTGTGAAGCATCCAGAGCGGAGCCTTGTCCTCACCGAACACGGCAGTGAACCCGTGGGAAGCATCCAGAGCAAAATTCCTGGCTACGTGGAACGCGGATTATGTCACTTCTGACCCCGTGGAAAACGTCCAGAGCGGATCCTGGTCCTCGCAGAGCACGGCAGTGAACCCGTGTGAAGCATCCAGAGCGGAGCCTAGTCCTCGCCGAACACGGCAGTGAACTCATGGGAAGCATCTAGAGCAAAATTCCTGGCTAGTGGAACGCGGATTATGTCACTTCTGACCCCATGGAAAACGTCCAGAGCGGATCCTGGTCCTCGCAAAGCACGGCAGTGAACCCGTGTGAAGCATCCAGAGCGGAGCCTGGTCCTCTCCGAACACAGCAGTGAACCCGTGGGAAGCATCCAGAGCAAAATTCCTGGCTATGTGAAACGCGGATTATGTCACTTCTGACCCCATGGAAAGCGTCCAGAGCGGATCCTGGTCCTCGCAGAGCACGGCAGTGAACCGTGTGAAGCATCCATAGCGGAGCCTAGTCCTCGCCGAACACGGCAGTGAACTCGTGGGAAGCATTTAGAGAAAAATTCCTGGCTATGTGGAATGTGGATTATATCACTTTTGACCCCATGGAAAACGTCCAGAGCGGAGCCTGGTCCTCGCCGAACATGGCAATGAACCCGTGGGAAGCATCCAGAGCAAACATCGGACTGTGGAGTCCTTAAATCCACGGACTATGATGTCCTTAACCTCGATCGTGATGTCTTAAAACTAACATTGGACTGTGGAGTCCTTAAATTCACGGACTATGATGTCCTTAACCTCGATCGTGATGTCTTAAAACTAACAATGGACCGTAATGTCCTTAAACTAATTTTACCTTGGTTCAAAGGTACATCTCTTCACTCTTTTGATATTTGTCGTTGTAATTCCTCAACGTCTTCAAAGAGCTGACGGGTCCCAATAACCACACATTTCGCGGACTGTTAAGTCTTTAAACTCACGGACTATGATGTCCTTAACCTCGACTGTGATGTCTTAAAACTAACATTGGACTGTGAGGTCCTTAAACTCACGGACTATGATGTCCTTAACCTCGACCATGTTGTCTTAAAACTAACATTGGACTGTGGAGTCTTTAAATCCACGGACTATGATGTCCTTAACCTCGACTGTGATGTCTTAAAACTAACATTGGACTGTGAGGTCCTTTAACTCACGGACTATGATGTCCTTAACCTCGACCGTGATGTCTTAAAACTAATATTGGACTGTGGAGTGTTAGTGTATATGCCCTAGAGGCCATTACTGTATCATACTAGTATGTATATTACTTGATGGAAGCTTGGGATATTCACAGTTGTACAGACAATCTTGCTCAATATAGTAGTATGCTACTTGGTTTGTCTCTGCTTTAATGTGTACATGTGTGTTTATTTATTATATCACCTATACGCATTAGTAGAGCCCTTAGGATCTTTGCTTGATTACCGGCGTTGTGATGGCGATCACACTCGTGGGGGCTGGGTAATCTACAAGCACATCCTTATACACGTCCCTAGTCGTGGGAGTATCGAGATAGGGCATCGATACTCCGGAGTAGACTAGCGTATGCGCTTCTCATCCCAGCACGGGAGACGGTCTGTCCCACAGCCGTCGGTATGTCGTACTTGAGATAGTATGCGGGTGCTCGTTGGGTTACGAGTACACTGGACAGGACTCGTCGGGAACTGATGGTTGGTATTATACCTATCGTCAGTTATCAGTTCCCAGGTGACATGAGTACAGCTTAGTCCGCTGACTTGACACTGTCACTTCGCCTCGAGTGTGTTCCCACTGTTCTTTGATTACTACCCTACCACGGCTCTACTGAGTCGTGCAAACAGGTAGTAGTTGGGAGCAGTCCCGAAGCACTTGGAGGCAGTGACGGTTAGACAGGATTCGTCTCTCCCGGTATTGGGGGTTGACATCACGCTGTGTCTAGGAGAGCCATTACACGAGTAGTCCCTGGCCAGGGCAAGCGAGATATACTGGTAGGTTTCCAGTGTTATCTCAGGGTGTATTGGGCTTCACTCCGACACGACTTGTACCGCTATTAGGGGACTGACGTTTACCGCCCCTCTAGGCCCGCCATGCAATGTATCAGACGAACAGACCGGACTGTATGGAGATTGTCACATACAGACTCAGTAGGAGTTCGGATGGGTTTACCTCATCGGCCTTCTTATCGACATCTACCTGGGGACCGTTACGTACAGCTAGTGCCGCTTGCGGTCTGTGGTTAAACCCACTGCCAGCGTAGTGTCGAGTCTTTAGAGTCCCACACAGAGAGTTTCCCTGCACTGAGCGAAACGTGTAGAGGCCATATGGTTTTTACGGCAGGGCTCCGATCACTTACGTACACTTGTGTGCGTATGGTGTTCGGGCAGGCAATACTAGTAGGCTTTGGTTTAAGCCGGATCCTAGTATTGCACGGATGGATTTGTTTTGTCTTCTGCGCATCCGCATTCTACGGAATACGGATGCAGGTGTGTATGCACAGTTTTCCGGAGTGATGAAGGAGGAGGTGCCTCATTAGGGTTTTGGCAGTTGGTTCGGCCAAAACCGCTATGTGGCAGACTCATTAGGGTTTTGACAGTTGATTCGGTCAAAACCATTTTGAGGCGGACTCATTAGGGTTTTGACAGTTCGTATTGGTCAAAACCATTATGAGCCGCGAACATCATTTACTAATCCTATTAGTGATAATCTTATGATGGCTAATTGCATTGACCATTTGACCCCGTTGACCTCTCTTGACTTTGTTGACCGGTTGACCGGGTTGACCATTGACTTTCAAGAGGGTTCTACACTTTTCTTTTCTTTTCCTTTTTCTTTTGGATTATGATAATGGTCATTTCAATGTAGCCATCAACTTTATCTTGATGGGATTAGTAATGATGTTGTTTTGCATTATTTGCAACCATGGTTCTTTTCTTTTGTATCATAATATTATTCTCATTCTCTCTCTTGAAATGAAAAGCTCCATGGTTGCAAGAGAACCTCCTTCTTCTTCCTCCTCTTGATTTCTCCTTTGATCTCATGTGTTGAGAGAAAAAGGATTCCACTTGACAAACACATCCATACATCTTCTCTACACATCCTAGGGCTTCTAGATTAGCAATCTCCTTGCCCTAGTTACCTCGGCTTGAGGTAGAGCTCGGTGTACATCTCTCGGGTGAATCGTCTTCGACTCAAGAAGGCCACGGAGGTGACCGAAGTCCGGATCAACCATTGAGCAAGCAAAGAGAAGAACAACAAGAAGAGAAGAACAACAAAGAAGAAGAACAACAAGAAGAGAAGGAGTTCAAGTTGAGGTATAACCCCTAACCGAGTAGATACATCTCTTGTTAGGTTGCTAGTATATTGTTTAGCAAAGATCCGGCTTTTACGGTCCATGTTACAAAGTTCAGAAAATTTTTGTTTTACCGTTTCCGCAACCCCGAAAGTACCGGGAGAGGTAACGTGGACCTAACAGTGGTATCAGAGCCTAACTAAATATAAACTAGCTTGGTAGTGAAGTGTATCGAAGTTCGAAACGGAAAAATCGATAAAACCAAGTTGCGAAAACCTGAGTTTCTGTTAAAATTTTTTCTGGTCAAAACAAAATTTGTCATGCACCTAAAATCATCTCAGGGTTTTCTAAAGATAACCACCAAAAACGAGCCATAGAGCTGACAAAACGAGCGCGTTTCCGCGGCGGCAGCAAGCTATGTCGCCGCGGATCCGCGGCCGTCTTATCTCCTCTCTGCCTCCATTTTGGTGCAGTGTATCTCTGTATTGGTTTTAGGATTTTTGAGATATATTATATGTGCCCAGATTTTCCAGAATAGAAATTTGTTTTTGAGGGCCTATAATTCCGTATTTTTTCCGAACTTTACTACACTTTGACTATGTTGGTTATATCTGTGATGTTCTTATGTATTGAACGTTGGCTAATCGCTATATGTCGATTGGTCGGGGTTATACATATCTGTGATCTGTGATCTGTGATTGTTGTTGATGGTTTGTGTATATGAATGTGTTGGACTGTCGCGGGTGAATAGCCGGTGTGGATGTGAGATGAGCTTTTGTTTTTCTTTCATTCATTTGTAATATGTAAATTGATGTAATAATATTATTTGTATGGCCGCACAACCGGGTCGGGGTTGTAGCCGTCATTGTATAATTCTTTTTACTGTTTTTGCTCCTAGGATAGACCCATAGAGGGGTGCACAAACTACCGGGTACTTGGCGGGTAGTTTGCCGCACCCGTAGGGGTCTTGGGTGGGGTTTTGGCTATTCACCGCGACCGTGTAATCCGTTTTTCGTTGCAGGCTCGAACGGATTGCGGATTCCTAGTATATCCAATATATTCATCTGTGATCTGTAATGTCTATCATTGCTTTATATTTAGGCGTTGCTTATGTTTTACAGCCGCGCTAGCCCAGCCCCCGCTCTGTCGTTAGTTAAGTAACCTAACGGGTGATGACGGGGCCCCGTGGCGAATGCGAATGGCATAAGCGTACGTCATATTTTGGTTGTTTTCTGCAATGGTAGGATTTAAATGATGGGACGCATTAAAAGAACTAATGCAAGAAAATAAACCTAAAAGACGTTGTTGGAACAAGTTTTTTCAAAAAGCTGTTATTACAAGGACGTTCATCTTTTTGTTTTGCATCGAGGTATTCGGTTATGAATGCCCAGCACCTCAATCGACGAGGCAAGGGCCGAGATCCCCTCATCGGGAGTGACCCCTTGGACAAAAAGGTTTGCGTCAGGGTAATAACTTCACCATAGTCGATTATTCTTGCTTTGCATCGAGGTATTCATCTTACGAATGCCCAGCACCTCACTCGACGAGGAAAGAGCCGAGATCCCTTCACAGGGAGTGACCTCTTTAGCAAAAAGTTTTCGCCACTATTTTTTCAAAAAGGGCAATCATGTTCCTTCAACGATATCAAGTTCATTACGTTAACGGGTTTTTCGCCAAAAACCCAGCCGTAGCCCTCCGTCGTTTCGGATTAATATTATTCAGTATTCGTGCTGCGTTTGTTGACCTAGTCAAGGCGTAGTGAACGGTAGCTAAATAATATTTTTCTGTGGATTGCAAATGTGATTGGTTAGGACAAGTCGTGCGGCCTTGTTGACCTAGTCAAGGGCACGTACGGGTGGGTCTAATGCAATCAGGATTATGACAGGTAGAACTTGTCTAACAGTTTGTGGCTTGTTGACCTAGTCAAGGTCATGAACAGTCAGGGGCAAAAACCACATCGGGAGTTTCAAAAGAACTGAAACTTGCAGATTTAGCATACCTTCTGGAGTGTGGTGACTAGAGTGGATTCCATCTAGGTTATCACACAATGACAGTTGGATCCCGATCCCACTGATGAGTTGGTTTACTCTCGGGAGATTATTTCACTTAACAATCAATGCTATAAACCTAGTAGGTGTCTAGAAAGGTGTTAGCGGGGCTACGCCCCCAGGGAAAAGAGGTTCTTTAATTAAGGAACTTCGCGAAAGCGTTGGAAAACCTCCCTCGAAGTACCGACACTAGCCTGGCTGAAAGGTTAAGCAAGTATTGTGACGTGAATTAAAACCCGGCTAGTTCTTCTTTTAAAAGGTTTTAAGAAGAATTTGAGGAAACAGTGGGAGACATCCTGGTTAGATAAATTAATAAACCAATCTAATCTTGCAAGAGCATACGCTGAGTGTTTCTTTTCTCTCTCTCCAGGCAGCAACCTTTTCACGCCCTAATCAAGATAATAAAATGTATCGCTTGACCGATCCGAATTCTTATTCGGGACTGGGGAAAGTTGGTTCAGCTCTAACTTGTGACAACAGTCATGAGTATGAGAATGGAAAAGAGGAAAGTATGGATTTCCAGGATACCCAGTTGAAGAAGAAGCATGGTTTTGCATCTACTTCAGGTGTTCTTGTAATTGAGAACTGTTTTACGGTCAGCCCTACCTCCTGGGTACTTGATACCGGATCAGGATCTCATATCTGTAATTTATTGCAGGGATTGAGAAAAAGTAGGAAAGTTGCACCGGGTGATATGTCACTCAGAGTAGCGAACGGAGCACAAGTTAATGCGGCAGCCGTCGGTGAATATCACCTAGTATTGCCAAATGGCAAGACTATGATTTTGAACGATTGCTACTATGTACCCTCCATGGTTTGCAACATCATATCAGTTTCTTTACTCGATAAAGATGGATATAACTTTGTTCTTGAAAAGAATATCATGAACATTTACCTTCATAAGGTACTGGTTGCAGAGGGTACACTGTGTAATGGTATCTACGTTCAAAATCAGAATACAGTTCTCAATATACAAAACACACGCAAGAGAAAGAATTCAGATACGAATGAATCCTACTTGTGGCATTGTAGACTTGGTCATATCGGAGAGAAAAGACTGAGTAAGTTGCATAAAGATGGACTCTTGAATGCGTTCGAGTTTTCATCTTATGGAACTTGTCAGTCTTGTTTCAAAGGGAAGATGACCAAATCTCCGTTCACCGGACATGGAGAAAGAGCAACCGAGCTCTTGGGACTCGTACATAGTGATGTATGCGGTCCGATATCTATACATGCAAGGGGTGGGTTCTCGTACTTCATCACATTCACTGACGATCTCTCTAGGTTCGGATATGTGTATCTGATGAAACACAAATCTGAAGCTTTTGAGAAATTCAAGGAATTCAGAAACGAAGTAGAGAACCAGACAGGCAAAAGTATCAAGATCCTCCGGTCTGATAGGGGAGGGGAGTACTTAAGCACGGAATTCCTAGATTACTTAAAAGAGAATGGTATTCTCTCTCAGCTTACTCCTCCTTATACACCACAGCACAACGGTGTTTCGGAGCGGAGGAATCGTACCCTACTGGATATGGTTCGCTCCATGATGAGTAATGCCGAGTTGCCTCTTTCATTTTGGGGACATGCGCTATTGACAGCAGCATACCTATTGAATGATGTTCCGTCTAAATCAGTGCCTAAGACTCCGTTCGAGATATGGAATGGAAAGAGGCCATATCTTAAAAGATCTAAGATATGGGGTTGTCCGGCTTATGTTAAAACGCATAAACCGGATAAACTAGAGGCACGGTCAGTTTTATGTAAGTTTGTGGGATATCCAAAGAATGGTTATGGATATCTATTCTACCACACCGAGGAACAGAAGGTGTTTGTTGCTCAGCATGCCGTTTTCTTAGAAACGGAGTTTCTTGCAAAAGAAATTAGTGGGAGCACGGTAGAATTGGAAGAAATTCAGCGACCACAAACTGAAACTGAAAATTTGACAGAACCTCAGGATTCAATAACCCCAGACGAACCTCAGCCACTCCGCAGATCTGGCAGGATTTCTCATCCGCCCGAGAGATACTACGGTTTTCTCATTGACGGGGATCGAGAGGATTGCATCTTGGAAGAAGATGACCCTACCAGTTTCAGGCAGGCCATTATCAGTAGGGACTCTGATAAGTGGCAGGAAGCAATGCAATCCGAAATGGAGTCCATGTACGCCAATAAAGTGTGGACCTTGGATATTGCTCCATCTGGGGTAAAACCCGTTGGATGCAAATGGATCTACAAAAGGAAACTTGGTGTAGATGGGCAGGTGGAAACCTATAAAGCTAGACTCGTTGCAAAAGGTTTTCGTCAAAGACCTGGTTTGGACTATGACGAGACTTTTTCTCCGGTGGCTATGCTCAAATCCATTCGGATCTTACTTGCCATTGCTGCCTTCCATGACTATGAAATCTGGCAGATGGATGTTAAGACGGCTTTCCTAAACAGTTGTTTGGAAGTGTGCGTTTACATTGATCAACCAGAAGGTTTCGTAGACAGTGGGAGCAGCGGAAGGGTGTGCAAGTTGCTTAAATCCATTTATGGATTAAAGCAGGCATCGCGGAGCTGGAACATCTGTTTTGATGAGGCAATCAAGGAATTTGATTTCATCAAGAACGAAGATGAACCCTGTGTATATAAGAAGATTGTAGGACGAACTGTCGTATTCCTAGTCTTGTACGTGGACGACATTCTTTTGATAGGAAATGACATTCCTATGCTACAATCGGTCAAGCTGTTTTTGTCACAAAGGTTCTCCATGAAAGACCTGGGTGATGCCTCGTACATTCTGGGGATCAAGATCTATAGAGATAGATCCAAGAGACTACTGGGACTTTCGCAGTCCAGGTACATAGAGACCGTACTAAAGAGATTTAGTATGGAGGATTCCAAGCGCAGTAACATACCCGCATTGCACGGAATTACCCTCTCCAAGAAGATGTCTCCTAAGACTGACGAGGAGAGGGTTCGCATGAGCACTATACCCTACGCTTCGGCGGTAGGATCTATAATGTATGCGATGCTATGTACAAGACCAGATGTAGCTTACGCGTTGAGCGCAGTAAGCCGGTATCAGTCAGACCCAGGGAAGGACCACTGGACAGCAGTGAAGAACATTCTCAAGTACCTGAGAAGGACTAAGGAGATGTTCCTGGTTTACGGTAATGGAGACCTCAGGGTCGAGTCCTTTACCGATTCAAGCTTCCAGAGTGACAAAGATGACAGCAAGTCTGTCTCGGGTTTTGTGTTTACCCTCAACGGAGGGGCGGTATGTTGGAGGAGTTCCAAGCAGGACACCGTCGCAGACTCGACGATGGAGGCTGAATACATTGCTGCAAGCGATGCCGCAAAAGAGGCGGTCTGGATTAAGAAGTTCATTAGTGAACTTCAGGTGGTTCCGTCCATTGTTGACCCAATACCTTTGTATTGCGATAACAATGGGGCTATAGCTTTAGCGAAGGAACCAAGGTCCCATCAGAAATCCAGGCACATCTTAAGGCGGTATCACCTGATCAGGGAGATCATTGATCGACAGGAGATCGAGGTACGGAGAGTAGACACAAAGGACAACACTGCGGACCCATTCACGAAGGCTTTACCCCAGACTCGGTTTGAGCGGCTGATCGAGATGATAGGTCTTCGATACGCCAGTACATGGCCTTAGTGCAAGTGGGAGATTGTTAGTGTATATGCCCTAGAGGCCATTACTGTATCATACTAGTATGTATATTACTTGATGGAAGCTTGGGATATTCACAGTTGTACAGACAATCTTGTTCAATATAGTAGTATGCTACTTGGTTTGTCTCTGCTTTAATGTGTACATGTGTGTTTATTTATTATATCACCTATACGCATTAGTAGAGCCCTTAGGATCTTTGCTTGATTACCGGCGTTGTGATGGCGATCACACTCGTGGGGGCTGGGTAATCTACAAGCACATCCTTATACACGTCCCTAGTCGTGGGAGTATCGAGATAGGGCATCGATACTCCGGAGTAAACTAGCGTATGCGCTTCTCATCCCAGCACGGGAGACGGTCTGTCCCACAGCCGTCGGTATGTCGTACTTGAGATAGTATGCGGGTGCTCGTTGGGTTACGAGTACACTGGACAGGACTCGTCGGGAACTGATGGTTGGTATTATACTTATCGTCAGTTATCAGTTCCCAGGTGACATGAGTACAGCTTAGTCCGCTGACTTGACACTGTCACTTCGCCTCGAGTGTGTTCCCACTGTTCTTTGATTACTACCCTACCACGGCTCTACTGAGTCGTGCAAACAGGTAGTAGTTGGGAGCAGTCCCGAAGCACTTGGAGGCAGTGACGGTTAGACAGGATTCGTCTCTCCCGGTATTGGGGGTTGACATCGCGCTGTGTCTAGGAGAGCCATTACACGAGTAGTCCCTGGCCAGGGCAAGCGAGATATACTGGTAGGTTTCCAGTGTTATCTCAGGGTGTATTGGGCTTCACTCCGACACGACTTGTACCGCTATTAGGGGACTGACGTTTACCGCCCCTCTAGGCCCGCCATGCGATGTATCAGACGAACAGACCGGACTGTACGGAGATTGTCACATACAGACTCAGTAGGAGTTCGGATGGGTTTACCTCATCGGCCTTCTTATCGACATCTACCTGGGGACCGTTACGTACAGCTAGTGCCGCTTGCGGTCTGTGGTTAAACCCACTGCCAGCGTAGTGTCGAGTCTTTAGAGTCCCACACAGAGAGTTTCCCTGCACTGAGCGAAACGTGTAGAGGCCATATGGTTTTTACGGCAGGGCTCCGATCACTTACGTACACTTGTGTGCGTATGGTGTTCGGGCAGGCAGTACTACTAGGCTTTGGTTTAAGCCGGATCCTAGTATTGCACGGATGGATTTGTTTTGTCTTCTGCGCATCCGCATTCTACAGAATACGGATGCAGGTGTGTATGCACAGTTTTCCGGAGTGATGAAGGAGGAGGTGCCTCATTAGGGTTTTGGCAGTTGGTTCGGCCAAAACCGCTATGTGGCAGACTCATTAGGGTTTTGACAGTTGATTCGGTCAAAACCATTTTGAGGCGGACTCATTAGGGTTTTGACAGTTCGTATTGGTCAAAACCATTATGAGCCGCGAACATCATTTACTAATCCTATTAGTGATAATCTTATGATGGCTAATTGCATTGACCATTTGACCCCGTTGACCTCTCTTGACTTTGTTGACCGGTTGAACGGGTTGACCATTGACTTTCAAGAGGGTTCTACACTTTTCTTTTCTTTTCCTTTTTCTTTTGGATTATGATAATGGTCATTTCAATGTAGCCATCAACTTTATCTTGATGGGATTAGTAATGATGTTGTTTTGCATTATTTGCAACCATGGTTCTTTTCTTTTGTATCATAATATTATTCTCATTCTCTCTCTTGAAATGAAAAGCTCCATGGTTGCAAGAGAACCTCCTTCTTCTTCCTTCTCTTGATTTCTCCTTTGATCTCATGTGTTGAGAGAAAAAGGATTCCACTTGACAAACACATCCATACATCTTCTCTACACATCCTAGGGCTTCTAGATTAGCAATCTCCTTGCCCTAGTTACCTCGGCTTGAGGTGGAGCTCGGTGTACATCTCTCGGGTGGATCGTCTTCGACTCAAGAAGGCCGCGGAGGTGACCGAAGTCCGGATCAACCATTGAGCAAGCAAAGAGAAGAACAACAAGAAGAGAAGAACAACAAAGAAGAAGAACAACAAGAAGAGAAGGAGTTCAAGTTGAGGTATAACCCCTAACCGAGTAGATACATCTCTTGTTAGGTTGCTAGTATATTGTTTAGCAAAGATCCGGCTTTTACGGTCCATGTTACAAAGTTCAGAAAATTTTTGTTTTACCGTTTCCGCAACCCCGAAAGTACCGGGAGAGGTAACGTGGACCTAACAGTGGTATCAGAGCCTAACTAAATATAAACTAGCTTGGTAGTGAAGTGTATCGAAGTTCGAAACGGAAAAATCGATAAAACCAAGTTGCGAAAACCTGAGTTTCTGTTAAAATTTTTTCTGGTCAAAACAAAATTTGTCATGCACCTAAAATCATCTCAGGGTTTTCTAAAGATAACCACCAAAAACGAGCCATAGAGCTGACAAAACGAGCGCGTTTCCGCGGCGGCAGCAAGCTATGTCGCCGCGGATCCGCGGCCGTCTTATCTCCTCTCTGCCCCCATTTTGGTGCAGTGTATCTCTGTATTGGTTTTAGGATTTTTGAGATATATTATATGTGCCCAGATTTTCCAGAATAGAAATTTGTTTTTGAGGGCCTATAATTCCGTATTTTTTCCGAACTTCACTACACTTTGACTATGTTGGTTATATCTGTGATGTTCTTATGTATTGAACGTTGGCTAATCGCTATATGTCGATTAGTCGGGGTTATACATATCTGTGATCTGTGATTGTTGTTGATGGTTTGTGTATATGAATGTGTTGGACTGTCGCGGGTGAATAGCCGGGGTGGATGTGAGATGAGCTTTTGTTTTTCTTTCATTCATTTGTAATATGTAAATTGATGTAATAATATTATTTGTATGGCCGCACAACCGGGTCGGGGTTGTAGCCGTCATTGTATAATTCTTTTTACTGTTTTTGCTCCTAGGATAGACCCATGGAGGGGTGCACAAACTACCGGGTACTTGGCGGGTAGTTTGCCGCACCCGTAGGGGTCTTGGGTGGGGTTTTGGCTATTCACCGCGACCGTGTAATCCGTTTTTCGTTGCAGGCTCGAACGGATTGCGGATTCCTAGTATATCCAATGTATTCATCTGTGATCTGTAATGTCTATCATTGCTTTATATTTAGGCGTTGCTTATGTTTTACAGCCGCGCTAGCCCAGCCCCCGCTCTGTCGTTAGTTAAGTAACCTAACGGGTGATGACGGGGCCCCGTGGCGAATGCGAATGGCATAAGCGTACGTCATATTTTGGTTGTTTTCTGCAATGGTAGGATTTAAATGATGGGACGCATTAAAAGAACTAATGCAAGAAAATAAACCTAAAAGACGTTGTTGGAACAAGTTTTTTCAAAAAGCTGTTATTACAAGGACGTTCATCTTTTTGTTTTGCATCGAGGTATTCGGTTATGAATGCCCAGCACCTCAATCGACGAGGCAAGGGCCGAGATCCCCTCATCGGGAGTGACCCCTTGGACAAAAAGGTTTGCGTCAGGGTAATAACTTCACCATAGTCGATTATTCTTGCTTTGCATCGAGGTATTCATCTTACGAATGCCCAGCACCTCACTCGACGAGGAAAGAGCCGAGATCCCTTCACAGGGAGTGACCTCTTTAGCAAAAAGTTTTCGCCACTATTTTTTCAAAAAGGGCAATCATGTTCCTTCAACGATATCAAGTTCATTACGTTAACGGGTTTTTCGCCAAAAACCCAGCCGTAGCCCTCCGTCGTTTCGGATTAATATTATTCAGTATTCGTGCTGCGTTTGTTGACCTAGTCAAGGCGTAGTGAACGGTAGCTAAATAATATTTTTCTGTGGATTGCAAATGTGATTGGTTAGGACAGTCGTGCGGCCTTGTTGACCTAGTCAAGGGCACGTACGGGTGGGTCTAATGCAATCAGGATTATGACGGGTAGAACTTGTCTAACAGTTTGTGGCTTGTTGACCTAGTCAAGGTCATGAACAGTCAGGGGCAAAAACCACATCGGGAGTTTCAAAAGAACTGAAACTTGCAGATTTAGCATACCTTCTGGAGTGTGGTGACTAGAGTGGATTCCATCTAGGTTATCACACAATGACAGTTGGATCCCGATCCCACTGATGAGTTGGTTTACTCTCGGGAGATTATTTCACTTAACAATCAATGCTATAAACCTAGTAGGTGTCTAGAAAGGTGTTAGCGGGGCTACGCCCCCAGGGAAAAGAGGTTCTTTAATTAAGGAACTTCGCGAAAGCGTTGGAAAACCTCCCTCGAAGTACCGACACTAGCCTGGCTGAAAGGTTAAGCAAGTATTGTGACGTGAATTAAAACCCGGCTAGTTCTTCTTTTAAAAGGTTTTAAGAAGAATTTGAGGAAACAGTAGGAGACATCCTGGTTAGATAAATTAATAAACCAATCTAATCTTGCAAGAGCATACGCTGAGTGTTTCTTTTCTCTCTCTCCAGGCAGCAACCTTTTCACGCCCTAATTAAGATAATAAAATGTATCGCTTGACCGATCCGAATTCTTATTCGGGACTGGGGAAAGTTGGTTCAGCTCTAACTTGTGACAACAGTCATGAGTATGAGAATGGGAAAGAGGAAAGTATGGATTTCCAGGATACCCAGTTGAAGAAGAAGCATGGTTTTGCATCTACTTCAGGTGTTCTTGTAATTGAGAACTGTTTTACGGTCAGCCCTACCTCCTGGGTACTTGATACCGGATCAGGATCTCATATCTGTAATTTATTGCAGGGATTGAGAAAAAGTAGGAAAGTTGCACCGGGTGATATGTCACTCAGAGTAGCGAACGGAGCAAAAGTTAATGCGGCAGCCGTCGGTGAATATCACCTAGTATTGCCAAATGGCAAGACTATGATTTTGAACGATTGCTACTATGTACCCTCCATGGTTTGCAACATCATATCAGTTTCTTTACTCGATAAAGATGGATATAACTTTGTTCTTGAAAAGAATATCATGAACATTTACCTTCATAAGGTACTGGTTGCAGAGGGTACACTGTGTAATGGTATCTACGTTCTAAATCAGAATACAGTTCTCAATATACAAAACACACGCAAGAGAAAGAATTCAGATACGAATGAATCCTACTTGTGGCATTGTAGACTTGGTCATATCGGAGAGAAAAGACTGAGTAAGTTGCATAAAGATGGACTCTTGAATGCGTTCGAGTTTTCATCTTATGGAACTTGTCAGTCTTGTCTCAAAGGGAAGATGACCAAATCTCCGTTCACCGGACATGGAGAAAGAGCAACCGAGCTCTTGGGACTCGTACATAGTGATGTATGCGGTCCGATATCTATACATGCAAGGGGTGGGTTCTCGTACTTCATCACATTCACTGACGATCTCTCTAGGTTCGGATATGTGTATCTGATGAAACACAAATCTGAAGCTTTTGAGAAATTCAAGGAATTCAGAAACGAAGTAGAGAACCATACAGGCAAAAGTATCAAGATCCTCCGGTCTGATAGGGGAGGGGAGTACTTAAGCACGGAATTCCTAGATTACTTAAAAGAGAATGGTATTCTCTCTCAGCTTACTCCTCCTTATACACCACAGCACAACGGTGTTTTGGAGCGGAGGAATCGTACCCTACTGGATATGGTTCGCTCCATGATGAGTAATGCCGAGTTGCCTCTTTCATTTTGGGGACATGCGCTATTGACAGCAGCATACCTATTGAATGATGTTCCGTCTAAATCAGTGCCTAAGACTCCGTTCGAGATATGGAATGGAAAGAGGCCATATCTTAAAAGATCTAAGATATGGGGTTGTCCGGCTTATGTTAAAACGCATAAACCGGATAAACTAGAGGCACGGTCAGTTTTATGTAAGTTTGTGGGATATCCAAAGAATGGTTATGGATATCTATTCTACCACACCGAGGAACAGAAGGTGTTTGTTGCTCAGCATGCCGTTTTCTTAGAAACGGAGTTTCTTGCAAAAGAAATTAGTGGGAGCACGGTAGAATTGGAAGAAATTCAGCGACCACAAACTGAAACTGAAAATTTGACAGAACCTCAGGATTCAATAACCCCAGACGAACCTCAGCCACTCCGCAGATCTGGCAGGATTTCTCATCCGCCCGAGAGATACTACGGTTTTCTCATTGACGGGGATCGAGAGGATTGCATCTTGGAAGAAGATGACCCTACCAGTTTCAGGCAGGCCATTATCAGTAGGGACTCTGATAAGTGGCAGGAAGCAATGCAATCCGAAATGGAGTCCATGTACGCCAATAAAGTGTGGACCTTGGATATTGCTCCATCTGGGGTAAAACCCGTTGAATGCAAATGGATCTACAAAAGGAAACTTGGTGTAGATGGGCAGGTGGAAACCTATAAAGCTAGACTCGTTGCAAAAGGTTTTCGTCAAAGACCTGGTTTGGACTATAACGAGACTTTTTCTCCGGTGGCTATGCTCAAATCCATTCGGATCTTACTTGCCATTGCTGCCTTCCATGACTATGAAATCTGGCAGATGGATGTTAAGACGGCTTTCCTAAACAGTTGTTTGGAAGAGTGCGTTTACATGGATCAACCAGAAGGTTTCGTAGACAGTGGGAGCAGCGGAAGGGTGTGCAAGTTGCTTAAATCCATTTATGGATTAAAGCAGGCATCGCGGAGCTGGAACATCTGTTTTGATGAGGCAATCAAGGAATTTGATTTCATCAAGAACGAAGATGAACCCTGTGTATATAAGAAGATTGTAGGACGAACTGTCGTATTCCTAGTCTTGTACGTGGACGACATTCTTTTGATAGGAAATGACATTCCTATGCTACAATCGGTCAAGCTGTTTTTGTCACAAAGGTTCTCCATGAAAGACCTGGGTGATGCCTCGTACATTCTGGGGATCAAGATCTATAGAGATAGATCCAAGAGACTACTGGGACTTTCGCAGTCCAGGTACATAGAGACCGTACTAAAGAGATTTAGTATGGAGGATTCCAAGCACGGTAACATACCCGCATTGCACGGAATTATCCTATCCAAGAAGATGTCTCCTAAGACTGACGAGGAGAGGGTTCGCATGAGCACTATACCCTACGCTTCGGCGGTAGGATCTATAATGTATGCGATGCTATGTACAAGACCAGATGTAGCTTACGCGTTGAGCGCAGTAAGCCGGTATCAGTCAGACCCAGGGGAGGACCACTGGACAGCAGTGAAGAACATTCTCAAGTACCTGAGAAGGACTAAGGAGATGTTCCTGGTTTACGGTAATGGAGACCTCAGGGTCGAGTCCTTTACCGATTCAAGCTTCCAGAGTGACAAAGATGACAGCAAGTCTGTCTCGGGTTTTGTGTTTACCCTCAACGGAGGGGCGGTATGTTGGAGGAGTTCCAAGCAGGACACCGTCGCAGACTCGACGATGGAGGCTGAATACATTGCTGCAAGCGATGCCGCAAAAGAGGCGGTCTGGATTAAGAAGTTCATTAGTGAACTTCAGGTGGTTCCGTCCATTGTTGACCCAATACCTTTGTATTGCGATAACAATGGGGCTATAGCTTTAGCGAAGGAACCAAGGTCCCATCAGAAATCCAGGCACATCTTAAGGCGGTATCACCTGATCAGGGAGATCATTGATCGACAGGAGATCGAGGTACGGAGAGTAGACACAAAGGACAACACTGCGGACCCATTCACGAAGGCTTTACCCCAGACTCGGTTTGAGCGGCTGATCGAGATGATAGGTCTTCGATACGCCAGTACATGGCCTTAGTGCAAGTGGGAGATTGTTAGTGTATATGCCCTAGAGGCCATTACTGTATCATACTAGTATGTATATTACTTGATGGAAGCTTGGGATATTCACAGTTGTACAGACAATCTTGTTCAATATAGTGGTATGCTACTTGGTTTGTCTCTGCTTTAATGTGTACATGTGTGTTTATTTATTATATCACCTATACGCATTAGTAGAGCCCTTAGGATCTTTGCTTGATTACCGGCGTTGTGATGGCGATCACACTCGTGGGGGCTGGGTAATCTACAAGCACATCCTTATACACGTCCCTAGTCGTGGGAGTATCGAGATAGGGCATCGATACTCCGGAGTAGACTAGCGTATGCGCTTCTCATCCCAGCACGGGAGACGGTCTGTCCCACAGCCGTCGGTATGTCGTACTTGAGATAGTATGCGGGTGCTCGTTGGGTTACGAGTACACTGGACAGGACTCGTCGGGAACTGATGGTTGGTATTATACTTATCGTCAGTTATCAGTTCCCAGGTGACATGAGTACAGCTTAGTCCGCTGACTTGACACTGTCACTTCGCCTCGAGTGTGTTCCCACTGTTCTTTGATTACTACCCTACCACGGCTCTACTGAGTCGTGCAAACAGGTAGTAGTTGGGAGCAGTCCCGAAGCACTTGGAGGCAGTGACGGTTAGACAGGATTCGTCTCTCCCGGTATTGGGGGTTGACATCGCGCTGTGTCTAGGAGAGCCATTACACGAGTAGTCCCTGGCCAGGGCAAGCGAGATATACTGGTAGGTTTCCAGTGTTATCTCAGGGTGTATTGGGCTTCACTCCGACACGACTTGTACCGCTATTAGGGGACTGACGTTTACCGCCCCCCTAGGCCCGCCATGCGATGTATCAGACGAACAGACCGGACTGTACGGAGATTGTCACATACAGACTCAGTAGGAGTTCGGATGGGTTTACCTCATCGGCCTTCTTATCGACATCTACCTGGGGACCGTTACGTACAGCTAGTGCCGCTTGCGGTCTGTGGTTAAACCCACTGCCAGCGTAGTGTCGAGTCTTTAGAGTCCCACACAGAGAGTTTCCCTGCACTGAGCGAAACGTGTAGAGGCCATATGGTTTTTACGGCAGGGCTCCGATCACTTACGTACACTTGTGTGCGTATGGTGTTCGGGCAGGCAGTATTACTAGGCTTTGGTTTAAGCCGGATCCTAGTATTGCACGGATGGATTTGTTTTGTCTTCTGCGCATCCGCATTCTACAGAATACGGATGCAGGTGTGTATGCACAGTTTTCCGGAGTGATGAAGGAGGAGGTGCCTCATTAGGGTTTTGGCAGTTGGTTCGGCCAAAACCGCTATGTGGCAGACTCATTAGGGTTTTGACAGTTGATTCGGTCAAAACCATTTTGAGGCGGACTCATTAGGGTTTTGACAGTTCGTATTGGTCAAAACCATTATGAGCCGCGAACATCATTTACTAATCCTATTAGTGATAATCTTATGATGGCTAATTGCATTGACCATTTGACCCCGTTGACCTCTCTTGACTTTGTTGACCGGTTGACCGGGTTGACCATTGACTTTCAAGAGGGTTCTACACTTTTCTTTTCTTTTCCTTTTTCTTTTGGATTATGATAATGGTCATTTCAATATAGCCATCAACTTTATCTTGATGGGATTAGTAATGATGTTGTTTTGCATTATTTGCAACCATGTTCTTTTCTTTTGTATCATAATATTATTCTCATTCTCTCTCTTGAAATGAAAAGCTCCATGGTTGCAAGAGAACCTCCTTCTTCTTCCTCCTCTTGATTTCTCCTTTGATCTCATGTGTTGAGAGAAAAAGGATTCCACTTGACAAACACATCCATACATCTTCTCTACACATCCTAGGGCTTCTAGATTAGCAATCTCCTTGCCCTAGTTACCTCGGCTTGAGGTGGAGCTCGGTGTACATCTCTCGGGTGGATCGTCTTCGACTCAAGAAGGCCGCGGAGGTGACCGAAGTCCGGATCAACCATTGAGCAAGCAAAGAGAAGAACAACAAGAAGAGAAGAACAACAAAGAAGAAGAACAACAAGAAGAGAAGGAGTTCAAGTTGAGGTATAACCCCTAACCGAGTAGATACATCTCTTGTTAGGTTGCTAGTATATTGTTTAGCAAAGATCCGGCTTTTACGGTCCATGTTACAAAGTTCAGAAAATTTTTGTTTTACCGTTTCCGCAACCCCGAAAGTACCGGGAGAGGTAACGTGGACCTAACATGGAGTCCTTAAACTCATGGACTATGATGTCCTTAATCTCGACCGTAATGTCTTAAAACTAACAACGGACTGTGGAGTCCTTAAATCCACGGACTATGATGTCCTTAACCTCGACTGTGATGTCTTTAAACTACGGTATCCTGGAAAACGTCCAGAGCGGAGCCCGGTCCCCGCCAAACACGTCAGTGAAACCATGGGAAGCATCCAGAACAATCCCTGACTCCGTGAAATGCGGATAAGGACAACTTCACCCATCACTTGCGGGTCCTCACGACTCGCAAGGAAGAAAATTCTCTTGTGAGATCCTTACGACTTTCAAGAGAAAACACACTTAGAAATCCTCACGATTCTTAAAGAGAAAATTACACTTACGGGATCCTCTTGACCGGTAGGGAGAAAATTCTTTATGAGACCCTCACGACTCATAAAGTTGAAAAGTCTTAGGTGACAGATCCTAACCCTGTTTTCTAAGCCATCGCCACCTTACAAAGAGCACAAGATTGACAGCTATATGCTATCTACAGACCGCACTTGCTAAAATCACATGGCAATAACACAGCAAAGAGAAGGAAGCGACAGAAAGAACATCTGATTTGCATTTAATTAAGCGTTCGAGGCATACCCATTCATGCATGTGCAAAAGATTCGGTACACAAAATAAGACACGCTGAAATGAGAAATTTGCCATTCATACTTCAAAAAAAAGGGGGGGCTCTTAAAATTATGAAAGCAATAAATGAAAACATTATCATAATAATTACAATGGCAAAACCTCAGAGCCAGGGCATGGATTGAGGAACTCAAAAGTGACTTTGTCCAGAATTTTCCAGGCCATTCGAACCATCCTGGTATGCTTTCTTTCGCGATCACAAGCGTCGGGATCCTCACGGATGTCCTCTACCCTCCGATAGACAGCAAGTATTGCAGACTATTGAAAATCTTGATGCAGAAGATCAATAAGGTTATCTCGCCTTCTCTTTGAGATTAGGCTCATCAAATACACCGAGTGCACCTTATCCTCGGCGGCATCCAATGCCCTAAGTGGCACACCAGTACAGAATAAGGGAAGCGCTTCCCAGATGGCTCCCACGATAAGCTTCAAGAGAGAGGAACGTCGAGGAAACAGTCGACCATTGTATGCGTCGAAGCGACTCATGATTTCGGCACACTCGGCGTTTGTGAATTCTCGATTCTGAGAACGGCCGAGTCGGCGTATGTCCCCGTAAGAGATAATCTCGTCGAGATCGTACATGTGGGCGTCCATTACTCCTGTAAAAGAAAATCAACAAAATTAACAGACAGACTGATTAAGCAATTTCTGATTCAAAACAGGCACAGGAAATTAAACTCCCCAAGAGCAATGCTCTACAGACGGGAATGACACCTGTTAAAATCAGTTAAGAAAGGAATTTAAAGAAATCTCTCGAGAACATTGAGAGCTTTGCTCTGAAAAGATGATATAATTCATCAAAAAAATAAAATTCCATTTTTAATCTTCAAAGATCCATGAAAAACTCTTAAGAGTTCTGCTATATGATTTGAAAGGAGTAAAACTCCATTAATGAATTAAGAAATCATAAGTAAAATCCTTTTAGAGAGCAGAGCTCTATTAATGGAACCCTAACAGGGTTCTCTTTAGATCTCTTTAGACCTGTGGAGCAAAGTTCTGCTAGTGAAACCCTAAGTGGGTTTTCTGAAGATCAAAAATCTATTAAGAGCAAGGCTCTATTAATAGGTAAAACCCTAACTCATTAAGATTTATTAAAATTTTACCTAAATTTGGAAAGAGTCTCTTTTCTACTTTTGAGAAATTCTCAAACAGAAGAGCTGTGCTCTGAACAAAATTATCAAAGAGGATGGTAATCATCTAGAGGACCAAAGGTCCTATTTATAGGCGTTAAGACGTCTCTTCAACTTCTGAGTTGATCCAATGGCTCAGATGTTGCCACCACTGCGCTCACGTGTGGGCCACGTAAGTGCAATGGTGGGGGGCATTTATTTCCCCCAATCAGAGCAAAACTATGTTTGAATTTCAAAATTCAAAAATTGAAGCAACGCTTCAGATTCCTTGAGCTGCGCGCTGCGCGCCACGTGTCAAAAGCAGACACGCCAGCACCAGGAGCGCTGCGCCCAAGGCAGCGCACCCCCAATCAGAGCAAAGCTCTGTTTCAAAATTCAAATTTTAAAATGAAGCAACGCTTCAGATCCCTTGCGCTCTGCGCTGCGCGCCACGTGTCAAACACAGGAGCGCTAGCGCAGTTGCGCTACGCTCTGCGCTGCGCGCCACGTGTCAAACGCAGGCGCGCTAGCGCCAATTGCGCCAGCACTGAAATTTTAATAATAAATTATTAATTAATCAAAATTAAAATTCTGTTCTAGAAAGATCTTTCCAATCTTATTAAAATAAGATGATTATCTTCTGTAAAACAGAGGCCTTAGGATCAAAGATCCAACGGTGGGAAAATATCCCTAGATCAATCAGAGAAAGATCTCTGTAACTAACTTAACAAATCAGTTGGCCCTATATAAAGGCCCCAAGACCTCAAATCTCAGATAGAGAGAACCCTCTGCAAACTTTGAGAAAAACCTCAAAGAGAAAAAAAAAGGAAAGCCTTTGAAGAAAGAAGACCATTTTCTTCATCTTTAAAGATAAAGAATTATATTTCTTGAAGAACAGAGATGAAATCATCTCATTAAAAAAGAAGAACCATCTTCTAAAAAGATCAAAAATCTAAGAACAAGATCAAGATCTATAATAAAAAAGAAAAAAGATCAAAGAGATCTAATTATAAAAGATTAAAAAGAAGTAATTTACTTCATTCATAGATCTTTTGATCTATAAAGGCACGGTCTTTTGATGAAAATAAGAAGCTTGGTTCTTAGATCTTGAGGCAATGCCTCTTTTGAAGAACAGAACAAAAAACTTGTTCTTTGATCTTAATTTGATCAAAATGCGCTCTGCGCTATTGGACAGTGCCTTGCACTCTTGAATTGCGCCTTTGCGCTTATTGCACTGGCACACCGCGCTAAAACGCGCCACGTGTCAACCACAGAACAGTTTGCGCTTTGCGCTTCTAAAAAATAGTGCATTGCGCTCTTGGATTGGCGCATAGCGCCAGAGCGCGCCACGTGTCATTCACTGGCACAGCGCACTGGCGCAGCGCACTCAGAAAGCGCAGTGCGCTAACAGACTTGCGCTTAGCGCAGAGCGTGACACGTGTCACCTTCGCATGCGCTAGCATATTGCGCTCTTTGATTGGCGCAAAACGCTTGACAAGCCACGTGGCACACTATCAGACCACTATTTTTCTCCTGATAAATGCTATGCATTTAATTACAGAGCCCAATGCTATGCATTATTAAAAGTGCAGAGCCTAAACAAAGGCCTAATAGGCAAAATATAAATGAAAATATTAAACATTTTTAACTGGACTTAGCCCAATTCTGGCTATAAGTCCTCAATATAAATTGAGCTGAGCACAATTGCTCTCCAAATCAATTTACACCCGGTTCGAGGGTACATCTCTTTACTCCTCTGACATCCGTCGTTGTAATCCTTCAACGTCGTCAGAGAGGTGACGGGTCCCGACGACCACACATCGCTACGGACTGTGGGGTCCTTAAACTCATGGACTATGATGTCCTTAACCTTGACCGTAATGTCTTAAAACTAATACCGGACTGTGAGGTCCTTAAGCTTACGGACTATGATATCCTTAACCTCGACCGTGATGTCTTAAAACTAACGTCGGACTGTGGAGTCCTTAAATCCACGGACTATGATGTCCTTAACCTCGACCGCGATGTCTTAAAACTAACACCGGACTGTGAGGTTCTTAAACTCAAGGACTATGATGTCCTTAACCTTGACCTCAATGTCTTAAAACTAACATTGGACCGCAATGTCCTTAAACTACCTATCGACCGCAATGTCGCTAAACTAAACAATAGAGCTCAATTGCTCTCTTGTCGGATCTAAACGATCCCGTTAAGTCGATCTTAGTCTAAAATTAGACAAACGTGTCCTTAACGAACGTTTAAGTTGATCTTAGCCTCAAATAAGGCTAACGTATCCTTAAACACAACCCCCCAAACCCAAATCTAAGAAAGATACGGATTTGGACTAATCCACGTCCTACGGGCGACAACATAACTTAGTCTCCGTATACAATCTACGGGCAACCGAACACAAAACAAACACCGACGACACGAAGTGACCATATGGAGAAGGAGAAAGCTGTTACCGCGATGCGGTAGCGTAATTAACTGCAGGGGTTTGCGACTGCAGGGAAGAGCGTCCCCACAATCAAAAACCCTCAAACGAGAGGGAATCTGACGATGTTTGCTACATCGGCCGCATCCGTTTAAACCTTCGATACATGGTGTCATAAATCAACTTGGCATCTTCGGAGAGGTGGAAGGATAGCACTAATTAGCATCTGCCCCGAATTTCAGGCAAGACGGACCTGCGCGGTCGTGTCTCTGTTGTTCGAGGGGAACAGGGAGCACCTGTACTACTAGTGAAGAAGAAGGAATGTTCATACGGAATGTGCATCGATTATAGAGCCTTGAACGAAGTCACTATAAAGAACAAGTATCCACTCCCGCGCATCGATGATTTATTCGATCAGCTAAGTGGATCTTGTGTTTTCTCTAAATTGGATCTTCTTTCAGGTTATCATCAAGTGAAGGTCAAGGAAGCTGATATTCACAAAACAGCTTTTAGAACTCGCTATGGACATTACGAATTTCTAGTGATGCCATTTGGAGTGACCAATGCACCAACAATATTCATGAACCTAATGAATCAAGTTTTCTGGGAGTACTTAGACATGTTTGTTGTCATCTTCATCGACGACATCCTGGTGTATTCTAAGAGTCGGAAAGAGCATTCAGAGCACCTACGAATTGTCCTGGAAACTCTTCGACAACATAAGCTCTATGCCAAGTACAACAAGTGAGAGTTTTGGCTAAAGAAAGTTGGTTTTCTTGGACATATCGTATCAGGAGAAGGAATCTCTGTGGATCCAGCGAAAGTTGCAGCAGTTAGCTAATGGCCTACACCAAAGTGAGTGAAGGACATTCGAAGTTTCTTGGGTTTAGCTGGATATTACAGAAGGTTCATTGAAGGATTTTCGAAGATAGCAACACCCTTGACCAAACTCACACGTAAAGATGAAGAATTTGTGTGGTCAGAAACATGCGAACAAGCTTTCGTAGAACTCAAGTCAAGATTGACATCTGCACCTATTCTCGTAATACCGGATCAATCTGGAGGATTCGAAGTACATTGTGATGCATCCGGTAAGGGATTAGGATGCGTTCTACATCAGCACGGTAAGGTTGTGGTTTATGCTTCAAGACAACCGAAAACTCATGAGCGCAATTATCCGACGCATGATCTGGAGTTGGCAGCCATCATCTTTGCTCTTAAGATTTGGCGCCATTATCTACTTGGTCAACGAGTGAACATTTACACAGATCATAAAAATCTGAAGTACGTGTTTACTCAGAAGGAGTTGAATATGCGGTAGAGAAGATGGTTAGAACTAATGGCAGACTTTGATATCAACTTGCAATATCACCCAGGAAAGATGAATATAGTACCTGATGCACTTAGTCGCCAACCTTTAGCAATGAATCTCACCGCTCAGTGGAAGCTTCAACAAGACTTGAATCAGATGGAGATTGAAGTAGTCATGCCAGGTAACACTTCAAGTTTAATGAATTTACAAGTTCAATCAACCATTGTCAATCAGATCAAAACAGCTCAAGCAAGTGATGCTAAGGTGCAAAATATCAGAGAACAAGTGGAGAATGGACTCAGAACAGACTTCATCATCCATGAAGACAGATCTTTGAGATACGACAGCAGATTGTGTGTACCAAAAGGTCCTGTACGGGAAGAGTTAATGAAAGAATCTCACAGCTCTCCCTACTCAGTACATCCTGGAGGTACCAAAATGTACAAAGATCTACGTTAGAATTATTGGTGGCATGGAATGAAGCGTGAAGTAGCCAGAAGCGTCGCAAAATGCTTGGTGTGTCAGCAAGTAAAGGATGAACATCATATGACAGCTGGACTATTTCAACCGTTACCAATCCCAGAGTGGAAGTGGCAGCACATCACGATGTATTTTGTGACTGCTCTTCTTCGCAGCACAAAGGGTAACGATGCCATATGGGTCATTGTGGATCGACTCATAAAGTCGGCTCACTTCATTCCATTTCGGCTTGGCCAGTCAACTGAGACACCAGCAAAGAAGTACAAGGAGGTAATAATCTATTTAAGATTTAAACTCTTTATAATGTACTATCTCTGATACCTATGAACTCATACAGGAAATTGTGAGACTTTATGGAGTACCGATATACATTGTCTCCGATCGTGACACCAGGTTCCGATTGCAATTTTGGCAGAGTTTGCAAGCAAGCTTGGGAACAAGTCTGAACTTCAGCACGGCTTATCATCCACAAACAGATGGTCAGTCGGAACGAACTATTCAGATCTTGGAGGATATGCTCAGAGCGTGTATGCTAGACTTTAAAGGATCGTGGGAAGATCACCTGCATCTTGTGGAGTTCGCGTACAATAACAGCTACCAAGCAAGCATAGGAATGGCACCTTTTGCAGCATTGTATAGAAAGAAGTGGCGATCACTATTAAGTTGGGACGACATCGGAGATAGGGAACTCCTTGGACCAGAGATGATAGTAGCGACCGTTGATGTGGTTCGTACTATCAGGGAAAGGATGCGCATAGCCCAAGATCGACAGAAACACGGGGCTGATGCGAAGAGATGACACTTGGAGTTCCAGTCAGGAGATCACGTATTCTTGAAGATATCTCTGAATCGCGGAGTGATCCGATTTGGAAAACGGGGTAAATTTAGTCCGAGATATATTGGACCGTTCGACATACTTGAACGAGTCGGTGAAATGGCATACCGCTTAGCACTTCCACCCTTATTGGAAGGAGTGCATAATGTGTTCCACGTATCCCAACTCAGAAAATATGTGAGTGACCCCAGCCATGTTCTTGATCATTTCGAACTCACTATACAGCCCGACTTGTCTTGTGAGCAACAGCCTGTGGAGATCCTGGACAGGAAAGTGAAGATACCTCGGAACAAAGAAGTTAACTTGGTCCGAGTAATGTGGAGGAAAGACACTTCAGGAGAATCCACTTGGGAAAGGGAAGATGAAATGCGTGCAAGATATCCTCACCTCTTTGTAAACTAGTTCTCAAATAAAAGTTGTAAATTTCGAGGACGAAATTTTTTGTAAGGAGGGTAGACTGTAACAACTCCAATTTTAGTATACATAAAATTGATTTAAATTTGAAGTATACTTGGGGTATTTAATGTTGCTATTACCACTTTAAATATTTATTTCATACAATAATTACAAGAAGGAGCTTGTAGTTCATTAGTAATACCTTGCACTGCTGAACCAAGCCACCAGAGTTCAAATCCCCTGCCCCACATTATTTTTTAATATTATTTTGTTTTAAATCCTTTGGAAGCCCAACAGTCCACACACCATAACTCACAAAACTTGAACTGCACCTGAAAATCTAAAAATACCAGAACCTTCACCTGACGACCTCCCGACGTCTCGACTCGGCCGGGATCGGCCGAGTTGGTCGGCGGACCGGCCGACTCGGGCCGGCGCTGCCGGCCAGACTCGGCCGGACCGACGAGTCCCCTGAATGAAAAGGTTGGCTCTTCGCCTTCTCTAACCCCCTGCATACTCTAATTTATTGGATCGGTTCCAGAATGCCCATTAACACCTAATTACTCCAATTTTTAATGAATTTTCTATATTTTTACTTTTTTTTATTAAAAACCTTTCATCTACCCTAACCCTAGCCTACCTTATAAATACACCCCTACCCTCTACCCTCTCACCCCAAAATCCTGAGCTTACTCTCTCAAAAATTTTCCAAGTGTCGTGTATTTTGAAAACAAGCTCAGGGCGAAGCTCCGACGAAATTCCAGCGGAACTTCCGGCGAACGTTTTGGGAACCACCAGCGACGAAGCAATACATCGGCGATCTCTCTAGTTCCCTCTCACTCCCTTGTTCAATCTAAAACCCGTAAGTCCCTCTTCTTTCCCTCTTTTCTATTCAAAAAAATACGAAATTACAAAATCCGACGGAATCGGAACAAATCCGATTACCGATTCGGTTTTCTATAAAATTCCACTTCTCACTAATACAATCATATTTAAACATCCTTATGTTGACTATTAAACACTAATCAAACAATTTGAACAAGTTTCATCACATGAAATGATAACTTTTTCAAATTATCATATTTTTCACTTAAATACCACATTGTTTCAATCCTTCATTTAACCTCATCAAACTTGCTATACATTTAAAATAAATCACGAGGTAACGACCTACCTCCTCACACACTTATATGCAACACCCCCGAGAACCTAGAATACGAGAAAACGAACATTTTCATTTAAATATCATATACTTAATGAAACTATTTCTAAAAGATTTAATTTTGATACACTTTTTAAAGAGGTACCACTTATTAGGAAAATACGATAAGTTGTGGACATCGGTTGTTTATCTAAACCTGACTTTATGGTGTTTAGGCTAGGTAAGTGAGAAAGGTAACTTTAAAAGGCCCGTCTTACGGTGATTCATGAGCGGATCCCTCCTTTTCTCACTTGTACTTACCTGGCCACAATTGGCGGTGAAGAGGCGATTTGAGGCATCTCACAATTTGTCGTTTAGACCATTTAGAAATAGTCTAGTTGGCTAGGAGACCCTAGAACATAGAATACGGAAAATTGATATTTTTACAAATAAATACCACTTACTTTATAAAACCGTTTTCTAAAGGATTTAGTATTTTACAATCTTTGCAAAACGCCGCTACAACCCATTTTGGGGAACCCGTTCGAGATGGTACGGTTTATCGCACATCCTCGGGTTTAGTAGTGCGATATTCAAACCTCCGCAAGGAGCATTCGGTCTCGAAAGATTTAAGATACGATATCTTAAGAAAATGATATTGTTAGAATATAAAATATTTATTAAAATTATTTTTGTATAAATATATGTATATTTATCAATAAAATATCTATTTTTTTATGATATAAATATTCTACCTTTTTTCTAAAAATCACCAGAACAAATTTTACACTAAAATACCAAGAATTCCAAATAAATCAATATTATAAATAAATACTTTTAATTATGAAACTAGGATATTTCCCTAAAAATATCACAATATAAAATCCACCTTCATTACAGCTCTAAGGATGAATAATGAATACTTGAGGTGTATTTTGAAAAGTATATAAAAGTATTTTTACATAAAACCCCCTCAAGTTTTACAAATTACTCTAAGGACCCTAGCAACTATAGGTTTAAGAAATAATCATGATTTCAATTTACATTTCTAATTGAATGACTCGGGTTTGTGTCTGATTAATCTGACTTGAATATGATTGAAGTCAATCTACAATCTGCAATTTTCAACATGAATCCATAAGTCAAATTATCAATCTATACAGCTTGACTGAACCGAACCATGGATATACATTCCACTTACATGGTTCTCCAGTTATTCCATTTACATGATTCTACGGTTATATCCGTTTACTGATATCATGGTTTCGATTAGTCTTTCAATTATACACTCAATTCAATTTACAGTATAAAACAATACAAATAAAACACTAGGGGGTTTAAGGGGTAGATTGGTACGGAAGGTGTTAAAAGTGGCACGAGGCGGTAAGATTAGAGCACCTAACCTATATTCCGTTGCTGTTGTACCGTGGCTTAACGGTTCCTTGTATATTCTGTTTGCCCTGATCTCTAGCATATAGAGACCCCTCTCCTATACACTGGCATCTTTCTGTACCAAACTACAACCAACAGCATTAACACAACATTACAACAAGATATTACAACTTTAAAAGATAGCTTATTATTCTGTCTATTATACTTTCCTCTTATCTTTGGGACTTACCGAGCGACCTGTTCGCTGACGACATTCTATTTCTTTCTTCTTTGAATGTCGTCAGGTGGTTTGAACCCGGCAGAGAACGAGCCATCTGCAGAAGACTTGGAGCAGTTTGCTGAAGAACCAGAGCTCTAGTTTCATTGTACATTTTCCATTCAGTACTAATCATTTCCTGCTATGCCACTGTTTAGGCATCGTTTTATTTCAGTTGTATTTCTTTTTCATGCATTGTACAAAAGAATATTAATAAATAAAAGTTGCTGTTTTTATTACATCTTGTCTCTTGTGTATTTACTTTTATATTGCTTAGATACGCTTAGCGTATGTACTTCTGAGTATATACGTAGCGGACCAGTCGCGTCCCCTTCACCGTATACTGGGAAGCGGGGCGTTACGTATTATAATTAACATTATGAAGGAAAATATAAGCATATAATATTCATGTATTTGGTCTATTTAAATATGCTTATCTTATTAAATATCTTTGACCAATTCTTTTAAAACTAAAATATCATGACAAATGGTTAAGATAATATCTCAATAAAAACAAATTCTACTAATATCATTTATTGAGATAATTGTTCAGGAATTATATCATGACTGAAATCAAGGAAATCCGAGTTGGCAAGATCAAATCTGCCGAAGATATTCAAGTAAATTGAAGAAACTAATTCTGGCAGAAATATAGAAAAGATTTTCAAAGTCTAGATACTCAAAAGATCACCAAGTGTTACAGATATGAAGCTACAAAAATTAGAGACCATGATCTCACCAAAATGTGGCGGATCCGCGGCCAAATCTATCCAATGGCCGTGGTTCCGCCGCACTTCTGAGGATTTAGGGCTCGGGATTTTGGTGGTTAGGATCCTAACAATTAGTTTCCATATTAGGAAACTAGGGTTCTGGCTTTGTGACTATAAATAAGAACCGAGAACCTCTTGGAAATTTATCAAACCGATGCGATCACGAAGTTCACGACAGCTCAAGAATCCTGGTTGATCATTAACAGCTCATCTACCTCCTTAGAAGAGATCGAGAAGCAGACTAGTATTTTATAATCATTTTCTAAGGGAACAAAGTGTAATTGATCTTGTTGATTAATAAAGGAAAAATTTTTCTTATTTTATTTCTTTGTAGTTTTTCATTATGTTTTCCCTCTCTATCTTTTCTTATCCCAACATGCACGAGTAATTCTTTGCTTGTTAGGGTTCATAGAATTAGAATAGATTAATTGATGATGAAGATCCTTAAACTCTTTTTACGTCCTATAAAGTTTATAAACTTTATCAAAAGAATAGTTAATATCCTAATTGGGCGCGATATCAATTCATTGATAGTCACGACCACGATTAGAGATTAGATTAACAATTGTTTTGGTAAAGGCTAGATATGAACGGAGATCCATGATAAGATAGGAGTTAAGAGTGGGAACCCTTTTCCCTCCAGAAATCCTAATCTACATGCATTACTGTCGATCTAGTTTTAAATCTATTAAAACATAAAAAGAGTAATTTTTAATTAATCATTCATAACCACTAAATCTTAACGAACCCTACAAGGCTCCTTCTACTATAAAACCTACATCCGTAGTTAATCTAGATCTATATTTTGCATCCGTGTTTAACGTAGATCTAGAACGTACAACCATTATTCACTATTCTTTATTCTTCCTCTCTCTTTTTCAACACGTCTAAAGTAAGATTGAAAGATTCAACGTTTCTCTGAGGACGACCCGTACTCATCTCGGTCTAGCTACAAGCTACACCGTTATTGATTGCGGTTAACTACTATACATAAATCCCATCAATCACCGAGGTCGACGTAAAACTGGTCCGACTCCTTGTAATCCGTCACCGCCTTCCTAGCCCGGGCTTCAGCGGCCTCCACCACTTGAAGCGACGCGTCGGCATCCCGCCTGCTGGCATCCCTCGCCCTCATCATGGCTGCAAAGCGATCAGCTAGTTCCATCAACTTCGCCTCAACGACTCGGTGGGATTCACTTAGGCGGCGGTAGGACTCCCGACACTTCGAAACGGTGAAGTCCGCAACTTCCGACCGGGCTTTGAGGGCGAGCGACCTCTCCCTCTCCAGACGCAGCTCGAGCCGCAGACCCTCGACCTCCGAAGAAAACTCTTCTGCTGACCCTGCACTCCGAATAGCCCCCTCGGCTTCCATACGAGTGACAAGAGCGCAGTGCTGAAGGACCTGGTGAAAAATGGCAGAGAAACCTAAGGACACCCGAACTAAGAAAAGTTCGCTCGAAGCAACACATGAGGTAGTGCATACCTGAACCACCTCCTGTGCGATAGCAGCCATTCGGGCCCTCAAAGTCCCCCTCGGCATCCGGGCCCTGGACGACTCCTCCATATCAGCAAGAAGACTGGCGGCAACGGAGAGCCCCGACGGGACCACGAACCGGACGTCCCCTTTCTGCACGGTAGTCCCCTCCAGAACTTCCTTCAGCGGCACCCGAGAGACCGTCCTTTTCCGCTTGAGAGGAACCCCGTCTTCGCCCTCTCCTGCATCCCTCGTCTGAGAGTCGGGAACCCTTGTACGCCTTTGGCTGCCACCGGAACAATCACCAAGAGCTCGTGACGGGGCAGGTGGCCCCGCCGTCGGGGGCACATCCGGCGCAGGGCTCGAGTCAGCCAGAGGCAAGGCCGCACCGCAGTCCCCCCTCCGGGACTGAGCGCCGAAGGCGCCAAGAGTTTGGGATCGAACCATCCGTCCTGCCAAAAGGGAGAAGAGGCTCGACTCGGAAGGAAAATAAGCAGAAGGAAGGAAAACGCAAGATCCAACCTAAAATGAGAGCACCGAGCAAATAAAACTCAGAATGAGGAAATTGGGAAGAGGGAGAGACCCCAAGTCAGGCCTCCACTCTATTTATGCAGGCGGCTTCTCCATCCAACGGCGACAGTCGACTCCCGCCAAAACGGCTCAGTGCGCCCGACGTCCACAATCGCTTTACCTGTCACGAGCACATTGGCAGCATCCCATCGATCACCAGAAGCCTGCGGCACGTCACATCAGCCAACCGACACCCGACACGTGGCCTGTCACTTCACCAAAGTGCACACGATCCGGCGCACCATCTTTAATGCAGAAGATCTCGCCCTGATTCGCTGTCATCATCCAGAAAATACAACGGATGGTCCGGGGACACGCCCAACGATATCTTCGAAAATGGGGCTCACCTCGGATGACCCGGCAGACCACTCTCGACCCGACCTGTCAGCTGGTCGGGACGAGAGTGGGGGGCTAATGATGATGCTCGATATCGGTGATCTCCCAGATCATGACACGTGGCAGATGACGTGTCCCAAAGCATGCAAGAAAGGGCCTACAGCGGCTGACCAGGCCACACCTAAGCTCGTCCTACCGAGCAAACGCTGGCTCACCTACGAGCCCCCCTGCATTACCGGCCTCCTCGGCCTCACAGCTCGTCTCCGAGCAACCGCAGAACCAAGATACCTCGGCTCTCCCGTTCGTCCGCGAGCTCTCCCGCCGAGCTCATCTTTCTCGATCTCATCGACCGACCAACAGCACCGCTTGCAGGCGTAACCGCCATCCCACGAATCTCGCCATGCGCGAGATCTCCGCCGGCTACATCCCATGTTCCACGCCACCATGATCCCCCATTAACGAGCCTGTCTCGCCATTAATAGGAGGTCCCACTCATCACGCGGGCATGACGTCGGGAGCGTAACGGCCGGTGTGATTCTCGCGCCTGCTGCACCTGCTTCCACCACTACTTAAACTTTCCTTCAGACGGTCAAGGTAAGCCAATTTTATTCCACTAAGCCGTTACTTTGCTCGGATCTCTAGACTAACTTGATCGTCCGAGGGTCCTCGGTGGTACAACCGCCCCAGGATTTCCTTGCAGAGAACTCGGCAACCACAACCACAACCTCAACCTCAACCCATTGATATCCACACGCTTCAGAAGAGACAGCCTCCAGATCCAATCTCAGCCATCCATCGCAGCCATCAGCGGATCAACGGGAAGCAACATCTGAAGGAGATTCCACCCTCCATCAGCTGCTTCTTATTACATGATTATTTTGCAGGTTTGATGATACAAAACAGCTAACGGAGTACAGATGATTAAGCCTGGTATGTTAAATGCAAAGGTTGTTGGAGGTCACTGTGTTCAGACTTCACAAACCAAATTTTCAAGTTAAACGGAAGCTAATGCACGACGTGAAACAAGCCGACTCAAAGATCGACTCGAATAATGTTGGGAACAGAGGAGACCAGATTAATACAAAATCACGTACTTGACAATCACCAAAATATATACGGAAATAATACAGCTGAAATAAACAAGCCAGCCAGCTAACCACACAAAACAAGAACACCGATCTTACGTGGAAAACCCTTGCGGGAAAAACTACGGCCAACGATCAACAACTATATTCTTCCACTATAGAAATAATAGGATCACACAATATTTCTTCTCTAGGCTAAACTAGAAGATCACAATACCAAAAGTGTTACCTTCAGAGGGTGGATTTCAACAACCACCACGAACAAAGGAGTTTGAGAGAATATCACCGTAATAGAGATGAAATGAAAGTGAAAACCCGATCCGAACCGGTGGATGTGTAGAGTTCGTCGTTGGCTGTGAACTCTTTTAGTTTGAGACCGATCTGAGAAAGATCCGTCGTTGAATCAACCAGCGAAGCCTCTCTCTTGAACTCTAGCAGGTGCAAATTGCTTTCGAGGACATGCCCTCAATCAAAGGTAATCCCTTCTGAAGTCCATTTGTCATAAGGGGCTGTTTGGTTGCAGGATTTGAGAATTTGGATTCCAAAATCCTAGTCTTGAAATTTTAGGGATTGTGGAATTTGTTGTTTAGTTGGCATGAAATCCTAGTTTTGGATTAGTAAATCCTTGTAATCCTTGTTTGGTTGTAGAATTGTAATGATGGATTCTAAAAGAAGGATTTATAGGTAACTTTAAGGAGGTGAGTGTAAGTTTTGTTACCTTATAATAAGACAAAAAAGGTTTTTTATTGTTTTGAAAAAAAATGTTTAAAAAATGCAGCATATGCAGCAGCAGCAAGAATAATATTTTGTTGCCTGCATATGCAGCAGCAGCAAGCAAGAAGCTCAATCGGGATGAGGAGTAACTTCTTTAGGATTTTTCACGACCCAAGATTTGGCGTGTGACCGGCACTTAAACCACGTGACGTCAACAGGCGTAACGCAATTTAAGTAAGCCAAAAATCCAGAAATCTAAACCATAAAAAGAAGTAAGTGATAAAAATATTGTTAAAAATATTTGGAAATCTCAAATAAAAATTTAAAGCTTAAGTTCATTTTCTTAAAAATTTCGGCAGCACCTCCTTTGTAAAAATTGGTCCCGAAACGGGTACAAATATAGGATATAAGTAAAACATCCCAAACGGGAGCGAATCACGTCCAAAGGCGGAAAACAACCACCACAAGCATATATACGACACCGTAGCGAAGAAATAGACAATATAATGAAAACGACATAAAAAGAGATAAAGCAACATTATTCCAATATCAACAATAATGTCATACCAACATCAATTATAACTAGTAGAAGTGTTTCAATCATCATTCCAACATCAATAAATATTCCAACATCAACAAATATTGCTTGCTGCTGCATATATTCCAACATCAACAAATATAGCTTGAATGTAACTTACATGAACACCAGCATGACACAACATTATTCCAACATCAACAAATATTAATAACAATCATGACACTACTAACATGATCATTACAATTATAGCAACAACAATAATAACAATTAGAACAATCTCAAATATAACAACAACAATACTAACAATAACAGCAATATTAGGAACACCAACAACACTATCACCATAATATAAAAAGTACCAATTAGAGAATAAAAATATTAGAAAATACGTCCTTAATAATATTATAAAATTCAAAAGGTCTCAATCCTAAAGAGGAGTAATTTCATCATCATCGTTTCCATCATCACGGTCCCTCCCACCATCTTTAACATCTACGCCTTCATTTGATGCAAATTCCTCTACCCAATCCTTTCTTGATTCTTCCGAAATCACCGTAAACATTCGCGCACCTATTTTTTTGTTTGGCTCCATATTTGAAAAGCTAGAAAGTACTTAACCACTTTACTCCATATCATCTCATTCCTTCGTTTTACTCTGTCTTTCAAAGCATGGAAATTCGAAGAAAGTCCAAATAAAGTGTATATTTATTATATTTTATTCTTTTTTAAAATTTTATTTCATAATTTTTTATTTTCTACAATTTCAAACAATCCAAGTGCATTTTCTATCTCCGCATAAGCGCCAACCCACCTTCCTTCACGCTTTCTATTTAAAAACACAAACAAGAATTAATAATTTTCTTTTCACTCTTCTGCTCTTTTCTTACTTTCTATTTTTTTTCCACTTTTCAGTTGCGAAACGGGCCCAATCAAAGTTGATTATTGAGTTCATGTAAAGTTATAAATAAAACCTTTTCCACGACATTGTGGTTTATTAGTTATATATACAATATTAAGCAATATAATTTAGGAACCTGAGATATCTTGAGCAGTAATTTGATTTGCATGACATGACTTTAATTTGTTGGTTTCTTCCAATAACTCAACAATCTTAAATTTAACTATACTTGGCCAAAAGAAATTAACGATAACAAAAAAACTATACATGTTAAAATAGTGTTATATATAGTTTATATGACAAATAAGATCCTCCGATTTTCAATATGAATATTGAACTATTATTTTTTATTGTTTAATTTCATTTCAATAAGTTTACTATCAATTAGAAGGCAAGGTTGTGTAAAATTTGTGTTTTTTTTAATATAATAGGAAAGTCTCATGCAAATTTTATTTATAACTGGTAAAATTAGTCTAGTTTTCATGGAAATTGTATGACTTAAGGGTTCACAACTCTGTTGTTCTAGTCACAAAAATTTTATGAAGTTCATGAAAAATGCATGCATAAAGGTGCAAAAAAATTGCGATGATGCAATACATGTTCAACTACAAGTCCCTCTTTAGCATTTAATATCTTACAACCTAATTAATATATGCAATTAGGATGATGCAATACAAGCTAATCTATTATCACATTACATTCTTTCAATTGAATAAATGAATTATTATTATTTTTTTGCCGTTGAAAGAAAGAAGTATTAATTTCTAGAACCCATGTAAACAGCCATGACTTCATGCTCACCTATATGACAAAATGTATGGTTACCATCTTTATTGCTTTCTCAGCCTACTAAAATATACCGACCAATTGTTCTTAGCTTAGTTGGTATCAATTTACTCTCCAATATAAAATAATCGCAAATTCGATCCCCGAAAGAGGTAGATTTCAGTAAAATACTAAAAATACCGTAATTGCATCAAGATCATAAAATTATTGAAACCTAATTATCATTTTATATTTCTAGGATAAACACATACCTTAACTTTATTAATGGTAGATGTAGGTTGAAAATGCTATTTTGCATCGAGAGCTCTATGGCCCCAGCTTTTCTCTCTGCTTTAGGCGGCTTATTTTCCTTATTGATGGAGGGTGGAATCTCCTTCAAATGTTGCTTCCCGTTGATCTGTTGATGGTGGCGATGGATGACTGAGATTGGATCTGAAAACTGTCGCTCCTGAAGCGTGTGGATCTCAATGGGTTTGAGGTTGTGGTTGCCGAGTTACCTGCAAGGAAGTCCCGGGGTGGTTGTACCACCGTGGACCCTCCGACGATCAAGTTAGTCTAGAGATCCGAGCAGAGTAACAGTTTAATGGAGTAAAAATGGCTTACCTTGACTGTCTGAAAGATGGGTTTAAATAGTGGTGGCAGCAGGTGCAGCAGGCGCGAGAATCACACCGGCCGTTACGCTCCCGACGTCACGCCCGTGTGATGAGCGGGACCTCCCATTAATGGCGAAACATGCTCGTTAACAGGGGATCATGGTGGTGTGGAACGTGGGATGTGGCCGGCGGAGATCTCTCGCATGGCGAGATTCGCGGGATGGCGGTTACGCCTGCAAGCGGTGCTGTTGGTCGGTCGATGAGACCGAGGAAGATGATATCGGCGGGAGAGCTCGCGGACGAGTGGGAGAGACGAGGTATCTTGGTTCTGCGGTAGCTTGGAGACGAGCTGTGAGGCCGAGGAGGCTGGTTATGCAGGGGGGCTCGTAGGTGAGCCAGCGTTTGCTCGGTAGGACGAGCATAGGTGTGGTCTGATCGGCCGCTGTAGGCCCTTTCTTGCATGCTCTGGGACACGTCATCTGCCACGTGTCATGATCTGGGAGACCACCGATATCAAGCATCATCATTAGCCCCCCACTCTCGTCCCGATTAGTTGACGGGTCGGGTCGAGAGTGGTCTGCCGGGTCACCCGAGATGAGCCCCATTTTCGTAGATATCGTTGGGCATGTCCCCGGGCCATCCGTTGTATTTTTTGGATGATGTCAGCGAATCAGAGCGAGATCATCTGTGTTAAAGAGGGTGCGCCGGATCGTGTGCACTTTGGTGAAGCGACAGGCCACGTGTCGGGTGCCAGTTGGCCGATGTGATGTGCCGCACGCTTCTGGCATCCGATGAGATACGAACAATATGCTCGCGACAGGTGGAGCGATCGTAGTTGTCGAGCGCTCTGAAACGTTTTGGCGGGAGTCGACCGTCGCCGTTGGATGAGGACGTCACTTGCATAAATCGAGGGGAGGCCTGATTCGGGGTCTCTCCCTCTTCTCAATTTCTTCATTCTGAGTCTTGTTAGCTCGGCGCTCTCCCCTTTAGGTCGGATCTCAGCGTTTTCTCTTCTTGAGGATTTCTTCCCATCAGGTTAGATGTCTTGTTTTGAGGAGTTTGTAGATGTCGTGGGGGTAGATCCTAGGGATTCTTCCTCCCGGTCGGAGCCCCTTCGGGATGTTGGGGTCAGATCCTCTTCCCGGGGTCGCGCGTCTGGGGCGGTTCCTGGAGCGGTAGCGGCGGACGCCCCTAGTGCGTCGTCTTCAGTAAGATATGAGGACGAGCTTGCTACCACTCGGGCTCGTTTCCATATTCCCTCCGGCTACACGCTACGATTGGCCGAGGAAGGAGAGAGGGCAGATCAGGTGGGAGGTAGAGAGATCGCCTTGTACCTGGAATCCTTTTGGGCCGGAATGCTCCTGCCTTTCTCTCCTGAGGTTGTAACTGCGCTAAATCATTTTGGGTTAGCCCCGGGCCAGCAAGTACCGAACTCCTGGAGAATTCTCCTTGGGTTTCTGGTCCGGTTGAAGTTGCAGGCGATCCCCTTTAGTCTGTCCATCTTTACCTCCTCCCTTATTTACAAAAGTCACCCCGGAACTCGTGCGGGCGACCCGAGGTGGGTTTACATCTCCTTTAGGAAGCAGTGGGGGAGCGTAGCTGGGTTAGGAGTTGTCGTCCTGCCTTCTTCCATCCATGATTGGAAGAAGAAGTTTTTCTTCGTCGGGCCGCCAGAGGGTGAGGACTGGCCCATACCCGTCCAGTGGTCTAGGGATACGTGCTGGCAGGGAAATCCGTCCAATGACCCCGACGCGGCGAGAGTGGCGGCGTGAGAGCCTATTCCTCGGGCTGACGTGCTGTTTTCTGAGCGGGCCTTCAGTTGGGCCGGGCTCAGCCCCGCCCAGTTTGTCGGTAAGTTAGGAGTTTGTATTCATTTTTACTTTATCTGTGTCGCTCATTCCATTATATATTGTCTTGTGCAGAAACCATGGACGCAAGCATTCTCCGAGCAGCTATGCGCAAGACGAAGAAGGGGTCGAAGGCTGGAGGGGCCGGTTCTTCCTGTCAGACGCCGGTCCCGGCTTCCCCAGCAGCCGTCCTGCCCCAGCGCTCGAGTGCGAATCGCGCCCCGGGTTCCATCCAGGCGCCGGGCAGAAAAAGGGCTTGGAGAGAGGATGCCTGAGCCTCGGAGGTGGAGACGAGCTCTCCGCCTTCGTCTCTCAAGAGATTTCCCCGAACCGTTCCGCGGACCCCGGCCTATCTGATCTTGGTGGATGAGAGGGAGCTCTGCTTTGAGGTGCCATCGGGGCTTTCCGTCGCTGACAGCTTGCTGCACGACATGGAGAGGTCGGCCGGTGGCCGGGTTGCCGGGGGGACGTTGAAGGGACAACTGGCGTCCATCGCCCAAGAGGCCCTGCAGATTAGCGCTCGTACATCATCCCATTTGTTTGTGAGATTTGGCGCCCCTTTTTTCTTTCTGACCCCCTCCGATTTCTTCAGGTCCTCCAGCACGTCGCCATCGTCGTCCGGATGGAGGAGGAGGAGATAACCCCGGCGATGCGAGCCGCGGGCGAGTTCTCCTCACTGAGTGAAAGCTCAAAGCGGGAGCTGGAGGCAGCGATGGCGAGGGTCGCTTCCCTTGACGACGAGGTGGCCGTCGGGAGGCAGGAGACGGATGCCGTGAAGAAAGTGGAGGCGGCGGCGAAGCAGGAGGCGGCGGCCTCGAAGCAAAAGGTGGCCAGGCTCCGCGAGGCTGCCCGGGCCACCGAGGCCAAGCTTCAGGGCTCCGAGGTGCTCGTCGGCACCATGAAGAAGTCAGTGAGCACCCTCCGCAAGGAGCTGGGGGCTGCGGTAGAGGCGGCGAAGAGAGCCGACCTCAGGGCGGCGCAGGCGGTGGAGAACTTCCAGAAGTCGGAGCAGTTCTACACCGTCCTAGCCTTGGCCACCACCCTCATATGGAACGAGGCTCTTGACGCCCTCAAGGCCCGGGTGCCAGAGTTTGCTGATGAAGAGCTCCGCGCAGAATATCCCCGCGAGGATGACGAGCAGGGGGATGCCCCTGGGAGTACTGCCGGGGAAGGGACTCTCGGCGAGGGCGACACCGAGGCTCCTGTGATGGACGCATCCCCTGTCGTGGTGGACGTCGAGCTCGTCAACATCGCGCCCGGCATTGGGGCCTGAAGCCTCTCGTCTTCTTTTTGTCTTTTCTTTTGTCGCGTCGAGTATTTTGTAGGCCTTCGGGCATTTTTGTAAGGCTGGGGAGCCCACAGTACCCTTGTAAAAGCTTTGACTTTTTGAATAAAAACATTTTTGTTTTTGCAGTAGTGTTTGTGTTTGCACTTCCTTTTGTTGGTAGACACTTGTATCTGCACAGTACTGCTTTATGGTCGGCATGTTCCTCGTCTAGCGATTACTCGTCGACTTGACTCTGATAATTTGCCGAGTGTGCAAGGACCGGCGGGAAGACGGTGTCTCCATGGCCTCGATGTCGAAGTGTAGATCGCTAAGACGTTGATAGGATGGATGCCTCTTGTTGAGTTCACGTTCCTTAGTTGTTGGAGGGGCCGTAATTGGCCAACTGAGGATGGAGCCGAGCAGGGTAGCTGCTTGGTGCCTCTTGGCGAGGGATTTGATCCTTAAGGATGCCCGAGCGGGGTTGCCGCCCGGTGCTTCTTGGCGAGGGCTTTGATCCCTGGCGTTCTGCCTGGGATAACCGAGCACGGATCGTGCTAAGCAGTTGCTTCTTTTGAGGGCTTTTCATCCTTAGCACGGGAGGGGCCGTAGGAGACCTACTAAGGATGTCCTGGCGGGGTTGCCGCCCGGTGCCTCTTGACGAGGGCTTTGATCCCTGGTGTGTTGCCAAGGACAACCGAGCACTGTTCGTGCTAAGCGGTTGTCTCTTGCGAGGGCTTTTGGGTCCTTAAGGATGACCGAACATGGTTGCTTCCCGGTGCCTCTTGGCGAGGGCTTTGATCCCTGGCGTCGTGAGGTAGGGAATCTATCAGCCAGGGATAGCCGAGCAGGGTAGCTGCAGGGATGCCTCTTCGTGAGGGCTTTGATCCCTGGCGTTGTGGGTAGGGAAGCTACCAGCCAGGGATAGCCAAGCAGGGTAGCCGCTCGGCTGCCTCTTGTTGAGGGCTTAGATCTTTAGCGTTGTGGGGTAGGGAAGCTACCGGCCAGAGATAGCCGAGCAGGGTAGCCGCTCGGCTGCCTCTTGTTGAGGGCTTAGATCCCTGGCGTTGTGGGTATGAAAGCTACCAGCCAGGGATAGCCGAGCAGGGTAGCCGCTCGGCTGCCTCTTGTTGAGGGCTTAGATCCTTAGCGTTGTGGGTAGGGAAGCTACCGGTCAGGGATAGCCGAGCAGGGTAGCCGCTCGGTTGCCTCTTGTTGAGGGCTTAGATCCCTGGCGTTGTGGGTAGGGAAGCTACCGACCAGGGATAGCCGAGTAGTGTAGCCGCTCGGCTGCCTCTTGTTGAAGGCTTAGCTCCATGAGGAAGGACCGAGAAGTGAAGCTGCTCGGTTTCCTCTTGGCGAGATCTGTCCGACCTTCCCAAGGTGAGCACCGAGGAGTGGGACAGTCGTGGGGACACTTGCACGAGGGCGCTGTGAAGGCGAAGAGCCGGAGTCGCGTCGTTTCAGTTTCGCATGGGGAGGCGTGACGCTTGCCGCGCGGCGCCTGCGTTGCAGGTGAAACGGGCGACTGTTGGACTCCCAGATGTCGTTGCTATAAAACGGAGGGATTGTTAATTACTCCTTTCCTTACAACCGAAACGCCATAATGGAGGATTTCCCCTTCACCATCAAAGATATCGTAAGCTTCGCGGATGTCTACCTCTAGGACCCGTACTGCAGCGAGGACATGGTGCAGTTGGTAATAGGCTGGATCGAGGACCACTTCGGCCGACTGCTTCCCCGGCGGTTCTCTCTCCTTCAGATGCTGATGTACTCCATCTGGAGGGCGTCGCCGGGGCTTTACAACCCTTTGTCCGAAATGCTGTTCGACGAGGCCATAGGCAAGCTAAGGTTTCTGAGGCGCTTCGGCCTGATCTCTGCGAGTCGGCTAGACCGCTCGGAAGCGCTCATTTGTGAGTGCTACCAGTTGAGGCTTGACGCCGAAGCTCGGGGGGGGGATCGGAGGAAGAGGTTAGACTCTGTGAGGGCTTGGCTGGAGGAGATCTGCTCAGAGTACCACGAGCAGTGCTCTCTGTACCCCATTCCCCCACTGTTGTAACAATTTTTTTTCTTTGTGTACGGCTGAGGAGCCTACAGTACCTCTTGAGTGAATAAAATTCTTTTTCTTTTCAGCAATGCTCTATTGATCCCTTTATTATATAAACAAAAGATCTCAAGAAGATGGTATATTTCTTTGAAAAGAAAATACATGGTAGTAAATGCTTTTATTCATGCAGCTTGAGCCCCCCATACGTCTGTTGGTATCTGTGCTCGGCATGGGGTACCGATCTTCGGGGTACCAGACGCATGCCCCGCTGACACTACCATGATCTGGCCGATGGTCTGCTCGACTGGAGGGGGACGTTGCTCCTGCTTGCGGTCAGCTTGTCGCTTGTCCCTCAGGTGTGTTGCGAAGTGCCCCGAACGGATGAGCTCTTCAATATAATCTCGGAGTTGTTTGCAGCTCTCCGTTGAGTGGCCCAGCGACCTATGAAAGCCGCAGTAGGGGCCCCGGATTCACTTTAAAGCCGAGCGTGGGATCGAGGGGAACTTGAAGAACCCTTCGCTCTTGGCTTCCTCAAGTAGCACTGTCTGGGAGACGTTAAGCGGTGTGTACTCTTGGAACTTCGGGGGGTAGGGCTTTTGCCGTTCAGGTCCCTCTCTCTCCTCCCTTGCCCTCTTCTTCTGGTCGGCTTGCTCTGCTTGGGGAAGGCTTGCGTTCACCTCAGATTCGAGCTGGACCTCGCGCTCGGTCCAGGCCTTTACCTCGGCCATGGTCTTAGGTTGCGCCAGTGCAAAAGAGCGTAACCACTCCTTATGCCTAAGACCAGACCTCAGAGCCGTGATGACCGTTTCATCTCGGTGCTCCGGGACCTCGAGAAGGGCATTGTAGAAGCGAGTGACGTAGGCCTTGAACGTCTCCCTGTCCCCGCTCTTGATCGTGGAGAGGTGGCCGACTGTGCGCTTCTGCTGACTGTTCCCGACGAAGTGGACGAGGAATTGTATGGCCAGCTCGTCAAAGGTTGAGATCGAGCGCAGCTCGAGTCCTCGGAACCAGTCTCGCCCGGAGCGGATGAGAGTGGCCGGGAAAGCTCGGCACTGGGCGGCATCGGAGTGGTCTTGGAAGCTAATCCCCACGGTGAATGCATCCAAATGGTCCTTCGGGTCAGATTTGCCGTCGAAGAGGGAGACCTTTGGGGGCTTGTTGCGGGAGGAGACGTGGACGGCGAGCAGCTCCTCGGTGAACGGTTTTGTGAGCGAGTCGGCGGCATACTTATCCCCGTCTCTCGAACGGTGACCTTCCCGATGCAGACTCTCGATCTTCTTCTCGAGGGCGTCGAGTCGGCCATGGTACCCCAACGACTCTGCCCATTCTGATCCCAGGCCTCTGCTGTTAGCGGCCTGCGTCTGGCCACGGCTGCGGTTTCTCTCAATGAGGTTCCTCAAATCCTCGGGTGAGGTGGCCCTTGAGCTGCCTTGACGAGCCCCGTCTGCGCGGCCCCATCGGGGGAGGGTGTGTCGGTCATGCCTGGTGACAGGCGAGCTGACCGACATTTCCTCAGGAGAAATAGGTGCGCGAAAGACCTCGGGGCGGGGCGCTCTAGCGACGGACCTCGGTGTCGAGCTGTTGGGCGCCCAGCGGGTCGCAGAACGTACTGGCCCAGGGGATCCGCGGTCGTGGGAGGCAGCGAGGCGGCGGTCGGCCGTACCGACGCGGGCTGAGTCTTCTCTCCCCCTGTAGGGGTCCTGGTCCTGAGGCGGAGAAGCGACGACCTGGGGATTTTGCCCCGCCGTTTGGACGCGGACGAGCGCCTCTACAAAGGATGCGAGTCGGTCTATCTAGCCAGCGAGGGCGTTGATGGCGTTCGACGGAGGAGGCTCGTCTGTGCCTCCGTTGAGAGGGAGGCGGCGGTTGGTGCTTGGATCGTCGTGATGATCGCTCGCCATTGGTTCGAGATCGGGAGGCAAACTTTCGTTTTTGTGGAATCTACGTTCCCACAGACGGCGTCAGCTGATGGAGGGTAGAATCTCCTTCAGATATTCCTTCCCGTTGATCTGTTGATGGCGGCGACGGATGGTTGAGATTGGATCTAGAAGCTGTCGCTCCTAAAGCGTATGGATCTCAATGGGTTTGAGGTTGTGGTTGCCGAGTTACCTGCAAGGAAGTCCCGGGATGGTTGTACCACCGTGGACCCTACGACGATCAAGTTAGTGTAGAGATCCGAGCAGAGTAACGGCTTAGTGGAGTAAAAATGGCTTACCTTGACCGTCTGAAAGAGGGGTTTAAATAGTGGTGGCAGTAGGTGCAGCAGGCGTGAGAATCATGCCGGCCGTTACGCTCCCGACGTCGCGTCCGCGTGATGAGCTGGACCTCCCATTAATGGCGAGACAGGCTCGTTAATGAGGGATCGTGGTGGCGTGGAACGTGGGATGTGGCCGGCGGAGATCTCGCGCATGGCGATATTCGGGGGATGGCAGTTACGCCTGCAAGCGGTGTTGTTGGTCGGTCGATGAGACCGAGGAAGATGACCTCAGCAGGAGAGCTCGCGGACGAGCGGGAGAGCCGAGGTATCTTGGTTTTGCGGTAGCTCAGAGACGAGCTGTGGGGCCGAGGAGGCCAGTTATGCATAGGGGCTCGTAGGTGAGCCAGTGTTTGTTCGGTAGGACGAGCATAGGTGTGGTCTGGTCGGCCGCTGTAGGCCATTTCTTGCATGCTCTGGGGCACGTCATCTACCACGTGTCATGATCTGGGAGACCACCGATATCGAGCATCATCACTTATTAAATAAATGGTTTAGGGGGAAAATGAGGGTGGTGTTGTTAAATGTACATTTTTCAACTGCACCAAAATTATATATTTTATATTCTTATATGTCTCTGTAAGTTGAAAACCCTCTCGGCTAAAACCAAAGGTTTTTGTATAGGGTTTGCTTAATTTAAATTAATACGCATTTAATATGCTTCTAGTGGAAAATGTACCTGGATTGCTTCAATACCATTTTAGATATCTCTCCCACCGTATCTAAAATACCTTGAGAAATTTTTTTAAGGTATTTACCTTGATCCATGATTTTTAGTGGAGTCAAAAGCATCAATTTATGGTATTTTACCAACAAAAGAACGTTAGGGTATTTTAATGGAAAAAATGATTCTTTAGGGTATTCTAGTGTAATTCACCTCTATGTTCAGTTTGCAACTTGTTGGAGTTGATAGATTAGCTAGAGAGAAATGCAAGAACTTTCCAATAAATTTAGAGAAATAAAGAAGTGATATTATCTTCCACTAAGCAGCTTTTCAATGGTTGGACAGAAATTGGGACTTGGAGTTTATGGATGTAGGGTTAATATCTTGTGTTTGCATTGTGGGAAGTATGACGGCAAAGGTCCGCTTCCCGTTCACAAATTATACTGTTAGATTTTATCAGACATATTACATTTTGTTTACTTGTATGCCAAAAGGCTGAAACTATGTGCTTTGTGAATGTTTATTTCAGTTATATATAGTGTTTGTTAGTCACATCCCGCTATAATTTGATTATTGTCAAATGGTTGCTTCTTATTACATGATTGTTTTGCAGGTATGATGATACAAAGCATCTAACGGGTACAGAGGATTAAGCTTGATATGTTAAATGCAAAGGATGTTGGAGGTCACTGTGTTCAGACTTTACAAACCAAATTTTCAAGTTCAACGGAAGCTAACGCACGACATGAAACAAGACGACTCAAAGATCGACTCGAATTCTGTTGGGAACGGAGGAGACCAGATTAATACAAAATCATGTACTTGACAATAACCAAAATACATGAAGAAATAATACAGCTGAAATAAACAAGCCAGCCAGCTAACCACACAAAACAAGAAGTTCTTCATCTTTTTCTCTCTTCTGTCCAAATGCATTATACTCGGCGCATCCAATAATTTTTCCAAAAAGATTTTTCTTCAGAATGCTTACACTGCTTTGGCTATAAAAGGATGCAGCAGTCAAAAAGAGGGTTAATGTTACTCCTTGTACACAACCACATTAACGTCAAAAGTAATTTATTGAACAACAATGGTTAGGTTAAAAACTTAAACACATCTTTATAGGCAGATCTATTGCAAAAAGACAATCCATCAATTTCATTTGATTCACAAACTATGTGATAACAAATTGCTGATAGAAAAAAAAAATGATTGCATCTTCTTTTTGTTTCTTTAATCGTTGCTTCATGCTTTGACCCAATAATATGAGATCTAAAACTATTTTTCTGTTCATAAAAACATTACTGGTGCACACCTTGACTCTTGAGATACCACTTATTTTATAAGCTTCTGTTTCTTCGTCTCCATATGTTCTCCTTCGTCTTCATTTTTCTTTTTCCGATTGCTAATTATGGTGTTTATTTGGTCCAAAACCAAGCTTCGTTTTTCTTAACTTCGATTTCCTCTAGCTTCTCATGGATTTTGGTGCGCTTTTGACCGTGCTTGTGAACGTCAAGTACTTCTTCGTCGTTGCAATGTCTTACAAACCGAAGCTTCCTTATTTTTTTATGTTATTTCCAACTTTTGCAATGTCTTACAAACCAAAGCTTGGGTGTTGCAATAAATCTTACAAGCTGAAGTTTCCTTTGTCTCTGCATCGTTCAGTATCGTTTTCGACTTTCGGGGGTTGGAGAGAGATCTTCAAGCTTCTTGAGATTTTTAATGTCTTTCTTTCCTTGTTTGTGTATGTCGAACGTTTTAATAGGTCACAGGGTCAAATCTCACCGTTTCGTGGCTACAGAGAAGTGTAGGGATTGTGATGGAGCTGAGGCAGCGAATTCGGGTTGGGGTCCAAGTGGTGAACTTGGACGCGTCGCCTTAGGGAATCGAATTGCAACCTCTGAGAGGAAATTCTTACTGCATGAATCGAGGGCAATTGAAATGGGCTTGAAGGTGGTTTAGATTTGGATATCATGGGCTTGAAGGTGATGGCAGTTTTAAACCAATTCACAGTTAGTTTTAGTTGGATCATGCAATTGTAATGCAGAAATATGGTAATAATTGAGAAAGAAAAAGAGAAACCAAGGATGGCAATTGTATCATGCAAATGAATCAGGTTTTAATTGCAACATCTTCTTTTTTGAATTGAAACTGCAATAATTTTTTTTTCATGTTTGGACAGAATCATACTTTAATTCCCAATTTCATACTTTATTTAGGATATTAAATTACATCTTAACAGAAAAACATTTTTCTTTTCTTTTTTACAGTCTGATGTGTGACATTAAATGATCCATTCCAATGAATTGCATCCTAACTACATTGATTTATACTTATTTTGCAATGTTCTCTAATAAACTAGGAATGGTCATTCTTTTCTTATTTTGGCAAAACAAATAAGAAGCATCATTCCGAGTTCCACTGAATCAAATATCAGTCATAACGGCCTATATATTGTATCGCGACACTCGTCATATGATAAAACATATATATGTTATATGATTTTGATATCTGCCTATAACAGATATAAAACCTGGGTTCAAACAGGCAATGGCAATCCGTATGGTTGTTGGTTGGTTTAATTTTAATGAATTCCTAACTGATACTGGCTTGCAATACCAACAAACAAATCCTTAAAAGTGATAAAATACACCATACATATTCTTAGTAAATAAGATGAATCACATCAGTATACCTTTTTTCCGCAATTAAGTAGTCCGGCCGGATAACTTTATAGACTAATAGTGAAAGATCGCCTGGATAACACCGATTTTATCCAGAATAAAAAATAAAATTTAAAGGCCAAAAGTGTATAGAGAGGAAACAAACAGGTAGGGAAGGGCCAATGATATTTCAACTTGATTTATGTTTCTTTTTCTTTTTTCTATTTCACAAATAATATCACTGGTGAGAAATAATGGCAATAATTATAAGACATCACAATAATATGCATGTTGAAATGAAAATAAAGTTATAACTTACAAGGCATGGGCATGTTTGGTGGATGGAAAGTAAAAAAAAATTGATAAAGTGGCTCTCTTTCTTATTTTACTTGTGGGAGTGCTCAAAGAAAAAATGGAAAGCACTTGCTGCTTTTTTACCACAAGGTTTTGTGTACATTTCTTTTTCTCACCAAAACCTCAGAAAGTGAAAGAAAATGGGAGAAATTAAATATTTTAACATTATGTTATATACTTTAATTATATTTTCATTTTCCCCCCTTTCTTATTTTCTATCATTCCAATCAAACAACCAAAGTTCACTTTCCATCAGCATATAAATGCCAGCTCAACTTCTTTCCAACTTCTATTTTAGCAAAGCAAACAAGAATTATTATTTCATTTCCATTTCATTTCCTACAACCCTTTTACTTTTCCCTATATTTTCCAATTTCAAATTGCCAAACATGAGAAATTATTCATTTGAATTTCTTTCTTAACCAATCCACAACCCTTTACTTTCTTTACTTTCTTGCGTCCTAAGCTGCATGCACTCTTTTGTTTTTCTATCCATTTTCATCGTTCATATTGTATTTTGTATTTGTTGAAATTCCTCTTTTTATTTGCAAAACCTTTATGCATGGAATTGTTTTTCAATACCTGGCACCAGTTTGTCTAAATTCCTCATTCATATACCCTCCATGACCTTTATTGCAAGCTTTACAATCCACCATCTAACCTTCATGACATTATAGATTTCATTCAATTGAAACTCTCATGTAAGAAACCGATCCGAGCGCTTCTTCATATGATGATTGGAAATATTGTTTGGCATGTTTGGAAAAAATGGAATTATAGAACTTTTAGATCTCAATGTAGGTCCAAAGAGATTGTATTTCGGGATGTTATCTCTGATACTTCAATTAGAGTAGCTAAGTTCTTTGATGCTACGACTCTTGGTGGTGAACCAATTGCTCGAAATTGAAGTGCACTACCTTCCTTTTTACAAGATCGATCTTGAGCTATTATATATATATATATAAGGATAACGGAGGAAAGAGACCATAGGAGGGAATTTCCTCCTATGGCGTCGAAATAGTACGCCCTCCGTCGTATTTTCCGACGATCGGAATCCATCATCTTCATCGTTATCATCTAAGATGTGGATACGCCAAATTTCATATAATTCTACAACTTTTTCACCGTTGAATTAGTGGATTCAAAATTAACGGTTTACTGACAATAGAACTTTTTATATTGCTAAATCAACGGTGAAAAAATTGTAGAATCACATGAAATTTGACATACCCACATCTTAGATGATAACGATAAAGATGGTGGATTCCGATCGTCGGAAAACACGATAGAGAACGTATTTTTTCGACGCCATAGAAGGAAATTCCCTCCTATGGCCTTTTCCCTCCATTATTCTCGTATATATATATACGAGAATAATGGAGGGAAAAGGCCATAGGAGGGAATTTCCTTCTATGGCGTCGAAAAAATACGTTCTCTATCGTGTTTTCCGACGATCGGAATCCACCATCTTCATCGTTATCATCTAAGATGTGGGTATGCTAAGTTTGAAGTGATTCTACAACTTTTTCACCGTTGAATTAGTGTGTTCAAAATTAACGGTTTACCGACAATAGAACTTTTCACATTGCTAAATCAACGGTGAAAAGATTGTAGAATCATATGAAATTTGGTGTACCCACATCTTAGATGATAACGATGAAGATGATGAGGGCCGATTGTCGAAAAAATTGGTGGAGGTTGTATTTTTTCCATGCCATAGGAGGAAATGGTCTTTTTTCTCCATTACTCTCTCTCTCTCTCTCTCTCTATATATATATATATATATATGACTTTTGTATGCATGCTCTATAAGATAAATCCAATATTTTAATTTAAAATGCAATTCGAACTTCTTATCTTCCACGTGCAAGAAAACCAGGTATCATTAGATTGGAAGCAATTGAGTTTGAACTCCTCAAATGTGTTAGACATGGAATGAACCATGAAAGTCTAAACTTACAAAATGACCCGACTTCTTTCTCTATAGAAGTGAGTAGTGATATATCACATTATGGTATTTAAAACTTATTCAAAAAGATAAATATATATTTGAAAACTGCAAAAGGATAATCAAAATCATGGAATTGGCCGCCAGGCTTCATGAAATAGGAAAGATGATGAAGTGTAAGAAAATTATGTCCAAACTTGAAGCATTGTCAAGAGAGCACAAAATTTTGATTCGGAAACGACCCTTTTCAGAAACCAAACCAAACCGACGACATCTTATTTTGGAGAGGATCCCATGAGTGGTATGCCCATTTGGTTAATATTACCCTTGTTACAAAACAAAATCTGCTAAAAATTCAAAATGGAACAAATGTTTATCAATTGATTTAAATGCTCACACTAATTTTTCTATAGAATGACGCAGCACTAAAATAGGGAGATAAATGCTCCTCTTTGAACCTAATACTATGTGGCATCAAGCAACTTATTGAGCAACAAAGCTTGGTGAAGCCTACATATTTATACACAAAGCCATTGCATAAAACACACAAGATCAGTTTCATCAATTTACTAACTACATGAACAAACTGTTGATATGAATATAGTGTTGTCAACTATCAATACACACCGCCAGTCAACAAAGCTAACAAACTAGTGAACAAAGCTTACAAACTCTCAGCTGCAGGAAAGCTGCTATTCTAAGGATCGCTATGATTATTGGGTGACGATGCATTACCAGAAAAACTACTACCCACTTCTTATTCTTTCTTACTTTTATTTATTTCTTTCCCTTCATCGAAAATAAATATAATTTCTTTTTTCTTATATACAAATGTAAAAATGACCGATGATTTCAAATGCCCTAAAAGGAATTAGGGTAAAAGAAATTGAAGGAGAGAAGAAGAAGAATAAAAATAAGATATCCTGAGAAAAGAAAAGAAAGGATATCAAGTATCATAAGGGCTAATTCTTCATTTCATCATTGTCTACCAGCACCGTTAGAGGTTTTAACTGTTTTGAAAAGTATAGGGTGGTATTTTGTATCATTTTAAAACATAGAGGGTTTTGTGAGACGGCTCAAAATATAGGGAGTTTAAGTAAAATTTAGCCTAATAACAACAACAGCAACAACAATAATAATATTAGCTGCATGTGAAATAGAAAAACCTATTCAATATAATTGCATATTCCTCCACATTCATGGATATCTAACATCTCATATTTGAAAAATCGGCCTAAAAGATTTCATACAACCCATAAATGTTTGCCAATCTATTGATCGATATTTAAATTGCCCAAATATATTTGCATATCCATCGATATCTGATATCGATATAATCACATCTTGCGATATCGGATATCGATATAATTGCATATCCGCCGATATCCGACGGCAGAAATCTGAAAAATTAGCCAAAATTATTAAGAAGATCGATATGACACAATAAACCCGTAGCCGAGGATCAACAACAACGTAATAATCATGATGCTAAGTATATTCGATCAGGATCCCATCCGATACCATGAAACTATGAAACTGATATAACTTTGCCAATATATAGACCGGTATTTAGCTTATCGACAAATATAGCACAATAAACCCTCAACCAAGATCAACAACAGCATAATGATGATCATGAGGCTAAATATAGTAGATCAGGGGGCCCTCATGAGACTATAAAACTATCTATTCTGTAATATAAAAACAGCTATTTGGTATAACTGCATATTGGTTGATATCTGAAATCTTATATTTGAAAATTGGCCCAAAGATGCCATAAAGCCGATATAACTTTTCCATTATATCGACGGATATTTAAATTATCTGAAAATATAACTACATATCCGTCGATATCTCGATATCGATATAATTACATATATGACGGTATAAGAAATCTGATATGTGAAAAATTGTCCGAAATTGTTAAGAATGTCGATACGGCAGAATAAACCTAGCTCAAGATCAACAACCATCACGGGGCTAAATATATTAGTCGTGTATAATATAGGAACTACCTATAGCTAAGCAATCAAGATTTAAAAATTTGTAATGACCTTGAGGCCATATATATGGAACCGGAGCAGGTTAATTTGCATGTAAGCTGAAGAAGGGGCTGCTGATTTCGATAAAGAAATTACAGGGGGTGAACGTGAATATTGTAAGGAAACTTCTTAGCTGCAAATGTGCCTTAGGTAACGGGCTTTTGACAAAACAAATATGGGTAATGGTGCGGGGCACCTGGTCCAGCGGTGGGCAACAGGAGTTTGTGAGGGGAGATCCGAAATCTTACATTTAGTGTTTCGGAGAGAGGCACATGGGACCGGTAGGTACATAACATTAGATGATTAAAGAAGCCGTGAAAAACTATAGGTACATAATAATAATAATAATCTCATGTTCTAATATTTTGGAAAATCCAAAAAAATCTCATGTTTCAATATCTTAAAAAAATAGGCTTATTTTACGGAAACCACCCCGTGGTTTACCTGACTTGTTCAAAACCACCATCACGTTTAAACCCGTCATCAAAACCCCATGAACTCTCAATCCGTTAAACAACAACCACTCGCCGTTGATTTTTTAACGTTTTCGTTCAATTTAACCCATGATGTGACCGATTTTTGTATCTTTTGTTCCGAAATTACTCCTACTCTCATTAAACTGCACATCTAAATTTTCTGATTCATTAGTTCAACAAGCAATGTCCTAAGCTTCAACAACATCGTATTCCAATTGAGGACGTATTTAACTCCAAAAGATGATTTATAAGAAATCATATTGTCACGACCCGAAGACGGCACGTGACTGACATTTAGATCACGCGACGTCTAAAGATATCAACGCGATCCAAGTAAGCCAAAACCCTAGAATATAAACCTTTTAAAAGAAAATAGTGGAGGTGCGGCTTTAAAAAGAGTTATTAAATAGAATCAAATTTCTTTTGTAGTGTGAATAAGTTTGTTTGGAAACGCTTATGTCGTTTGAAAATCGGGCAGTATCTCCTTTGTAAATTTTGAATAAACACACACACACACACATAAAGCATCCCCAACGGGAGCTAAGTTTCACGTCCAAACGGAGGAGCAACCACGCAAATAATATACGACGCCCAAGGCGAAGAAATAGAAAGAGAAACATGAACAAAAGCAATATAAAGTCGACTCCAAACGAGTGCGACGTTCAAGAACACAAAATATCTAAGTCATGCTTCTAATTCCATAAATTTACAAGTTTTGGTCGATAGAGTTTTGAATTAGAAACAAAAGAATATACATATACAATGTGTGGTTACGATCCAACATGTAACCCATCTATTAAAGCAATTACCGAAATAAAAGGTGTGCCAGCAAGCCACTACTGATCCGAGCGGTCAATCCTGCAAGAAACTGGGGCACAACGAAGGTGAGTTTCCAACTCAGTGAATAATAGTATATCACAAGATAGAAATCGAAATGTATAACGTTCTACCTACATCATAAAGTATAATACTATCATATCATGTACTAATATAAGTATAATACACAAGTACTGTAAATGCATCAATATCGATCGCGTAACTATGAAAGTATATCATATATATATATATATATATATATATATATATATATATATATATATATAAGAGTATAAACTAGCCGAAATATATATGAAAAATTCTTTCAAAAGAGCCGTATGATATGTATATCACGACACAAGTAGCAGATATCGTTTTATGAAGTATTATATGTGTTTTGTTTAAAATATACACTTCGCTTTTTAGAAATGAGTTTTAAGAGGGCTTTTCGTTTAAAAATTTCTTGTGTTACCCTAGACACGTCAAAATAGTGAGACTATAACTCATTTGGAAAGCTCTTTATGTGCATCAATATGTAAAAATGATATTCAGGTACCGTTTATTGGTTCAGTCATGTTCGGCTACTATATAGCATAATCTATAACAGCACGTCTCGACGAATCGCGCAAATATTAACATATGAGTGTCTAGCATCGACACTCTAAATCTCACGTGTGTCCATCATCGGTACTCAAACTCATCATCTACCGAATGTCCATCACCGACACTCAAAATCATCATAAATCTCGTGTCTATCACCGGCACGTAAATCTAGATATCATAGGTATCGTCTCGTCATATCGGTTCTCTCTCGATATCAATAGCTCTGGTCGGTATATCCCGGATATCCACCGTGCTCTAGTTTATCTTCGGTATCAAGTGTCCCCGCTAGGCTCACCGTCTCAAATGCGGCTTTCCTGCCCCTCGGTCTCGACCGGATCCACCATGTATCCGACCGTATACTCCCCCACTCAGTCCGGATAACTTGATATGTCCGCAACCGTATACCTCCCCCACTCGGTTCGGAATAAAATTAAATCAGAAAAATATCAAGCTCATAGTGGGCGCCAACTCATCATATCAAAAGAAAACCGCATTTTTAAAACATACTTAAATTTTCATAAATCAGATCACGATTTTCAAATCCATGGAAAATATCAAGTTTCGAAGAACAACATTTGCATAATTCATTTTGATGATTATATATATATATATATCTATATCTATATATATATATATATATATATATATATATATATATATAGTTGTGTCCCATACCACTAAGATATATCTTCGTAGGTAAAAACATCATTAAACCCATATCGATCATATACGAATACATATGGTAATGGTATTCGCATATCAATCAGCAAGTATTTAAATGTGTCATGCATATATATAGTAAACATATGAACAGATGCGACAGTTCCTACTGTGTCATGGCAATACTAATGATGTGTAGTGTAGCATGCGTGTTTGTGCTCGTGCAGCATAACAATTATTAGTAGTTGTGCAAGTGTTCTATCAATATATTCATAGAAGAATAGCTCTAAATCCCTATCTGCAATATATATATAAATACCAACCAACCCCCTGTATATAGGGAAGTCATAATAAACTGTATAAACATTTATATGGACATAATGTAGTATAGTAATCCTACAGTGTCATGACAGTACCAATGATATGTAGTGTAACATGCGCGTTTATGATTTGTGCTGCATAACAATCATTGGTAGTTGTGCGGTATTCTATCAATGTGTTCGTATGGGAATAATAACACAACTAACATATATAATAGGTAATCGAATCGTGAGCGTATAAAAGTAACCAAATCGTACATGAATGATCGTTAAACATGAGTAACTATTATGAACTATACCGTTACAGTTTAAATTAGAACGAAACGATATTTTACAAATAAGAAAGCTGCAGTATATTTAAAATATATATCTGTTTTAAAAGTAGCAGCACATCCTTACTGTCACGTCCCGCTTCCCAAAATACGGAATACGAGGGGTGACTAGGCTAGTCATGCTCCTACGGTCAGGGAATAATCCCGCCGTAGTCACACTTCGGCTTCGAGCATTACATGGTAGTCAGTAAACAGTACAAGAGTAAAATCACAGTTCACAACTTTACTACATTACAATAAAAGAGTTCGAGATACATTATTTTGCAGAATGAAATAACTAACCAATGAAAACAATGTGCTTAAAGCAAAAAGGAATGACGCTGATGTTGCGGTCTAGACCTCCGCGAGCTCGAATGGCAGGTCCTGCTCCTTGACTGGGTCCATTTCGTCCTCTGAGCATGCATACTCAGGTCGTCAGGGCGACACATATAGCAATAAATATATATGATGGATACAATACTATTAAACATGAAAGGTGCAACAGAATACAGAACATGAGAATAATGAACATAATTTGAATATGAACAGTGCGATATAAGTATCATGTCAGTAAATCAGGCAATGTGTATGTCACTACTTATCAGTCACTAAGTCAATGAAATCAATTGGTGGAAAGGATGCTCGTGTTTAACAAAGGTCTCGTACATGCCCGAGACTACGGTCCACTGTTGCCCGGGATATAACCCTGCAGCCGTGCCGCTAGGCCCACGACCTAATGTGTGTGTGTGTGTGTGTGTGTGTGTGTGTGTGTGTGTGTGTGTGTATCACTAATATAAAATGATCATCCTCTAAATCACTGTATCTCGCTAAATACGAGTTCAATTTCACCTTGATTTCCCCCATTCCCCAGGTTATAATATGTATTCAAGTATTAGATAGGTTATGAACAAATTACGTATCGTTTTCACTTTCAATCACATTTCCACTTATCAATATCACTTTCGTATTTTCCACAACCCAATCACTAACACTTATATATCGACAATGCACAACAATCGCTAGGTCTCAATGTAAACAATCACTATGCAGAAGGTATAAAGCAAACTAAAAAATAGGCAAAAATGTACCGAACAGATTTCACTAAATTATGGCACCCAACGCCATATGACTTGAAAAATTTACCATAAATCACACGTGTAGAATCGATTAAAACAATATAGAAGGCGTACAGAGTATACTTGATTATCTACGCGGTAAAATTTGTTTCATGTCAAACGGAAATCAGGTTAGGGACTTATTATCATTTTAAATCAGCGATCAGTTGCCGGAATTCCAGTTTCAGAACTGAAAGTCCAACTTCGCGCGTGGTTTACTAGGAATTGTGTTCAGATTCAGGTGTTTTCCCATTTGAATAAAATCTAGTTCTATCTGTTAGGTTTCCAATGCATCAAATGGATTAATAATATCCTTTCAGTACTAGGAGTTATGTCCTGTTTAATGTGAAGGTGTAAGAAATGTCACTGCAGAAACTGCAGAACACGTCGATACTCTAAAATACAAACTAAATATCAAACGACTGTTAAACGGCACGAGACCAGATTCATATGCTAGCTAACTAAATTATCTACGTGAATATATGGGGATCCATGCATTTTCAGTTTTATGTAGGGATGTGCAGGTATTTAAATTCAGATACACTCGAGAAATGCTGCCCCGGACTGCAGTCCAGTGCCGCGTTCCCAGTCAATTCTCGTTGCAGTGAACTATCGGTATTGAAGGGTAAACTATAGAGGGTTCTATCTTATCGAGTCAGCTTCGACAATAACCCTAGAACATCAGGTTTTGATTTGTATTTGATTTACAATGATTTTAATAAAGCAATATGCAAGGTAAAATTTCAGATTTGACGTAACTAGACGGATGTATCATTCATAGTGATGAAGTCAATATTTTCCCCTCAATTTCTTACAAGTTTTCTATTATCATTAAAGTGATTCATGGGCCATAAATTCCGCCATTTTATATAGGGTTTTCATCTAGGGTTTCGTGTCAAATACACAGGTTATGTATAGGCATCAAATGAAAAATCCGTTCTCATTAGTCGATCCAACTAAGGTTATTCAATTGAATGCTATAAAGATATTGACATGGGATGGTAATCTCTTGAAGTGGTTTTCTATGAAACTAATTGATTATTAATTATCAATATCGCTATAACCATAGACACGTATACACCATATTATGTAGCAGTATTATTTCAATTAATTAATATGATTATTAGCATGAGTAAGTAAGGGAAGAGGGTTCCACTTGCCTAGCGAGGGCTCGATAGTTGGAATGGTGACAACGAATAGTGGCAACATAACAACGATCTACGACCAAGGCACGGAGACGTCATGGCACGATACACGCGCGATGGGCAGGGGCTCCGGTGATGACTTGGGGAGGCTCGGCACTGGTGTGGTGGCGGGCACGGGTACTGTAACAACGACGGTGAGGTGCAGCGACGTCGTGGACCCGGCGGCGAGTGTGGCAGTGGGCTTGGGCTCGGTGTTGGAGAGTAGAGGAGGCGGCTCTGATGATGGCGTGGCGGTGATTGTTGAAAAGGAGCTCGGCTAATGGAGATGGAGTTTAGGAGATGAGTAGGTCAGGGCTCGTCGGCGAGGTGGAGCTGGTGGTGGCTGCGGCAATGGATTCAGGGGCTCGGTAGGTCGATGGAGACGGCGAGGTAGTGATGAGTTCGTGGCGTTGGTGGGCTCAAGCTGAAGGAGGAGGAGCTCGTCGGCTGTGAAGGTGGAGGAAAAGCTCGTCGGCGATGGGTAGTGGCGGCGGCGGTGTTGACGAAGGAGTGGGGGTGCAGTGGGTAGTGGGTTCGGGTGCAGTGGGTATGGGGAGGATCTGATGGGGATGGCCGGAGGAGAAGGCTTATCGGTAAGGTGGAGCTCGGAGGTTGACGGAGGAGGAAGCTCCGGCGGGTGATAGCTGGTCGCGGTGAGTGGTGTTGGGTGTAGTGGAGATGGGGAGCTTGAGAAGGAGAGGGGGGTGATGGCGTCGAAGGGGGAAGCTGTAGGGGACGAAGAGAGTGATGGCGAGGGAGAAGGAGCAAGCTGGGAAAGGGCTCGGTCGAGACGTGAGTGAGGCGAAGTCGTGGGGGAGCGGGTCTCATGGCGAGGACGAGAGGGGGAGCCATTGGAGGGAGAAGATTTGGTGGAGGGAATCGCGGGGGAGTTGGCGAGTGGAGCGCGGGTCTCGCGGAAGTGGGCACGGTCGTCGCGGAGGTGGGCGCGGTCGTTGAGGGGGGAAACGTTGGAAGAAAAAGGCAGGAAAGAAAGAGCGAAGAAGAAGAAGGACGGGGAGAGGGAGTCGGGTCGGGTCGGGCGTTGGTCGGGTAAAGGGTTGGGTTTGATTAGTGTTTGTTTTAGAGTTTAGGTTAGGAATTAATTTAATAAATAAAATAATTAAAAATGCAAAATACATTTCTAGGAAAAGCTGAAAAAACACGGAATATATATATATATATATATATATATATATATATATATATACGGAAACTGTGGATTTACATCATATCCTCCTTACAAAAATTTCGTCCTCGAAATTAAAAAATGAAAACAAAGGAACAACAACACTACTCGAACAGGTGCGGAAAACGTGGATAGATGTCCTTCTCGCGTTCCCAGGTAGACTCTCCTGACGAGCGACCACCCCAAGAAACTCGAACCAAGAGAATGACTTTGTTCTTTAGCACTTTTTCCCAACGATCAAGAATGGTGGTAGGCCGCTCCTCGTAAGACAGATCGGTGCCCAATGTTAACTCCGAATGGTCCAGAATATGACTGTCATCCTGAACGTAGCGTCTCAACTGAGATACATGGAAAGTATTGTGCACACCAGCTAGCGATGGAGGCAAGACAAGTTGATAAGCCACCTCTCGTACTCGCTCTAGCACCTCAAAAGGTCCGATGAATCGAGAACTGAGTTTCCCGCGACTACCAAACCTGATCACCCCCTGAGTGGGTGATATCTTCAGAAATACGTGGTCACCAATACAAAACTCCAACGACCTTTTACCGGCATCTTCCCAACTCTTCTGTCGGTTCTGAGCCGCTTTGATACGTTGCCTGATCGTCTGAACTTTGCTCACTGTTTGCACTATAAGCTCAGGGTCCAATAACCTTCGTTTAGCTACGTCCTTCCAAAAAAGAGGGGACCCATACAGAGCCTCAAACGGTGCCATCTGGATACTAGCTTGGTAGCTGTTGTTATACGAAAACTCTACCAGATGGAGGTGATCCTCCCAAGAACCCTGAAAACCGAGTATGCATGCTCTCAGCATATCCTCAAGCGTCTTGATAGTACGCTCGGATTTCCCGTCCATTTGCGGATGATAGGCCGTGCTGAACTTGAGAAGAATGCCCAAACTCTCCTGCAGGCTCTTCCAGAAATGGAAAATGAACCTGATGTATCGATCAGACACGATACTAACGAGCATCCCATGCAGTCTCACAATCTTCTGCATATACTTCTCCGCAAGCGACTCCGTCAATTGTCCGAATCGGAAATGTATGAAATGTGCTGCCTTCGTGAGACGATCAACAATAACCTAGACAACATTGTTGCCTCTTGGACTTCGTGGTAGTGCCGTCATGAAATTCATGGTGATGTGCTCCTATTTCCACTCTGGCACTGAAAGTGGTTGCAACAACCCAGCTATTCTCTGATACTCAGCTTTCACCTGTTGGCATACCAAACATTTAGAGACAAAGTGAGCAATCTCCCTCTTCATTCCGTTCCACCAGAAATGCTGCCTCAGGTCTCTGTACATCTTGGTACCGCCTGGGTGCAACGAGTAAGCAGAACTATGTGCTTCAGCTGGAACTTCATCTCGAATACCCCCTTTGGAACACACAACCGACTGCCAAATCTCAGAGAACCATCTTTGTGAATCTGCAAATCCGTTCTCAAACCAGTCTCGACTAACCCTCTGAACTTCTGCAATTGAGAGTCTCCAGCCTGTGCAGCTTTGATGCGATCTATAATCGATGATTGAACTTGCAACTGTCAGAGCTGTCCGGGCACACTCGGAGTAACTACCTCTGTAACGACCGTGTTTTCTAATACCTAATAAAATATCTTTTATTTAATTTTCTAGTATTAAGTAGTTATTTACGTGTTTCGTTGATAGAAAAATGTTTTTTTAAAGTGATGTAAGTAATTTTCAAAACGTTGAAAAATAACTAAAGGAATTTTCAAAATCTATTTATATTTTTCTAGGCTTAAAATGTTTTAATAAAATTTTATAATGCCTTAAAATAATCTGCATATTTTTATTATCAATTAAAATAATTATTTCGTAATTAAAATATTTTCAAGGATAAAATAGATTTTTAAATAATTATGCTAACTAACAAATATCATATATATGGAAATATTATTTGGTTTTAGCCCAAAATCATTTTCAAACTGAAGGTAACAATAAAATATATTTTCTTAAATTTTCTCATATTTTCCCATAATTTACGATATTTTAAACAATTTTTTTAAGCCCAAATTTGATTTTCTTAAATAAACAGTTAGATTTTTAATTTTAAAAAAAAAGAATACTAAATCCCCTTGATCCTGGACCGTTGGATACAAGATCCAACGGCCCAGAATAACCGGTGGCGCTCACGTGGTGGGGACCACACGAAAATGCGTGGTCTCCTCTCGCGGCCACGTGGGCGTGCAGGCGGCGCGACCAAGGCTGTTGGATCATGATCCAACGGCTGAGATGAGGCGGCGGCTAATCATGGGCAATCATTTGGGCGCGGGTTTTTAGGGATTTTTTTAACGGAGTTTGGATTTTATTGTTGAGAAAAGACCTTATAAATAGAGACCTTCAAACACTGATTTCTCACACCTCAGAACTCCAAAATTTTTGAAAAAATACCCATGCTTTTGTATTGACGACGCCGACGTTGTGGTTCCACCCAAGCATCAAGGAAACATCCAAGCACAGAGCAATTGAAGATTTAGTACGAGCCTACATTTTCGACTCATCGACATCCAACTCTAACCAAAGGTAGGATCCGCTTCTCTCCACTCATCTGTCACCTTCCTTCTTTTAATGATCTTAGTTTCAACTTTTAATCACCAACCTTATATTAAAAAGACGTTAAAATATTTCTGCATGCCTATTTTGGTACCCCTTAACGATAAGAATTTGACCCCATACTTAAAATGGTTTAATTAATTAACTCTATATGCGTGAATATTGCACCCTCATCCTATAAGGAATATGATATGCTTAAAGTTATAACTCATGGAGTATCAATCCACCCTTTTTGTACACCCACGTACCCATGTTACCAATAAGATCTCGAAATAGGTTTCACAAAATACCCTCATTTTATTAAAATGTTGTACCCCTATGATATGAGATGTTTTGTACAAAATACTTTAGACACCCTCAAACGTTATATTTTTACTTGCACTTTTATTTACCCACTAACCTAGTTTTGTTAAAATCCCGTTACCTTTTAAAAGGGGTAATGCTAATCTAAATAATTATGTTATGGTTTTCAGCTTAACCCCTTCCACTTAGAGAGAATATTTTATATTTAAATTTTCTTAGCCTATTAACTAAGGTTTAATAAGGTGTCTTAATAGAGCAATGTTTTACATGAATCGCCCGTGGTTATTAGACAATCGTCGCCGAAAAGGACAAAAATCCTGCCGCCCATATGCAACGGTTGTCAACGCGGAGTCGTTCTTGTAAAATATCATCTCTAATAGAATACCCTAATAATAGGGTAATGTTTTACGTAAATATCTCGTGGTTGATAGGCAATCATATCTAAAAAGGACACAAAAATTTTGTCGTCCATGTGCAGCGGTTGCCAACACGACCGTATTTTCTAAAATGTTACCTCAAACTTAAAACACCATAAGTTTATAAAAATTATTAATTACAATAAAATGCCTCAATCCATTCTAAAAAGATATAATTTCATTTAAATACCTTGACCTTTACTAAAAGGCTATTTTCAACAAATACCATAACCCTTATAACGATATGTTTTCTAAAGAATATCTAAAGCTTTTTTAAAAGAAAATTTTCAAATAAATACCCTAACCTTTTATTAAAAGGATATTTTCTCGGTAAAATACTATGAGTTTCAAAATGATAAATATTCCAAATATCATAATTTTTCTTATAAACAATAAATATCATTAAACGTTATCATCATTTATTAACTAAGTATTCTATAAAACGATATGAAGCACCTTACAAACTTAAAAAGATAACAAGATAAAATGAGTGGTTGTTGAAGGCCATATTAAATGAGATCAATTGTTTGATTACAAGTTTATGACATACATGATACATGATACGGTTAGAGTTAGAATGCACGGACCTAGGTATGGAATACTTATATATGAGGATCCCTGCAGGCAGGGTGAACAATCCAATGTATGGAAAACTACTAACCCGATATTCGGGTGAATACTAACCCTACTTTGGGGGTGAATAGTCCAATGTGTGGACGACTACTAACCCGATATTCGGGCGAACATTAACCCTATTTGAGGGCGAATGATCCAATATGTGGATGACATACAATGTGGAAATTCCATGACTAGATGTATACGCACTAACTTTAATTCGTCAAAACATTTACACCGAATAACGGGGATGGGTAGTTTGATTAGGCAAGGAGATGCGGAACTCGGATTCCCCTACTACTCGATCATGATCCCGGGAAGTGAAACGGTACATTTCACTTCCCCGGTTGTTGTTCCGTGGCCACAACGGAATAATCGCGAGTATCCGGACTCTTGTTTAACAAACTAATATGAAATTTTACCCTCACTTATACTTCATACCACATACCTTCATACAACATATACCTCATACAACATACTCATGTTCACGTATATCTCTGTCAACATGTCTTAATACATTTCATACCTTTACACCCATTTACTTCATGTCGACATGAATACATCATACTCTTATATATACCTATTCGTTTCTATACTGTTACTTCCTTATGAGGCAATCCTACCCGAGTATAACTCGCTGACGGACTTTCCTTTTTCCTCTTTTTGGAATTTCTGTTAGATGAGAATGAGTTTTATGATGAGGATCTAGGTTTGGAGCCAACTAACAAAGATTATGCAGACTTGACGTCGGAGGATTAACTAGTTTTCTTTGTTGCCCACCTGTTTAGGGTTTTGCTTCTTTTTGATGTAATTAAACTATTTAGTTTATTTTACTCTTTCCCTTGGGATGTAATAAAGTTTGGTTAATGGAAATAAAAGCCTTTCGCTTTTATTGTTTTGTTTTAGTACACACCCTGCATATTATAGATATTCTTACGCTTAACGTAACTGTATTGAATAGACCACTTTCAATACAGTTAGGTTGCGGACCGTGCCCCGTCACCCGTCACCTTCTTTTGGGAAGTGGGGCGTAACAACCTCTAACTCGAATCTCTGAAGGTCATCGAGAATCCCTTTCTGACAAGTTAGCAACGCAGCTAACGGCCTGCGACTGAGAGCATCAGGAACGGCGTTCACCTTCCCCGGATGATACTGTAGATCAATGTCGTAGTCTGCTATCAACTCCAACCATCTGGGTTGTCTCATATTTAGTTCCTTCTGAGTGAACACGTACTTCAAACTTTTGTGATCCGTGTACACCTCCACTCTCTCTCCTAGAAAGTAATGCTTCTAAATCTTTAAGGAGAACACAACGGCCGCTAACTCCAGGTCATGTGTGGGGTAGTTCTTCTCGTGAGTTTTCAGCTGACGAGAAGCGTAAGCCACCACTCGCCGTGCTACATTAAAACACAGCCCAAACCTTTTCCCGACGCATCACTATGAACAACCCAGCCATCCGAGTTGTCTGGCACAGTCAGGATTGGGGCCGTGGTCAACTTCAGTTTCAACAGCTCGAACTCCTGGGTGCATTCCTCTGACCAAACATACGACACCTCCTTCCGTATGAGCTTCGTCAAGGGTTCCGCTACTCTGGCGAAATCTTGGACGAACCGACGATAATACCCAGCCAATCCCAAGAAGCTTCTTATCTCAGCAATTGATTTCGGTGTCGGCCAGTCTTTGATAGATTCCATTTTCGTCGTATCCACTGAAATGTCGTTACTTGAAACGACATGCCCCAGGAATTGCACCTTGTCGAGCCAAAACTCGCACTTGCTTAGCTTAGCATAGAGCTTCTCCTCCCGTAGAACCTGCAATACAATTCGTAGGTGCTCGGTGTGCTCCTTTCGACTCCTCGAATAGACTAGAATGTCGTCGATGAATACAACGACAAACTGATCCAAGAACTTGGAGAAAACCCTATTCATCAAGTCCATAAATATGGCCGGTGCATTGGTATCACCGAACGACATCATAAGAAACTCATAGTGGCCATATCGGGTTCGGAAAGTCGTCTTGCATACATCCTCTGCCTTAACCCTGATTTGGTGATACCCTGACCGAAGGTCTAGTTTAGAAAATACTCGAGCACCACCAAGCTGGTCAAACAAGTCGTCGATGCGGGGGATGGGATACTTGTTCTTCACGGTCACCCGTTCAACTCCCGGTAGTCAATACACATGCGTAAGAAACCGTCCTTCTTCTCAACCAGTAACACAGGAACATCCCACGGAGAAGCACTTGGACGGATAAATCTCTTTTCCAAAACATCTTCTATCTGCTTCTTTAATTCTGCCAACTCAACCGGTGCCATTATGTACGGTGCTTTCGAGACTGGTGATGTACCCGGAATCAAGTCGATTGAGAATCCCAAGACGCGAGGAGGTGGTAGACCTGGTAAATCTTTAGGGAACACATCAAGAAAATCCCGAACTATCTCTGGGGCTGGACTCTTATCAATCTCCATAGCCGTCAATGCTTTTGGCTTGGCTTTAAACTTGGCTGGCTCCAAAGACTCGCTTCCGCCTTCGAAAACAAACTCAGGGTGATTGGGAATACGGAAAGTCACTTTCCTAGCTCGGCAATCGATGATCGCATGGAAGGTACTCATCCAATCCATCCCGAGAATTGCGTCATAGCTGCCCGTCCCATTAAAAGGAAATTCACATAGAATTCCCTACTGCATACTACCACCGGACAAAACCTACACTCTTGGTTGGAAACAATAATTCCGTTACTCATATGTATCTCCCAACCCTTGGTCAACGGCTCGTGAGGTATAGAGTGTGTGTCAACAAACCGTGTAGAAATAAAGCAATGCGGAGCACCCGAATCAAAAAGAACTTTAGCTGGTACAGAATAAACAAAGATGGTACAAGTAACTACTTCTCCAAAAGTCTCTTCTTGCTCGACAGACAGGGTGAAGGCCCGCCCCTGATTCCGACCTGTACCGATATGCCTCTGATCAAATAACCGCTGCTGGGATACCAGAGGTGGACCCCTCTAAGCTTATGTGCCGTACGACGGTTGATGTTGCTCGAACCCTCCCTATAGCTCAGATCTCTAGGGACATCCGCTGACCCTGTGCTCGCTGGATCCGCAAAGCAAACACTGCCCCTTAGCTCTGCGACAATCTCTCCACATATGCCCTGGCCTCTGGCAATAATCGCAAAATAGGGCCCTTCGCTGCGGCTGCTGTGGTGAGAAAGTACGCTTCATCTGCGTAACACCCGTCATGTGAACTGGGATCGCTCCATGGGGGGAAATGGTAGCCCGTGCTGGAACCAAGGTCTCATGTCCACCAATCGTTGGCCCTTGGCCTTCACCGCCAATATTTTCTATACTCAGGCAGCGTTCAACACTTGAGCAAAGGTCGGTAGATCAAGAGAAGCGATAAGATGCTGTAGTTGAATATCGAGCCCCTGCTGAAACCGTCTTGCCCTGGCGGCTTCAATGGCTACCATGTACAGTGCGAAGCGACTCAGCCGGTTAAACTCTGCAGCTTCGACATCCACTGAGCGTCCATTCTGCTCTAACATGATGAATTTTTCCTCCATCTCGGCCTTGGCAGTGGCCGGAAAATAGTGATCTAGAAAGCACGCGGAGAACGTGTCCCATCCAATAGGTTTCTCTAGCCTTCTTTCCTCTACGGACCACTACGTGCGGGCCTCGTCCTCTGTAACAACCCTAAACTTTCTGTACAATTTTTTTCAAAAATACAGAAAGGGGTATTTAAGCCTGAACACAAGTTATAAATTTGATTTGCTTTTGAACAGCAAGAAGGAGCTTGTAGCTCATTGGTAAGACCTTGCACTGCTGAACCAAAGCACCAGAGTTTAAATCCCATCAGCCATAATATCTTTTATTTAAAATTCTTTTAATCTTTTAGAAGTCCAATAGTTTACACGTGCACAACCTATAAAACCAAGAGTCACAGCCTAAACAAACGTGTCCACGAGGCTAGACCAAGCGTCAGGGACACGTGGCATCAAGACGAGCCCCGACTCGCCCGACTCGGGCCGGCGAACTCATTGACTCGGTCGGTGTCGCCAGTCTGACTCGGTCCAAACCCCATTTTTCTTTAACTCTGGTGACTCTTGGACTACCTCCATAACCCCTGTATTATTTGTTTTTACTGCACATTTACAGAGCACCATAAAACTCACATTTAATCCCTTTTTATTACAATTTTTAATACACCCTTTCACTATCCTAAAACCCTAATTTTTCCAATAAATACCACCCTCAAATCACCCCTCCTCACTCCCAAATCCCTGCCCAAACTCTCAAAAAAAATTCCCAAGTTTTTTGTGTGCAAGTGGAGTTAGCAAATAGGCGAAGCTCCGACGAACTTCCGAGGAGATTCCGAGGACGAAACGACGCACCGGCACCTCCCACCTCTTCCTCCTTCTCTCTTCTAGTTAAATAACCTGTAATTCCCTACTTCTTCTTCTCTTCTCTATTCTAAAAACATTCAAAACTAAAACCCGACGGAAGCGGAGTTAGTCCGACTTCCGATTCGGTTTTCTTTAAAAACTACAATTTTTATTAATCAAGATACCTTCATATCATCACATATTGTTCATTAAATATTAACAAACTTAATAAAACAAGTTACACATCAAACTAATCATTTTTGTAACTTTTATTATACTTTTTCAAAAAAATACCATATAGTTTAGTTTCGACATAAACCATCATAATTCCTTATTATACCTATAGATATCTCACGAGGTAATGACCTACCTCCTCACAACACACATATCTAACATAGCATGATGGAATTTAAGAATATAGATTTTGGAAAACACGACTTTACATATAATTACCTTCAACTTATAAAACCTTTTTCTACAAGAAATGTATTTTTAACAAATCTTTGCAATTGCGCTTCTACAACCCATTCGGGAAACCCGTTCGGTATGGTGCGGATCATCGCACATTCTCGGGCCTAATAGAGTGAGATGTAGACCTCCACAAGGAGCATACGATCTCGAAAGATTTAAAATACAATTTTCTTTAGAAAATGTGATTTCTATTATAGATAAAACTTATATTTTTAATAAATAAATATATATGTAATTAATATCAAAATATCTATTTTTAATATTTATAATATTCCACATTTCCAAAATTCAAGAAAAACATCTCATTTACAAGAAAATACCATACAATTCCAATATTACAAATAAATACAATATATTATGAAATTAGGTTTATTTCAGTAGAAATGTCACATTGATAAAATATATATCAATGAAAACTCTAAAGACGATAATAAAATACTTGAGGTGTATTTTGAAAATTATACAAAATTATTTTTACATAAAAACCCTCCAGTTATACTAAAATACAATAAAGACCCTAGTAAACATAGGTTTAAGCGGGACCAGTCTCTTGAGCCTCAGAGAGCCGGAGATATGGGTGCTTGCCTATTTAAGATAGACAACTTAACAAACGTTATTATCAATACGGTAGTTGTCTTTGAAAAAGACACAAATCCTGCCGTCCATGCGCAGCAGTTACCGATAGCACCAAAACATAATTCAAGATTCAATTTCTTTTCTAATTGTACGACTCAGACTGGGTCTCGATATAAACAATATGACTTGAATATGATTCAAGTATCAAACTAAAATACAACATGGATTTATGAATCCATCTATTCAATCTAATCAATCTATATTGACTGAACCGAACCATGGATATATTCCATCTACATGTTCATCCATTATATCCGTTCCATTACTGATATCATGGTTTCGACAAGTCATCCATCTATATACAATATACAATTCAAACAATATAAACAATACAATCAAGACATCGTGGGGTTTATAAGGGGTAGACTGGTACGGAAGGTGTTAGAAGTGGTACTAGACTGTAACCATAATATACCTAACCTGAATTCAATTGCCGTTGTACCGTGGCTGAACGGTTCCTTGTGCTCCGTATACCTTAATCTACGGAATAGTGGGACTCCTCTCGTATACACTGGTATTCTTTTATACCAAGCTACAAACAACTACGTTAACATAACAAAAAACACTATAATAGTTATACTCTCTCTCTGTCTATTCTACTTTTCCCTCCTCTTTGGGACTTACCGAGCGATTTGTTCCCTGACGACATTCTCTATCTTTTCTTTGGAATGTCGTTAGGTGATTTAGACCTTCAGGAGATCGAGCCCACCTTCGAGGACTTGGATCAGCTAGCCTTCGACCCGGAGCTCTAATTACTTATACACATTTACATTCTGTATTTTCTATTTCTGTTATACCACTGTTTAGGCATTACTTTCCATTCCATGTATTTACTTTTCAGATGTATTGTAAAAAGGAATGTTAATAAATAAAGTTGCTGTTCATTTATATCTTGTCTCTTGTGCATTTTACTTATATTGCTTAGATATGCTTAGCGTGTTTACTTCAGAGTAAATACATAGCGGCCTCGTCGCGTCCTCTGCCTGTATACTGGGAAGTAGGACGTGACATCCAGCTGAATCTTCACCACGTTCACTCTATCATCGTCAGGGATCCGAGCGGCCATCAAAAGGTTCTCTACGTTGATGAGCCATTGCTCGGCCTCGAGTGGATTTTCTGATCCTGTGAAAACCACTGGGTGAAGCCTCCTGAAGTCCGAAACAGTACCAACCCGAGCCTGTATAGTCGGTACGAGGGCGCCTTCGGGGGCGGCGGGAACAACAGTAGATCTCTCCAGAGTGGTAATTGCGGTCTCGTGTACCGCCTTCAAACCCTCGGTCAGGAGATCAATATTCCTCTCTTGAGCCTGGGCTAGGGTCATCAGTGTGCTGAGAATCTTCTCGGTACGATCGTCGGAACCGGCATCTGAGAAGTTGCCCGAGGAGTCTGTTCTTTTATAAAATTTCGGGAAAGAAACCCTAATGGGGCATCACGTGCTCACACGTGACCAAGGGTCACGTGCTGACACGTGATAGTTTCCTGAGGATTCTGTTATAATAGAAATTGAATTCTAATCAACAGGAGTTACGTGCCCACACGTGATGGGCCTTTTAAACTCACTGAAAGTGATTAAAAGGTATAACAAAACAGTAGGGAAAATCCTAATGGGGCATCACGTGCCCACACGTGACTGCAGGTCACGTGCAGACACGTGATGGGTTCCCAAGTTCTCTGGCTAATAAGAATTAAATTCTAACAATGGGGTCACGTGCCAACACGTGATGGGCCCTTTAAACCCACTGAAAGGGATTAAAAAATATAATAAAAAAGTAAGGAAAAACCCCAACGTGCCGACACGTGACCAAGGGGTCACGTGCCGACACGTGATGATTACTTAGTTCTTTAAAAACAGCAGAATTAAATTCTGGCTAAAATGTTAATTAAGGGGGGTCACGTGTCAATACGTGGGGTTCCTAAACTCTTTAATTAATAGAATTAAATTCTATTTAAATGATCAAACAACAGAATTAAATTCTGGCTAAAATGTTAATCAAAGGGGTCACGTGTCAATACGTGGGGTTCCTAAGCTCTTTAATTAATAGAATTAAATTCTATTTAAATGATCAAACAGTGGGATCACGTGCCAACACGTGATAGACCTTTAAGCCTTCTGAACTGATAGAGATAAATTCTAATTAAGAAGGAATCGAGAACCCTAACGGGAAAATATCTCTCTAAATCTTTCCAAACAAAAAAAGATTGTGCTCTGTAAAGTGGAGCACCGTTGGATTAAAAATCCAATGGTGATTAAAAATCACCAATTTATAGAAAGATTCTATACAAGGAAAGATTTTCCTTAAATTCACCAAGAATAACAAACAGAATATCTTTTAGATTAAAAATCCGATGGTGAATAAAATTCACTGAGTGATCTAAAAGATCATGTTGCTTACAAAATCAATTAAAATCTTTCAATGAAAGATTGACTAAACAAACTGATTCTTTTCTTTCTCCTATAAATAGGAGCCAAGAAGAGAAGAGAAGGATCCTTGGAATTTTTTTAGGGATATACAACAACAGAGAGAAAAAAGAGAGGAGAATTTAATTCTCAAGAGAGAAAAGAAAGTTTCTTCAGAAGAGAAAAGAAACCCTAGGTGAGAAAAGGGGAAAGATATCTAAGCTCCATAAAACAAAAGAGAATTTAATTCTCAAATTAAGAGTTTAACTCTTCTGAATAAGAACTTAGTTCTTCCTTTGGTTAAAGATCTGCAGAAGTAGATCTCCCCACAAGTTGAGAATTTAATTCTCATCGGGAAGATTCTGTCATGCAGATCCAAAACTTAGAGGGAGAATTTAAGTTTAAGGAATTTAATTCCCCCAAATTCATAGGAATTTAATTCCTCCCAATGAAACTAGGGTTTAACCCTATATAAGAATTTAATTCTTTCAAATTCACAGGAATTTAATTTCTCCAAATGAAACTAGGGTAAACCTTACATAAGAATTTAATTCTTTCAAAACACATGGGAATTTAATTCCTCTAAAATGAAATTAGGGTTTAACCCTATAAAAGAATTTAATTCTTAAACAAGGGATTTAAAAATCTCTATGCATGAAAAGAGATCAGTACCCAACTTGGTCACGTGGTAACACGCGACCCTCGTCCTCAATGAGTAAAAAAGAACGAACAAGACTAGGTCACGTGCTCCCATGTGACCCTTAAACAGACTCTTTAAAATGAGAAAGAACAAGTCTAGAGGCAATACCTCACGTGCTCCCACGTGACCCTCAAAATAAAGAGAACAAAGCCAAAGGCAGTACTTATTCTGGGCACCCTCACGTGTCCTCACGCGACCCCTAATAAACACTTTAATAATCAATGCATGGGTACCCATCACGTGCCCACACGTGATGGCCGTTAAGATTAAGTGTTTAACACTTCTGTGAATATTCTGAGATAAATAACAGAGGCAAGGCCCAATCATCAGGCGCCTCACGTGACCCCACTGAGCGTGTCAGTCTCAGTATTTAACACTACTTTAAGTGTTTTGTTTCTAGTGTTTAACACTATTTTAAACACTTCATTCTTTTAGTGCTTAACACTATTTTTTTTAAATGCATCACGTGGGAACACGTGATCGCCAAATAGGTGCTAGTGTTTAACACTATATTCAATCTGGTCTTAGCCTAAATTGGCTGAGTCTTCCAAAGGCAAGACCCCCTTCCAACCGAGCCTCAAAATTGACTAGTTCATATGATATGCAAAGTAAAGTCCAGAACCATGATTAATGGTCAGTGCCCAGTAAAAGACAAAATGTTGTCAGAGCCCTAAACCCCTGTTTAGCATTGCTAAATAATGGGGGATGAACCCAGACAAATGTTCAACAATCCAAACAAAGGTCCAACATTTCAAATTTAATTGGATTTAGACCAAGTTGGCCATAAGTCCTCAATTTAGATTTAATTGAGCCCATGTGCTCATAATCTAATTAATTGATCTTATTTCCAAATTAGACTACAGATTTCCCAATCAACTTTGGTTCAAGGGTACATCTCTTCACTTCTTTGATATTTGTCATTGTAATCCTTCAACGTCTTCAGAGAGGTGACATGTCCCGATAATCAATCATTCCATGGACTGTGGGGTCCCTTTAAACCCATGGACTATGATGTCCTTAACCTCGGACTGTGGGGCCCCTTTAAACCCATGGACCGAGATGTCCTTAAAATAACAATGGACCACCATGTCCTTAAATTGGTAATCGACCGCAATGTCCCTAAATTAAACAATAGAGCCCAAATGCTCTTTTGTTGGATCTAAACGATCTCGTTAAGTTGATCTTAGTCTAAAATTAGACTAACGTATCCTTAACAAACGTTTAAGTTGATCTTAGTCTCAAATGAGACTAACGTATCCTTAAACCTAACCCCAAACCCAAATATAAGAAAATACGGATTTGGACTAATCTACGCCCTACGGGCGACAACATAAATTAGTCTCTGTATACAATCCACGGGCAGCCAAAAACAAAACAAACACCCACACACGAACTGACCATATGGAGAAGGAGAAAGTGGTTACCGCGATGCGGTAGCGTAATTAACTGCAGGGGCTTGCACCTGCAGGGAAGAGCGTCCCCATAATCAAAAACCCCTCAACGAGAGGGAATCTGACGAAGTCTGCTATATCGGCCGCATCTATTTAAACTTTCGATATATGGTGTCATAAATCAACTTGGCATGTTCGGAGAGGTGAACGGATAGCATAAATTAGCATCTGCCCCGAATTCAGGCAAGACGGACCTACGCGGTCGCGTCTCCGTGTTTCGGAGGAGAAAAGATTCTGGCACGCCCGGTGGGACCTTTTTCTCTTTCCACTCCACACTTCGTGTGTCAATCGCGGTTTAATATGGTTTCCCTTGGGTTCGAGGTACTAAGATTTGGTATTTTGCTCCCGTGCAGAAAACAGGAGATCAAATGGCTTTCAACTGCACAAGCTGCAACAATGGCAATAACTCTCACTCCGTCCCCGCAGGAGGAGTGACCTACGGGCCTCAAGAGGCCTCTGTTTTTACAATGCCGGTGGACCAGGTGACTCAGGCCACTACTGGGCTATTCTTCGGGACCATACTCCCACCCATGAACTTCAATGCCCCGCTGCCGTTGCAGGAAGCCTTAAAGAAGTCGGTTTTTGATCGACTTCCCACTATTGCGGCCCCTCTCCACAGGTCGTCCAGCTCCAACGCCTCAGTCTTTGACAGACTGGGCCAAAGCTCATTTGGGCCCATGAAGAAGCCCGCGATACCGGAAAGAGTTATCCTTAAGAGGATAGCCATTCCTGCTCATGAAGTCGTCAGGGCGGCTTCTCCTGCCAAAGGGTCGGTTTTCACAAGACTGACTGTGCCGGCTCCCGCTCCAGGCGAAGTCCTCAAAGCTGCTTCCCCTGCCCGGAGGTCTGTCTTTGACAGATTGGACACTGTTTCTCAACGGACATCGATCTTCAAAAGGCTGATGCCGGCGACAACCCTTCGCCAAAACAGGGGGCGTGATGAAGTCACCCCTACAATTGAGACAATTCCATCGGCTCGACACACTCGACGTCGCCACTGGCGCTGAGTAAGGAAGGCTGGGGGCAACTCTCTGTCACGTCCCACCCTCAATACAGAGAGTATTGTCCGCTCTGGCCGAAACTGCACGGTTTTGTCCTTCAGAGCGAACCGGACCCGACCAGGGGCCACTTCCCAGGAGGTCATCCATCCCAGGACTTCCCTAGCCCGAGCACGCTTAACTACGGAGTTCTCAAACTCCTGTAGTACCAGTTCGCTTAAAAGGCGCCTCTGTATTGAAGAGAGGTATCATTCCATTTATAGTATAGATCTGTCCTCTTTCGAAATGTATTCCGAAGATTCCCCATTGTTTTACAGTAGGTCCCCATGCTTATCTGGTATAAATGGGTATACCGGATAATACATGGGTATTACATTCTCCCCCACTTAGAACAATGGTTCGTCATCGAACAACAGACCTACTATTGAGGAACCAGCTCTAATACCATTCTGTCACGTCCCACCCCCAATACAAAGAGTATTGTCCGCTCTGGCCGAAGCCGTACGGTTTTGTCCTTCAGAGTGAACCGGACCCGACCAGGGGCCACTTCCCAGGAGATCACCCATCCCAGGACTTCCCTAGCCCGAGCACGCTTAACTACGGAGTTCTCAAACTCCTGTAGTACCAGTTCACTTAAAAGGCGCCTCTATATTGAAGAGCGGTATCATTCCATTTATAGTACAGATCTGTCCTCTTTCGGAATGTATTCCGAAGATTCCCCATTGTTTTACAGTGGGTCCCCTTGCTTATCTGGTATAAATTGGTATACCGGATAATACATGGGGTATTACACTTTCCTTCTGGATTAACTCCGTCAGCTCCAACGGTGGAAATCAATGCTGCTGTTTCAACTGGGAACAGTTTTGAGCCGCTAAAGAGGGTGCGCAAAAACACTCCGACTGCCGTGCTGAAGAGATCTCCTCCACCCATGGAGAATGCTACAGAAAAGAAACTAGAGCAGCCCCCTCAGCGGTTGTCTTCCAAAATTTACAAAGTCTGGCGACAGGTCCAGGAATCGGTGATTGACCAGGACTACTCTCGCCGACCAAAGAAGATTAAAGTTCGGCAAGAAGAGAGCCATCTCGTGGTGCCACAGAAGATTTCATTCGTCTGGGTGCCCGCTGCAACGGCTCCCTCAACTTCAACCGCTCACAAGAGAAGGAGGCCAGAGAAAGCCCCTGTGACCGCGTCGAACTGCAAGACCACTGAACCTAAACGCCCTAAGTCTGGGGGCATGGTGGTGCATACCGTCTATATGACATCCGGGAAAGAGGAAAGCCATGCTTCTACGGGTCATCGACCGCTTACCCGATCGATAACAAAGGCTCATGAGCAACAGCAGCAAAAACTTCAGGAGATGATGACTGCAATGGCCACACTCACTGGGCTGAAAGAGAATCCAGAGACCTCAGAGCAGCGTCAGGAACAAGAGACTGATGCTGAATTCCTCCGAAGAATACTCGAGAGGAAAGAAAAAGTGGCCGCGGAACAGGCAGCCAACATAAAACGAATGGCTCTTTTGTTCTAAGACATGGCTGGGGTGATGTTACAGCCGGAACCTCTAGCTGAAGACCCCCCGATTATCATTGAAGACGATAGAGGGGAGACATCGAACCCTCCTCCGGCTCTTTCAGCAGCCAAGGAGGAGACCATCTCCAAGGTCGCTCTGGATGATTACATTGCTCAGCAAATACGAGCTCATCAGGCGAGCGAAACGGCCGGGCAGATCATTAAGACTGGACAACCCTATCCGGGCTGGTATGATCAAATAAGGTATCCGCCGGGATATACGATCCCCAAATTCCACGTATATAAGGTGTAACATCCGAGCCCAATAATACTATTTCTGTTACTGGTTGAGTGTTTGGCATTGCTCATTTCATTTATCTTGCTTGTTTGGTTCTTATTGCACAATTTTAACCGGCTAAGTCATTATGCATATAACAAATTTTAGCACCTAAAATAAAATTGAAAATATTCTTCTTGGCCTACTTGACACCCTTAGCCTCGTGGTAGCGTCCGTGCATTGTATTCTCGTCCCGTTCAGTGAAACGGGCGAGTTTGGATGGCTACGTGCACGTGCGTGTGTCCGTGTTGGGAGTATGCTTTTTAATCATAAAACATTTCATTTTAAAATTTGGAACCCGCCTAAAATCCTATTATTTGAATTTCGAATTTTTGGACCCAACCCGGGCGCAATTTGGAAATGTTTCATTTGGCGCCAAAATCCTAAATTTTAATATTATTAAAACCATCGCATATATTTTTCTAACTAACCTGATATCTTACTGTTCATTACCTATCTTTTAAATCTTTAAGTTAACCATATAATATTTTTACAATCTTTATATCCTTCTTAATTTATTCTCTCAGCCAATCGCAACCTCCCCTTTAACCCCGTGGGCCCCACTTTCTCTCTCTCTCTCTCCACTTTTTCCTCTCTCTCCCTCTCCCTCTCCCTCATATATTCTCTTGTACTTCTCTTTATCATTTTTCTCTTCTTGCTTCATGTCTCGTTTCTCATTTCTTTTAACTGTTCTTTTGTTGCCGGAATTCCGTCGTGCCGGTGACGTTTCTCGACGTTCCAGCGAGATACCCCGACCCGTGTGGTTCCTTTGTTCGTCGTTTGGGTTCATTCCGTGAACCGTGCGCCGTCGCGAGTTTTCCCCGCCGACGGTTAACGTTCCGTTTTCCCGATTCGCGACCCATCGAGGCAAGTTAATCTTGCTACATGCTATATACTTTTATAATCTTCATTTTATAATATTATACATTTGAAAATCTTATAGTTTACATATGAAATGTCGTTGAAAAATCGGATATGACAAATCTGAAATTTACTGTACACCTTATCTTATAAAATTCATTATAAATCATAGAAAAATCATTAGTATACGTTCTTTAGTTCGTTACGAAGCTAATTCAGAATACTATAACTCTATGAAATATTTACTTGCAAAATAAATTGTTTAAATAACGTAAAATGCAAATGAAAATGCCTTTAAACTGCTGTCCAGGGAAATTCCAGCAGCAAACTTTCAACTTTGAATATTCATAACTTTTTTTAGGGATAACCTGAGATGCTTATACTTATAAAACTGAAAACCTTATTGAATTATCTTTGTTTTGGTATAAGATACGTCTCTTTTGGAGAACGTTTGTTATTTTTAAGCTATTTTACAAATTAGGGTGACGCTGAATTTCTGAACGGAACCTTCTTGTGCATGGTTAATCAATACAGCTTTTATAGTTACTAATCGCTTTGAATATGCTATCCATATTAATATTATTATATAAATATTTATATCACATATTGCTTAGTTGTACATCCCACACTACCATTTTATAGTTTTATAACTCTTCGGATACCCGTTTGCATCCATCGCATTTAAGATAAATATAATTGCATCCATATATCACATTACTACATAATAATGTGATATTAATACTCCATGTTTAATAAATTGCATCCTAATTAATATTGGAACTATAAGTGTAACCCTAATCAATAACTGTGCATCCATATCCTTGAAATTATATCTATTTGCCTATCATATTACATGTTCCAGTTTATTGTTCTAATAGTACTCATGCTTGTTTATTTATACACATGTTTATGATAGTTTGATTATGAGCACCCACATGACATCTTGTGCTTCCTGACATGACCTGTTACACTTCCTACTTGACATGATATGGTACCGTACACTCTTGACATGACATGACACCTTTATACATTACCTGACCTGTTACCTGATCTCATGCCTAATGCCGACAAACCTGACCATTCCCGCTGTCTATCCAGACAGACCTACTTTTACTTGATTTTGTGTTGGCATTAGTCCTTGACTACTGAATACCTGACCTGACATACATAGCTTGGGGGTATGGGGAAATCAAAGGTGAAACCGACTTGTAACTCAACAGTTCGATACATGTTCTGATCAGTCTTACGGGCTTGGCCAGCCCCGGAGTGTTGATGCTGACATCACTCGCCCATCCTACTACCTTTTACTGCTTAGCGGCACGTCTCGGATTCAGCCCCGAGGATCTTGACCGTGGTCCCGGGCACGCACGGGATACTATTGAGTTACATCGACGATTCATCAATTGGTTTCAAAGACTATAGAGTAGAAAACCTGATAGAACAGTTTAGTCACCATTGCACATTACCCTGCTTGTTATCTCTTATTACTGCTTTATTCATGTTCATACTTGCATTGCTTATTACCATGTTTATACTTTATACTTGATGTCATGACGCGCTGACGTCTGGGTTTTGCATGGCCCAGATTCCGTACCACTGTCGACGACCGAGCAGGAGTACTTCAGCCAGCAGGCTGATTTGAGTTCTATAGTGGTTAGTTTGTTTATTGCATTTTATTTCCAGGTGCGATCCCGCATTATGGGACGTACCTTTCTATTATTATATTGGATCATTTGCTTCCGCACTTATTGTTCATTGATTTCTTGTTATTATGGATTTGGACATGTGTTAGATTAGTACTTTATCTTGTTCTTGATATCCTTACAACCGTAATGTGACTGTGGATGGATACTTCCTACCCACAGGTAGCATGGTTGGCTATGTTACGTGCCCAATCCTGCGTACTCTGGGAAGCGGGGCGTGACATAAGGGGACGGGAAATCCGCATCAGCACGTCGCTCAATTCAGAGCCTTTTGCGGCAACACTGGAGGTGATGATAAACTTCTGCTCCGCCAGTTTGTTGGCAGCTTGTCGGAGACGGCGTTCGAGTGGTATTCTGAACTTCCAAATGACTCTATCAAGACATTTGCCGAGATGGAGCTGCTATTTACACAGAGATTTGCAAGCGCTAGCGAGCGCACCCCGATCACGGCATTGATCAATGCCAGGGTGAAGCCTGGAGAAACTTGGGTCCAGTACGCGATACGATGGCGGAATTTATGGTCGAAGTGCGAGTAGCGCATCGAAGAAGCGCCTGCAGTAGGCATGTTTGTGGGCACTCTTGACCCTCAAGCAACCATCTCCCAATTTATGATATTTTTCAAGCCGACCACTTTCCAGTCCTTGACTGATAAGCTGGCCCAAATGGACCAGATGGGTCACAAGCCTTCCTCTTCGAAGCCGGAGCCGCGAAATGAAAAAGGGAAAGGGAAAGCGACCTTCGTCGCAATTGCTCAACAGCAGCCCAGTGGCCTAAAATTAACTGATCGCCTAGACGAGAGACAATGATTCTATAATAAGAAAATAAAGCGCCCTTATTCGTTTCCCTAGGATAAAACAAGGAGATTGTTCGAGTTGACGGTGCGCAACAGGCTCATTAATTTTCCGAGTCCAAAACGCCCATTGCAACCCGGTGAGGCTAATAATCCCAATTATTGCCCCTATCACCAAATGATAGGCCCTCCAATTGAAGATTGCTTCGTCTTTAAAGGCTAGATCGAAGACCAATACCAACAGGGCAAGTTCGCACTGTTCGAGAATTGGAAAGTAAGCCCGCTGCAGCCGCACGCTCTTAAAAGGACGGACACACCGGGGGCATCATGCTCTTTTGTGGAAGAAACTCCATGGGAGGTCGTTCTTTCAGCCAAGACGAAAAGAATGCCGAAAGATCTCCAAACATGCCCGGCGATCAGGTGGAAAAATCCACTGGAACCTGAGATCATCGAGGGAATGCTGAAACCGCGTCCAACTCCAAAAATTGGTGGTGATAGTCAAAGCGCTCATACCTAGCCGTCAAAGTCTTCGAAGAAGAAGAAGAAGACTAAAAAGCCCGTGAAGCATGGTGATAAGCGCACGGACCTGCAAAAATAGATTGACGCGCTGGAAGAATATAATCAGAAGGCGCGGACTCTAGTCACACTCCAAGAATTTCTTAGCCACGTCCTTGAGGACGGAGATGATGACGATGGAGAAGACTCGTCGGATGAGTCTGAAGATTATGTGGCAAGCTCCCATGTGATCTCTCACTCATTAATAGATGATGGGGGAGTGTTCCCCGCCGAAACACGGAGACGCGACCGCGCGGGTCCATCTTGCCTGAATTTCTGTTAGTTATATATATGTCCAAGCACCCACTACAATATACATCCTATGTATAGTAATGGCCTCTAGGGCATACATATAACTAACAATCTCCCACTTGCACTAGGGCCATCTGATAGCAGTGGTTGCAGTATCTCATACTCAACCATCCCATAAAAGTCTCTCTCTGGAAAAAGGCCTTTGTGAGTGGATCCGCCGTGCTGTTCTCTGAGTCTACTCTCCTAACCTCGATCTCCTTGGAGATCAACCATCTCCATGATCAGGTGATACTGCCTTAGAATATATCTGGATCATTGATGGGACGGACGTTCCTAGGCATAAGCCACAACTCCATTGTCACACAATGGGAGGAACAAAGTTCATCTCATGAACTAATATACACCCAGACTGCCTCTTTGGTAGCATCTTAAGTAGCGATGTATCCAGCCTTTATCGTCTAGTATGCCACGGTATCTAGCTTGGAACTTTTCCAATATATCGTCCCTCCACTGAGGGTAAAGACAATGCCTGTGACTGACATTCAGTCGTCTTTATCATCCTGGAACCATTCCACTGATTCTCCCCAGGGTCGATTGATACCGTCTCACTATAACTAGTGAGAATCCTAACATCCATTTAGATCTATCTCATAGATCCAAAACCCAGGATTTAGGAGGTATCACTTTGATCCTATCTGGAGAATCATTGTGATAAGCGGAGATTGACCGAGCGTAGCATAGGAAACTCCTTCCCTATCAAGAGTATGTCATCCACGTACTTTACGAGGATCGTTACTATACTCCCTACTACCTTTTTGTTTATACAAGGTTCATCTCCCATTTTGATGATGTCAAACTCTTTGACTAACTCATCAAAACAGATGTTCCAACTCCGCGATACCTGCTTTATCCTATAAAGTATCTTGTACACGTTTCCGCTGCTCCCACTGTCTACGAAGCCCTCTGGCTGTGTACTTATAGACGTTTTCTTCTAAAACATCATTTAGAAAAGCAGTCATGGCACCCAACCGCCAGATATCGTAGTCATGGTATGTAGCCGTGGCAAGTAGGATCTGGATGGACTTAAGCATAGCCACTTAAAAAGGTTTCATCATTTTCCACGCCTGGTCGATGACGAAAAGCTTTAACAAGTCTAGCTTTGAAAGTCTCAACTTTTCCATCTGCACCAAGTAATCTTCTCAAGATATACTTGCTCCTGATAGGGATTTAACCCTTCAGATATAGCAACCAAAGTCCATACTTTGTTGGTGTACATGGATTCCATCTCAGATCACTAAGCATCCAGCCATTCTTACAGAGTCCCACTCCTGATGGCCAGCTCGAAACTAGTTGGGTCATCATCTTATGATGCAATCCTCGCTCCCACTGTCATAGAGAAACCGAAGTATCTCTCAGGTGGGTGAGGAACCCTACTAGATCGGCGGAGAGGCCGAGGTTCGTTGGTAACTATTGAATCCTTTGGTTCTATCAAATCATCAGCTGTAGTTTGTATAGCTGGAACCTTTCCAGTTCTACATAACAGATCTTGCCTCGAGCTTGTCCGGATTTTGCTTTTAGACATAGGCCGGACAACCCCAAATCTTAACTAACTTAAGAGATGGGCTCTTTCCTTATCATATCAAATATGAAGTGGTAGGCAACTGATTTGATTTGAACCCTATTCAATAGGTATGCAGCTTCTCAAGTGCATAACTCTCAAAAAGGAAATAGGTAACTCAGTAGTACTCATCATAGATCACACCTTATCATATAGGGTGTGATTGCTCCGCCCCGATATACCATCGTGCTATGGTGTATACGGAGGAGTAATGCTGAGAGAGAATCTCATTCTCCTTTAGAAAAGTCCAAGAATTCCGTGCACAAGTATTCTCCTCCCTGATCTCATCATAGGACATAATACTTATACCTGCGTTGGTTCTCTACTTCTAACTTATATTCTGTGAATATCTCAAAAGGTTCGGACTTGTGTTTCAACAAGAACATATGTCTGAATCTAAAGAGATTATCAGAGAATGTAATGAAGTATAAGGAACCGGTCTTGGCATGTGTAGACAGGGGACCTTGCATGCATCAACATGTATCATCCCAAGAGTTCACTAACTCTTTCTCTGTTTCCAGTAAATGGAGCTATGGTCATCGTATCTTTGTGACATGACTGGCAAGTTTCATAAGATGTAAATTCAAACAGATTTAAATATGCATCTAAATGTAACTTCAGCTAGTCAGGTCGCATTGATATGACCTAGTCTACAATGCCTCAAGAAGGATTTGTTCATTTCTGAACTCATCCTCCTGTGTGTGTTCTGTATACTAAGAACTGTAGTTTGATTTAGAACATCAATGCTTTTAGATAACGTGCCTGAACCGATCAACTTTTGATATAGGAAATGTTCAAAACATAATCCAACAATACAAAATTTTATCATTTCTTTACTTATAAAGAGACTGATATGATTTTGTATATCAGGTTCGGTATCTAATAACATTCGTTCAGAATCAATGTATTTGGAATACAGGGTGACAGTGACCAACAGACTTGGCTGCAACACTTGCCCCGTTTTCTGCCTCATGAAACTTATCACCCGTTCTCAGTTCTCTACCTAGCTGTAGCCCTATGTAACAGATTACATATCTGGGATCCTGATCTGGTATCACATACCCAGGACGTAGAGGATACACAGAAACAGTTCTTTGTAACGAACACACCCGAAGATGATGCATCAGCATGCACTCTCTTCGTTTGGGCGGTACGGGAATTCTGGTAATCCCCAATTTCCTGCTCTGTCTTATAACAATTATAAGTGGGAGCAGGACCAACGTTCCCCAGCTCAGTATAACAAGCGGGTTCGGTCAATATTCCGTATTATTATCTTGATTAAGGCGTGATATGGTCGCTACATGGAGAGAGAGAGAAGAAAACACTCAGCGTGCGCTCTAGCAAGAATAGATTGGTTATTATTTTATCTAATCAGGATGGCTCCCACTGCTTTTTATCAAATCTTCCTTCAAACCCTAAAAGGAAAGACTAGCCGGGATTAATTACACACTACAAGTTCGCCAATCTTTCAGCCAGGCCAGTGTCGGTACTTTGAGGGAGGTCCCCCGTGCTTTCGCACGAACCTAATTAATGTAAACCTCGTTTTCCCAGAGGCGTAACCTCGTTAACACCTTTCTAGACACCTACTTGATCGGCTAGTTGCAATGTGTAAAACTCTCCCAGGAGTAACTCTTACTCGCAGCGGGTATCGGGATCCAACTATCTCATAGAAGGTATGCAATCTCATTGCAAATTTCAACACTTGAAATTCTCGATAATATTTTGCCCCAAACGATCTATGACCTTGATAAGGTCAACAAACCATAGACCGCAAGTCAAGTTCAACCCGTCATTTCTTGATTGAATCAAACCCACCCGCACGACCCTTGACAAGGTCAACAAGGCCGCACGACTACCCTAACCCAATCTGCATCATATGCATAAGCAGATAAATACTGGTTAGCTACCGCACACTGCGCCTTGACAAGGTCAACAAACGCAGCACGAATACTAAACAGGACTTATCTGAAATGACGGAGGGCTACGACAGGTTTTTCTGAAAACCTATTGCGTAATGAACTTGATATCGTTGTAGAATCAAATGATTTTAAAAAATGGAGTGCTTTTGAGGCTTTTCTAGTTTTGCTAAAGGAGTCACTCCCGGTGAAGGGATCGTCGGTCCTTTCCTCGTCGAATGAGGTGCGGGATATATCATATATATCACTGTGCAAAGCAGAAACTATAGAAGCTATCAAAAGACAAACCGAGTGTGTAGCATCTGCCAGTTATTGCTAAAGGAGTCACTCCCTGTGAAGGGATCTCGGTCCTTTCCTTATCGAATAAGGTGCAGGATATATCATATATACCGCTGTGCAAAGCAAGAACTGTAGCTACCTGTTTTATTTTGAAATTCGATTCTACAACATCTTTGGTTTCTTTTATTTCATTAATCTCGTTAATGAAGTCCCATCATTTAAGTACCTAAACATCACAGATAAATACGACGTACACTTATGCCATCCGCATTCGCCTCGATGTCCCCTCATTCACCGTTAGGTTAGGTGACTAACGGCAGAGCGGGGCAGGGCTAGCGCGGGTGTAAAACATAAGTAACGTCTATATAATATATCATATATACTATATACTGTATCTATCACAGAACATATCACATGATCACATCACAGATAGTGGGTGCTTGGACATATATAGGGAGGACTTTCTTGCTCGACATGATAGTATGCTATCTGGTTAATCTTTACCTTAACGTGTACACTGATTGTCTCTCTGTTACATGTTGGTAAAGCCCTTAGGATGTGTACTTGACTACCTGGACTATGATGCGGATCATACTAGTGGGGACATGGTAGTCCATAAGTACATCCTTCAAAGTCCCTAGTCGAGGGTATATCGAGACGGGGCATCGATATACCAGAGTAGACTAGCGTATACCTTCTCGACCCATACAGATGGGCGATGGATGATCCCATATCCATTGGTGTTTGACATCAGAGATGATATACGGGTGCTCAGTGGAGACTGGGTACACTGGACGGACTCGCCGAGAACTCCCAGATGGTATTATACCTTACGTCAGATGGCAGTTCTCTGGTGACACTGGTACAGAGTAGTCTGTTGACCCGAGATCGTCATAGAGTCTTGTGTGGTTCCCATTGTGCTTTGATTTCTATCTTACCACGTCCAAGAGGGCGTGCAAAACGGTGGTTTTTGGGTACAGTCCCGAATCACATGGAGGCAATGAGCGATAGGAGGGGATTCGTCTCTCCCGATATAGGGAGTTGATGTTGCGCCGTGTTCGATTGGTTATAACCGGAAATCCCTGGCCAGGGTTGCTGAGATTTACTGGTAAGTGTTACCTGTAGTTTCTCGAACTGTTATAGGCCTCATATCGACACGACTTATCAAGCTATTGGGGTCTGACGTTTACCACCCCTAGGCAAGATATGCGACATATCAGACGATCAGACCGGACTGTACGGTAAGTGTTACTGGTTGGATTCACAGGAGTGTGAGCGGGCTTGCTCGTCGATCTTCTGATCGCTCAATACCCGGGTGGCCGTTACGTTTAGCAGACCGCTTGCGGCTTGTGGGTGTTTGATATGATCATCACCTGCTGCCGGCGTATTGACGAGTCTTTAGAGTCCTACACAGAGGTTTCCTAGCTCAAGCGAAACGAAATAGGAGCGCATATGAGATATGTGCGGGACCGAGAATAATGCGTGTATGTGATACCGTATTCTATTCTCGCGATGAATGTATCGATATGGTTGTATGCGATATAACCTAGTTATCGAATCAAGGATTGATTCGGTAAGCCGATACATAGGATACTAGTCGGTTATATGCGATATGACCGGATCGTTAAATCAAGTGTTGATTTAATGATTTAATGTATAATTATATATTTGATATATTACTTTGCATTAACTAGTATTGGTTCACTTTAAATGGATTTTCTCACTTGGATGTACAAGTTGTATATGTGATATACTTTTTGTGCAAATGATTGTATCATGTTTGATGATACATGTTTACTTGGTTAAGTGCAAAGAATTAAACCATGGTTAAACTAATGATTAGGGTTTTGTTTATCCATTACTTATTTATTCATTTATTTATTTGTTTATTCTTTTTGGAAAATAATAAGCATAAAGAAAAATGGTGGCTTTCTTTGGATGCATGTTGAAGCTTCATGAAGCTTTGACTAAGTGACCATTTTGTCTTCATGCTTAACCCTAACCATTCCTTCTAACCATGATTTATTCTCTACACTTGACCATGGTTGCTATATGATAAGTATTGTTTTATTTTCTTTTTGAGAAAAAGTTATCATAATTCTTTTCATCATCTTCTTCTTCTTCAAAGATGAAGAAAGCTTGCTTCATCAATGGCAACTTGAGTAATTGAGTGAGAAATCCAATTCTAAAGTGAACCCACTTCCTATTTCTTCATCCTCTACCTCTTGCCAAGTAGTATAGGGTGTTTTCTTCACAAGTTTCATTACTTGGTGAAGTGGGAGCTTGATCTTGTGATGCCTCGACGTAGATCATCTTCGGCACGAAGCCGACGACCTTGCCCCGCCCATTTCTTCGATGAAGCCGACGCTAGAGCCCGGGTTTCCATTTGGACAGCGAGGAGACTTCATTGCGGAGCTATGGAGGTGGAGGACTGGATCTACAAAGGTTGTATTTCCGTTCTTTTAGTTATATTGTTAACTAGTTGCATTTGTCGCCTATATATCTAGTTAACGATCCGTATTAGGGTTTCTCGGCACCCGTAAAATTTGAAATTGGCATGGTTGATGCCTTGTGAGACCTCATTAGTGTGCCTAGGAACCCTATAATTTCGGGACGGCCGATGTAGCAGACTTCGTCAGATTCCCCTTCATTGAGGGGTTTTTTAATTATGAGGATCCCTGCAGGCGCAAGCCTCTGCAGTTAATTACGCTACCGCATCGCGGTAACAACTTTCTCCTTCTCCAGATGGTCACTTCGTGTCATGGGTGTTTGTTTTTCTTTTGGTTGCTCATGGATTGTATACAGAGACTAATTTATGTTGTCGTCCGTAGGGCGTGGATTAGTCTAAATCCGTATCTTCTTAGATTTGGGTTTGGGGGTTAGGTGTAAGGATATGTTAGCCTCATTTGAGACTAAGATCAACTTAAACGTTTGTTAAGGATACGTTAGTCTCATTTTAGACTAAGATCAACTTAACGGGATCATTTAAATCCAACAAAAAAGCATTTGGGCTCTATTGTTTAGTTTAGGGATATTGTGGTCGATTAGTTTAGAGACATTATGGTCCATCATTAGTTTAAGAACATCTCGGTCCAAGGTTAAGGACATCGTAGTCTGTGAGTTTAAAGACCTCACAGTCAAGGTTAAGGACATCATAGTCCATGGGCTTAAGGACCCCATAGTCCGAGATTAAGGACATCATAGTCCATGAGTTTAAGGACCCCACAGTTCGAGGTTAAGGACATCATAGTCCATGGGTTTTAAAGGACCGCACAGTCCGTGGAATGTTTGGTTGTCGGGACCCGTCACCTCTCTGAAGACGTTGAAGGATTACAACGACAAATATCAGAGGAGTAAAGAGATGTACCCTCGAACCAATGTAGGTTGGTTGAAAAATCTGTAGTCCAATTTGGGGCTAAAATCTGTTAAAATATTTATGAGCAGATGGGCTCAATTAATATGAGTTGAGGACTTATGGCCAATCTTGGGCTTAGTCCAATCGAGTTAAAATGTTTAACATTTATCTTGGGCTACTGGGCATTTGCTTGGGCCTGGCCCTTTTAGCAATGCTTGAATTCTGACAATATTTTGTCTTTTATTAAATGCTGGGCTTTCATCATAGCTCTGTGGCTTATTAAAGAACAATTTATGTTCTATGAGCGCACACGTGAGTGACATGTGGTGCGCTTGGCGCTTTGCGCCAGTCAAAAAGCGCAATGAGCTTCTGCCAAGTAGCGCACACGTGAAGAACACGTGTCGCGCTTGGCGCTAAGCGCTAGATGATGGGCGCATTACGCCAGTTTATGAGCGCATTGTGTTAATAGTTTAGTGGCGCACATGTAATTGACATGTGGTGTGCCTGGCGCTGAGAGCTAGCCCATAAGCGCAGTGCGCTATTTCAAGAGCACAAAGCGACACGTGTCGCGCTCGGCGCTGAGCGCCGGTCTAAGAGCGCAGAAGCGCAGTTCAAGAGCGCAAAGCGCAGTTCAAGAGCGCAAAGCGCATATGATCAATTTTGTGATCCAAAGAGAGACTTTGCCTCAAGATCTGAGAACAACCATTTCAATCTCTTATATTGATGAAAGGGCTTTTCCTTTATGGATCTATGATCCTGAAAAGAATTGAATTATTCTCCTCTCTTTTCTATAATGAAACGTTCATGATCTCTTTGAGAAAGACTTTAGTCTTATAGATCTATGATCTGTGAGAAGTAAGTTCTTCTTTTGTTTTATGATTAGATCTTTTGATCTCTTTGTGAAAGACTTTTCGTCTTTGTAGATCTATGATCTTTTAAAAAAGTGAATCCTTCTTTTCAAATTAATTACGAGATGATTTCATCTTTATGTTCATCACCATTCTTTTTACCTTGAAGAAAAAATCTTCTTTCACTGAGAGCTCGGCTCTTCTTCTTTGAATTTCTCAATGTTTTTGAGGAGGCTTCTCTCTCCTTCTGTATATCTGAGACTTGAAGTCTAGAGACCTTTTTATAGGGTAGGCTGATTTATTGAATCGGTTAAAGAGATCTTTCTCTGATTGATTTGGGGATGTTTCCCCACCATTGGATCTTTGATCCTAGGGCTTCTGTTTTACAAAAGGCAATTTTCTTGTTTTTAACAAGATTGGAAAATCTTTCCATACAGAATTTATTCTGTCTTTTGGTAATTTTTGTTTACCATTGGATCATTGATCCAACGGTGCTCTGATTTACAGGGCACAATCTTGTTCTTTAGAAAGATTTTGAGGAATCTTTCCTTAATAGAATTTAATTCTGATTAATTAATGATTTATCATTATTATTAGATCTTTGATCTAACTGTGGGGAGCTTTTAATTCCAGCGCTAGCGCACCCATGCTTTACACATGGTGCGCTGCTTAAAGGGCAGCGCACATTGCGCTAGCGCACCTATGTTTGACACGTGGTGCGCTGCTTAGGGCGTAGCGCACCTAGCACTAGTGCACACATGGTGCGCTGCTTAGAGCGCAACACACCCAGCGCTAGCGCCCGCGTGCTTTGCACGTGGTGCACTGCTTAGGGCGCAGTGCACTTGGCGCTGCATCTGAAGCATTGCTTCATTTCAAAATTTGAATTTTGAACAGAGCTTTGCTCTAATTGGGGAAAACAGGGAGCTCCTGACGTAGAGAAAATGGGGGAAGATCCTGAGCCGGAACTTTTAGGGCCATCAGACGAAATGATTGATGCGTTCATAAACGAAGCTTTTTTGAAAAGCAAAACTGATTGAGAGCACGAGATGGCCATATTTGAGAAGGCCAAACGCCGGCGACTGGACGAAAAGGTTAAAACGCTCCCACCAGATCAAAGTATATCCGCCGCAAATAAAAGCAGATTCAAGACGAGGTAAAAGTTCGCAAAAGCTATATCGATGGGAATGAAGCTGCCACCCTCCAAAGGAAACACTCCTGATGAAGCGGATATACATCCTAACTACTGTCTATATCATCGAAGGATTGCGCACTCTACTGAAGAGTGCATAGCCTTTAAAAACTGGTGGCAGGGATATGTCGCTCACAGGCAACACCTCAAAAGGATGAAGCGTGAAGCTCGTCGACAGCGGAAAAGCGTGACAAATGAGCACAAAAGAACTGCCGGCAAATGCCATATGGTCAACACTGGGGGATCGCAAGTTCTCACCTTTGGGAGCGATTCTGATGAAGAAATAGCCCTTGAACCTCTCTTCAAAGAACCCATATCCAAAACGGAAGAGATGAAGACCTGTGAAAATATTCAACTGCGTAATCGCACGCTTCTGGAAAAGAATCTCAGACCCGCCAACCAAGGTTCAAACAAAAAGGATAAGGGGAAAGAAAAGGTCCCTGAGGATATCGCCCTTGATGATCGAGTCGTCGAAGAGCTGACAGCCAAGGACCCGCCAAAGAAAAGTAAGGTGGACTATAATGTTCTAGCACACTTGAGGAATCTACCTTTGCAGCTAAGCATTCTTGATGCCCTCTTATTATCAAAAGAAGCAAGAGATTCTTTGATCAAGGCACTGCAAGAGCCCGAGCAATTCCAAGCTTTCCTCGCCGAAGAAAAGATGAAGGACGAGCTGGAAGAAGTGCACACAGCCGATATCACCTTCGGCGATGAAGATCTCCTCCTCGGGACATGCGAGCACAACCGTCCCCTTTATGTCTCCGGATACTGTCATGATATCAAGATAGGCAAAATCCTGGTTGACAATGGGTCCTCCGTTAATCTCCTCAATGTAAGAGTGTTGAAGGAAATCTGTATGAGCGTTCAACACCTCGCTCGTGATAAAATCACCATCTCCGGATTTGACTCCCAGTCATCATGGACGCTCGGTCTGTAATATTGACACTACGCTTTAGGCTGCTTGTCATGGACATCAAGTTTCATGTCATTGAAGCCAAGACTTGCTACAACGCTTTGCTCAGCAGGCCTTGGTTACACGAGTACAACATCATCCTCTCAACACAACATCAGTGTATGAAGTATTTCAAGGATGGTCTCGAGTATACTGTGACAGGGGAGCTGAACCTATTCTCCGTGAATGAAGTCCGAAAGTACGAAGATGCAAAATACTTTTTACCAGATTTCGAAGACACGGAGAGATGTCATAAACCAAAGAACAAAGCTATCACCACTATTCCGGTCTTCGGGAGTGATACCGAGGAGGAAGAAGAAATAGTTTATTCAGGGCCGCCATAATGCAATAAGCCGGGACCACCCACCCCTATGTTGATCTTCGGCAGTGCCCCGAAGATGGTATTTTCTGTTCGACCATCAATACAAGTCTTCGCTAGCAATGATCGGAGTTTGCAAATTGTCATGGTTCTGCAAGAGCATTACAAAGAGCTTGACGCGCTTGATACCTATAGTGTGCAAGAACTGCAGACATTCTATGTCCCTCCCAGGCGAAGAGATGAAAAGGCGATTCTTTTTTATCAATCCACGGAAACCAAAGTGGAAAAAGAAATTTGGCATAGTGCTGATTCGACACTTGACAGACTCCAGCCTATCCGTCTGCCCAGATACTACACAGAAGGATTAAAAAGGCTGTTGAGGCGCCAAGGCGTACCCTTCAAACAGACTGATCGACAAGCCCAGTTCTACAACAGGATCTGGAGCGTCCCTGGAACTCAGTGAAAATTGGCCAACGGGAGAATGGAAACGATCGGGCTTGGATATGTTCAATCTAAGAAACGAGAACGATTCCATGGCTGCTACGTCATACATGACTTTGACGAAGAAGGAGATGTTCTATTAAAAGACGCTAACCCTGAACCAAAACGAGGTCCCGCCATCAAAATGCCAAGTCTGTCGTTTGAAGAACAAATGGACAAGCTAATAAGGGAAGCGAGTCAAAAGGTACGGGATGACCATAGCCGCGAAATGGCCATTTACGAGAAAGCTAGGACGCAGCGCCTCCTTCAGCAGGCCACGGAGAATGGCAATACTCTTCGTCGCCAACCTGTCATACAAAAGACCCGGCGTAGAAGCAAAAATAAATCAAAGAACGAAAAAAACGTTCGACAGCGGCCAAGCGGGTCTAAGAAGCCACGCGATCAAGAATCAAGCAGCCGGGATCCGTCTCTTATAAAGAAGATGGGTCGAGCATATTCTTTTCCCCAAGACAAGATAAAGAAGATATTCGATCTTGTCATGAAACATCAGATGATGACACTCCCGGAGTCTAAGCACCCTAAGCAAGCAGACAAGATCTCTCACCCAGACTATTGCTCCTATCACCGAGCAATACGACATCTTCTCGAAGACTGCTTCACCTTCAAGAACTGGGTTGAAGACCAGTATCAACTCGCTAGATTCGCTCTATCCAGCAGCTGGAGGGTAACCCCGCCGCAGAAGCATGAACCGAAAGCCACGTATGCAGCGAGAGTAGAACCAGATCAACATCGGTCTTGGAAGCGATCTCGTACCTGTCACGTGATAACGCTATCAGAAGAAGAACCCGAGAATATGGATGACCTTTCTTGGTGCTTTGAAAACGATGAAGATGAGTTGATCTCAGAATTTCCACCAGCGCCAAAAGAGCTGGAAGATGGGATACATACTACTGCAGATGACCTCAGAAAAATCGACTTGGAAACGACAAATGACCCGCGACCAACGTTCGTCGGTGAAATGTTGTCTGAAGAAAAGGAGGCCATGCTAAAAGACGTGCTCATACAATATAAAGATTGCTTCACATGGAACTATTCCGAGATGCTGGGACTAGATCCAGAAATAGCCGTCCACAAATTGGCGATTTCTCCGGACATCAAGCCGATCAAATAAGCACCGAGAAGAATGAGGCTCGAACTTGAGATGAGTATCAACGCCGAGGTCAAGAAGCTAATCGACTCCGGCTTCATCCAAGAGGTTCAATATCCGGACTGGATCGCCAACATCGTCCCGGTGATGAAGAAAAATGGGACGGTGCGCATATGTGTGGACTTTCGGGATCTCAACAAATCTTGCCCAAAGGACGACTTTCCAGTACCGGTCACGGAGCTGATGATAGATAATACGTCCACTTACGAAGTTTTCTCCTTCATGGACAGCTCGTCAGGATACAATCAGATAAAGATGCATCCCGAGGACCAGAAGCATACCACTTTCCGGACCCCTTTGGGCATATTCTGCTACAAGGTGATACCTTTCGGTCTAAAGAACGCTGGTGCCACCTATCAGAGGGCCATGACGGAGATCTTCGATGACCTCATACATGAAATCGTCGAATGCTATATCGACGACCTCGTAGTTAAAAGCAAATCATACGAGGAACATTTAGAGCATCTGAAGATCGTGTTTCAGCGCCTTCGGAAATACAACTTGAAGATGAACCCTCTCAAATGCGCGTTCAGAGTTTCCTCGGGTAAGTTCCTAGGATTCGTTGTCCGACACCGAGGCATCGAGATAGATCCATCAAAGATCAAGGCGATCATGGAAATGCCTCCGCCAAGGACTCTCAAGCAACTGCGGTCTCTCCAAGGAAAGCTCACGTATATCCAGCGATTTATAGCCAATCTCTCCGGCAAGTGCCGTCCCTACAGTCACCTGATGAAGAAGGGAACCCCTTTCGTCTGGGATCACAAATGCCAAAGCGCACTGGATGAAATCAAGCAATACCTGCAGAATCCGCCAGTACTGGCCGTTCCCGTTAAAGGAAAACCTCTCATCCTGTATACAACAACCCTCGAAGGTTCCTTAGGCGCGCTGTGGGCACAAGAAAATGACCAAGGGAAAGAGAGAGCCCTCTACTACTTGAGTCGAGTTCTACCGGGGGAAGAAAGCAACTACTCCCCCATCGAAAAACACTGCCTGGCGTTGATCTTCGTGATAACGAAGCTCAAACACTATACGTTGGCACATGAGGTCCATCTCATATCAATGGTGGATCCTCTCAAATATTTGATGTGAAAGGCCATATTAACGGGACGACTCGCTAAATGGGCCCTGCTCTTGATGAAATTCTCGATAACTTATCGACCCCTCAAGGCAGTGAAAGGCCAGGCCATTGCCAACTTCCTCGCTGAGCATCCGATACTTGCCGACTCTCCCTTGAACTGCGAATTGCCAGACGAACATGCGTTTGACACGATCGACGGGAAGAGAAGAAAGAATGATACCCAGTAGGAACTTTACTTTGATGGAGTATCTTCCATAAAGAAGCGCAAACAAAGTACCCCAATAATCAAATCAGGGGTAGGCCTCATCTTCGTGACTCCATAAGGAGGGATAATGCGTTTTGCCTTCTCCTTGACAGAGCCGAGAACAGACAACGAAGCCGAATATGAAGCTTTGATAGCAGGTCTCGAGATCGCCATCGACATGGAAATTGAGAACCTCCTCATATACGGAGACTCCCAGCTGATCATTAGTCAAGTAAATAGCGACTATCAAACGTGCAAGCCTAAGTTGGTGAAGTACGGCGAAAGAGTACATCAACTGCTGAATCGAATCCCTTCCTACACCCTGGAAAGCACACCGCGTGCAGAAAATAGCAAGGAGGATGTATTAGCCAAGCTCGCTAAAGAACCGGCCGACGAGAACCTCGATGACGTGAGGATCGTGGTACAAAGTTGTCGGGTTCTCGCACCAGCAGAAATATCCCCCGAATCTTCCGAAGAAAACGGAGCGACAGAACAAATGGCCCTACAAATAAAAGACCAGGAAAAAGCTAAGGATTGGAGAGAAGTCTTTATAGACTATTTCAAATCCCGTTGAACACTTGAAGATGCATCCTCGAGACATCAACTCATAAAACGAGCTCTTTCTTTTGCATTCGTCAATGATACTCTGTATAAGAGATTGTTTGACTCTTTATGGTGAGATGCCTGGGACCTGAAGAGGCAAGGAGAGTCGTCCAAGAAACTCACGACGGACTATGCGGTTCTCACTAAGCCGGGCCGAAGATGAAATTGAAGATCAAAAGGATGGGCTATTATTGGCCCATGATGATCCAAGACTGTCTCGAATACGCGAAGCAGTGCCACTCATGCCAAATTCACGGGGACTTTATCCACCAGCATCCAAATCCACTACATCCGACGGTGGCTAGCTGGCCGTTCGAAATATGGGGAACTGACATAATCGGGCCCATCGAACCAGCATCGTCCAGAGGACACCGGTTCATATTGACAACGACCGATTACTTCTCCAAGTGGGCAGAAGCAGTACCACTAAAAGAAGTGAAGACGGAGAATATCCTCCATTTCTTCAAGATACATGTCATTTATCGGTTTGGAACTTCGCAACGGATCATCTCCGATAACGGGCTGGCCTACAGAAGCTACAAGATCAGCCGCTTCGCACAACAGCATAACACAAACTGGAGATACTCTTCGGTCTATAATCCCCGAGCTGAGGCTTTCAACAAAACCTTGACGAAAATCGTGAAAAAAACGGTGTCTCGAAATAAGAAGGGCTGGCATGAGAGACTGTATGAAGCTCTCTGGGCGTATCGAACTACGTTCAAAACAGCCACGAACACGACGCCATATGCATTGGTATGCGGCACAGAAGCGGTACTCCCTCTCGAGATAGAGTTACCCTCTCTACGAGTAGCGGTTCACTACGACCTAACAGACGGAGAAAATGCTCACCTTCAGCTTGAAGAACTCGATGCCCTTGACGAAACTCAGCTCATGGCACAGCAAAACTTGGAGGCTTAAAAAGCATAGATGACGCGCTCATATGAGAGATTGACTAGGCCGAGAACATTCCGCCAAGGCGAATTCGTGCTATTGGTCAAAAGACCAATGATCCCCAATCGTGCTAAGCGGGGGAAATTCGAGCCGAACTATGAAGGCCCGTATATCATAGACAAAGTTTACCGGGGTGGATCTACCACTCATGGATATGCATGGTGAAAGACCTTTCAGTCCAATAAACGGTCGCTTCCTAAAAAATACTACGCCTGACGAGTCACGGCCTAGGTTAACGATAGATAACGTTGCCTATGTCCGCTCGCTATCTTCCTAAGCCCAAACTCTATAAGTAGTATCCGGCTACGGACCGAAACGTCCTTAAACTAATGATGGACCACTATATCCTAAAACTGGCTTTTGACCGAGACGTCGATAAACTACTACGGACCGCAGCATCTCAAGGCTGACAAATAAATAAATAAATAAATAAATAAATAAAGGGAACAGGTATGTCCATAAGCAAAGTGGGCACAGATGAAAACCCGAAAGGGCTCCGTGAGTAAAAACAGCAGGGCTACCGGCGAGTTTTGTGAAAACCCAAAAGAGCGCAATCTCGTTAAAAGACACTTGTAAGGTCCTCTCGACCCTGTAAGGAGAAACCACCTGCGTGAGATCCTTACGACTCACAAGGGAGCAACACACTTAGGGATCCCCACGATACCTAAGGAGAAATTACACTTGCGAGATCCTCATGACTTGTAAGGAGAACCCTCTTATGAGACCCTCACGGCTCATAAAATTCAAAAGCCTTAAGTTACAGGGATCTGAACTTGTTCTTAAGCCATCACAACCTCCAATTTTGCCCTACAAGCGTCTCGATATTGACCCTTGTATATAATCTACGGGCGCGAATAAACATCTCCCTAACGAAGTCCTACCCGCGACTAGGGATATGTTTACATGGTGAACAACCCTTGTAAGTCCTCCTGACGTATAAGAAGAAAATACTCTTGTAAGATCCTTACGACTTATAAGAGACCTGATCAGTCGAAAATATTGCATATTTTAACCGGCAATTTCCATATCATTTGCATACAATTAGAAGTGTTCGACATTCATATTCTACATATTAGCAAATCGGTCGCAAAATATCAAATTACATGTATTCGACCTTAAAACCGGCATTTCTAGGGAAATTGACTGCATTGCATTACATAGCATATTTTCTATATATCGCAACCCGTGTTTCGAAGTCTGTGCAGGAAAAGAGAAGCTTGCTCGATCATTACATTGCTCAACCATTACAATTGCTCGTAAACTCACTTAACTCAAATCTGGTATCAACACAGAAGGGGAACTGCAAATCTAAATATCAGAAGAAGCCACAATCAAAAGCCCAAGACCACTGAAGAATCCACAGAGCCCAAGCTTACCAACAAGCCGCGGAAGCGCGGCATATTGGGTGTATATGCGGCGGATCCGCGGTGGGCCCAGGCGATCATTTCCCTAATTTTACACCAGAACTCCTGTTTCATGGCCTACAGTTCAGAAAGACATCCAAAGTTCCAGAAAACTCCAGAGAGTTCTACCAGATCAGCAAACACCTTGAGTTACATTACATTAGCCTAATCATTCTAGAACTTTCCCTAAACCATAGCTTAAACCCTAAGCTAACTCCTAACAAACTCCTTCTAGAAGCTCTTCAACAAACTTTGGGAGGGAAAGTTCTAATTCAAATCTAAACCTAGGGTTTGGGAGCTCTATAAATAAGACCCTAAGCTCATTGTAAAGGATTCAACCTTGGGGAAAGCTTAGAAAAATCAATCTCTTTCTTCATCCCCTCTTCCTCAAGTTTAGTGAGAGAGCTTGTAGGAAACCCTAACCCTAAATCCAACCACAATTCAAGATCTTGAGTGCAAGCCAAGCAAGATGCCTTCAACCCTTTTATGAGCCAAGCCGATCTTCAATCGGGCAAGAGATCAAAGTAGATCCACGATCCACGGAGACGAGCGAAGCCGAGTCAACGATCGATTTCTTCTTCTTGTAGATTCTTGAAAGAATGTATTGAAATTGTTGATTAAATAAAAGGTGATATTCTTTTATCTTGTTTTCTTTAAATTCCGCATCATGTTATCTTTACAAATCTTTAATATTGTCTTTGTGGTGATGTGTGAATAAAACTCCGCTCGTCGAGGAGTCGAGACGGTTGTAGAATGATGATGTAACAAAGCTTTAATCGATTCTTGATTCCTACGATGGTTTGTAAACCCTAGCAAGTTCAAGAACCGACAACCCATTTTGTTTCGATGCTTTCTTGATTGACATCGTTCAAAATGGGGGAGTTAGGATCGTTTCTTGAAATTGCTAGAGGCTAGAATGTGAATGATATCGACAACAGAACAAGGGATAAGATGAAACCCTAGTTTCACGAGAAAACCCTAACTCTTGTCGATGATCATCGATCTAGTATCAATCCTTCGAAGGACAAGAACACGATATCTTTAGATTACATCACGTCTATCGATGCTATCGATTCCTACGAGCCTCTCTTATATTCTTGATTGTTGATTGGAAATATTATCAAAACAACCGATTCTTGATTGTTTATAGTTTCTTGATTCTTGCATAGAATAGTGACACTCGAATACAAATCATTCTTGAATCATGTTTTCTTTTATTGTTGCTTAACTTTTCATTTCAAACGTATCGAAATACAAGTGAATCGTGCAATCCCTGTGGACGATCCGCACTCACTACAAACTACATCCGACACCATAGTTTGATTGCGGTCAAAATAGTTTTTGGTTGTGAAGTTCTTTACAAATTTCTCTATATACTACACAACGGGAAAAACGATCAATCAAAATGGCGCCGTTGCCGGGGATCGCGCTAATTCATTTACATTTTTAGTTTGAAGTGAAAGAATTATTACATTTTACTTCTTGAAATCAAAATTCGTACAAACTCTTACACGTGTGTTGTGATTTGACTGCAAGGAGATCTGGAGCATTCTGTGCTGTGATAAAATTTTTTGGAATATACCTCAGAGCTTAGGGAGCCAACAGAGACTCCCTGAAGAAATTTGATCCAGTGAACTCACTGTGGGAGCGCGGAAGGGCGGCACAAAGCCACCATACGCGGCGGAAACGCGGCAGCAGTGAGGGATCACTGAAAAATTTTCAGTGCAGGTGATTTCTGTCTCTCTCCCCTCTCTCTTTTTAGCTCCAATTAACCCTTTGCTGCAGGATTCTTTGCAAATAAATCGCAGCGCGCAAAAGCAAATTAAAAATTGTGTGTGATTTTGATTTCTTGGTTGTTTGCATTCTAATACGGAAATTTAAGGGGCACGGCCAAATCCAAATTAGGTGGGGATTTCATTACCCTTCCTAGGCCCCGAAAATCGCAAAACTTGCATCCGCATTACCCCCATTAATTAAAAGAAATCTAGAGAAGACTCTAAGGACTGTCGCGCTCAATAGGACAAGAGAAGGTCGTGGGTAATTCATTGCTTATCCGCGTTTTCTTGTGGTGCCTAAGGCGAGTGTGTCTAAGGCTAGTGGTTATTAATTAGGTCCACTGTAGTGGTGGTTCCTTCCCACTTACCTGGCACTTATCCGGCCACAGGGGGACAAAGAGGCAGTGGAGGATTGATCCTGCGACTTGTCTTTTGGCAGTTAGGAGCGGTCTAGAGATCGGACCTAGGTGACCATTAGATTCTAGGGTTGTGTGCTGCATTTGTTTTGTCGCATCATTTTTTCAAAATCCGTCCCTTTTTAAAGCAAACACCGCATTCATTTTACCCCTAATTATAAGTCAACGCTGCCACTTGTACTAACTCTTTTTAGTACAAGATAGGCTGGACACGGGATTCTAGTGCCCGTTTAGTCCGCGTACCTTTTATCGACTCCGAAGTCGATAATTCTCCATTTACCTTTTCTTTACCCACTACCACACCCACACCGATGGATCCGAATCCATCGAACTTCTTTAACCCTAATCTGCCACCGTCCGTTGGTGCGCAGAATCCACCCCACATTTCTCTCCAGGAAAGATGCTATCCACATAGAGGTCCTTTTTCGACCTGCTTATCCACACCACCAGCCAATGGGGATAATTTTGAGATTAAGCCTCAGTATATCAATCTTTTACCCAAATACCACGGACTCGAGACTGAGGACGCTTACGTTTTCATTACCAAATTTGAAAACGTATGCGCAATGATGGGTACGTCACAACTTTCAGTGGATACTATGCGTCTACGACTTCTCCCATTTACCTTGTGCGATATAGCCGAGAAGTGGCTATACAACACTACCGCACACTCTATTACGAATTGGGGAGAATTCGTCGCGGCATTCCTTAAGAAATTTTACCCAATACAAAAGACAGCTCGAATCCGTAGCGAACTGAATCAATTTGCCCAGCTCCCCGCTGAACCATTTTCTAAATGCTTTGAACGTTTCAAGGATCTATTGGTTCAATGTCCTCATCACGGCATCCCGAGATGGGAGCTTTGCCGAATCATATATGAGGGCAGTAACCCTAACACTAAACAGAGCCTTGAAAACATGTGTCAAGGTACCTTTATGTCTAAGGATGATGGGGAAGCTTGGCGATACTTAGAAGAGTTCGCTGAAAAGTCTTTACAGTGGGAAAGTCCATCATTTAGGAGTGGCAATAACCAATCGGATGTTTCCATAAGAGTTAGAGCTGACATTTCAGCTATACAAAAGAAACTCGAGACTATGGAAAACAAATTTTTAGCTGCCTCCCTTAACCAAATGTCACTTTCCAAAACTGTATGTAGCTGCTGTTCTGATCCGTCTCACTTGACGGAAGAATGTCCGTTTCAAGGTCGTGAGCATACCAATGCCGCATTTCAACGACCTAGAAACGATCCTTTTTCTTCCACATATAATCAGGGTTGGAGGAATCACCCCAATTTTTCTTGGAACCAATCACAATCACAAAACACGGTTCCAAATCAAAACAATTTTCAAAGGGTCCCTCCACCACAACAGCAGCCACAACTTCAATTAAGTCAGCACCCCTTTCAAGCACATAATCTTCAAAATCCGGTCAACACACCTGCACTGTCTAGTCCTTTACAGTTGACCGGGACTGATGAATCCTTTTCTTTTGTGCAATACATGAATTTGATCTTGACAAATATCATGCAAGTTTCGGCTGAAATGAAATCTTCCGTCGATGACATGAAGAGAAACTCTGTGTCCCAAAGCGAGAGTATTAAATCGATGGAAGAAGAAATTGCAAGATTAAAAGCCGAACTAAGTGCAAGAGAGAAAGGGACATGTGAATGCAATCACCACGTTGAGATCTGGACGAGTGCTTGACAATCATGTTGGGGAAGAAGTTGATGATACTGAAAATCATATCAACACCCCGGCTGAGACCTTTCCACACACACACACTTCTGACCCTACTTCTTCTACCCTACCACCCTCTTCCGAGCCTATTCTCCATTTCCCAAAAGGCTCGCCACTACAGCCCACCTCTTTTACCCCTCCACGGACGATCCCCACTTCTATACTGGGATCGGTTCCACACACACTTCCTTCTCCTATGATGGACCCAGCGCTTATTGCTAAAGCACCTTACCCTAATCGGTTAAGGGCTAACACACCAAGTCCACAAATAGAGAAGATCACTGAGATGTTTAAACAGGTTAACATCAATATCCCTCTTCTAGATGCTATCCAACAAGTACCTGCATATGCTAAAGTTCTTAAAGATTTTTGCACTAGAAAGAGGAAGAAACAAATGCCCAAGAAGATATTCATGGCTAAGACAGTAGACACAGCTTTCCCCCAGCAATTACCAAGGAAACGTAAGGATCCTGGCTATCCTACGATTTCCATCTCTATTGGGGAGAAACACATTAACCGTGCTCTACTAGATCTTGGGGCAAGTGTTAACCTGCTTCCTTTCTCAGTTTATGAGCAGTTAGGAATCGGAGAGTTGAAACCATCTCCTTGCACTCTCCAGATGGCTGACCGATCAATCACCAGACCTAGGGGTGAACTAGAGGATGTGTTGATAAAAATTGGGGAATTCATATTTCCTGTGGATTTTATTGTAATTGATATACAGCCTGTAGCGAACTCACGGAATCAAATTCCGGTGATTTTAGGTCGCCCCTTTTTGGCCACTTCCAATGCTATCATCAATTGTCGTAACGGTTCCATAACCCTATCTTTCGGGAATAGGACAATTGAGATGAACATTTACAAGTTAGGAAGTGTACCCTCCGAACCTACTGTTCAGGTCTGTTCTGTCGACTTAATGGATATCGACAGCAGCGAATTAGATAATCCTCCTGATACCGATCTAGACTCTTTTCATACGTTGTTGTTTGACCCAACTATGTATCATACACATACAGACTCTTCCACCGAGATGTCCGGGTCAACAATTAACACGGATTATGAAATGCTTTTAGAGTCTGAAGATCACCCCGCACCTTGTGATGACATTATTCTTCGGGGTATAGATGAAACTTTTGAGGAAATCTTCGCTGATGAACTCGCATTTTTGAATGACACGGGTGTTGAGATGAATCATCTCCGAATCAATGAAATTGAACCTCCACCCCTTCTTTTGACTTGTAAAAAGAATGCGAGTAATCCATCACATTCACTGCATCGTCTCTCCAAAACGAGACGCACACACATTCTATTTCACCACTTAACCTTTCCCCACTTCTTCTTCCACCAACCAGAGCACTGCATTGATAAAATTTTTGAATGGTTGGTGTTGACATTTGGTCTTTGCAAAGCCTGGCATCGACCACTGATTTTTGACCCCCACTTGTGATTTTCAAAGTTTAACATTGCATAACTCAAGTTTGGGGGGGTATAATCGGGCTCTTGAAAATAAAATTTTTACAAAATTTTGAGCCAAAAACAAGTTTTGGGAGGGTCTTCACTTAAATATTTTGCCCCCACTAATAAATTCCTCCCAAGCTTACAGGTTTTGTAGATATAGCTGTCGGCAACAGTGAGGACACTGTTGAAAACAAGTTTGGGGGAGGTTTGTGCTTATTTTCGCATCATTTGCATATCATCTGCATAAGCACAAAACATTTCTTTTAAAAATCTATAAAAATTGAAAATTTTTCAAAAACCATAAAAATTTAAAAATTTTCAAAAAGATAAAAATATTTTTTGTATATAAATAAGATAATGAAAGCTTAGATAGTGAAAAGTTACATCCATGAGATTAGAAAAATTTTAGAAAACTAAGAAAATTAGAAGTTTTCTTATATGAACTAGTAATAAGTAGTTATGAGCCGTTGTCCCAAGGGTTAGTAAGATGAAGGACGTCACTAATCTGAGGATAAAAATAAGTCTGAAAAATAGTTTCTATTCTGGAAGCCAAACATTTTGAACGTTGCTACCCTGCTATTCGCACTTACACACGTCTTGAAGCCTGGGATAGTAGAGGATACCTTGAAATGCTCTTGTCTTAAAGCCAAAAGTATGGAAAAAAAATATGTGTTTTAAAGTGGTGAGAAAAATGGATACTGGTTTTGTTATCACCGAGGGCAATAAAAATATATAGCAAAAGGGTGCTTCTTCACCTAGTGCCCCAAGGTCAACTGGTCTGGGAGTCACTGCTATGCCTGAGGTGGTGCAAGACGAGGAAAATACACCAAGCATGCAAGCACATTAGTAATCGGTCGGTTAGTACCTCAAGAAGTATTAACGGTCGCATGAAAGTGTGTAAGCAATCTCGTTTGCCAAGAAGTACTGAGGCCGATGGGCAAGGGTATGATAGCTTGAATTGAATTCTCCGGGTGTAGGGATGTCTTTACACACACGCAGGGTGATATGATCGATGTTTGGAATAAAGATAGGAATGAAGAATAAGACGATGTTTTATTAAGTGAGGACGTGATTTCTAACATCTTTTCATGACCATTAAGATAGGGCTCATGACAACCGAAAAGCTAGCTTAGTTGGAAACCCTAATTTTCAAAGTCTTTCTTTTACGATTCTCTTCTTTAAATGTAATATTCATGATCTTCCTTTTATTATTGGATTTTGTGGGTGCAATCCGCTGAAAACCCTCAGGAGACAACACTCCTCCTACTAGGGACACCTAGAGGTTTAAAGGCTTGTTGCACGTGCTCAGTGCAATCGTGTTGCCTACGAAAGTGTGCTAGTTAGTTTTTCTCTTTCTTTATTTTCTCCTTCTCTTTTTAATAAAACATTCGCTCGAGACGATCGAAATTAAGTTTGGGGGTATTTGATCAGTCGAAAATATTGCATATTTTAACCGGCAATTTCCATATCATTTGCATACAATTAGAAGTGTTCGACATTCATATTCTACATATTAGCAAATCGGTCGCAAAATATCAAATTACATGTATTCGACCTTAAAACCGGCATTTCTAGGGAAATTGACTGCATTGCATTACATAGCATATTTTCTATATATCGCAACCCGTGTTTCGAAGTCTGTGCTGGAAAAGAGAAGCTTGCTCGATCATTACATTGCTCAACCATTATAATTGCTCGTAAACTCACTTAACTCAAATCTGGTATCAACACAGAAGGGGAACTGCAAATCTAAATATCAGAAGAAGCCACAATCAAAAGCCCAAGACCACTGAAGAATCCACAGAGCCCAAGCTTACCAACAAGCCGCGGAAGCGCGGCATATTGGGTGTATATGCGGCGGATCCGCGGTGGGCCCAGGCGATCATTTCCCTAATTTTACACCAGAACTCCTGTTTCATGGCCTACAGTTCAGAAAGACATCCAAAGTTCCAGAAAACTCCAGAGAGTTCTACCAGATCAGCAAACACCTTGAGTTACATTACATTAGCCTAATCATTCTAGAACTTTCCCTAAACCCTAGCTTAAACCCTAAGCTAACTCCTAACAAACTCCTTCTAGAAGCTCTTCAACAAACTTTGGGAGGGAAAGTTCTAATTCAAATCTAAACCTAGGGTTTGGGAGCTCTATAAATAAGACCCTAAGCTCATTGTAAAGGATTCAACCTTGGGGAAAGCTTAGAAAAATCAATCTCTTTCTTCATCCCCTCTTCCTCAAGTTTAGTGAGAGAGCTTGTAGGAAACCCTAACCCTAAATCCAACCACAATTCAAGATCTTGAGTGCAAGCCAAGCAAGATGCCTTCAACCCTTTTATGAGCCGAGCCGATCTTCAATCGGGCAAGAGATCAAAGTAGATCCACGATCCACGGAGACGAGCGAAGCCGAGTCAACGATCGATTTCTTCTTCTTGTAGATTCTTGAAAGAATGTATTGAAATTGTTGATTAAATAAAAGGTGATATTCTTTTATCTTGTTTTCTTTAAATTCCGCATCATGTTATCTTTACAAATCTTTAATATTGTCTTTGTGGTGATGTGTGAATAAAACTCCGCTCGTCGAGGAGTCGAGACGGTTGTAGAATGATGATGTAACAAAGCTTTAATCGATTCTTGATTCCTACGATGGTTTGTAAACCCTAGCAAGTTCAAGAACCGACAACCCATTTTGTTTCGATGCTTTCTTGATTGACATCGTTCAAAATGGGGGAGTTAGGATCGTTTCTTGAAATTGCTAGAGGCTAGAATGTGAATGATATCGACAACAGAACAAGGGATAAGATGAAACCCTAGTTTCACGAGAAAACCCTAACTCTTGTCGATGATCATCGATCTAGTATCAATCCTTCGAAGGACAAGAACACGATATCTTTAGATTACATCACGTCTATCGATGCTATCGATTCCTACGAGCCTCTCTTATATTCTTGATTGTTGATTGGAAATATTATCAAAACAACCGATTCTTGATTGTTTATAGTTTCTTGATTCTTGCATAGAATAGTGACACTCGAATACAAATCATTCTTGAATCATGTTTTCTTTTATTGTTGCTTAACTTTTCATTTCAAACGTATCGAAATACAAGTGAATCGTGCAATCCCTGTGGATGATCCGCACTCACTACAAACTACATCCGACACCGTAGTTTGATTGCGGTCAAAATAGTTTTTGGTTGTGAAGTTCTTTACAAATTTCTCTATATACTACACAACGGGAAAAACGATCAATCAAGACCATACACTTGGGAATCCCCACGATTCTTAAGGAGAAAATGCACTTATGAGATCCTCATGACTCGTAGGGAGAAATACCTTTATGAGACCCTTACGGCTCGTAAAGTTAAAAGCCTTAGTCGACAGGATCCTAACCCTGTTTACTAAGCCACCTTTGTTCGACATCGACAAAGGCAAATAATGATTCGCTCCTTGCAATATCCCAGTTGTAGCGATGCTGATGTCTAAATCGGTATCAAATCCCAAACTCGCAACGAAAAGTCAGCGAGCCACAAATGCATATGAAATAGCCGAAATGATGGGGCAACTTGCAAATCAGAAAGTAAAAATGTATGCATGCAAAATAGCCGAAATGATTGGGCAACGCGCAATAAAAAGCAGCGAGTAAATAAAACAAATAGCCAAAATGATTGGGCACCGCGAAAATAGCTGAAATGATTGGGCAATCTCGACTTTCACGATATAAAAGCTGAAATGATAGAGCATCGCGGAAAGAAAAATATATAAAATGAAACCTTTTGCCCTACAGGTGAGATCACATCGATCCCTGTATACAATCCAGGAGCACAAACAAAGAGGGAACCATACCTTCCCACCAGGCTCCAACAGAAAAAGCCAAATCTCGATGATTCACAGACAGCTTGGAGATCATCTCAACATTCGTCTCATTACAACAGACGCAACATCAACAAATCAGAGCCGCGGCAAAGTTCCCAGTTCCATGACTCGACGATGCACAGACAACCGAGATTCAACAAATCTTGGTCTCGTGGAACACGGCTTATATCAATCCTGACCCCGTGGGAAGCATCCAGAGCAAATCCTGGTTTTGTGGAACACGGCTAATGTCAATCCTGACCCCGTGGGAAGCGTCCAGAGCGGATCCTGGTCCTTGCGGAACATGGCTATGTCAATCCTGACCCCGTGGGAAGCATCCAGAGCAAATCCTGGTTTCGTGGAACACGACCTATATCAATCCTGACCCCGTGGGAAGCGTCCAGAGCGGATCCTGGTCCTTGCGGAACACGGCTATGTCAATCCTGACCCCGTGGGAAGCATCCAGAGCAAATTCTGGTTTCGTAGAGCATGGCCTATGTCAATCTTAACCCCATGGGAAACGTCCAAAGCGGAATCTGGTCCTTGCGGAACACGGCTAACATCAATCCTGACCCCGTGGGAAGCGTCCAGAGCGGAACCTGGTCCTTGCGGAACACGGCTAATGTCAATCCTGACCCGTGGGAAGCATCCAGAGCAAATCCTGGTTTCGTAGAATACGGCCTATGTCAATCCTGACCCGTGGGAAGCGTCCAGAGCGGATCCTGGTCCTTGCGGAACACGGCTATGTCAATCCTGACCCCATGGGAAGCATCTAGAGCAAATCCTGGTTTCGTGGAACACGGCCTATGTCAATTCTGACCCCATGGGAAGCATCCAGAGTGGAACCTGGTCCTTGCGGAACACAACTAACGTCAATCCTAACCCCGTGGGAAGCGTCCAGAGCGGAACCTGGTCCTTGCAGAACACGGCTAATGTCAATCCTGACCTCGTGGGAAGCATCCAGAGCAAATCCTGGTTTTGCGGAACACGGTTATGTCAATCCTGACCCAGTGGGAAGCGTCCAGAGCGGATCCTGGTCCTTGCGGAACACGGCTATGTCAATCTTGACTCTGTGGGAAGCATCCAGAGCAAATCTTGGTTTCGTGGAACACGGCTTATGCCAATCTTGACCCCATGGGAAACGTCTAGAGCGGAACCTGGTCCTTGCGGAACACGGCTAACGTTAATCCTGACCCCGTGGGAAGCGTCCAGAGCGGAACCTGGTCCTTGCAGAACAAGGCTAATGTTAATCCTGACCCCGTGGGAAGCGTCCAGAGCGGAACCTGGTCCTTGCGGAACAAGGCTAACGTCCAGAGCAAATCCTGGTTTCATGGAACACGGCCTATGTCAATCCTGACCCTGTGGGAAGCGTCCAGAGTGGATCCCGGTCCTTACGGAACACGGCTATGTCAATCCTGACCCTGTGGGAAGCATCCAGAGCAAATCCTGGTTTCATGGAATACGACCTATGTCAATCCTGACCCGTGGGAAGCGTCCAGAGCGGAACCCGGTCCTTACGGAACACAGCTAACGTCAATCCTGATCCCGTGGGAAGCGTCCAGAGCGAAACCTGGTACTTATGGAACACGGCTAATGTCAATCCTGACCCCGTGGGAAGCATCCAGAGCAAATCCTGGTTTCGTGGAACACGGCTTATGTCAATCTTGACCCTGTGGGAAACGTCCAGAGTGGATCCTGGTCCTTGCAGAACACGGCTAATGTCAATCCTGACCCCGTAGGAAGCATCCAGAGCAAAGCCTGGTTTCGTGGAATACGGTTTATGTCAATCTTGACCCCGTGGGAAACGTCCAGAACGGAACTTGGTCCTTGCGGAACACGGCTAACGTCAATCCTGACCCCGTGGGAAGCGTCCAGAGCGGAACCTGGTCCTTGCGGAACACGGCTAATGTCAAGCATCCAGATCAAATCCTGGTTTCATGGAACACGGCCTATGTCAATCCTGACCTCGTGGGAAGCGTCCAGAGTAGATCCTGGTCCTTGCGGAACATGGCTATGTCAATCCTGATCCCATGGGAAGCATCTCGAGCAAATCCTGGTTTTGTGGAACACGACCTATATCAATCCTGACCCCGTGGGATGCATCCAGAGCGGAACCTGGTCCTTGCGGAACACGGCTAACGTCAATCCTGACCCCCTGGGAAGCGTCCAGAGCGGAACCTGATCCTTGTGGAACACGGCTAATGTCAATCCTGACCCCGTGGGAAGCATCCATAGCAAATCCTGGTTTCGTGGAACATGGCTTATGTCAATCTTGACCCCGTGGGAAACGTCCAGAGCGGATCCTGGTCCTTGCGGAACACGGCTAATGTCAATCCTGACCCCGTGGGAAGCATCCAGAGAAAATGCTGGTCTAGTGGAACAAGGCTAACGTCGATCCTGACCCCGTGGGAAATGCCCAGAACAACCCCTGACTCTGTAAAATATGGATAATGTCAACCTCATCCATCACTTATGGGTCCTCACGACTCGTAAGGGAGAAAATTCTTTTGTGAGATCCTTACGACTCTTAAGAGAAAACGCACTTAGGAATCCTCACGATTCTTAAGGAGAAATTACACATACGAGATCCTCATGACTCGTAAGGAGAAATACCTTTATGGGACCCTCACGGCTCATAAAGTTGGAAAGCCTTAGGAGGCAGATCTGAACCTGACTCCTAAGCCATCGCTGTCCTACACGGAAATTGAAACAGATTATCCACAGAATGCATTTACTAAAAGGGACACACCATCATGAAACAAAATATGTCTTTTATTAATGAATCAAAATGAATACAAAGTACAATTTATGAAAGAATCAAAAAATACTCTTATTCAGGAGTATGTACAAAAGAAGAATAAAAAGAAAAGTATACAATTCTTCAAGCTGGCGGACGATTCAATAGATTTTCCAATTCATCCTTTTTTCGCTGGGCCTCAGCTCATGATTCATTATCGCTAAGAGACGAGCCTCCGCTTGAGCCTGTTGAGCCTGGTATGAGGCAAGCCGATTTTCAAGCTCTTTTTCGGTAACCTTATGAGCTTCGACCATTTCACGAGTGAAAATGACGGCCTTATCAATGGCTACCACCTCCTTGATAGCCTCTTGAAGCACCCACCAAAGTTCATATGCTCGAGTGGTCTTGGCCGTAAGATTGGCTTGAAGTTACCTCAGCGCTTTGGAAGCCAGCTCCCTCTCCGAAAACTTTCGGCTGAGCCTCTTCTCGCATAATAGCATGTTCGCAGCGTACCGCTCAATCAGCCCCCGTAAGCTCTCCTTCGTGGCCACAACCTCTGAAGGAAGGCATGTACATTCAAGAATATGCAAGCAAGCCTCCACCTGCCGACAGAACTCAACCCAGATTTGCACCAATGTTTCACTATGGTAAGTAGCAAGAAAGGAAGAGAACCATTGGCTTCAGCGGCAAACGCTTCGGCCATGATCAGACTGCCAGCATGAAGGTCTTCAATCAGGGCTGATAGGGAGTGAAGGCTTAGCTTTGCCATCCGTTCCGAGGCACGTAGAGCATAGGGGCCGGGTGGCATGACGATGCGAGATTCCAGCGTGGTAAGAACCGGCAAAGCTGTTAATATTTATAAACAATCAGCGAGACTTGTAAGCAAAGAGCAGATGGAACAACGTTCAAACTTTACTTACCCACAGTAATGCAAGAAGGCTCTGAAGACTCCCCAGGCCCGTCAACAATCTCAACTTCGTCATCGTCTCCAGAACTGGAGAAGACATCAGTATCGTTATATGGAATAATGATAATGCCGTGAAGAAGGTGAATAACACTAACCTTGCCCGGAAGATAGAATTATACATTGAGGGGATATCGCCTGCGGAGCGGCCATCTCTAGTAGACGTTGAAAAGATTTCCTGGGAGACAGATCAGCGTAGACGCCGTCAACCCGCGCAATTCTAAAAAGACAGAAAGGTTCATATAATGGAGAGATTATTAATATAAAATATAGAAGGCTACCTTCGATGCTCCTCCCACTCTGGACTGGAGGGATAGCAGCTTCGGCGGCCTCCTCCACGCCCCCAGGCACCTCATCGGGGACATGGGCCGGTATAATAACTTCCGATTGGGGAGCAGTGGCCATCGCTGCAGGCTCCAATGAAAGGACGGTGACTTCGACCACCTGTCCCACAGTCTCCGGGCCGTCCCCAGAAAGATCCATAGAATCCACGGCCAATGAAGATGCCTCTTCCGGAGGAGCAAGCACCTGGGGAACGGGAGTCACCGAGGGGAGCTCCGTGGCAGGAACAACAGTTGTGTCGACCCCCTCCACACTTATTAGTGTCTCATCGGGGATATTTGCGGAGTCCACAGTCAAGGCGCAACTCTAAATCAGATCCTCTGCCATTGCCGAAGTCTCTGCAAAGTTTTCACGAGGATAAGGATGTATACATATAAAGCAGTGCAAAATATTACAACAAAAAAGGGGGGAAATATAAATGTACCAATGCGCAAAGGAGCTTTTAATATGGCTTTTTCAAGCCGACATTCTTTCCTGAGGAGGTATGCTCGCCGGGGTTCAAGGGTAGACTTGTGGCCGCCAGTCCACAACGACAGCGTGTCTTCAGCGTCGGCTGAGATGAGCTGCTTAAGGGATCTCTCGCCTCCCTCCTCTAGAGGACCTATAAATATTCGCCTTATCGATGGAGGATCTTCGAAGAAGATGACGGAAGGATAAGGCCTCTTCGGGACCCTTACATTCTCAGCTTCATCCTGAGAGCGTCTTATAGCCTCAGCCAATTGTGCGGCTTCCTCGGCAGATGAACCAGGAAAAAGAAGACCACCATCCGGCTCTTGCATAGCTACTGGCTCATCCTGAAGAATAGGCTCGGATTCCACTAAAAAGTCGAGCAGATTGGTGGACGTCTTCCTTCGCCTCTTGGACCCAGAAATAATACTAGAAGACGATCGCTTCCTTCCCCTTGGTGCCTTGGCGCAGCGTTGACCCACTTCACCTTCAATATCCTCGCTCGGCGGTGCTACCGATGACGACACGGCCATTGCTGATGCCGCAGCTAATGATACTGCTACTGGCGCCTTATTGGCCCTTGCTTGAGCTCTAGTATGCGGCGGCATACCAGCTGTGGGAGTTAGATCCACTTTCGCCGTCTCAGGAATAAGCACAACACAGCATCTCTCAAGGGAGGGCGAACCACTGCCCGCGATCGCGGCGGGACTCCCGTAGCCTGGATCGGAGTGGGAACCCTATATCCAAAGAGCATCTTCCTCTCCTCAACAATAATAGGACTGACTTGGTGGAGGTACCAGCCCGTGAAAGCCCCCACACATCGAGGAATGCAGTCTGCTTCAGGAATTACGAAGTGTGAGCCGGTGTTCAGCCGCATGAAGTGATGAGCGGCATCACGAACAACTTCCGACAACGGGCTGGGCTCCACTGTAAACGCCTCAAAGGGGACACCCTGGTCGTATCCTAGTTGCCGAGCAAAGCGGTGTGGGTTGTACCGCATAAAAAGGGCCGCACCGTTTTGACGAAATACCAGATAACCTGGTCTGATCGAATATAAGTGCATGTCTTCCTTAGGCTTCAGGGAGGGTGCTCCCTCTTTCGATGAGTCACAAAGCTATTGAATCGGTCCTGAAGGAGCAGAGAGGACTCGATCGTTAAAAACCATCCCGCTCGCATTGGCATAGGGATTGAGTAGTACACGAATGGCTCCGGACTGAGTCGGATCAGGAGCCAAAGCATCCACCAACCTCATGAGCCGCGGAAAAGTGTAGGCATCATAAAAGCTGGGTCTCTGATGCGCAGCAAATGCCCCTAGCACGTGCATCTCAATCCATGACATAAAGTAATGAAGAGAGAAGCTCACTACGTTCATGCCTAGGGTTGAGGTATTGGCGGTAGCGCTTAGACTATGATACAGATGCGCTAGCCCTGCAATACTCAAGGCTAGTCGCGTCCCTCCGGCGATGCGATGAGAAGGGTAAATGACTGAAGCTCTCATGAATCGATGGTGCGTTGGAATGACGAACCAGCTGAGCCAGACACTGATAAAACCCACGAAGAATGTCTCTTCATCTATGCCAGGAGCTGCGATCGACTCAAAAGGAACAGCCGACAGGATTGGAATGTAGAACTGCGGTAAATCCTCTTCTTTAGCCGGTAGCTTATTTAAACCGAACCCGAAGGGGTCGTTGATATTCACAAACTTTGGAGCCATCTTCGATAGAACGTCTCCGCGAAGGAAGCAGGCAATAAAGCTTTTGAAAGTGACGCCCTGCTCCTCTGACTCTGTGAGTAGCTTCTCAAAAATGCTCAGAGTCTTGATTAGACTTGGGTGCTTGTGGCGGACGACATTTTCAGTCGACAAGTTGTCAAGCATAGCCGGCTCGGTTTCAAAAACATACTCATCAAGGGGTAGCAGTTCTTCATAGAGCGTCCCTCTTACCGGCAACCCCGAGATCTCGCGAAACTCTTCCAGAGAAACTTCGCGGTCCCCTAGCAAGAAGGTGTTGGTGGGAAGATTCCATTGGTTTAAGAAATCCTTAACCCACCAGACATGGGGGGACTGATAGTGGAAGAGAGACGCGTACACCGCCTAATAGAGCCCGACCCTCTGCAGTCGCCCACGATGGGCGGACATGATATAACGAGCCCAGAGAAGGTAACTCGTGGGTTGTCGAGGAGTAAGCCTATTTTGTAAACCTGTCCCCAGGGCTGGGCTTCACCTTGGCAGATACGACGCCCTAAGATGTTGTTAGTGTATATGCCTTAGGGGACATTATTGTATCATACTAGTTTGTATATTACTTAATGGAATCTTGGGATATTCACATGTATATAACAGTCTTGCTAAACATGGTAGTATTCTACTTGGTTTTTCTATCTTAATATGTGAGTATACGTATTGATAGAGCTCTTAGGATCTTGCTTGACTACCAGCGTTGTGATGGCAGTCATACTAGTGGGGGCTAGGTAGTCTACAAGCACATCCTTATTCAGGTCCTTAGTCGTAGGATTATCGAGAGAGGGCATCGATACTCCGGAGTAGACTAGTGTGTACGCTTCTCATCCCAGTTGGGGAGATGGTCTGTCCCACAGCCGTCAGTACGTCGTACTGGAGATAGTATACAGGTGCTCGTTAGGTTACGGGTACACCGGACAGGACTCGCAGGGAACTGTTGGTTGGGTTTTATACCAGTCGTCAGTTAACAGTTCCCAGGTGACATGAGTACAGCATAGTCTGCAGACTTGACACTGCTACTTCGCCTCGAGTGTGTCCCACTATTCTTAGATTGCTACCCTACCACGGCTCAAAAGAGTCGTGCAAACAGGTAGCAGTTGGGTGCAGTCCCGAGCACTTGGAGGCAGTGGCGGTTAGACAGGATTCGTCTCTCCCGGTATTGGGAGTTGATATCGCGCTGTGTCAGAGGGCCATTACGCAAAGTCCCTGGCCAGGGCAAGCGAGATTTGCTGGTAGGTTCCAGTAGTTTCTCAGGGTGTAATGGGCTTCGCTCCGACACGACTTATACCGCTATTAGGGGACTGACGCTTGCTGCCCCTTAGGCCCGATATGTGATAGTCTTAGACGAACAGACTGGACTGTATGGAGATTGTCACATCAGGCTCAGTAGGAGTTCGGATGGGTTTCCTCATCGGCCTTCTTATCGACATCTACCTGGGGACCGTTACGTACAGCTAGTGCCGCTTGCGGTCTGTGGTTAAACCCACTGCCAGTGTTGTAGTCGAGTCATTAGAGTCCCACACAGAGAGTTTCCCTATTCCAGACGAAACGATATAGAGGTCGTATGGTTTTACGACAAAGGTTCGGACGCATATGTGTGTTTACGCACGTACGACATCCGGACAGTTTTTACTAGCCGGCTTTGGTTTAAGCCAGTTTCTAGTATCCGGTTATTGGATTTATACAGTCTAAAGTTTTTCCGTGTTTTCACGGATAGGAGGGGCGTTCTCGTAATTACGCGAGAAGCTTTTAGAAGATGATGACTTGGGGGTTAAGGTGGCATATGCATTAAATGAGATTAGTGAGTCATATGAGTGATTCATCCATGTCATTAATGCATCATAAATGCTTAATGACTCATGGAGATGAATCACCCTTAGATATTTATCAAGCATGGTTTTAAATCCTTTATTTTCTTTTACTGGATAAATGATAATACTTGATATATATTATGATACATCATTATCTCATCTCATTCTCTTGCTCACTTTCTCTCTCCTCAAGCTCTCTCTCTTCAAACCCTAATCCTCCCCTCTCATGTATTGAGTACAAGGATTAGATTAGACTACTTAATCCTTAACCATTCTCTATATCACCTAGGTTGCTTAGATTAGCGATTTAAGAAACCTAGTTACCTCAAGTTAGAGGTGAAGCTTGTAGTAAAGCTCTCGGGTGAATCTTCTACTACATAGAGAAGGCCGGAGATGACGTGGAGTACGATAAGACGAAGGACTCGGATCTTTAGGTATAATCACTTATCATAGTAGTTAACTCTTCTATGGTTTCTTGTTAGTTATAGTTTAGCTTCGATTCTTGCGGTTAATCGATGTTTAAGCAAAGAACAAGATCGTTTTTCATATTTCCGCCTCCCCGCAAGTCGTGGGGTGTTGTACATCGACTTACAGTGGTATCAGAGCCTCACTAAACAATAATTAACTCATTAGCAAAGTCGTAAGTATTTCGAACGCAAAAAAGAACCGAAAAGATCATCGTTTTTACACAGTTTCTGTCGAATTTAAAACAGGCCCTAAAATTTTTCAGGGACCTTCAGAATAACAAGCATGAAACTATAGGGCTACTGAAGAAATTTGGGCTCCCAACTCGGCTAACTCACTGCGGAACCGCGGCGGATCCATGCGATCCGCCACGGATCCGCGGCCGAGTTAGGGCCGAGTCGGCCCAAATTTTTCCAGTAACCCCTTTGTGTTAACAGTGATATTTCTGGATATTTTATTTTCTGCTAAGATCTCAGGTGCACAGAGAAGTTTTGCAGTAGAATCTAAAGTGTTTTGCTCGATCGAAATTTTACGATGTTCGCTAATATTATTATATCTGTGATTGTATAATGTGTTCGTAAACCTCCCCTAACTGCTAGTATGTCGGTTGGCAGGGGGTTGCATATTTCTATAATGGTTTTTATTGTTTGTAGTTGTGAACTGTATTGGACTGTTGTGATGATTAGCCGGGGTTTGAGATGGGTTGTTATATTCATTCATTCAATATAATTGTAATATGTTGTAATATTATTTTGCGGGGCACATCCAGGTTGCGGTTATAGCCACCGTTGTATTATTTCATTTTACTGTGTTTTGCTCCTAGGACAGACCCAAGGTGGGGTACACAAACTACCGGGTACTTTGAAATGTTTAGTGGCCTACTCACTTTGTTGAGGGAGACCGCTTCACTTCGGGTATTTGGCGGGTAGTTTGCCGTACCCGTAGGGGTCTAGGGTGGGGTAATGGCTATTCATCACAACTATGTAATCCGTCTTTTGTTGCAGGCTCTAAACAAACGCGGATTGCTTGCAAATCCAATAAAGTTCATATGAGATCTGGAATGTCTATTATTGCGTCTGACGAATGTACGATATCTATATATGATAGCTATTTAGACGTCACTTATGTTTTACACCCGTGCTAGCCCAGCCCCCGCTCTGTCGTTAGTTAAGTAACCTAACGGGTGATGACGGGACCCAGTGGCGAATGAGAATGGCATAAGAGGACGTTGTATTTTCGTTGTTTTCTGCAATGATAGGTTAATGATGGGACGCATTATTTATAATGCAAAGAAAATAAACCAAAAAGTTGAATCGTTGGAACAATTTAAAAGAAACCACTCGGTTATTTTAAAACAGATGATATTTTTAATTGCGGAGCTTTAACCACTCCTTTTAAAAAGCTATCAGGTTCTTTCGGTTATATCAAGTTCACTACGTTCACGGTTTCGCCAAAACCATTCGTAGCCCTCCGTCATTTCATTTGGGTATTCAGTAGTATTCAAGCTATGTATTTTGACCAACGCCAAGGCATAGTGTTTGTTAGCTACTGGGTATTCATTTGTTGCATAGATAGATGAGTTAGTTTGGGACAGTCGTATGATCATTTTGGCCAACGTCAAGGATATGTACGGATGGGTTCAAATTAACAAGATAATGATGGGTAGAACTTGACATGTGACTTATGACATTTTGATCAACGCCAAGGTCATAAGAGCATGGGGCAAAAACATATATCGGGAATTTCTAAAGAAACTGAAATTTGCAAAGAGTTGCATACCATTTAGAGTTTGATGAATGTTGGTAGGATTCCTTCAACATTATCATACAATGATATTTGGATCCCGATCCTACTGTGAGTATATGCTACTCATCAGGATATTCGTCACTTAACGATCAATGCTATAAACCAAGTAGGTGTCAAGAAAGGTGTCAGCGGGGTTACGCCCCCAGAGAAAAGAGGTTATTTAATTAAGGAACTTCGTGAAAGCGTTGGAAAACCTCCCTCGAAGTATCGACACTAGCCTGGCTGAACGGTTAAGCAAGTATTGTACGGTGAGAATAGTCCTGGCTAATTCTTCTTTTATGGTTTGGGGAAGGATTCGAGAAACAGTAGGAGCCATCCAGTTTAGATAAATTAAAAACCACTCTAAACTTGCAAGAGCATCATGCTAAAGAGTTTTCTTCTCTCTCCCCTAATTGCAGCGACCCTGAAAATGACTGGACTTAAGTTACTTTTAGAGAAAAATATACTGACAGGGCCAAACTATAAAGATTGGCTGCGGAATGTCAAAATGGCCTTGACTTATGACAAATTGGGGTATGTCCTCACCACTAAGGCACCTGAAGTCCCAAGTCCCAAATCCAGTAATGCGGATAAGGAAATCCGCAAAACCTGGGATTTAGATTGCGCGAAAGCCAAGTGCATCGTGCTTGCCTCGATGAACAATGAACATCAGAGGATGCACGAGGATATGGATCTTGGCTCCATATTTCTCCATACAAAAGATCTGTATGGGGAGCAATCTCGTATAGCAAGATTAGTGACCTCAAAGAACTTGTTTCGAGCGAGGTTGGCTGTCGGGTCATCGGTAGGAGAACATGTCTTACAGATGATCGGCTATATAGAAGAGCTCGCAGACCTTGGGACGACTTTAGATAATGAGCTCTATACAGACCTTATTCTCCAGTCCCTTTCTCCCACCTACGCCCAGTTTATCCTGAACTTCAACATTCAAAGAAAAGAAGTTGAACTTCCGGAACTCCTGAACATGTTAAGGAGTGCAGAGGGCACCTTGCAGAAGGCAAGGGAAACATTGTTAGCGGTGCTTCTTCTTCCGGGTCCAAGGCTAGGGCCAAAGGAAGGAAAAAGAAGGCCGCCCTCAGACCTAGAGGAGGTGTAAGTAAGGTGGGAGGGAAGGGAAAGAAAAGGATTGCAGTACCAGTAGTGGCTCAGGATGAGTGCTTCCATTGTCACAGGAAAGGGCACTGGAAGAAAGATTGCAAGGCGTGGAACGCCAAGAACCAAGGACCGAAGCAAGATGTGGCTTCGACTTCAGGTCTGTTTGTAATTAAGAATTGTCTGTCAATCAACTCTACTTCCTGGGTATTGGATACCGGATCAGGATCTTATATATGCAATTCATTACAGGCACTGAGAAACCGTAGAGTGCTGAAGGAAGGTGATATGACCCTAAAGGTTGCTAACGGAGCTAGCCTGGGAGCTGTGTCCGTCGGGGATTATCACCTGGGATTGACAAGTGGACACATTTTGGTTTTACATAACTGTTTTTATGTACCTAGCTTAACGTGTAATATCATATCAGTTTCCTTGTTATCAAATAAAGGTTATGATTTCATGTTTGTAAATGATGTTGTTAATATCCACCTTAATCATGGTTTGATTGGGTCCGGTACACTAAATAACGGTATATATGTCTTAAACCAACTCCAAATTTTCAATGTCCAGAACACACTAAAAAGAATGTCTCCAGATTTAAATAAAGCTTTCTTATGGCATTGTAGACTGGGTCACATCAATGAGAGAAGGTTGACTGAGTTACATAGAGAAGGATATTTGGACTCGTTCGAATATCAAACTTATGCCACTTGTCAATCTTATCTCAAATGAAAGATGACAAAGACTCCATTTACTGGACATGGAGTAAGAGCGAGCGAGCTCTTAGGACTCATACACAGCGATGTATGTGGTCCAATGTCTACACATGCAAGAGGTGGTTTTTCCTATTTCATTACTTTCACGGATGATTACTCAAGGTACGGATTCATTTATCTGATGAAATATAAATCCGAGGCTTTTGAGAAATTCCAAGAGTATAAGAATGAAGTAGAAAACCAAACCGGCAAAAGTATCAAGACACTAAGATCTGATCGAGGTGGTGAATACTTGAGTGCCGAGTTCTTAGGTTACCTAAAAGAGAAAGGAATTCTCTCTCAGCTTACTCCTCCATACACTCCACAGCATAACGGTGTATCGGAGAGACGGAATCGAACCCTATTGGATATGGTACGATCCATGATGAGTAATGCTGAGTTACCACGATCTTTCTGGGGTTATGCGCTAGAGTCAGCGGAATATCTTTTGAACATGGTTCCTACCAAGACTGTGCCTACCACGCCATATCAGATGTGGAGTGGGAAGAAACCCTATCTTCAATATCTGAAAATATGGGGATGTCCAGCTTTTATTAAAAAGCAGCACGTGGACAAGCTCGAGGCACGATCAGTAAAGTGCAAGTTTGTGGGATATCTAAAGAACTCCAAGGGGTATCTATTCTATTACGCAAAGGAACAAAATGTGTTTGTTTCTCGTAATGCCCATTTTCTAGAATATCAGTTTTTAGAAAAGGAAATAAATGGGAGCGAAATAGAACTGGAAGAAATTCCAGAACCACAAACAAATACTGAAAGTTTGGTAGAACCGGTAGTTCAAGAAGAATAGGACATTCCCGCACCCCTCCGCAGGAGTAGTAGGCCGTCTCATCCGCCTGAGAGATACTACAGTTTTCTCATAGATGGGGATAGAGAGGATTGCATCATAGATGATGATGAACCTACTGTCTTCCAGCAGGCCATCCAGAGCGGCGACTCGGTACGATGGTTAGATACAATGCAGACCGAAATGGAGTCCATGTACACCAACAAAGTATGGACTTTGGACTTTGCTCCAGATGGGGTAAGACCCATAGGATGCAAATGGATCTTCAAGAAAAAGATTGGTGTAGATGGACAGGTGGAAACCTATAAGGCTAGACTTGTTGCAAAGGGTTTTCGTCAAAGACCTGGTTTGGACTATGACGAAACTTTTTCTCCAGTGGCTATGCTCAAATCCATTCGGGTCCTTCTTGCTATTGCTGCCTTCCATGATTATGAAATCTGACAGATGGACGTAAAGACGGCTTTTCTGAATGGTAATTTAGAAGAGTGCGTCTATATGTATTAGCCAGAGGGTTTCAATCAGAGTGGGAGCAGCGGGAAAGTATGCAAGCTGCTTAAGTCCATTTATGGACTAAAACAGGCATCGCGGAGTTGGAACATCTGTTTTGATGAGACAGTCAAAGAATATGACTTTATCAAAAATCCAGATGAACCATGTATATATAGTAAAGTTGTAGCCAGAAGTGTCGTATTCCTCATCTTGTACGTGGATGGCATTCTATTGATAGGAAATGACATTCCTATGCTACAATCTGTCAAAGGATTCTTGTCACACAGGTTCTCCATGAAAGACCTGGGTGATGCCTCTTATATTCTGGGGATCCGGATCTATCGTGATAGATCCAAGAGGATGTTGGGACTTTCGCAGTCCAAGTATATCGACACTGTACTGAAAAGATTCAGTATGGAAGATTCTAAGCGCGGTAATCTACCGGCTTGTCATGCAATCACCCTATCCAAAGAGATGTCTCCCATGACTGATTTAGAAAGGGAACGCATGTCTATTATACCCTACGCTTCTGCGGTAGGCTCTATAATGTATGCGATGTTGTGCACCAGACCAGCTGTAGCTTACGCACTGAGCGTGGTAAGCCGGTATCAGTCAGACCTAGGGGAGAAGCACTGGATAGCAGTAAAGAACATTCTCAAGTACCTGAGGAGGACTAAGGAGATGTTCTTGGTTTACGGCGGAAAAGACCTCAGGTTGGAGGCCTTTGCTGATTCCGGCTTTTAGAGTGATAAGGACGATTCCAAGTCCATGTCAGGTTATGTCTTTACCCTCAATGGAGGGGCGGTGTGCTGGAAGAGCTCCAAGCAGGACACCGTTGCTGACTCGACGATGGAAGCGGAGTATATTGCTGCTTGCGATGCCGCAAAAGAAGCGGTCTGGATGAAGAAGTTCCTAACAGAACTTCAGGTGGTTCCTACCATTGTTGATCCAATACCTTTGTATTGCGACAACAATGGAGCTATAGCTTTAGCGAAGGAACCAAGGTCCTATCAGAAGTCCAGACACATCTTAAGGCGGTATCACCTGATCAGGGAGATCATTGATCGTTGGGAGATCGAGGTTCGGAGAGTTGCTACTGAAGAGAACATTGCTGATCCATTCACGAAGGCCCTACCTCAGATTCAGTTCGAGAGGCTACTCGAGATCATCGGTCTTCGATACGCCAGTACATGGCCCTAGTGCAAGTGGGAGATTGTTAGTGTATATGCCTTAGGGGCCATTATTGAATCATACTAGTTTGTATATTACTTAATGGAAGCTTGGGATATTCACATGTATATAACAGTCTTGCTAAATATGGTAGTATGCTACTTGGTTTTTCTATCTTAATATGTGAGTATACGTATTGATAGAGCTCTTAGGATCTTACTTGACTACCAGCGTTGTGATGGCAGTCACACTAGTGGGGGCTGGGTAGTCTACAAGCACATCCTTATTCATGTCCCTAGTCGTAGGATTATCGAGACAGGGCATCGATACTCCGGAGTAGACTAGTGTGTACGCTTCTCATCCCAATTGGGGAGATGGTCTGTCCCACAGCCGTCAGTACGTCGTACTGGAGATAGTATACAGGTGCTCGTTGGGTTACGGGTACACCGGACAGGACTCGCAGGGAACTGTTGGTTGGGTTTTATACCAGTCGTCAGTTAACAGTTCCCAGGTGACATGAGTACAGCATAGTCCGCTGACTTGACACTGCTACTTCGCCTCGAGTGTGTCCCACTGTTCTTAGATTGCTACCCTACCACGGCTCAAAGGAGTCGTGCAAACAGGTAGCAGTTGGGTGTAGTCCCGAGCACTTGGAGGCAGTGGCGGTTAGACAGGATTCGTCTCTCCCGGTATTGGGAGTTGATATCGCGCTGTGTCAGAGGGCCATTACGCAAAGTCCCTGGCCAGGGCAAGCGAGATTTGCTGGTAGGTTCCAGTAGTTTCTCAGGGTGTAATGGGCTTCGCTCCGACACGACTTATACCGCTATTAGGGGACTGACGCTTGCCGCCCTCCTAGGCCCGATATGCGATAGTCTTAGACGAACAGACCGGACTGTATGGAGATTGTCACATCAGGCTCAGTAGGAGTTCGGATGGGTTTCCTCATCGGCCTTCTTATCGACATCTACCTGGGGACCGTTACATACAGCTAGTGCCGCTTGCGGTCTGTGGTTAAACCCACTGCCAGCGTTGTAGTCGAGTCATTAAAGTCCCACACAGAGAGTTTCCCTATTCCAGGCGAAACGATATAGAGGTCGTATGGTTTTACGATAAGGGTTCGGACGCATACGTGTGTTTACACACGTACGACATCCGGACAGTTCTTACTAGCCGGCTTTGGTTTAAGCCAGTTTCTAGTATCCGGTTATTGGATTTATACAGTCTAAAGTTTTTCCGTGTTTTCACGGATAGGAGGGGCGTTCTCGTAATTACGCGAGAAGCTTCTAGAAGATGATGACTTGGGGGTTAAGGTGGCATATGCATTAAATGGAATTAGTGAGTCATATGAGTGATTCATTCATGTCATTAATGCATCATAAATGCTTAATGACTCATGGAGATGAATCACCCTTAGATATTTATCAAGCATGGTTGTAAATCCTTTATTTTCTTTTATTGGATAAATGATAATGCTTGATATATATTATGATACATCATTATCTCATCTCATTCTCTTGCTCACTTTCTCTCTCCTCAAGCTCTCTCTCTTCAAACCCTAATCCTCCCCTCTCATGTGTTGAGTACAAGGATTAGATTAGACTACTTAATCCTTAACCATTCTCTATATCACCTAGGTTGCTTAGATTAGCGATTTAAGAAACCTAGTTACCTCAAGTTAGAGGTGAAGCTTGTAGTAAAGCTCTTGGGTGGATCTTCTACTACATAGAGAAGGCCGGAGAGGACGTGGAGTACGACAAGACGAAGGACTCGGATCTTTAGGTATAATCACTTATCATAGTAGTTAACTCTTCTATGGTTTCTTGTTAGTTATAGTTTAGCTTTGATTCTTGCGGTTAATCGATGTTTAAGCAAAGAACAAGATCGTTTTTCATATTTCCGCCTCCCCGCAAGTCGTGGGGTGTTGTACATCGACTTACAGATGTCATAGCCAGCACAGGGTGGTTTGGAATTCTAGTGGTTGACGGCTCGAGCTGTCCCGAGGGATCCAGTTCAACATTTCTACAGAAAAGGCGGTTCGTGGACGCTCCATCGGCAAAAATTGGTAGGTAGGCTCTGTTGGTATCTCGCAGAGAAAGCTGCGGCGACCGCGGATGATATGCTCGTACCAGGTCCTCCATAAAAGCAAGTGGGTGCAATCAGGATCGTGAGCTCTAATCATCGCTATTACCTCTTCATCAGACGGTGACTGAGGAAAGGCGGCCTCCGAGCGGGTGAAAGGGAAGTATAGAAGAGAAGCTATTGTTCCTAAAACAGATAAAAGGAAACTGTTAATGAAGCCCACAAGTGTATATATATTTATATATATATATGTATATATATATATATATAAAGGGACAGTGGAAGAAAACGATAACAACTTATGTTATGGGACCATTGGTTACAAAACACAGGGGCTCACAAAATCAAAACGGCGGCTCACTAATGATGAGGCAGGGTAATCATTATGGGAATAAAAGGAAGATTCTCAATAAATGAACAGTGGATTTCAAACAACTCTACACATTCCCCAAAAAAGAAAACCCACCGCAGAACTCTATGCAAAATCAAGAAGGATCTATCTGAAAAAATTTTGTTTTGCAAAGAACATCTCAAGAAGTTCTCTGTGAAGAACTAAGTTCTTTAAAGGAATTAAATTCCTATAAAATTGGCAGAGCTAAGCTCTTGGAAATGGAATTAAATTCTAGAGAGAAGACAAGTATCACCATCGATCCCTGAGATTAGAGAAGCCCTAACAAAAGGAGTTTATTATCTAAAGATTGGACATTATTTTAACTTGGAAAGATGGGTTCTTGTTAAAGGGAAAAACCCTTGGTGTGGATTTAAAATCCAAATTCCTACAAGAAGTTCTTCAGCCGTTCAAAATCATTACCTGAAAAAAGGGAATCTTTGGTTAACAGAGTTAAACTCTGGAAATTTTTGAAATAGAGAACTAAGCTCTAAGAGAGAGAGAATTAAATTCTCAGAAGAGAACAAGCAACGAAGAAGATGGAAAAAGTGGATGCGCTTCTGAAGGGACCCCTGCATTTATAGAATGTGATAGGAAACGGTTCATCTACCCCCCTTCTCTAGGCAGATCCAACGGCCACACAAGATGACAGCGTTGCACTCAAGTGCAAAAACGTGAGAACAACGCTGTGGGGGCATTTGTTCCCTCATAAAATTTCGGGAAAGAAACCCCAATAGGGCATCACATGCTGACACGTGACCAAGGGTCACATGCTGACACGTGATGATTTCCTGAGGATTCTGTTATAATAAAAATTGAATTCTAATCAACAGGAGTCACGTGCCCACACGTGATGGGCCTTTTAAACTCACTGAAAGGGATTAAAAGGTATAACAAAACAGTAGGGAAAATCCTAATGGGGAATCATGTGACCACAAGTCACGTGCAGACACGTGATGGGTTCCCAAGTTCTCTGGTTAATAAGAATTAAATTCCAACAATGGGGTCACGTGCCAACACGTGATGTGCCCTTTAAACCCACTGAAAGGGATTAAAAGATATAATAAAACAGCAAGGAAAAACCCCAATTGGGCATCACGTTCTCACACGTGACCAAGGGGTCACGTGCCGACACGTGATGATTCCTTAGTTCTTTAAAAACAGCAGAATTAAATTCTGGCTAAAATGTTAATCAAGGGGGGTCACGTGTCAACATGTGATGGGTTCTTAAGCTCTTTAATTAATAGAATTAAATTCTATTTAAATGATCAAACAGTGGGATCACGTGCCAACACGTGATAGGCCTTTAAGCCTTCTGAACTGATAGAATTAAATTCTAATTAAGAAGGAATCGAGAACCCTAACGGGAAAATATCTCTCTAAATCTTTCCAAACAAAAAAAAGATTGTGCTCTGTAAAGTGGAGCACCGTTGGATTAAAAATCCAATGGTGATTAAAAATCACCAATTTATAAAAAAATTCTATACAAGGAAAGATTTTCCTGAAATTCACCAAGAATAACAAATAGAATATCTTTTAGATTAAAAATCCGATGGTGAATAAAATTCACTGAGTGATCTAAATGATCATGTTGGTTACAAAATCAATTAAAATCTTTCAATGAAAGATTGACTAAACAAATTGATTTTTTTCTTTCTCCTATAAATAGGAACTAAGAAGAGAAGAGAAGGATCCTTGGAATATTTTTTAGAGATATACAACAACAGAGAGAAAAAAGAGAGTAGAATTTAATTCTCAAGGGAGAAAAGAAGATTTCTTTAGAAGAGAAAAGAAACCCTAGGTGAGAAAAGGGGAAAGATATTTAAGCTCCATAAAACAAAAGAGAATTTAATTCTAAAATTAAGAGTTTAACTCTTTTGAATAAGAATTTAGTTCTTCTTTTGGTTGAAGATATGCAGAAGTAGATCTCCCCACAAGTTGAGAATTTAATTCTCATCGGGGAGATTCTGCCATGCAGATCCAAAACTTAGAGAGAGAATTTAAATTGAAGGAATTTAATTCCCCCAAATTCATAGGAATTTAATTCCTCCTATGAAACTAGGGTTTAACCCTACATAAGAATTTAATTCTTCCAAATTCACAGGAATTTAATTCCTCCAAATGAAACTAGGGTTTAACCCTACATAAAAATTTAATTATTTCAAAACACATGGGAATTTAATTCCTCTAAAATAAAATTAGGGTTTAACCCTATAAAATAATTTAATTCTTAAACAAGGGATTTAAAAATCTCCATGCACGAAAAGAGATCGGTGCCCAACTTGGTCACACAGTAACACGTGACCCTCGTTCTCAATGAGTAAAGAAGAACGAACAAGACTAGGTCACGTGCTCCCACGTGACCCTTAAACAGACTCCTTAAAATGAGAAAGAACAAGTCTGGAGGCAATACCTCACATGCTCCCACGTGACCCTTAAAATAAAGAGAACAAAGCCAAAGGCAGTATTGATTCTGGACGCCCTCATGTGTCCTCATGTGACCCTTAATAAACACTTTAATAATTAATGCATGGGTACCCATCACGTGCCCACACGTGATAGCCGTTAAGATTAAGTGTTTAACACTTCTGTGAATATTCTGAGAACAAATAACAGAGGAAAGGCCCAATCATCAGGCGCCTCACGTGACCCCACGTGAGCGTGTCAGTCTCAGTATTTAACACTACTTTAAGTGTTTTGTCTCAAGTCTTAACACTATTTTAAACACTTCATTCTTTTAGTGCTTAACACTATTTTTTTTAAATGCATCACGTAGGAACACGTGATCGCCAAATAGGTGCTAGTGTTTAACACTATATTCAAACTGGTCTTAGCCTAAATTGGCTGAGTCTTCCAGAGGCAAGACCCCCTTCCAACTGAGCCTCAAAATTGACCAGTTCATATGATATGCAAAGTAAAGTCCAAAACCATGATGAATGGTCAGTGCCCAGTAAAAGACAAAATGTTGTCAGAGCCCTAAACCCCTGTTTAGCATTGCTAAATAATGGGGGGATGAACACAGACAAATGTTCAACAATCCAAACAAAGGTCCAACATTTCAAATCTAATTGGACTTAGCCCAAGTTGGCCATAAGTCCTCAATTCAGATTTAACTGAGCCCATGTACTCATAATCTAATTAATTGATCTTAGTTCCAAATTGGACTACAGATTTCCCAATCAACTTTGGTTCAAGGGTACATCTCTTCACTCCTTTGATATTTATCGTTGTAATCCTTCAATATTTTCAGAGAGGTGACGGGTCCCGATAACCAATCATTCCATGGACTGTGGGGTCTTTGAACTCATGGACTATGATCTCCTTAACCTCAGACTGTGGGGTCCTTTTAAACCCACGGACTATGATGTCCTTAACCTCGGACTGTGGGGTCCCTTTAAACCCATGGACCGAGATGTCCTTAAAATAATAATGGACCACCATGTCCTTAAACCGGTAATTGACCGCAATGTCCCTAAACTAAACAATAGAGCCCAAATGCTCTTTTGTTGGATCTAAACGATTCCGTTAAGTTGATCTTAGTCTAAAATTAGACTAACGTATCCTTAACAAACGTTTAAGTTGATCTTAGTCTCAAATGAGACTAACGTATCCTTAAACCCAACCCCAAACCCAAATCTAAGAAAATACGGATTTGGACTAATCCACGTCCTACGGGCGACAACATAAATTAGTCTCTGTATACAATCTACGGGCAACCAAAAACAAAACAAACACCCACGACACGAAGTGACCATATGGAGAAGGAGAAAGTGGTTACCGCGATGCGGTAGAGTAATTAACTGCAGGGGCTTACGCCTGCAGGGAAGAGCGTCCCCACAATCAAAAACCCCTCAACGAGGGGGAATCTGACGAAGTCTGCTATATCGGCCGCATCCGTTTAAACTTTCGATATATGGTGTCATAAATCAACTTGGCATTTTCAGGGAGGTGAACGGATATCACCAATTAGCATCTGCCCCGAATTCAGGCAAGACGGACCTACGCGGTCGCGTCTCCGTGTTTCGGAGGAGAACAGAGTCCATATTTCTGAAAGATAATCAAGAAAGAAAGAAGATTCAATCAAGGATTTCACGATGATTCAACGAGAATTAGGAAGTAAAAAGAAATGTAATAAATCACACATCAAGGGTAAACCTCAAATTAGGGATCTCTCGACGGAACTGTAATTTCATCCAAACCTGGCTCTGATACCAACAAAACCATGTCACACCTTGCTTCCTAAAATACGGAATACGAGGGATGACTAGGCCAGCCATACTCCTACGGTCATGGAATAATCCCGCCATAGTCACACTTCGGCTTTCAGCATTACATGGCAGTCAGTAAATAGTACAAGAGTAAAGAAAATCACAGTTCACAACTTTATTATATCACAATAAAAGAGTTTGAGATACATTTATTTTGCAGAATGAAAAAACTAACCAACGGAAACAATGTGCTTAAAGCAAAAAGGAATAGCGCTGATGTTGTGGTCTAGACCTTTGCGAGCTCGAATGGCAGGTCCTGCTCCTTGACTGGGTCCACTTCTTTCTCTGAGCATGCACACTTAGGTCGTCAGGAATACACATATAGCAATAAATATATATGATGGGTACAATACTATTAAATATGAAAGGTGCAACAGAATACAGAACATGAGAATAATGAATATCATTTGAATATGAACAGTGTGATATAAGTATCATGTCAGTAAACCAGGCAATGTATATGTCACAACTTACGGTTACTAAGTCAATGAAATCAATTAGTGGAAAGGATGCTCGTGTTTAACAAGGGTCTCATGTATGCCCGAGACTGCGGTCCACTGTTGCCCGGGACATAACCCTGCAGCCGTGCCGCTAGGCCCACGACCTAATGTATGTATGCATATATATATATATATATATATATATATATATATATATCACTAATATCGAATAATCATCCTCTAAATCACTGTACCTCGCTAAATACGAGTTCAATTCCACCTTGATATCCCCCATTTCCCAGGTTATAATATTATTTAAGTATTAGATAGATTGTGAACAAATACGTATCGTTTTTACTTTCAATCACATTTCCACTTATCAAAATCACTTTCGTATTTGCCTTAACCCAATCACTAACACTTATATATCGACAATGCACAACAATCGCTAGGTCTCAATGTAAAAAATCACTATACAGAAGGTATAAAGTAAGCTAAAAAATAGGCAAAAATGTACTGAATAGATATTCACTAAATTATGGCACCCAACGCCATATGACTTGCAAAATTTACCATAAATCACATGTGTAGAATAGATTAAAACAATATAGAAGGAGTACAGATTATACTTGATTATCTACGCTGTAAAATTTGTTTCATGTTAAACGGAGATCGGGTTAGGGACTTATCTTCATTTTAAATCAGCAATCAGTTGCTGGAATTCCAGTTTCAGAATTGAAAGTCCAACTTTGCGTGCAGTTTACTCGGGATTATGTTCAGATTCAGGTATTTCCCCAGTTGAATAAAATCTAGTTCTGTCTGTTAGGTTTCCAACGCATCAAACGGATTAATAATAGTTTTTCAGCACTAGGAGTTATGTCCTGTTTAATTTGAAGGTGTAAGAAATGTCACTACAGAAACTGCAGAACATGTTGATACTCTAAAATATAAACTAAATATCAAACCACTGTGAAAAGGAACGGTACTAGATTCATGTGTTACCTAACTAAATTATCTACACGACTATATGGGTCTCTGCGCATTTTCAGTTTTATGTGGGATGTGCAGGTACTTAAATTCAGGTACCCTCGAGGAATGCTGCTCCAGACTGTAGTCCAGCGCCTCGTTCCCAGTCATTCTCGTTGCAGTGGCCTATCGGTATTGAAGGGTAAACTATAGAAGGTTCTATATTATCGAGTCGGATTCGATAAGAACCCTAGAACATCAAGTTTTGATTTGTATTTGATTTACAATGATTTTAATAAAACAGCATGCGCGGTAAAATTTCAGATTTGACGTAACTAGGCGGATGTATCATTCATAGTGATGAAGTCAATATTTTTCCCTTAATTTCTTACAAGTTATCTATTATCATTAAAGGGATTCATGGGACATAAATTCCACCATTTTTATATTAGGTTTTCATCTAGGGTTTCGTGTCAAATACACAGGTTATGTATAGGCATCAAATGAAACATCTTTTCTCATTAATCGATCCAACTAAGGTTATTCAGTTGAATGCTATAAAGATATTAACATGGGATGGTAATCTATCAAAGTGGTTTGCTATGAAACTAACTGATTATTAATTATCGATATCGCTATAACCATAGACACGTATGCACCATATTATGTAACAGTATTATTTCGATTAACTAATATGATTATTATCATGAGTAAGCAAGAAAAGAGGGTTCCACTTGCCTAGCGAGAGCTCGATAGTTGGAATGGTGTAAGTCCATATCACGCACCCCACGAGCTTGCGGGGAGGCGGAATATATGAAAAACAATTATCAAAGCTTTGTAACACGGACTTGAGCACACGGATTGTGTCTAAACCATTACTAGCAAACTACGAAAGGTTTTACTACTCGGATTCGAAATTATACCTCACGTTACTTGTCCTTCAGGTCTTCAACGCTGTCCTCCATATCTCGTAGGCTCTATGGAACGTCGGCGCCTCAACGGCCTCTTCGTGTCAAAGACGATCCACCCGAGAGCTACTACTCCAAGCTTGACCTCTAACTTGAGGTAACTAGGTTTCTCAAAGTGCTAATCTAAGCAACTTAGGGGATATAGAGTAGGATTATGGATTAATAAGTCTTGCTAACCCTTGATCTCAACACATGAGAGGTTAGGGTAAGGGTTTGAAGAGAGAGAGAGCTTGAGAAGAGAAAAGGTGAGAATGAGCATTCTTTTTGGAATAATGATATCATTTGAATATATGAAGCATATGATTTTATTAAAATGAATAATAAATAAATATGTGTCATCATGCTTCATTAATTCATAGAGTGATTCATCTCATGAGTTATTTAAAATATTAATGCAACATTAACTCCATGGATGATTCACTCTCATGACTCATTAATCCAATAAATGCAAATGCCACCTTAGCCTCCAAGTCATCATCCTTCTAGAAGCTTCTCGACAATTTACGAGAACGCCCCTCTTATCTGTGAAAATACGGAAAAACTTTAGACTGTATAAATCCAATAATCCGATACTAGAATCTGGCTTAAACCAAAGCCGGCTAGTAAAAACTGTCCGAATATCGTACGTGCGTTAAAAATACGTATGCATCCGAACCCTGTCGTAAAACCATACGAGCTCTATATCGTTTCGCCCGAAACAGGGAAACTCTCCGTGTGGGACTCTAAAGACTCGACACTATGCTGGCAGTGGGTTTAACCACAGACCGCAAGCGGCACTAGCCGTACGTAACGGTCCCCAGGTAGATGTCGAAAAGAAGGACGATGAGGAACCCATCCGAACTCCTACAGAGCCTGATGTGACAATCTCCGTACAGTCCGGTCTGTTCGTCAAGGACTATCGCATATCGGGCCTAGGGGGAGGTAAACGTCAGACCCCTAATAGCGGTATAAGTCGTGTCGGAGTGAAGCCCATTACACCTTAAGAAACTAGTGGAAGCCACCAGTAAATCTCGCTTACCCTGGCCAGGGACTTTGCGTAATGACTCTCTATACACAGCGCGATATCAACCCCCAATACCGGGAGAGACGAATCCTGTCTAACCGCCACTGCCTCCTGTTTCCCCCAATCAAAGCAAAGCTCTGTTTGAATTTCAAAAATTCAAAAATTGAAGCAACGCTTCAGATTCCTTGCGCTGCGCGCAGCGCGCCACGTGTCAAAAGCAGACACGCAAGCGCAAGGAGCGCTGCGCTCAAGGCAGCTCACCCCAATCAGAGCAATACTCTGTTTTAAAATTTAAATTTAAAAAAATAATAATAAAGGAAGCAACGCTTCAGATAACTTGCGCTCTGCGCTGCGCGACACGTGCCAGCGCAGTTGCGCTGCGCTCTGCGCTGCGCGACACGTGTCAAGCGCAGTTGCGCCAGCGCAGTTGCGCAGGTGCGCTTGTGCCAACTGTGCCAGCACTAAAACTTAAATAATGAATTATTTAATTAATCAGAATTAAAATTTTGGAAAGATCTTTCCAATCTTGTTAAAAATAAGAAGATTGCCTTCTGTAAAACAGAAACCTTAGGATCAAAGATCCAACGGTGGGGAAATATCCCCAGATCAATCAGAGAAAGATCTCTGTAACTAATGTAACAAACCAATTGGCCCTATATAAAGGCCCCCAGACTCCAAGTCTCAGAGATAGAGAACTCCTCTAAAAACTTTGAGAAGAACTCGAAGAGAACAAGGTAAACCTTTGGAAAAAAAAGAAGAATTTTCTTCTAAAAAGATCAATGATCTAAGAACAAGATCAGGATCTTCCATAAAAAAGAAAGAGATCAAAAAAGATCCAATCATAAAAAAAGAAGTAATTTACTTCATCCCTAGATCTTTTGATCATTATAAAGGCACTGCCTTTTGATGAACCATCGGTTCTTAAAACTTGAGGTAGAACCTCTTTAGAACTAAAAAGGTTCTTTTCTTTGATCTAAATTTGATCAAGATGCGCTCTGCGCTACTGTACAGTGCCTTGCACTCTTGATTTGCGCTGTTGCGCTCCTTGGATTGGCGCAAATCACCAGAGAGCGCCAAGTGTCAATCTGTGCCTTGCGCTCCTAAAAACAGAGCGCTGCGCTCTTGGATTGGCGCACTGCACCAGAGCGCGCCACATGTCACCATCGTACTAGCGCAGCGCACTGGCGCAGCGCACTGCGCTAACAGACTTGCGCTCATCAGAGTGCGACACGTGTCACCTCCACATGCGCTAGCGCCTTGCGCTCTTTAACTGACGCAGAGCGCCTGGCAGGCCAAGTGGCGCGCTGTCAGACCATTAAATGCTCTGCATTATTAAAAAGGGGCAGAGCCCAATTAAAAGGTCTAACAGACCAAAACAAATACTATGCATTATTAAAAAGGAGCAGAGCCCAATTAAAAGGCCTAACGGACCTAATCTAAATGCTGTGCATTTAATTAAAAAGTCTAATGCTGTGCATTATTTTAAGAAAAAGGGCAGAGCCCAAGCAAAGGCCTAAACATGCCAATCATGAACAAAATGTTAGACATTTTCTAACTGGACTTAACCCAATTCTGGCCATAAGTTCTCAAATTAAATTGAACTGAGCACAACTGCTCTCTCTCGAGTCAATTTACACCCGGTTCAAGGGTACATCTCTGAACTGCTCTGATATTTGTCGTTGTAATCCCTCAACGTTGTCAGAGAGGTGACGGGTCCCGACAACCATATATTGCTACGGTCTGTGGGGTCCTTAAACTCATAGACTATGATGTCCTTAAACCAATATTCGTCCCCAAAATGGGAATGTTGGACCACCATATCCCTAAACTGGCAATGGACCACCATGTCCCTAAACTGGCAATGGACCACTATGTCCTTAAACTAGAACAATAGAGCCCAAATGCTCTTTTGTCGGATCTAAACTATCCTGTTAAGCTGATCTTAGTCTCAAATTAGACTAACGTATCCTTAACAAACGTTTAAGTTGATCTTAGCCTCAAATATGGCTAATGTATCCTTAAACCAAAACCCCAAACCCAAATCTAAGAAAATACGGATTTGGACTAATGCACGTCCTACGGGCGACAACATAAATTAGTCTCTGTATACAATCCACGGGAAACCAAAAACAAAACGAACACCCACGACACGAAGTGACCATCTGGAGAAGGAGAAAGTTGTTACCGCGATGCGGTAGCGTAATTAACTGCAGGGGCTTGCGCCTGCAGGGAAGAGCGTCCCCACAATCAAAAACCCCTCGATCGAGGGGGAATCTGACGAAGCCTGCTATATCGACCGCATCCGTTTAAACCTTCGATACACGGTGCCATAAATCTACTTGGCATCTTCGGAGAGGTGGATGGATAAAACCAAATAGTATCTGCCCCGAATCTCAGGCAAGACGTCCCTATCACGCCGTCATTCGGAGGGGAACATATTCTGGCACGCCCGGTGGGACCTCTTTCTCTTTCCACTCCACACTTCGTGTGTCGTGTTCGCGAACGAATCGCGGTTTGCTGTGGTTGCCTGTGGATTCGAGATACTAAGATTTGGTGTCTTGCTCCGTGCAGAAAACAGAAGATCAATGGCTTCAAACTGCACTACCTGCAACTGCAACTCTCGCTCCGTCCCCGCTGGAGGAGTGACTTACGGGCCCCAAGCGGCCTCTCTTTTCAAGATGCCAGTGGAGCAGGTAACTCAAGCCACCACTGGACTATTTTTCGGGACCATGCTCCCACCGATGAGCTTCAATACCCCAATGACGTCGCAAGAAGATCCAAAGAAATCCGTCTTTGATCGGCTTACAACTAGCGCGGCCCCTCTCAACGGGTCGCCCAAGCCCAATGCCTCAGTTTTTAACAGACTAGGCCAGAACTCCAACGGGCCCATGAAGAAGCCTGCAATACCAGAAGGCGTTATCCCGAAGCGGATAGCCATCCCTGCTCCCGTTCCAGGCGAAATCATCAAGGTTGCTTCCTCTACTCGGAAGTCTGCTTTTGATAGGTTGGCCGTCCCCATTCAACGGACGTCGGTCTTTAAAAGGCTGATACCAGCAAATTCTGACAAACATAGGGGGCATGAGAAGGTCACCCCTACGGTTAAACCAACTCTAATCGTGCGACATACTCGCCATAGTCACTAGCGCCGGGTTAGGAAGCTGGGGGCAACTCCCCCTCTGAGATAACTCCACCAGCTCCAACGGTAGGGATCGATGCTGTTGTTCCAACCGAGAACAGCTTTGAACTGCTCAACAAGGTGCGCAGAAACTCTCCTACTGCAGTGCTGAAGAGAACTCCTTTACCTATGGAGAATGCTCCAGAGAAGAAGCTGGAGCAGCTCCCTCAACGGCTGTCCTCTAAAATTTACAAGGTCAGGCGTCAAGTCCAAGACTCCGTAATGGATCAAGACTATCTCCGCCGACAGAAAAAGATGAAGGTTCGGCAGGAGAAGGACTACTCTGTCAAGCCAGAAAAAGCGACAGCTATATGGGTGCCTACTGCAACGGCTCCCTCAACGTCAATCACTCAAAAGAAAAGGAGGCCGCAAAAAGCCCCTGTGAACATGGCGAACCGTAAAAGCGCTGAGCACAAGCGCCTCAAGTCTGGGGGCATAGTGGTGCATACTATTTATATGACATCCGGGAAAGAGGATAGCCGCGCTTCGATGGGTCACCGACCGCTCACCCGATCCGTGACAAAAGCCCAGGAGCAACAGCAGAAGCTTCAAGAGATGATGACTGCGATGGCCGCACTCACCGGGCCAAAAGAAAGCCCGGAGGCATCATCAGAGCAGCGTCACGAACAAGAAACCGATGCTGACTTCTTACGCAGAGTCCTCGAAAAGAAGGAAAAAGAATCCGCAGAGCAAGCGGCTAACATAAAACAAATGGCGCTTCTCTTCCAAGACATGGTAAGAATGATGTTACAACCGGACCCTCCAGCTGAAGACCCTCCGATCATTATTGAAGACGATAAAGAGAAGACATCTAATCCTCCTCCGGCCCTTTCAGCAGCCAAGGAGGAAACCATTTCCAAAGCTGCACTGGACGACTATATAGCTCAGCAGATACGAGTTCATCAGGTGAATGAAGCGGCTGGGCAAATTGTTAGAACCGGACGACCCTACCCGGGCTGGTATGACCAAATCATTTACCCGCCGGGATATACGATCCCTAAGTTCCATGTGTACAAGGGGACAGGGAATCCACATCAGCATGTCGCTCAATTTAGGGCCTTATGCGGCAACACTAGAGGCGACGACAAACTGTTGCTTCGCCAATTCGTCGGCAGTTTAGCAGAAACAGCCTTTGAATGGTATTCGGAGCTACCTAACGACTCTGTCAAAACATTTGCGGAGATGGAGCTATTGTTTACACAAAGATTCGAGAGTGCTAGTGAACGCACCCCGATAACAACACTGATTAATGCCAGGGTGAAGCCAGGCGAGACGTGGGTCCAATACGCAATACGGTGGCGAAACTTATGGTCGAAGTGCGAACAACGCATCGAAGAAGCACCTGCGGTAGGCATGTTCGTGGGCACTCTTGATCCGCAACCGACCATCTCACAGTTCATGATGTTCTTTAAACCGACCACGTTCCAGGCTTTAATTGATAAGCTAGCCTAGATGGATCAAATGGATCACAGACTGTCTCTTCCGAAGCCGGAACCCCGAAACGACAAGGGTAAAGGGAAGGCGAACTTCGTTGCGAACACCGAACAGCAGCCCAGTGCCCCAAAGTTAGCGGATCAACTGGAAGAGAGATGGCGGTATTATAATGAGAAAATGAAGCACCCTTACTCATTCCCGCGGGATAAAACGAAAAGGCTGTTCGAGCTGGCGATGCGCAATAGGCTTATCAATCTCCCGAATCCAAGGAGACCACCGCAACCCAGCGAGGTGAATAATACCAATTATTGCCCTTACCACCAAATGGTAAGTCACCTGATCGAGGATTGCTTCGTCTTTAAGGGATGAATCGAGGATCACTACCTACAAGGCAAGTTTGCGCTGTCTGAAAACTGGAAGGTGAACCCGCTACAACCTCATGCTCCTAAAAAGGTGGACACGTCGGGGGCAATCTGCTCTTTCGTTGAAGAAGCCCCATGGGAGGTGGCCCTTTCGGCCAAAACCAAAAAGATGCTGAATGATCTCCAGACATGTCCGGCGATCAGGTGGAAGAATTCGCTAGAACCTCAGATCATCTAAGGGATGCTGAAGCCGCGCCCAACTCCAAAGATTGGTGATAGCCAAAATGCTCACACTCAGCCATCAAAATCTTCGAAAAAGAAGAAGAAGTCCAAAAAGACCGTGAAGCCTGGTGACAAGCGCACGAGCCTGCAAAAACAGATCGACGCACTGGAGGAATATAATCAGAAGACGCGGACTCCCATCACGCTCCAAGAGTTCTTCAGCCACGTCTTTCAGGAGGAAGATGATGAAGAAAGCTCGTCGGATGAATCTGAGGGTTACATAGCAAGTTGCCATGTGATCTCTCACTCGTCGATAGACAGTGAAGAAACTCCTGACGCAGGGAAACCGGGGGCAAATCCTGAGCCTGAACTTTTAGAACCATCAGATGAAGTGATTGATGCATTCCTAAACGAAGCCCGTCAGGAAAGCAAAGCCAATCGAGAGCGTGAACTTGCTATATTTGAAAAGGCTAAACGCCAATGACTGGAGGAAAAGGTCGAGACGCCCCGAATGGAGCAAAGCGTCCCTATCGCCAGCAAAAGCAAGCTTAAAGTAAGGAATCAATTCGCTAGGGCCCTGGTAATAGGAATGAAGTTGCCCTCCCTCAAAGGAAATTCCCCTGGCAATATATGTCTTGATGAAGCAGACATACATCCTAACTTCTGCCTATACCATCAGAGGATTGCACACCCCACCGAGGAGTGCATAGCCTTTAAAAACTGGTGGCAGGGATATGTTGTCCATCGACGACATGTTCAACGAGTGAAGCGCAAGGCTCGTCGGGAATGGAAAAGCACGACAGATGAGCGTGAAAGAGCTGTTGGCAATTGTCACATAGCCGACACCAAGGGATCGCAAGTTATCACGTTTGGAGGCGACGCTGACGAAGAAGTCGCCCTCAGCCCTCCCTTCAAGGAATCTACCTCCGGCACAAAACATGCGAAGATTTGCGACAAAATCTAGCTGCGTAATCGTGCGTTGGCTTATGACCGAAACGTCATTAAACTACTACAAACCCATGGCGTCCCCAGGCCGACGTGGTAAAAAAAAGGGGTACGTCCATAAGCAAAATGGGCATGGATGAAAACCCGAAAGGGCTCCGTGAGTAAAAACAGCAGGGCTACCGGCGAGTGTTTGTGAAAACCCGAAAGGTCGCGACCTCGTTAGAAAAAAAAAGAATAAAAAGAAGAATAAAAAAAAAGAGACGGTATGTCCATAAGCAAAATAGGCACGGATGAAAACCCGAAAGGGCTCCGTGAGTAAAAACAGCAGAGCTACCGGCGAGTGTTTGTGAAAACCCGAAAGGGCGCAACCTCGTTAAAAGACACTTACAGGGTCCTCTCGACCTTGTAAGGAGAAACCACCCGCGTGAGATCCTTACGACTCACAAGGGAGCAACACACTTAGGGATCCTCACGATTCCTAAGGAGAAATTACACTTGCGGGATCCTCACGACTCGTAAGGAGAACTCTCTTATAGGACCCTCACGGCTCATAAGATTTGAAAGTCTTAAGTTACAAAGACCTAAATCTGTTCTTAAGCAACCCCCACAACCTTCAATACTGCCCTACAAGTGGCTCAATACTGACCCTTGTATACAATCCACGGGCGCGAATAAACATTTCCCCAGCAAAGTCTCACCTGTGACTAGGGATATGTCCATATGGTGAACAACCCTTGTAAGTCCTATCGACTTATAAGGAGAAAGCACTCTTGTAGGATCCTTACGACTTATAAGAGAACATACACTTAGGAATCCCCATGATTCCTAAGGAGAAAACAGACCCACGAGATCCTCACGACCCGCAGGGAGAAATACCTTTGTGAGACCCTTACGGCTCATGAAGTCAAAAGCCTTAGTCGACAGGATCCTAACCCTGTTTTCCAAGCCACCTTTGTTCAATATCGACAGAGGCAAATGATGATTCGCTCTTGGCAATATCCCAGTTGTAGCGATGTTGATGCCTAAATCGGTATCAAATTCTAAGTCCTTTCATGGCAAATGATGATTCGCTCCTAGCAATATTCCAGCTGTAGCGATGATGATGCTGAGATTGGCACCAGATTCCAAGTTCCACACTCGCGATAAAAAATCAGCGAGCTAAAAATGCATATGAAATAGCCGAAATGATGGGGCAACTTGCAACAAAATCAGCAAGTAAAAATGTATGCATGCAAAATAGCCGAAATGATTAGGCAACTCGCAATAAAAAGCAGCGAGTAAAAATAAAATAAATAGCCGAAATGATTGGGCACCGAGAAAAATAGCCGAAATGATTGGGCAACTCGCAATAAAAAGCAGCGAGTAAAAAGAAAAATAGCTGAAACGATTGGGCACCGCGAAAAATAGCCGAAATGATTGGGCAATCGCGATTTTCGCGATATAAAAAGCTGAATGATAGAGCATCGCGGAAAGAAATAAAATAAAAAATATATATATAATGAAATTTATGCCCTACAGACGATATCATAGCAATCCCTGTATACGATCCAGGGGCACAAACAAAGAAGGAAACACACCTTCCCTCCCCATGCTCCATCAGAAAACGGAGCCAAGTCTTGACGGCAAGTTATATAAAGCCTGAAAGGCAATCGGAGATCATCTCGCACCAGTGTGGAGTGGTCACCACCTCGACGTTCATCTCGATACAGCAGACGCAACATCACCAAAAGGAGCCACGGCAAAATCCCTAGTTCCAAACCTTGACGGTTCACCAGCAACCTAGAGACAACCGCGACATTCGTCTCGATACAGCAGACGTAATGCCAGCAAACGAAGAGAAGGCCAAATTCCTAGCTTCAGGGTCTTAACGGCAAGTCATATAAAGCCTGAAAGACAATCGGAGATCATCTCGCACCAGTGCAGAGTGGTCACCACCTCGATGTTCGTCTCGACACAGCAGACGCAACATCACCAAAAGGAGCCACGGCAAAATCCCTAGTTCCAAACCTTGACGGTTCACCAGCAACCTAGAGACAACCGCGACATTCGTCTCGATACAACAGACGCAATGCCAGCAAACGAAGCAAAAGCCAAATTCCTAGCTTCAGGGTCTTAACGGCAAGTCATATAAAGCCTGAAAGACTATCGGAGATCATCCCACACCAGCGCGGAGTGGTTATGACTCATCAGGGCTCTCTAAAATGAGCCTAACCTCAAGTAAAAAGCGGCATGGCAAAATTCCTAATGCTTGCTCTTCCGACGGTCAAACTTCCTAGGAGGATTGCTTGAAGACGTCTTGTCCAGCCCCCGAAAGGATCAGAGACACGATAATCGTAAGGCTACTCGAACTGCAAGATTGCCTATCGAGGAATACATCAGCCAACGCGACGGTACGACGGACAAAACCCTAAGTACCACAGACCCTAACGGACCTTTGTCGTAAAGAGCAAAGGTTAACTGTGACGTTAGGATATTCTTCCGAGAACTGCTCGATTTGTCTCGACTCGTGAGGAAATTAGTGTCTTTGCGAGAACTTCTCGATTCGTCTCGACTTGTGAGATAAAGTCTTAGGCAGCGGGGATTAAAAAACCTGTTTCCTGAGCACTGGGACCCTGCAAGTCGGTCCAAAATGGACTCTTGCATACTATTCACGGGTCACACTCTCCAAAGTCGAATCTCGATAAGGAGGGAAACAACCGCTTACGGATCCTCTCGACTCGTAAGAGGGAAAATTCTTTTATAAGATCCTTACGACTTATAAGAGAAAACACACTTAGGAATCCTCACGATTCCTAAGGAGAAAATACACCTACGAGATTCTCTCGATCCGTAGGGAGAAAAGTCTTTGTGAGACCCTCACGGCTCATAAAGTTGAAAAGTCTTAGGCAGCAGATCTGAACCTGCGGCCTAAGCCATCACTACCTCTTGAAGAAGCCAATACAGGATGCTCGCTCTATCATCTGTCAACCATGTTTACTAAGGTAACATGCTGATAATAAAAGAAGGGGGAAAGCGCAGAGATGACACAAGACATTGCAAAAAAAAAAGTGTGTATTTTTATTCATGAATTCAATTAAGTACAAGGCGAATCGTATAAAAGATTAAAGAATGGATACATATTATTCAAAGATTACAAGTGTATAATTGATACAAAGGCAGCTACTGAAAAGGAAGTGTCTTAAGTAGGCCCATCAGCTGTTCTCGCACTCTTTCAACGCCTCTTCTTGATCGGCTGCCACCGCCAATTCTGCTTCCACCTAGGCTCGCTACTGCAAGTAGGATGAAAGCTGTTCTTCAACGGCTCGCTGAGCTGCTTCGCGACCTTGGGCATCACGCTCAACGGCATCGAGCTTCTGCTTCAGTGTTAGCCCATCAGAAATACTTTACAGAAGGCCCTCAAAGATAGCCTTCACCCGGGCAGCGTTCGCGTCGACCTCGGCACGCAGTCGAGCAGACTCGCTTGAGGTCTCTTGGCATTCCCTCCGCCTTAAAGTCGCTTTTTGTTCCAGATGGCGGAAGTAGGAAGCGCTTTGCTCGATCCATGCTGCCCGTTGAGTACTCGCGGCCAAAATCTCGGGGGCAGGACGCATAAGCTCCAGCTGATGCAGGCGGGCCTCGATCTCCCTGCAGTGATTAACCCAAGACTCGATGACGCCTTCATTATGAAAATTTACAAGCGTCGCCAGTATCGGATTAACCTCCGCAGTGAAATCTGCAGCGGATGTAGGAGCTTCTGCGTCAAGCTCCTCGACGCATCCGCTCAGCATGCTCAAACTCATCGCAGCACCCTTTGAGGATGGACACCTGGAGAATGGGCCTGCCGGCATCATGATGCGAGACTCGAAGGGGGCCGGAATCGGAACGACAGCTGAAAAACAAAACACAATCAGATGATAGTTCAAGAAATATAAGAAAGTCATCAATTAAGGAGTTTACTATACCAGCTGGAGCGGGCGGCAAAGCCGGGAGGACCGGTGGCGCGACTGATCTTACATCTCCTCCTTCGACCTGTAACACTGCAATCAGGGTAAGAAAGAATCAGAAGTAATTCCATTATTGAAAAAGGAAAGGGTATTAATTGAAAGCTATACTCACCAGCGCCATTGAAGGAAGCAAGCTCTGACGGGAAGGAGAAGTACGGGTGCAGCACCTGCTACAGGTGATCAAAAAGCACTCCTACAAAGACGCAATAGTACAACATCGATACATAGATTATGCAGTAAAGATAAGACTGATGGGTCACGAATCCATACCTTCCAGCATTTGTGATGGTGCGAGAGAAGGTAGAGAGGTGGCTACCGTCAAGACAGTAGCTGACGGCGCTCCCTCGAGCAATAGGGCATCAACACTAGCCGCACCTGCGTTAGAAACAAGATATGCATTGTTAGAAAAGTTACAGAATAAAGAAAAGGACGGTAACCCAAAATTTACCTGATGAGTCACCAGCCGAAACGGCGGCGTCTCCCTCCTCCATTGACATGGGTCCACCTCCCGTTGCCTCATCACTAGACTCTACAGGAGCCGTCGTTGTGCTCGTAAGGCCAGGAGACGGCGAAGGACCGAAGGCTGGGAGAGCAATGATCGGAGCGGTGCTCGACTTTTGAGAAAGAGCGGTCGGCTCATCCTCAGCAATCATGCCTGTCTCGCCCGCTACCCCCTCAGGCTCGGCGGTCGCAGCCGTCTCGTCCACCGCTGCCATGGGTTCATCAGTCGCAGCCGCTCCATCCGCTGCCGCCCCAAACTCGGCTGTAGAAGCCGTCTCATCTGCCGCTACCTCGAGCTCGGCATCGACAACCTTCTCGGGCATAGTAGGCATGACCGTCTCGTCAGCCACTAGCTCAGGCCCGGCGACTACGGCCGCACCGCCTACCATCGCCTCGGTTTCGGCTGCTGCCTTCTCCACCGTCCCCTCAGGCTCGACGGTTTCCGTCGCTCCTTCAATTGGACTTGGCCCTGCAGGACAAGATGTATAAGAACCGATAGTTTTACAACTTTTGTAACAAAGTCTCGAAAAACACATTACCTGAGGTGGATTGATCGTTGGCCTCCCGAGCTGCGTGCACCGCCCGCCTATGAGCAGTGGACAAGGCGACCGGAGACTCTTCCGGAGTAGCAGCACGAGGAACGGCGCTTGGGCCCGCTCTCCAGGCCAAAGCAGCGCTACGCTCCTTCGCTGCGCGCCTCAAGCGCTTCCTCTCCTCCCGGGCCGTCACGACGGACCTTTTGGAAGCTTCCTTCAGTAAGGCGTCATCGTCCGCATTCAGAGTTGCCTCCAGAGCCTTCAAGGCATCCATCATCGGCTTTTTGAGTTGGGTCTCTCGCGGTATCCCCGAAGAGGCCGGGACTTCGGTAGCTGGCCCGGGAAGAGTCCCCGCATCGGTTTGGGCAGTAGATCCCGCGGCCCCTGCAAAGAGACAAAGAAAAGATTAGATTGGCCATAAAAAGGAGAATAAAAACTCAGTGAACCGAGACATACCAACACCCGATAGAGTGCGTTTCATCTCTTCCTCCTGGAAGGTTTTCAGGGAAGTAGCGATGGCTTCTTCGGTAGAAATGCCTGTTTAAAAAGGAAAAGCGTTAGTTAAAGATAATGATAAAGGTACGATGAAATGACGAACAATGCAAATAGTGATTACCTGATTGCGCGAGTTTAGCCAACCACGCTTCAAGCCTTGCCGATCGCTCAGAAGCCGCGATGGCGGCCGCCAGATCGATGTCTTCTGGCTCTACGAAGAAACCTTCGTTGCTTCCGTACTCACTTAGGCCTTCGGTAAGAGGGGTCTGAGGCTCTAAGCCAAGGACGGCATCGAGAGAAAGAACTGACTTCTTCTTCCTCTCTGAACCCGGACCCCGCTCGCACCCAAAATCAATTTGCGCTTCGTGGGCACCTTGGGATGGCGGGTCCCGATGTCCGAGCCCACGCAAGACTCAGGCGAAACTATATTCACCGTCTCCACTGGAGCACGGGGCGCTGGGGGCACGTCTGCGGTAGCACGGGGCAATCCGCGCGGGGGGCTTAGCACGCGCGGTGGCTTAGCTCCAGCATCTCTCAGCGGAGGAACGACAGGGATCCTTGGCCTCAGGGGAGCTTTGCGGTCGCTGCCGGGGGCACACCCTTGCGGTCAACTAACAACCGCTTCTCTTCCCGGATGACGGCACCCATCGCGTGCCCGTACTAAGCCACGTACACGTTGAGGGCCCATGGGACACAGCTTGGCTCGCTGATAAAGAAGTGGGAGCCAGTGTTCAGCCGCATAAAGTGGTGCAGCGCGCTCCGTATCCCCTCCCTGGTGGCCGCAGGCTCTTCCAAAAACGCCTCCAGTGGGCCCCCTGGTTATAACCTAGTTGCTGGGAAAACCGATTGGGGTTATACCTCATAAAAAGCGCCATATCATCCTGCCTGAACACTAAGAAGCCCGGCCGGATGGAGTATAAGTGAAGAATCTCCCCGGCTTTCAATACGGAGGCCCCGTCCTTGAAACTATCACGCAGCGCCAACACCGTCTTGGAGGTATCCGGGCCGATGGTCATCACCTTGTCCTGGAAAGAAATGCCCGCTCCGACCATGCGCGGACGAAGAAGCAATCCCCTAGCTTCCCGTGGAGACGGATTCACAATAGAGGCGCCAACCAGTCGCATAACTCTTGGGAGTCTGCACTTCTCGTAAAACGAGGGGCTCTTATGAATGCCAAATACCCCGAGCACATGCACTTCCATCCACGAAGTGAAGTAGTGCATCGGGAAATTGGCAGGTTGCACCCCAGGTTCATTTGCGTCCGTCGCCACGCTGAGTCCATGGTACAGGTGGGCTAATCCGGCGATTCCGATCGATAATTGTATGCCAGCCACCATCCGATGCGCTGGGTAGAAGATAGACGGCCTCATGTAACGTGGGTGCATGGGGAGCACGAACCAGCATAGCCATAACCCCAGAAACCCAAGGAAGAATGTCACGCCCCGCTTCCTAAAATACAGAATACGAGGGGTTGACAAGGCTAGCCATGCTCCTACGGTCGAGGAAATATCCTTCCGTAGTCACACTTCGGCTTCTAGCTTTACGTGGTAATCAGTAATCAATGCACAGGTAATGAGAAATGCAGTAACTAAATCAAAACAAGTACAAAGGAACTAACCAGAAGGAGATTAAGAGGGTATAGCCCTGAGTAGCTGATCGAGATGTCCGCGATATCCTCGAGGTACGTCGGGTCCTGGTCCAGGCTAGATCCACTTCTCACTCTGAGCATGCATACTCAGGTCGACAGAGTGACACGATAGCAATATATACATAGGTGCAAGTGGTAACTCGAACAGTGATAATAGATATATAACAGTAAATCAAGACAGTAAAGATGTGAACATGGAGTAACCAATGCGGTGTCTAATAGAGCAGGTGAACAGTAAAGCAGTAAAATAGTATGTCAGGTGTGTCAATACAGTAAGTAATGCATGTCCATGTCACTATCTATATCAGTCTCTAAGTCTCACTGTACAGGTCACTAAGCCTATCGTCAGTCCAAGTGTGAGAGTCAACCACTCGTGAGTGTCCTCTACCCAAGGGTAGGACCCAAGGGCAAGGGACCACGGGCCCAAAATATAACTCACGGTAATAATCATGTAATATCCTTGTAAATCTCCATATAACTCCATATATATATGCCGGCATGGGACTCCCGAGATTCTGTTGAACTCACACTTAAACTACCCCACACCCCGTGGTCTACATCAAATGCCAACCATAACCTCAAATACCAGTCGGTCCATGATAAGTCTGCGTGAGAACTGGAGACAGGATCTCCATCAACCACGTCCCGACTGATACCCAAGATAAATGGACAGTATTTGGTGCCTTACCTGTGACACCCATACAAGTGCTTCCATAAGTGTCCTATACCACTTATAGTCACACTTATATACGTCCCACAGACGTCGACAATGCAATAGAACAATAGGGTCCACTGATTGTGTACAAGTACGTGTCACTTTCACTTATCCATTCATGCACGAACACTAACGTATTTGCCATAATCACCACTAATACCTAACACTGGGTAATGCACATGATCACTAGGTTACCAATGCAAGGACATATATATATGATGATGTGATGAGAAAACAGTATGTAAGGCATGATTAAGATGTCATGTGTCGGTATCCTACCACTTACGTAATTTATCATAAATCATACATGCCAAATTTAGCGAAACAATGAATAGGGGATAAGTAGTATATTTGATTATCTATCCAGAAAATTTGTTTTCACTTTAATCGGGTTTCAGAATCACTAGATATGGCCATTTCATTTTAAGCGTTCACGGCTGGAAATCCGGTTTCAGAATCGGAAGTCCGGTTCGCGACGCATTTTTATCCCAGTTGGGATCAGAATTTAGTGACTCTACAGTTGAATGAAATTTAGGGTTTTAAATAGGGTTTTCAACTCTATAGACGGATTCTCAATCGCGTCTGTACGTCAGGAGTTATGCACTGTTCAACACTAGGGTATCAGTACTGGTTCTGTTTGGGACTGCTATACGTCCCGATCTTTTAAATTGCAGTTAAAATAGTAAACGACGATAAAATGAGGTGAAATCACTTGCGTTATTTAGATAGAAGTTTTATCCTCAATAAGGTGTAGGGTTCCGCAACATACGAGTTCAGGAAACAAGGTAGTAAACATTACGGGACAGAAAACAATAACCAGAGTTGCTCTAGACTGCAGTCCAGAGCCGCTCTCGAACCAATTCTCGTCATAATATCAGTACAGAAACAGTTAAGAACTTGCATAGGGCTACAAGTCGTAAAATAGGCTTCGATTTGAGTCCTCGAAAGCCTCATTTCAATATGTACATAATTTATGGTGATTTTAACAATTTTCAGATGCGGGAAATTCCCAGTTTTTACGGGTGTATTTGGGGGTGTTCGTTTAAGTGGTTAACAGTCATATTTTTCAGTGAAATTTCTACACTAGGTTCATTGCCAGATGGGCCACAATATGCAAACAAGTTCCATCAAAATAAGGAAAGGTTTTCATTCAGATCTTGCGTCGAACACTTATGCTATAACAGGTTTTCATGAATCGCAAACAGTGAATTAATGCGGTTTGAATTTATAACGGAAATAATATAGCATGTAGCAAGTAGGGTACTTGCCTGGAGACGCTTTGGCGATGCACGGCAATGTCACGATCACGTCACGCACGCAGCACAGGTTTAGCCTCGTCAGGTCTTTGCTTCTCGTACTTGACGGCTCGATGGGTGCGACGGGCGTTGCGACGAACGGCGTGTTGGTGATGATGATGGCTTAAGGGACCGAGACCACATATTTGATGGCAACGTCGGTGACCCGAATAGTGGCAACGGCGATCGCTGTAGATGTTCGACGAAATGCCGGGGCTCGATCGCGGCGGCTAAGGATGCAGTGAGGGGGTGCCGGGGCTGGGGGTCGCTGGTGCTGTCGAGGCCGATGGAGAGGGGTTGCAGACGGGGAGGGAGAGAGAGGAGCTGCAGAGAGAGAGAGAAAGAGAGAGAGAGGGAGGTAGTGGGGCTCGGGTTCGAAGTGAGGGTGATGGTGCTGTTGACGAGGAGGGTGCAGGGGCGTCGACGATGTGGTTCGGGTGCGGTGGAGAGCTCGCCGGCGTGAGGTGCAGGCGGCCGAGATGGGATGTCAAGTGGGTTGGGTGGCGGCTGGAGGTGCAGGGGGCTCGGTGAGGGGTGCGTTCTGGAGAGAAGAGAGCGAGCGAGGAATGATGAGGGTTGTAGTCGGCGGCGGCGGCGGCGGCGAGGCTGCAGGGACTCGAGCTCGGGTGTTTGGGTGAGCGAGAGGAGTGAGAGCAAAAGATCGAAAGTGAGGGGAGGCTCGTTAGAGGGATGAGGAGAGTGGGAAGCGCTCGCGTGGTCATGGCGATGAGCGCGGGAACGTGGGGCGGCGAGGCGACGTGGGCAAGAGGTGGAGGCGACGTGGGTTCGCTCTAAAAGAACGAGCGGGAAAACTTTGATGGGGAAGAAGGAAGAATGGGTTAAGAGAGGGCCGGGTCGGGTAGTGCGGGGAGCGGGCTTGGGTCGGCTGAAAAAGCTTGGGCCAGAGAAAATAATTAAGGATTTTACTAGTTGGGCTTGGAGGAAACTGTGGGCTGGGCTGGTCTTGGGCACGGGCTGAGGTTTTATTAAATTGATTTATGTATGGGCTGGGTTGATTTAATTTAGTTTAAATTCTTGTTTTGGGTTGGGTTGGAGAAAAGGAATTTATTGGTAAAAGGAAAGGAGTGGGCTGGGGTTTAACGGTTTTGGGTTTGGTTTAAAAAGGGGAAATTTAATTACTAGGTTTACATTTTGCTTCTGTTGGGCTGGTGAAGAAAAGGGAAAGAATTAGGGTGTTTGGGGCAAAGAATAAAAGGAAGAGAATAGAAGGGTTTAGATAATTTTTGGGCTAGGTTTTTAGGGAAAAGGGAAATAGAGAAAATACAGAGAGAAGGAGCGAGTGGGCTGAGACACCATAATAGAGGGGATTTGGATTAGGGTTTGGGTTTAAAGAAAATAAAATAATTATAAATAGAATAAAAACAATTTTGTAAATAATATATATATAAAGAATACGGAAAGTGATGTACAAAAAGAGCTGGGTTTTACAAAGAAGGTCTCCTCGTCGATGCCCGGGGCGGCAATTTCCGATAAGGGCATGATTGCGGCGTCAAGAAGGTAAAAACCCTTTTGGTCATCCTCCAATGCTGGTCGACGATCTAAACTGAAGCCGAAGGGGTCGTCGAGCTTGGCGAACTTTTCACTCCGCTGCGATAGCCGGTCGAAGAAAGCGGGCGATGAAATCTGCAAAACTGACTCCCCGGCCCCCCGATTCCAAGTAGAGACCTTCATACATATTCAGCACCTTCACCAGACTCGGAAACTGGTGCTGAATAGCATTCTCCGGCGTTAGGCCCATTACCAGCGGCTTGGTGGCGAAGACGTATTCGTCAGGAGGAAGTAACTCTTTATAATGCTCCCCCCTCACCGGCAAACCCAAAATCTCAGCAAACACTTCCAGGGGGATGGAGACTTCCCTGTCCGATAGAAGAAAGGTATGGGTGGGGATGTTCCATTGTTCTATGAATGCCTTAACCCACCACGTCGGAGGAGCAGGGTACTCGAACAATGAGACGTAGACTGCGGAGTACAGACCAATCTTCATCAAATGCGTCCTCTGCTGAAAGGATGTACCTGGCCCACTGCAAATACCCGGTGGGTTGTCGAGGGATCAATCCGAGGTTATAAGGTTGTCCCTAAGGGCGGGTCTTACCCTGGCATATACGCCGCCCCAAAATGTCCACAGCTGCCGGCGGCTGCACGGGGATGGGAGCAAGCGAAGGCTGGAGAAGATCCTCCGAGTTCCAATTTACGACCTCCACGGTATAGTTCACCGGGGGTGCATCCGCATATGGGATCGACGAGATTGGCTCTGACGGCGTCGCACAGGAGAAGCTTCGGTGACCCTTGATGATTTCACTATACCATCTACTCCACAGATGAAGGTTCTTATGCTCCGGGTCGTGATCCTTAATGAGAGCGAGAACCTCCCGGTCCACCGGCGCCTCAGGGAATCCTCCCTCTGAGCGGAAGAATGGGAACGAAAGATCAGCAGACATGTTGCCAGCAAAGAAAAATGAAATTCAGTTATCAATATCATTTTAATCCCAACGTTTGGTACTTCAAAATTTGTACCACACTGCAATGCAGTGGAAAGGGGACCAAAGGGGGACCCACAAAATCTAGATGACAATACATCAGTTAATAAGACAGCCTCATCATTGGATGAGACTGTCAATTAATGAGTAGATCCTCAAAAGAATATTCTCATCAAAAGAATATTCTCATTAAATGAGAAATCCCTTGAGACAAGGAGAAAATCTCCCTTTTCAGAGCAAAACTCTGTCACAGAGTGATACTTGTCAAACTCTGGTCACAAGAGAATAAAATTAATTAAAGAGCCAACTCTGTAATAATGATGGAAAAATCCATCAAAGAAAAAAAAAATTTAATTTCTAAAAAAAATTAAAGTTTGGGATCTTAAAAGATCCATGAAAAAAAAACTCTTAAGAGTTCATTATCTTTAGATCAAAAGATCTATGTTTTGTCAAAGAGCAAAGCTCTGTTCATGGGTTAAGAAACCCTGAAACAAATTCTTGAAAGCAAAGCTCTGTTTTTGAAACCCCAAAGGGGTTTTCTTTAGATCAAAAGATCTATGAGAGCAAGGCTCTATTAGTTAAAATTAATTTAATTAAGTTAAGTTAATTTTTTACCTAAGAGGTTTCTAGAGTTCTAACTCTGAAAATAAGAGCAAGGCTCTGAAAATAAAATTCTTGAAGATGATAATCATCTGCTGAGGACCAAGGGTCTTTTTTATAGGCGCCTAAGCACCCCTTCAACTCCTGAGTTAATCCAACGGTCTGGATCTTGCCACCGCTGCACTCACGTGTGCGCCACGTGAGCGCAACGGTGGGAGGGCATTTGTTTCCCCCAATCAGAGCAAAACTCTGTTTGAATTTCAAAAATTCAAAAATTGAAGCAACGCTTCAGATTTCTTGCGCTGCGCGCAGCGCGCCACGTGTCAAAAACAGACACGCCAGCAAAAGGAGCGTTGCGCTCAAGGCAGCGCACTCCAATCAGAGCAAGGCTCTGTTTTAAAATTTAAATCTAAAAAAAAAAATAATAAAGGAAGCAACGCTTCAGATAACTTGCGCTCTGCGCTGCACGACACGTATCAGCGCAGGTGCGCTAGCGCAGTTGCGCTGCGCTCTGCGCTGCGCGACACGTGTCAGCGCAGTTGCGCTGCGCTCTGCGCTGCGCGACACGTGTCAGCGCAGTTGTGTCAGCGCAGTTGCGCTGCGCTCTGCGCTGTGCGACACGTGTCCAGCGCAGGTGCGCTTGCGCCAACTGTTCCAGCACTAAAACTTAAATAATGAATTATTTAATTAATCAGAATTAAAATTCTGGAAAGATCTTTCCAATCTTGTTAAAAATAAGAAGATTGCCTTCTGTAAAACAGAAGCCTTAGGATCAAAGATCCAATGGTAGGAAAATATCCCCAGATCAATCAGAGAAAGATCTCTGTAACTAACGTAATAAACCAATTGGCCCTATATAAAGGCCCCTAGACTCCAAGTCTCAGAGATAGAGAACTTCTCTAAAAACTTTAAGAAGAACTCGAAGAGAAAAAGATAAACCTTTGGAAAAAAAAAGAAGAATTTTCTTCTAAAAAGATCAATGATCTAAGAACAAGATCAGGACCTTCCATAAAAAAGATAGAGATCAAAAAATATCCAATCATAAAAAAAAAAGTAATTTACTTTATCCCTAGATCTTTTGATCTATATAAAGGCACTGCATTTTGATGAACCATCGGTTCTTAAAACTTGAGGTAGAACCTCTTTAGAACTAAAAAGGTTCTTTTCTTTGATCTAAATTTGATCAAGATGCACTCTGCGCTACTGTACAGTGCCTTACACTCTTGATTTGTGCTGTTGCGCTCCTTGGATTGGCGCAAGTCACCAAAGAGCGCCAAATGTCAATCTGCGCCTTGCGCTCCTAAAAACAGAGCGCTGCGCTCTTGGATTGGCGCACTGCACCAGAGCGCGCCACATGTCAACATCGCACTAGCGCAGCGCACTGGCGCAGCGCACCGCGCAAACAGACTTGCGCTCATCAGAGTGCGACACGTATCACCTCCACATGCGCTAGCGCCTTGCGCTCTTTAACTGGCGCAGAGCGCCTGACAGGCCACGTGGCGCGCTGTCTGACCATTAAATGCTCTGCATTATTAAAAAGGGGCAGAGCCCAATTAAAAGGTCTAACAGACCAAAACAAATACTATGCATTATTAAAAAGTGGTAGAGCCCAATTAAAAGGCCTAACTTGCCTAATCTAAATGCTGTGCATTTAATTAAAAAGCCTAATGCTGTGCATTATTTTAAGAAAAAGTACAGAGCCCAAGCAAAAGCCTAAACATGCCAATCATGAACAAAATGTTAGACATTTTCTAACTGGACTTAACCCAATTCTGGCCATAAGTCCTCAAATTAAATTGAACTGAGCACAACTGCTCTTTCTCAAGTCAATTTACACCCGGTTCAAGGGTACATCTCTGAACTCCTCTGATATTTGTCATTGTAATCCCTCAACGTCGTCAGAGAGGTGACGGGTCCCGACAACCATATATTGCTACGGACTGTGGGGTCCTTAAATTCATGGACTATGATGTTCTTAAACCAATATTCGTCTTAAAAATGGAAATGTTGGACCACCATGTCCCTAAAATGGCAATGGACCACCATGCCCCTAAACTGGCAATGGACCACTATGTCCCTAAACTAGAACAATAGAGCCCAAATGCTCTTTTGTCGGATCTAAACGATCCTGTTAAGCTGATCTTAGTCTCAAATTAGACTAACTTATACTTAACAAACGTTTAAGTTGATCTTAGCCTCAAATATAGCTAACGTATCCTTAAACCAAAACCCCAAACCCAAATCTAAGAAAATACGGATTTGGACTAATTCACGTCCTACGGGCGACAACATAAATTAGTATTCATATATGTTCCCCTCCGAACGGCGGCCGGGACGTCGGGACGTCTGAGGCGTTAGGTTCGGGGCAGATGCTAGTTGGTGCTATCCGTCCACCTCTCCGAAGATGCCAAGTTGATTTATGGCACCATATATCGAAGGTTTAAACGGATGCGACCGATGTAGCAGACTTCGTCAGATTCCCCCTCGTTTGAGGGGTTTTTTTGATTGTGGGTACGCTCTTCCCTGCAGGCGCAAGCCCCTGCAGTTAATTACGCTACCGCATTGCGGTAACAACTTTCTCCTTCTCCAGATGGTCACTTCGTGTCGTGGGTGTTTGTTTTATTGCCCGTGGATTGTTTACGGAGACTGAGTTATGTCGTCGCCCGTAGGGCGTGGACTAGCCCAAATCCGCATTATCTTAAATTTGGTTTTGGGGGGGGGTTTTGGTTTGAGGATACGTCAGCCCTACTCGAGGCTAAGATCAACTCAAACGTTTGTTAAGGATACGTTAGTCTAACTTTGTGACTAAGATCAACTTAACGGGATCGTTTAGATCCGACAGAAGAGTGTTTGGACTCTAATGTTCCAGTTTAGGGGACATAGTGGTCCATCGTCTGTATGGCTGTCGGGACCTATCACCTCTCTGACGACGTTGAAGGATTACAACGACAGATGTCAGAGGAGTTCAGAGATGTACCCTTGAGCCGAAGTTAATTTGGGGGATTCGTAGTCCAGTATGTTTGAGGGTTTAAGGATGCGTTAGCCATCTTCAAGGCTAAGATCAACTTAAACGGGGCCGTTTAGGTCCAACAAAAGAGCATAGGAAAGGGCTCTATTGTTCTAGTTTAGGGACGTTGCGGTCCATGGGTAGTTTAAGGACATTGCGGTCCGTGGGTAGTTTAAGGACATTGCGGTCCGTGGGTAGTTTAAGGACATTGCGGTCCGGGTTAAGGACGTCGTAGTCCGTGGGTTTAAGGACTCCACAGTCCGGTATGTGCTCTGGATGCTTCACACGGGTTCACTGCCGTGCTTAGCGAGGACCAGGCTCCGCTCTGGATGCTTCACACGGGTTCACTGCCGTGCTCTGCGAGGACCAGGATCCGCTCTGGACGTTTCCCACGGGGTCAAAGAGTGACATTATCCGTGTTCCACGTAACCAGGAATTTTGCATTAGGCATGGGTTTAAGGACCCCACAGTCCATATCATGAATGGTCATCGGGACCCGTCACCTCTTTGAAGACATTGAGGGATTACAATGCCAAGTATCAAAGGAGTGAAGAGATGTACCCTAGAACCGGAACGGCTTAAGTAGTCCCTGACCCAATTTGGGGTCAAGACTAATTAATTATGTTATGAGCCCATTAGCCCAGTTAATCACAAATTGAGGACTTATGGCCAGCTTGGGCTAAGTCCAGTCAGGTCTGGAATATTGACTTCTTGTTGGTTCATTGAGGGAGAGGCTTTGCCTCTATCCCTTTAGCCAATTGGGCCAAAACCTAGTGTTAAACACTACAGAGCAATCAGTGTTGAACACTGGGAATGAGGTTGACAAGTTAGTGTTTAACACTAAGAGATAGTTGGTGTTAAACACCAGCGACAAGGCTTTTCAAATTAGTGTTAAACACTAAAACAGATCAGTGTTGAATATTGCAAATAAAGCTTTTTAATCAGCGTTGAATGCTAAGGCCCAACAGTGTTTTACACTGGGTTTGAGAGTTTTAATTTAGTGTTAAACACTAAGGCAAGAGGGGTCACGTGGCAGCACGTGAGAGCGCCCTCCCTTCGTTTGTTCTGCTGACATTGCTACATCTTTCCGGGCATCACGTGCCATCACGTGACGGGCATTCATATGCCTATGTATCAGAGCCTTTTGTCAAGGGTCACGTGGGTCACGTGGGGTGCTGTTTCAAGGGGCTTTCTGTTTATCTCTTGAGGGGGTCACGTGGTGGCACGTGACCCTGCCTTCATGTATTTTGTTTGGAGTCTTTGTTAATCTTTTTCAGGAATTAAATTCCTCGAGCTGTAGATTTTCAGAGGAATTAAATTCCTACTTCCTTTCGAAGATTTTGTTTTTTTTTCGAATAGAGTTTAACTCTGAATTTTCTGTAGGAATTAAATTCCTCATATATGCGAGGGGCTGAATAGGGTTAAACCCTAATAAAAGTTTCTTAAGGAGTTTAAACTTCCATCCTCTGTTAAATTATGATTAAGGGAATTGAATTCCTGATGTTTCAACAGAACTGGTTTTTACTTAGGGTTAAACCCTGTTTCTTCTTTTGTTCGGAAGGAATTAAATTCCCATGATATAGGGTCCAGCCCTAACTTTTATTTTGGAGGAATTAAATTCCTATAGTTCTGTGAGAATTAAATTCTCGAGCTTGCATTCCTTCTCTATGTTTTGGATCTGCATGGCAGGATCTCGACCCATTGAGAATTAAATTCTCAACCTTAAGGGGAGATGTGCGCTTTGCAGATCCTCTATCAAAGAGAGAAGAAATATGTTCTTCTGTTTTTACATATCAGAGTTAAACTCTGTTGAGAATTAAATTCTCTTTCTTTCCAATGTCTTTCCCTTTCTTACCTAGGGTTTTTGCAGAAGATCTGAGTATCAAAGCTCTTCTCCTTCTCTCTTTTCTTCTCTGCGTATGTCTCTCTTTTTTGTGTCCCTTGGCTCCTATTTATAGGAGAAGCAGCCGCATCAATCAGTTTTTTGACGAATCTTCATTGAGATTTGATTTGCGTCCATTATTCATTTTGGGCCTTTGGATTATCAGGTGAATTCTATTCACCATCGGATCTTGAATCCAGAGATTCTCCTTTGTTATTTTGGTTAGATTTAAGGGGGAAATCTTTCCAAACCCGAGATTTTCCATAGATAGATGATATTTAATCATCTCTGAATCTTTAATTTGATCGGTCCCAAATAATTACTTTCCTTTGGAAAGATTCGAATATCCTTCAGAATTTAATTCTGTCGTCAAAAATGGGCTTTGAAAGCCGGTCACGTGTGACCACGTGACCCATGGTCACGTGTAGACACGTGACCCTCTTTGGAATGAGCCTTCTGCGCTGCGTCTTCTGATTGCTGCTTAAACATCACGTGCTACCACGTGACCCCTGGTCACGTGTGAGCACGTGACCCTTGTTTGAACTCTCTTTCTTTGGTTCATCGAGAGAACGGGTCTGCTGTCTTGAACGTCACGTGTCAACACGTGACTCTGGTCACGTGAGAGCACGTGACCTTTTCTGAAGCTCTTTCCCTTGACTTGATCAGGGAACCAATGTGCGCCTTTGCTGCTTGAATTTAAATGTCACGTGCCGACACGTGACCTTGATCACGTGGGAGCACGTGACCCTTCCTGAAGCCCCCTTTTCTTCGACTTAGTCAGGAGACTGAACTTGCTTGAATGATGCGTTTAGGTGTCACGTGCGAACACGTGACCGCTAGTCACGTGTAAGCACGTGACCCTCTTCTGAAGCTTTTCACAGAAGCTTCCTGATTTTAAATCAGGAAACAAATGCCCCCACAGCGTTGTTCTCACGTGTCTGCACGTGAGTGCAACGCTGTCACCTCTTGTGACCGTTGGATTCCTCTAGGGATCTGGGGAGACGAAGCGTTTTCATTGTCTTCTATAAATACCGCTGTTTCTTCATAGGAGCCTTCACTTTGTTCATCTTCTTCTTCTGAGAACTTTTTCTGAGAATTTAATTCTCTTCTTCCAGAGCTTAGTTCTCTGTTTTAAAATATTTTCAGAGTTTAACTCTGCTCAAAAGGAATCCTTTTTCCTCAGGTAATGTTCTTGGACAACGATGGACCTTCACATTTTCCTGGATTTTAAATCCAAAACAAGGGTTTTTACCCTTCTTTCTTCATATTTTCCATAAGAACATGAAACTGTTTAATCTTTCAACTGTAGATCTCTTAGGGTTTAGATGATCTTTGAAGAGATGATGATGGCGGTTCAAACCCATGGAATTTAATTCCATCAAAAAAAATTTTTGGGAATTTAATTCTCTTTTCTTAATAAGGAATTTAATTCCAACGAAGAACTCGATTTCTTCACACAGAGGCTTCCTGTGGTCTCTTGGCCCAAGGTTGTTCTTCCTGCAATTAATGCAATGGGGGCTTTGTAATGATGTCTTTTTGTGTGAATTCAATTCCTTTGATTTTATTGGATCCACTGTAGAGCCCGAGACAGATCCTGTTAGGGTGATGTGCATGGCCATCATTTTTATTAAATGAGGATATTCCCTTTTGTTTTATTGTAACTGTTTGGTCTCATTATCAATGAGCCGTCATCCGGATTCTGTGGGGCCCATGTGTTTTATAGCCAATGGTCCCAGGAAACTTTGCTGTTGCTTTCTCCCACTAGTCTTCATGTTCATGCATGAGTAAACATCGTTGACTTTCTTATTAACGGTCTTCTTTTGTTGGATTTCAGGTGCGATGGCTTCTGCTCCACGCTTTCCCTTTTCTCGCTCGGAGGCGGCTTTTCCTCAGTCACCGTCTGATGAGGAAGCGATGGCGATGATTCGGGCTCATGACCCGAACTGTACCAACCTCCTTCAGTGGGGGTCTTGGTATAGTCAGATTATTCAGGGTCGTCGGAGTTTTCTCTGCGCGGTGCCAGCGGAGCCTACTTTCCCCTTTTTACCGATGGATCCTCCAAGGATAGCTTTTGCTGTGGAAATGCCCAACTGGACTCCAACGGGGAGGCTTGAGCCTTCGACGACCGGTATTCCGAACCATCCGATTTCGGCCATAGACATACTGGGGCGGCGTATCTGCCAGGGTGAGGCCCACCCATGGGGGCAAATTTATAAGATAGGGCTCACTCCCAGGCATCCTACGGGCTACCTTCTTTGGGCTCGCTACATCCTTTCCGCCCATCGGGCGCGGTTGCAGAAAGTTGGGCTTTATCAGGCCATATATGCGTCACTGTTCCATTACAAGTCCCCGCATGCCTGGTGGGTCAAGGCGTTTTTGAACCAGTGGAATCTTCCCACTAATACTTTTCTTTTGGGAGATCGCGAGGTCTCTATCTCTCTCGCAGAATTTTATGAAATCTCGGGATTGCCAATCAGGGGCGCACTGTACGAGGAGTTGTTGCCTTCTGACGAATATGTCTTCGAGCCCGAGTCTGCGCTGATTGACGGCCTGTCCGCTGAGAATGCTGTTCGCCATAAGCGCCCCAGCTTGATCAAGGCGCTGGGTATCTTTGATCAATTGTTCACTGAATCTGAGGAGCAGGGTGTTACTTTTAAAAGCTTCATTTCCTGCTTCCTTCGTGAGGATATCATATCGAAGACTGCTCCGAAATTTGCTAACATCAGAGACCCCTTTGGGTTTGGTCCGAAGAAGCTACCGACTGCTGAATCGGACCTGCCACAGTATTATATTCCCATCGTGTCGCCGATGTCTTTTGAATCCGTTGCAGCACCTGGTATGGATGAGGAAACATTCTTTGTGGGGTTTATCAGTGTTTGGCTTAGCTGGTTCGTTATCCCCATGCATCGCCGCTTCATGAGAGCCTCGGTCATTTACCCGGCTCAACGTATTGCTGAGGGGACGCGGTTGGCCATCGGCATCCCGGCCTTGGCACACCTCTATAATGGATTGGGCACCACGGCTAATACCTCGACGCCTGGCGTGGATGTGGTGAACTTTTCGCTTCATTATTTCACGTCCTGGATCGAAATGCATGTATTGGGGGCGTTCGCCATGCATCAGAGGCCCTCATTTTACGATGCCTACCCCTTTCCACGACTTATGCGGCTAGTGGATGCTTCTGCCGCCGACCCGACTCAATTCGGGGCCATTCGGGTACTAATTTCTCCTCATGCCACCGCTGGCGGGTTGGTTTTTACTGATCGGGTCTTGTCTACTCCTTCGGGTCCCGTCCAACAACTCTGGGACCAGTCGAAAGACAACGCACCTTCTCTGAAGCCCCGGGAGGCCACGCATTTGTATGCAATCAGACCGGGTTACTTGGTGTTTCGCCAGGACGATGCGGCTCTTTTCATGCGGTACAATCCGCATCGATTTGCCCGGCAGCTCGGGTACGACTAGGGTGTTCCTTTCGAGGCTTTTATGGTCGCCCCGATCCCTTCGCTTGATGCTGTTCGCGATGCTGCTCATCATTTTATGAGGCTGAACACCGGCTCTTATTTCATGGTCCCTGAATCTGAGTACATGCCTCGATGCGTGGGCGCATTTACGGGTTGGTATCTTCATCGGGTTAACCCAATCATTCTCGAGGAAAGGAGGATGCTTCTTGGCCACGATGCCCCTCCTCTGGCTCCTGGGGCTGAGTTACGACCGAGGGTTCCAGTCCGCTTTCCTTTGAGGGAGATTGGCACCGCGCTCATTCCAGGGGAGTCCGGGGTAGACCTTACTCCGATAGCTGGTATGCCTTTGGGTTCTCGCTCACGGGGTAAGCGGGCTCCGGTAGTAATACCCCCGCCGGTGGCGGCGCCAACCCCCGTGGTGTCGACGATGGCGGTATCGTCCTCGGTTGTGGCACCGAGCGATAGAAACAAGGATGAGGGCGCTGAGGGCGATGTGGGCCAGCGCCGCCCTAAGGCTTCGCGGGGGAGGAAGCGGTCATCCTCAGCGACCGGCTCCGGGTCTAAGCGGCGGAAGAAAGCGGCTACTGCCCCGCTTGATTCTGTGGTGGAGTCTGAGCCCATCCTTGAAGACGAATCATTGGCCCTGCGAGGGTCAGACGCGGGACTTCTTTTCCCGAGTTCAGCTGACGAGGAGGCTGCACAGTTGGCCGAGGCCATACGGCGCTCAAAAGACGCGTCTCATAACGCCAAGGTTCCGAAGAAGTCTTACCCCGCTGTAATTTTCTACGAAGACCCTTCGTGGATTCGGCGGCGATTTATCGGCCCTTTGGAGGAATGGGGGGAAAGGGCTTTGAAGCAGGCCGCTTCAGAAGACGCAGCTGATGCACTCTCTTTGTGGACTGGCGGTCATGAGTCTACGCTTGAACCCCGGCGAGCCCACCTCCTTGAGAAGGAGCAGCGGCTTGAAGAAGCCATATTGAGGGCTTCTTTGCGTATAGGTACATTGTGCTTCCTTTGTAGTCTCTCCGATTATTTATGCCTGTGCATATATATATCATTATTCTTATTTGCATCGTGCAGAGTCTTCGACGCTGGGGGAGCTCCCCACGGGCCCACTAAAGCTAAAGCCCGCCAAAATTCTCAATGAGACCTTGTTGGATGTGGAGGGGACTGACGAAGCTGCTCTTCTCACGGTGGAACTTCCAGCGGCGGTTCTTGACCAGGGAGCGCCTGCCCCTCTGGAGGAGGCTCCTTTGGAGGCCTACACCCCAATGACTCCTACTGCGAGTGGCCCAAAGGCTGGGGGCGAGGTAGTCGGGACTACTCTCCCTTTGTTGGAGCCTGAGGTCATAACGGAGAACGTTGAAGCTGCTATCCCCCCGGCTCAGAATGGGAGGACTGTTGAAGGTATTCCTCTGTGTTTTAATTTAGCAACCCTTTCATAGTCTGAATCCTTTTATCTTTTCCCAGAATTGCGCGGTTTGGCGGCTACGATCGCGGATCTATCGCCCCGACAGTCATTTCAGCGTTTATTGGAGATGGCAGCTCCGCAGGCGATCTCCCCTCAATGCATTGTCCTCTCGTCTGGGCAAGGTTGGTGTCATTCGCCATTTTTTTACCATCGCATTGTTACTATTTTGCGAAATGACATTGATGTCTCTTATAGTTTTGGAAGCCGACGATGAGGTCGAGGTCGTCGAAGGGCCAGGGGAACCTTCGGCTCCTACTTGCATGACTATCGGTGAGTGACATTTTTATTATAATCTCATTCGTTCCGCGTTTAAGAGTTTTACTAACATTTGCCAAACTTGAACAGCCCTGCCAGTTTCCATGGCTCTGGAATCGCGCATTGTGATGCCGTCCGGCCCCTATGCCTTGCGGGCTTCAGAGCGATTGGCCCAATTGAGCCTTGTCTCCCTATCTTCTTTCATCGAGGAACTCCGTGCTGGTAGTACGACCACGGCCGAGGCATTTGCCGCTGAAGCCAACGGCTCTCTTCCTTTTCTCGCCACCTATCATAGCGAGGAGGTGGTGCGGGTCTGGGTGGAGTTCTGCAAGAAGGTGGAGGCTTGTTTGTATGCTCTTGAATGTTCTCGCCTTTCCTCAGAAGCCGTGATTGCAAAAGCGGAATTGCGAGGTCTGATAGCACGATGTGCGGCAAACATGACGTCATGTGAAAAGAGGATTGGCCGCAAATTCTCGGAGAGGGAGCTAGCCTCTAAGGCGCTGGGCGAGCTTCAAGCCAATCTCACAGCCAGGGCCAATAAAGCGTATGAACTGTGGCGGGTGCTACAGGAGTCCATCAAAGAGGTGGTGGCTCTTGATAAAGCCGTCACGTTTACTCGCGAGAGGGTTGAGGCTCATAAGGCTACTGAAAAAGAGCTTGAAGCCCGGCTCGCTTCATATCAGGCCCAGCAAGCTCAGGCGGAGGCTCGTCTTCTGGAGATCTTGCGTCATGAAGCCGTGGCTCAGCAAAAGCAGGATGAGCTGACCAAGTTGCTGAATCGCCCGCCGGCCTGAAACATTTGTATCTTTTTTCTTCCTTTTTGTACATACTCATAGATGAGAGTATTTTCTTTTTGTTCCTTCCATAAATTATACTTTGTACCCGTTTTGGTTTATGAATAAAAGATACATTTTTCTTGTCAATGATGTGTCTCCTTTTCATTGAATGCATTCTGCGGATATTCTATCTTAATCTTCTTGCACAGCCGTGGCTTAGGCTTCAGGGTTAGGATCTGTTTCCTGAGGCCTTTGCATCTTATGAGCCACGAGGGTCTCATAAGGAGTCTTTCTCCCTATAAGTCGAGAGGATCCCATAGGTGTGAGTTCTTCTTAAGGATCGTGAGGATCCTTAAGCGGGTTTTCCCTTGAGAGTCGCAAGGATCTCACAAGAGAGTTTTTCTTCCTTACAGGTGGCAAGGGCCTGCAAGGGCCTGCAAGTGCCGGGTGTGATCACCTTTTTCCGTGTTTCACGGGGTTAGGGGTCTCTCAAGGTATCGTAGTTTAAAGACGTCGCGGTCAAGGTTAAGGACCTCATAGTCCATGGATTTAAGGACTCCACAGTCCGATGTTAGTTTTAAGACATCCCGGTCAAGGTTAAGGACCTCATAGTCCGTGGATTTAGGGACTCCACAGTCCGGGGTTTGGTTGCAGGGACCCGCCACCTCTTTGAAGACGTTGAGGAATTACAACGCCAGGTATCAAAGGAGTGAAGAGATGTACCCTTAAACCAAGGCGAAATCCGTAGGGAATCGGGGGGGTTGATCGTTAGTTTTAAGACATCACGGTCGAGGTTAAGGACGTCATAGTCCGTGGATTTTAAGGACTCCACAGTCCGGTGTTTGCTCTGGATGCTTCACACGGGTTCACTGCCATGCTCTGCGAGGACCAGGCTCCGCTCTGGACGTTTTTCACGGGGTCAAAGAGTGACGTTATCCGCGTTCCACGTAACCAGGAAGTTTGCACTAGATGCTTCACACGGGTTCATTGCCGCATTAGGCGAGGACTAGGCTCCGCTCTGGATGCTTCGCACGGGTTCACTGCCATGCTCTGCGAGGACCAGGATCCGCTCTGGACGTTTTCCACGGGGTCAAAGAGTGACGTTATCCGCGTTCCACGTGACCAGGAAGTTTGCACTAGATGCTTCACACGGGTTCACTGCCGCGTTAGGCGAGGACTAGGCTCCGCTCTGGATGCTTTGCACGGGTTCACTGCCATGCTCTGCGAGGACCAGGATCCGCTCTGGACGTTTTCCACGGGGTCAAAGAGTGACGTTATCCGCGTTCCACGTGACCAGGAAGTTTGCACTAGATGCTTCACACGGGTTCACTGCCGCGTTAGGCGAGGACTAGGCTCCGCTCTGGATGCTTCGCACGGGTTCACTGCCATGCTCTGCGAGGACCAGGATCCGCTCTGGACGTTTTCCACGGGGTCAAAGAGTGACGTTATCCACGTTCCACGTGACCAGGAAGTTTGCACTAGATGCTTCACACGGGTTCACTGCCGCGTTAGGCGAGGACTAGGCTCCGCTCTGGATGCTTCGCACGGGTTCACTGCCATGCTCTGCGAGGACCAGGATCCGCTCTGGACGTTTTCCACGGGGTCAAAGAGTGACGTTATCCGCGTTCCATGTGACCAGGAAGTTTGCACTAGATGCTTCACACGGGTTCACTGCCGCGTTAGGCGAGGACTAGGCTCCGCTCTGGATGCTTCGCACGGGTTCACTGCCATGCTCTGCGAGGACCAGGATCCGCTCTGGACGTTTTCCACGGGGTCAAAGAGTGACGTTATCCGTGTTCCACGTGACCAGGAAGTTTGCACTAGATGCTTCACACGGGTTCACTGCCGCGTTAGGCGAGGACTAGGCTCCGCTCTGGATGCTTCGCACGGGTTCACTGCCATGCTCTGCGAGGACCAGGATCCGCTCTGGACGTTTTCCACGGGGTCAAAGAGTGACGTTATCCGCATTCCACGTGACCAGGAAGTTTGTACTGATTGTATCCGCATTTCGCGGGATGGAGGCTTGACTGTTGGCGATATGTATACCACCGAGCCATGGAACTGGGAGCTGCCGCTGCTCTGCTTTGTTTGAAGTCATGTCCGTTGTTACGAGACGAGTGTTTGGATGATCTCTAGGTCGCTTGTGGCCCGTCGAGACCTGGCTTCTTTTTCTGATGACACCTGGGGGAGAAGTATGATCCCTTTTGTTTACGCCTTTGGATTGTGTACAGGGTGTGATGGAATATCACCTGTAGGGCATAAATTTTATTTTTATTTTATTTCTTTTTCCGCGATGCTCTATCACTTCAGCTTTTATATCGCGAAAATCGCGATTGCCCAATCATTTCGACTATTTTTCGCGGTGCCCAATCATTTCGGCTATTTATTTATTTTCTGCTCGCTGCTTTTTATTGCGAGTTGCCCCATCATTTCGGCTGTTTTTCATGCCTTCATTTTTACTTGCTGCTTTTTATTGCAAGTTGCCCCATCATTTCGGCTATTTTGCAGGCATGTGTGGCTTGCTAGCTTTTCGTTACAAGCCTGGGTTTTAGGCACCGATTTTTGCATCAGCACCGCTACAACTGGAACGTTGCCAGGAGCGAATCATCATTTGCTTTTGTCGATGACGAACAAAGGTGGCTCAGCAAACAGGGTTAAGGGTCATGTCGACCAAGGCTTTTTACTTCATGAGCCGTAAGGGTCTCACAAAGGTATTTCTCCCTACAAGTCGTGAGGATCTTGCAGGTGTATTTTCTCCTTAGGGATCGTGAGGATTCCTAAGTGTATGTTCCTCTGTAAGTCGTAAGGATCCTACAAGAGGGTTTTCTCCCTATGGGTCGAGGGGACCTACAAGGGTTGGACTTTGCTGGGGAAATGTTTATTCGCGCCCGTGGATTGTATACAAGGGTCAGTATTGAGCCTCTTGTAGGGCAATATCGGAGGTTGTGGGGGATTTGCTTAAGAACAGGTTCAGGTTTCTGTAACTTAAGACTTTCAAATCTCATGAGCCGTGAGGGTCCCATAAGAGAATTCTCCTTACGAGTCGTGAGGATCTCGTAAGTGTATTTTCTCCTTAGGAATCGTGAGGATCCCTAAGTGTACTGCTCCTTTGTGAGTCGTAAGGATCTCACGCAGGTGGTTTCTCCTTACAGGGTCGAGAGGACTCTGTAAGTGTCCTTTAACGAGGTTGCGCCCTTTCGGGTTTTCACAAACACTCGCCGGTAGTCCTGCTGTTTTTACTCACGGAGCCCTTTCGGGTTTTCATCCGTGCCCATTTTGCTTATGGACATACCGTTTTTTTTATTTATATCATTTTTACTCTTCTCTTTTTTTTTTACAAGGTCGCGCCCTTTCGGGTTTTCACGAACACTTGCCGGCAGCCCTGCTGTTTTTACTCACGGAGCCCTTTTCGGGTTTTCATCCGTGCCCATTTTGCTTATGGACGTACCGTTTTTTTTTTATCATTTTTTTTTTTTATCCATCTCGTCAACCTAAGGACGTTACGGTGGTAGTTTAGGGACGTTTCGGTCCGTCGATAGTTTAAGGACGTTTCGGTCCGCTGTTAGTTTAAGGACGTTTCGGTCCGACGATAGTTTAAGGACGTTTCGGTCCGCTGTTAGTTTAAGGACGTTTCGGTCCGACGATAGTTTAAGGACGTTTCGGTCCGCTGTTATAGGAAGGCCGGCTGCTGCTTGTAAAGTCTGAGCCTAGGAAGATAGCGAGCGGACATAGTCGTCGTCATCCATCATTGACCTAGGCTGCAGCTTATTAAGCATGGTATTTCTTCAAGAAGCGGCCGTTTACTGGCCTGAAAGGCCTTTCACCGAGCATGTCCATGAGTAGGTAGGCTCCACCCTGGTAGACCTTGTCTATGATGTACGGGCCTTCATAGTTTGGCTCAAATTTTCCCCGCTTGGCGCGATTGGGGATCATAGGTCTTTTGACCACTAGTACGAGATCGCCTGGGCGGAATGTCCTCGGCCTGGTCAATCTTTCGTACGAGCGCGTCATCTTTGCTTTGTAGGCTTCTAGATGTTGTTGCGCTACGAGCCGGGTTTCATCGAGGGCGTCAAGCTCCTCAAGCCGAAGGTGAGCATTTTCTTCGTTCGTCAGCTCGTGGTGGACTGCTACTCGTAGAGAGGGTAACTCTATCTCAAGGGGGAGAACTGCTTCCGTCCCAAATACCAACGCGTACGGCGTTGTGTTCGTGGCCGTCTTGAATGTAGTTCGATAAACCCAAAGGGCTTCTTGCAGCCTTTCGTGCCAGTCCCTCTTATTTCTGGAGACGGTCTTTTTTATGATCTTCGTCAAGGTCTTATTGAAAGCCTCGGCTAGACCGTTAGCTCGTGGGTTGTAAACTGAAGAATATCTCCAGTCTATATTGTGCTGCTGTGCGAAGCGGCTAATCTTATGGCTTCGGTAGGCCGGCCCATTATCGGAGATAATCCGTCGTGGAGTTCCGAACCGATAGATGACTTGCGTCTTGAAGAAATGGAGGATATTCTCCGTCTTCACTTCCTTCAGTGGTACTGCTTCTGCCCATTTGGAGAAGTAATCAGTTGTCGCCAGGATAAAGCGGTGTCCCCGGGATGATGCTGGCTCAATGGGGCCGACTATGTCAGTCCCCCACATTTCGAATGGCCAACTAGCCAGCGTCGGGTGCAGTGGATTCGGATGTTGGTGGATGAAGTCTCCATGGATCTGGCATGAGTGGCATTGCTTCGCATACTCGAGGCAGTCCTGGATCATCGTGGGCCAGTAGTAACCCATCCGTTTAATTTTTAACTTCATCTTTGGGCCTGCTTGGTGAGAACCGCAAAGTCCGTCATGAACTTCCCGAATGACTCTTTCTGCTTCGTCAGGTCCCAGGCATCTCAGCCATAGAGAATCAAATGATCTCTTGTATAGAATGTCGTTGACAAAAGCGAAAGATAAAGCTCGTTTCATGAGCTGATGCCTTGAGGACGCTTCTTCGGGCATTCGGCGGGACTTAAAGTAGTCTATGAAGACTTCCCTCCAGTCCTCAGCCTTCTCACGGTCTTTTATTTGTAGGGTCGCTTGCTCAATCGCTCCCTTTTCTTTATATAATTCCGGAGGTATTTCTGCCGGGGCGAGCACTCGACGGCTTTGTACCACGATTCTGACGTCATCGAGGTTCTCGTCGGCCAGTTCTTTAGCGAGTTTGGCCAACGCGTCTGCTTTGCTGTTCTCCGCGCGCGGTATGTTCTCTAGAATATAGAAGGGGATCTGGGCCAACAGTTGTTGCACCTTTTCGCCGTACTTCACCAATTCTGGTTTGCACGTTTGGTAGTCACCATTTACTTGGCTAACGACCAGCTGAGAATCCCCGTATATGAGGAGGTCTTCAATTCCCATGTTGATGGCGATTTCGAGGCCTGCTATCAGGGCTTCGTATTCGGCTTCATTGTTTGTCCTTGACTCTGTTAAGGAAAAGGCGAAGCGCATTATCCCTCCTTGTGGAGTTGCAAAGATAAGGCCTATCCCCGATTTGATGATCGGGCTACCCTGTTTCTGTTTCTTTATGGAGGACGCTCCATCGAAATAGAGTTCCCATCGTGTGCTTCCACCGCCAATTGCGTCAAATGCATGCTCGTCCGGCAAATCACAGTTCAGAGGAGAGTCGGCCGGTATCGGGTGTTCAGCGAGGAAGTCAGCAATGGCCTGGCCTTTCACTGCCTTGAGGGGTTGATATGTTATCGAGAACTCCATCAAGAGCAAGGCCCATTTAGCGAGTCTTCCCGTCAATATAGCCTTTGACATCAGGTATTTAAGGGGGTCCACCTTCGAAATGAGACGGACTTCATGCGCCAACGCATAGTGCCTGAGCTTCGTTATTGCAAAGATTAATGCCAAGCAATGTTTTTCGATGGGCGAGTAATTGCTTTCTGCCCCCAGCACCACTCGACTTAAGTAGTAAAGTGCTCTTTCTTTCCCCTGATCATTCTCCTGTGCCCATAATGCGCCCAAAGAACCTTCAAGGGCGGCCGTGTAAAGAATGAGAGGCTTTCCTTTCACTGGGGCAACCAACACCGGAGGATTTTGCAAGTATTGTTTGATCTCGTCTAGTGCACCTTGACATTTGTGATTCCAAACGAACGGGGTTTCCTTTTTCATCAGGTGGCTGTAAGGACGGCATTTGCCCGAAAGATCAGCGATAAACCGCCGGATGTATGCGAGCTTCCCTTGGAGAGACCGCAACTGCTTGAGGGTTCTTGGCGGAGGCATTTCCATAATCGCTTTAATCTTTGACGGATCTATTTCAATACCTCGGTGTCGAACGATGAATCCCAGGAATTTACCCGAGGAGACTCCAAACGCGCACTTGAGGGGATTCATTTTCAAATTGTATTGCCGAAGGCGTTGAAATACGGTTTCGAGATGCTTTAAATGCTCTTCGTATGACATGCTCTTCACTACGAGGTCATCGATATAGCATTCGACGATGTCGTGTATGAGATCGTCGAAGATTTTTGTCATGGCCCTTTGATAGGTGGCGCCAGCGTTCTTTAGGCCAAAGGGCATAACCTTGTAGCAGAATATGCCCAAAGGAGTCCGGAAAGCGGTGTGCTTCTGGTCTTCGGGATGCATCTTTATCTGATTGTATCCTGATGAACCATCCATAAAGGAGAAGACCTCGTGAGTGGATGTGTTATCTATCATTAGCTCGGTTACCGGCACCGGGAAATCGTCCTTTGGGCATGCTTTATTGAGATCCCTGAAATCCACGCATATGCGCACCGTTCCATTCTTCTTCATTACCGGGACGATGTTGGCAATCCAGTCGGGATATTGGACTTCCTGGATAAATCCGGAATCGATCAACTTCTTGACTTCGGCGTTGATGCTCATCTCCAGCTCAAGTCGCATCCTCCTTGGCGCCTGCTTGACTGGCTTGATATCTGGGGATATTGCTAATCTATGCACCGCAATCTCCGGATCCAATCCTGGCATCTCGGAGTAGTTCCACGCGAAGCAGTCTTTATGCCGTAGGAGCACGTTCTTTAACGCGGCCACCTTTTCCTCGGATAACAGCTCGCTGACAAATGTCGGTCGCGGGTCGTCTGCCGATCCCAGCTCGATCTTCTCGAGGTTATCTGCGGTAGTATGTATACCGTCTTCAAGTTCTTTCGGAGCGGGCGGAAATTCCGAGATCAACTCATCATCGCTGTTCTCGAAACACCGGGGAAGGTCATCTTCGTTCTCGGGTTCTTCTTTTAATATCGTAATCATATAACAGGTGCGAACCCGCTCCCAAGACTGAGGTGGATCCGGTTCTGCTCTTGTGGCTTTGGGCTCGTGCTTTTGCGGCGGCGTTACTCTCCAACCGTCGGATAAAGCGAATCTACCCTGTCGGTACTGGTCCTCGACCCAGTTCTTGAAGGTGAAGCAGTCTTCGGTAGGATGTCCTATGGCTCGGTGATAAGAGCAATAACTCGGATGAGAGACCTTGCTAGCTTGCTCAGGATGCCCAGAATCTGGAAGCGTGATCATTTGATGTTTTATAGCGAGGTTGAGCAACCTCTCCGTCTTGCCTCGGGGGAAGGAGTACGCTTGACTCATCTTCTTCATGAGGGACAAACCCGAGCCGCTTCTTGATTTATTTCCGTCTCTGCGTCGGGCCTTTCGTACAACGGATTGACGAGGATAAGCGTCTTTGTCTTTTGCAGCACGTTGAGATAGACGTTGCGTCCTGGCCTTCTCGTAGATGGCCATTTCGCGGTTGTGGTTTTCCCGAGCTTTCTGACCCACTTTCCTGATAGGCTTGCCCATTCGTTCCTCAAACGACGGACTCGGCGCTTTAATCACGGGGTCTAGTTTTGATGGACGGTTGGCATCTCCTGACAGGGCGTCCTCCTCTTCATCAAAGGTATATATAGCGTAGCTGCTGTGAGCCCGTTCCCGTTTTCCGGCTCTTGCGTATCCAAGCCCGAGTGTTTCCATCTTCCCGTTGGACAATTTGCGTTGAGTCCCGGGGACATCCCAAATCCTGTTATAGAACCGAGCCTGCCGCACCGTCTGTCTTAAGGGTACTCCTTGGCGCTTCAATAACTTCTTCAATCCATTTGTATAGTATCTAGGCAGACGGATGGGTTGGAGCCTGTCAAGTGTAACATCCGCGCCGTGCCAGATCTCTTTCTCCACCTTCGACTCTGAGGATTGGTAGAATAGGATCACCTTCTCACCCCTTCGCCTGGGAGGGACGTAAAATGTTTGCAGGTCCTGCACACTGTGAGCTTGAAGCGCGTCGAGATCCTTATAGTGTTCTTGCGGTACCATGGTGATTTGCAGACTATGGTCCTCGCAAGGGGGTGCTTGTATTGACAGCCGACTGGAGAATACGGCGTTAACCTCGTCCTCCGAATCACTCCCGAAGACCGGTATGGGGGTGGGCGCCCCCAGGTTGTTGCGTTGGGATGGCCCTGTATACACTATTTCCTCCTCCTCTTCGGTATCGCTCCCAAAAACGGGAATGGTGGCGGCGGCGGCTTTGTCCTCTGGGTCGCGACACCTTTCTGTATCTTCGAAATCTGGCAAAAAGTATTTCGCGTCTTCGTATTTGCGAACTTCGTTTACAGAAAACGGGTTCAACTCGCCTGTTACGGTGTACTCGAAACCATCCTTGAAGTACTTCATACACTGATGTTGCGTAGAAGGGATGATGTTGTACTCGTGTAGCCAAGGACGACCGAGCAAGGCGTTGTAGCAGGTCTTGGCGTCAATGACATGGAATTTGATGTCTGTGACGAGAAGTCCGAAGCGTAACGTCAGTATTACAGATCCGAGAGTCCGTGACGATTGAGAGTCGAAACCGGAGATAGTAATTTTGTCACGAGCGAGGTGTTGCACACTCATGCAGATTTCCTTCAACACCCGAACATTAAGGAGGTTGACGGAGGATCCATTATCCACCAGGATCTTGCCTATCTTGATGTCATGGCAGTATCCAGAGACATATAGGGGGCGGTTGTGGTCGCACGTCCCGAGAAGGAGGTCTTCATCACCGAAAGTGACATCGGCCGTATGCACTTCCTCCAGCTCATCCTTCATCCTTTCAGTGGCGAGGAAGGCTTGGAATTGCTCGGGTTCTTGTAACGCCTTAATTAGTGAGTCTCGCGCTTCTTTCGATAATAGGAGGGCATCAAGAATGCTAAGCTGAGAAGGTAGCTTCCTTAGATGCGCGAGGATGTTATAGTCTACCTTACCCTTTTTGGGAGGGTCTTTGGTAGTTAGCTCTTTTGTGACCTGGTCATCTAAAGTGATATCTTCAATGACCTTTTCCTTTCCCTTATCTTTTCGGCCGACGGGCCCGAGATTCTTTTCTGGGAGTGTGCGATTGCGCAGCTGAATGTTCTCGCAGATCTCCGATTCCTCCTCTTTCCCCGAGACAGATTCTTTAAAGAGAGGGCCCAGAGCCATTTCTTCATCAGAGTCGCTCCCAAAGGTGAGAACTTGTGACCCCCTGGCGTTAACCATGCAACAGTTGCCAGTCGTTCTGTTTTTCCCATCGACAGTACTTCTTCGCTCCCGACGGATCTTGCGTTTCATGCGCTTAACATATTGCCGACGAGCGACATATCCTTGCCACCATATCTTAAAGGCGTCGCACTCCTCCGTAGGATGTGAGATTTTCCGATGATATGTGCAATAGTCAGGGTGCGTCTCTACCCCATCGTGTGTGTTTCCTTTCGAGGGTGGTAGCTTCATCCCCATTGACATGGCTTTGGCAAACCTTTTTCTCGTCTTGAATATCTTCTTGTCTGCTTCGGATGCCTTATGCTCTGTCAGGGGTAGTTCAACTCTTTCGTTCAGTTGCCCGCATTTGGCTCCTTCCGACGTGGTCATCTCACGCTCCTGGTCCGCTTTACATTTTAGACGAATCTCGTCTAGAAAAGCGTCGATCATTTCATCTGTCGGCCATGCGCGTTCTGGTACAGGCTCTGCCTCCAGTTTCCTAATGCCAGGAGTTTTCCCATCATCGGCGAACGAGTGGGAGATTACATTACAACTCGCCACATATCCTTCGGATCCATCCGACGAGCTTTCTCCATCATCTTCCTCTTGAAAGATGTGGTTGAGGAACTCTTGCAGTGTGACAGGAGTCCGCGCCTTCTGATTGTACTCTTCTAACGCGTCGATTTGCTTTTGTAAGTTCGTGTGCTCTTTTCTAGGCTTCACGGACTTCTTCGATTTCTTCTTCTTTTTCTTCGAAGATTTTGACGATTGGGCGTGAGTATCTGGGCTCTTACCGTGAGCCTTTGTAGTCGGGCGGCGCCTTAGCATCCCTTCGATAATTTGAGGTTCAAGAGGGTCCTTCCATTCGACCGCAGGGCACGCATGAAGGTCTCTCAGCATTCTTTTGGTTTTAGTTGATAGCACGACCTCCCATGGAGCTTCTTCAATAAAAGAACATGTTGCCCCCGGTGTATCCGCTTTCCTAGGAGCATGCGGCTGTGGTGGGTTCACCTTCCACTTTTCGGACAGTACAAACTTCCCCTGGAGGTATTGGTCTTCAATCCATCCTTTGAAGACGAAGCAATCTTCAATCGGATGGCCTACCGTTTGATGGTAAGGGCAGTAGTTGGAGTCATTCACCTCGGTGGGTTGCGGCGGTCGCCTTGGATTTGGTAGGTTTATAAGCCTGTTGCGTATCGCCAGCTCGAATAACCGCTTCGTCTTGTCCCGTGGGAACGAGTAGGGACGCTTCATCTTCTCATTATAATACCGACGCCTTTCCTCTAGTTGATCTGCCGGTTTCGGGGCGTTAGGTTGCTGTTGGGCATTCGCAACAAAGGTTGCCCTCCCTTTACCCTTGTCATTCCGAGGTTCCGATTTCGGTGTAGGTGGTCTATGACCCATCTGGTCCATCTGAGCCAACTTGTCGATTAAAGCCTGGAATGTGGTTGGCTTAAAGAACATCATAAACTGGGAGATAGTTGCGTGGGGGTCTAGGGTTCCCACGAACATGCCCACCGCGGGTGCTTCCTCGATACGTTGCTCACATCTCGACCACAAGTTCCTCCAGCGTATAGCGTACTGGACCCAGGTTTCGCCCGGTTTTACCCTGGCGTTAATAAGTGCGGTTATTGGAGTGCGTTCGCTGGCACTTGCAAATCGCTGAGTGAACAACAACTCCATTTCAGCGAACGTTTTGATGGAATCGTTCGGGAGTTCTGAATACCATTCGAACGCTGTTTCTGATAAGCTGCCCACGAACTGGCGAAGCAACAATTTATCGTCACCGCCGGTGTTACCGCAGAGGGCCCGGAACTGGGCAACGTGTTGATGGGGATTGCCGGTCCCCTTATACACATGGAATTTCGGTATCGTATAGCCTTGCGGGTATTTGATTTGATCGTACCAGCTCGGATACGGCCGCCCCGTTTTCACGACTTGACCAGCTGCCTCAGTCGCATGATGAACTCGGATTTGCTGGGCTATGTAGTCAGCTAAGTCAGCCTTAGAGATTGCATCCTCCCTGGCCGTTGAGAGGGCTGGTGGTGGATTTGACGTTTCTCCTCGGTCGTCTTCAAGAACGATCGGGGGATCCTCGGCGGGTAAGTCCTGCTGGATCATCATTCCTATCACATCTTGGAAGAGAAGGCCCATCCGTTGTATGTTGGCCGCTTGTTCAGCAGCCTCTTTGTCCCTTTTCTCCAGTGTTCGGCGAAGGAATTCAGCGTCTGTTTCTTCCTCCCGGCGTGCGTCTGAGGACGTTTCTGGGTTTTCTTTTGGTCCGGTGAGCGCGGCCATAGCATTCATCATTTCTTGAAGCTTTTGTTGCTGCTCCTGTGCTTTCGTCACGGATCGGGTTAGGGGTCGGTGGCCCGTGGAAGTGCGGCTTTCCTCTTTCCCAAAGGCCATGTAAACAGTGTGCACCACCATGCCCCCAGACTCAGGGCGTCTGGGTTTAGTGCTTTCAGTCGTCGCTACATGCTGTGAGGTCCTCTCTGGCCTCCTCCTTTTGTGAGTCAGTTGATCACCAGCTTTTTGGGGTTTAGCCTGGTGACCGGCTTCAGGTTGGATTTTCAGCTTCTTGTGCCGGCGGGAGAAGTTTGGATCGATGATCGAGTCTCGGGCCTGCCGCCAAGCCTTATAGATTTTGGAAGACAGCCGTTGAGGAGATCGGGGCTGTTCGGGTTTTGTTTCCTCAACCTTTTTCAATGAGGGAGGAGACCTCTTCAGTACTGCCGTGGGGGAATTCCTTCGCACTTTATTTAGCATTTCAAAGCTGTTCCCAGTTGAAACAGCAGCATTGACCTCTGCCACCGGGGCCGCTGGAGTCAGCCCGGAGGGAGAGTTGCCCCCAGCCTTCCTTACTCGGCGCCAATGGCGACGTCGAGCGCGTCGAGCGGGTGGCGTTGGGTCAGCAGTAAGAATGGTTCCTTCTTGCCCCCTGTGTGGATGGAGGGTTGTTGTTGGCGTTAGCCTATCGAAGACCGATATCCTCTGGGAAGCGGGAGCAAAGGCCGGAGCCGTCAATCTTGTAAAGACTGACTTTTTGGCTGGAGAGGTCGCCTTGGCGATTTCGGGAACGGGAACGGCCACTTTCTTAAAAGCAACCTTCTCTGAGATTGTAGGCCCCGTGATGAGCTCGCAGGATTCCTGGCCCAATCTAGAGAAGACCGAGGCATCGACGTTGGGCGACTCGTTGAGAGGAGCCGCAGCAGGGGTAAGACGATCAAAGACCGACTTCCCGAGAGTTTTCTTCGTCAGCACTGGAGCGGTAAAGTTTGTCGGCGGGATCATAGTCCCAAAGAACAATCCTGTGGTGGCGCGAGTGACCTGTTCCACTGGCATTGTGAATAGCGAAGCAGCTTGGGGTCCATAGGCTATACCTCCTGGCGAGGCAGAGCGTCGGCTGCAATTGCCGTCTGAGCAGTTGGAGGATTTCGCAGGGGTGGAAGCCATCGATCCTTTGCTTTCTGCAATAAGCGAGATGCCAATTCTCAGTACCTTGAAACCCGAGGGCAACTATTAGCGAACCGCGATTGTTTCGCGATTCACGACACACGAAGTGTGGAGTGGAAAGAGGAAAAGGTCCCACCGGGCGTGCCAGAATCTGTTCCCCTCCGAACGGCGGCCGGGACGTCGGGACGTCTGAGGCGTTAGGTTCGGGGCAGATGCTAGTTGGTGCTATCCGTCCACCTCTCCGAAGATGCCAAGTTGATTTATGGCACCATATATCGAAGGTTTAAACGGATGCGACCGATGTAGCAGACTTCGTCAGATTCCCCCTCGTTTGAGGAGTTTTTTTGATTGTGGGGACGCTCTTCCCTGCAGGCGTAAGCCCCTGCAGTTAATTACGCTACCGCATTGCGGTAACAACTTTCTCCTTCTCCAGATGGTCACTTCGTGTCGTGGGTGTTTGTTTTATTGCCCGTGGATTGTTTACGGAGACTGAGTTATGTCGTCGCCCGTAGGGCGTGGACTAGCCCAAATCCGCATTATCTTAAATTTGGTTTTGGGGGGGGGGGGTTTGGTTTGAGGATACGTCAGCCCTACTCGAGGCTAAGATCAACTCAAACGTTTGTTAAGGATACGTTAGTCTAACTTTGTGACTAAGATCAACTTAACGGGATCGTTTAGATCCGACAGAAGAGTGTTTGGACTCTAATGTTCCAGTTTAGGGGACATAGTGGTCCATCGTCTGTATGGCTGTCGGGACCCATCACCTCTCTGACGACGTTGAAGGATTACAACGACAGATGTCAGAGGAGTTCAGAGATGTACCCTTGAGCCGAAGTTAATTTGGGGGATTCGTAGTCCAGTATGTTTGAGGGTTTAAGGACGCGTTAGCCATCTTCAAGGCTAAGATCAACTTAAACGGGGCCGTTTAGGTCCAACAAAAGAGCATAGGAAAGGGCTCTATTGTTCTAGTTTAGGGACGTTGCGGTCCATGGGTAGTTTAAGGACATTGCGGTCCGTGGGTAGTTTAAGGACATTGCGGTCCGGGTTAAGGACGTCGTAGTCCGTGGGTTTAAGGACTCCACAGTCCGGTATGTGCTCTGGATGCTTCACACGGGTTCACTGCCGTGCTTAGCGAGGACCAGGCTCCGCTCTGGATGCTTCACACGGGTTCACTGCCGTGCTCTGCGAGGACCAGGATCCGCTCTGGACGTTTCCCACGGGGTCAAAGAGTGACATTATCCGTGTTCCACGTAACCAGGAATTTTGCATTAGGCATGGGTTTAAGGACCCCACAGTCCATATCATGAATGGTCATCGGGACCCGTCACCTCTTTGAAGACATTGAGGGATTACAATGCCAAGTATCAAAGGAGTGAAGAGATGTACCCTAGAACCGGAACGGCTTAAGTAGTCCCTGACCCAATTTGGGGTCAAGACTAATTAATTATGTTATGAGCCCATTAGCCCAGTTAATCACAAATTGAGGACTTATGGCCAGCTTGGGCTAAGTCCAGTCAAGTCTGGAATATTGACTTCTTGTTGGTTCATTGAGGGAGAGGCTTTGCCTCTATCCCTTTAGCCAATTGGGCCAAAACCTAGTGTTAAACACTACAGAGCAATCAGTGTTGAACACTGGGAATGAGGTTGACAAGTTAGTGTTTAACACTAAGAGATAGTTGGTGTTAAACACCAGCGACAAGGCTTTTCAAATTAGTGTTAAACACTAAAACAGATCAGTGTTGAATATTGCAAATAAAGCTTTTTAATCAGCGTTGAATGCTAAGGCCCAACAGTGTTTTAACACTGGGTTTGAGAGTTTTAATTTAGTGTTAAACACTAAGGCAAGAGGGGTCACGTGGCAGCACGTGAGAGCGCCCTCCCTTCGTTTGTTCTGCTGACATTGCTACATCTTTCAGGGCATCACGTGCCATCACGTGACGGGCATTCATATGCCTATGTATTAGAGCCTTTTGTCAAGGGTCACGTGGGTCACGTGGGGTGCTGTTTCAAGGGGCTTTCTGTTTATCTCTTGAGGGGGTCACGTGGTGGCACGTGACCCTGCCTTCATGTATTTTGTTTGGAGTCTTTGTTAATCTTTTTCAGGAATTAAATTCCTCGAGCTGTAGATTTTCAGAGGAATTAAATTCCTACTTCCTTTCGAAGATTTTGTTTTTTTTTCGAATAGAGTTTAACTCTGAATTTTCTGTAGGAATTAAATTCCTCATATATGCGAGGGGCTGAATAGGGTTAAACCCTAATAAAAGTTTCTTAAGGAGTTTAAACTTCCATCCTCTGTTAAATTATGATTAAGGGAATTGAATTCCTGATGTTTCAACAGAACTGGTTTTTACTTAGGGTTAAACCCTGTTTCTTCTTTTGTTCGGAAGGAATTAAATTCCCATGATATAGGGTCCAGCCCTAACTTTTATTTTGGAGGAATTAAATTCCTATAGTTCTGTGAGAATTAAATTCTCGAGCTTGCATTCCTTCTCTATGTTTTGGATCTGCATGGCAGGATCTCGACCCATTGAGAATTAAATTCTCAACCTTAAGGGGAGATGTGCGCTTTGCAGATCCTCTATCAAAGAGAGAAGAAATATGTTCTTCTGTTTTTACATATCAGAGTTAAACTCTGTTGAGAATTAAATTCTCTTTCTTTCCAATGTCTTTCCCTTTCTTACCTAGGGTTTTTGCAGAAGATCTGAGTATCAAAGCTCTTCTCCTTCTCTCTTTTCTTCTCTGCGTATGTCTCTCTTTTTTGTGTCCCTTGGCTCCTATTTATAGGAGAAGCAGCCGCATCAATCAGTTTTTTGACGAATCTTCATTGAGATTTGATTTGCGTCCATTATTCATTTTGGGCCTTTGGATTATCAGGTGAATTCTATTCACCATCGGATCTTGAATCCAGAGATTCTCCTTTGTTATTTTGGTTAGATTTAAGGGGGAAATCTTTCCAAACCCGAGATTTTCCATAGATAGATGATATTTAATCATCTCTGAATCTTTAATTTGATCAGTCCCAAATAATTACTTTCCTTTGGAAAGATTCGAATATCCTTCAGAATTTAATTCTGTCGTCAAAAATGGGCTTTGAAAGCCGGTCACGTGTGACCACGTGACCCATGGTCACGTGTAGACACGTGACCCTCTTTGGAATGAGCCTTCTGCGCTGCGTCTTCTGATTGCTGCTTAAACATCACGTGCTACCACGTGACCCCTGGTCACGTGTGAGCACGTGACCCTTGTTTGAACTCTCTTTCTTTGGTTCATCGGGAGAACGGGTCTGCTGTCTTGAACGTCACGTGTCAACACGTGACTCTGGTCACGTGAGAGCACGTGACCTTTTCTGAAGCTCTTTCCCTTGACTTGATCAGGGAACCAATGTGCGCCTTTGCTGCTTGAATTTAAATGTCACGTGCCGACACGTGACCTTGATCACGTGGGAGCACGTGACCCTTCCTGAAGCCCCCTTTTCTTCGACTTAGTCAGGAGACTGAACTTGCTTGAATGATGCGTTTAGGTGTCGCGTGCGAACACGTGACCGCTAGTCACGTGTAAGCACGTGACCCTCTTCTGAAGCTTTTCACAGAAGCTTCCTGATTTTAAATCAGGAAACAATATACAATCCACGGGCAACCACAAACAAAACAAACACCCATGACACGAAATGACCATCTGGAGAAGGAGAAAGTTGTTACCGCGATGCGGTAGCGTAATTAACTGCAGGGGCTTGCGCCTGCAGGGAAGAGCGTCCCCACAATCAAAAACCTCTCGAACGAGGGAGAATCTGACGAAGTCTGCTACATCGGCCGCATCCGTTTAAACCTTTGATACACGGTGCCATAAATCAATCTGGCATCTTCGGAGAGGTGGATGGATAAAACCAAATAGCATCTGCCCCGAATCTCAGGCAAGACGTCTCTGCCGCGCCGTCATTCGGAGGGGAACACCTCCAAGTGCTTCGGGACTGCACCCAACTACTACCTGTTTGCACGACTCCTTTGAGCCGTGGTAGGATAGTAATCTAAGTACAGTGGGAACACACCCGAGACGAAGTAGCAGTATCAAGTCGACGGACTAAACTGTACTCATGTCACATGGGAACTGCTATCTGACGATGGGTATAAATCCAACCTGCAGTTCCCGGCGAGTCCTGTCCGGTGTACCCATAACCTAACGAGCACCTGTATACTATCTCCAGTACGACGTACTGATGGCTGTGGGACAGACCATCTCCCTAACTGGGATGAGAAGCGTACACACTAGTCTACTCCGGAGTATCGATACCCTATCTCGATAATCCTACTACCAGGGACCTGTATAGGATGTTGCTTATAGACTACCCAGCCCCCACTAGTGTGACTGCCATCACAACGCTGGTAATGAAGCAAAGATCCTAAGGGCTCTACTAATATGTATAAGCAATACGTTATAAGAAACATATGCACATATTAAAGTAGACATAAACCAAGTGGCATACTACCATTTTTAGCAAGACTGTCAATACAACTGTGAATATCCCAAGCTTCCATTAAGTAATATACAAGCTAGTATGATACAGTAATGGCCTCTAGGGTATAAACACTAAAAATCTCCCACTTGCACTAGGGCCATGTACTGGAATATCGCAGACCTATCATCTCGAATAGCCTCTCGAACTGCGTCTGAGGAATGACCTTTGTGAATGGATCAGCAATGTTATTCTCCGTCTCTACTCTCTTCACCTCGATCTCCGGCGATCTACTATCTCCCTGATCAGGTGATACCGCCTTAAGATGTGTCTGGACTTCTGATGGGACCTGGGTTCCTTCGCTAAAGCTATAGCGCCGTTATTGTCGCAATACAGAGGTATTGGACCAACACTGGTAGGAACCACCTGAAGTTCTGTGAGGAACTTCTTCATCCAGACAACTTCTTTTGCGGCATCGCAAGCAACTATGTACTCCGCTTCCATCGTTGAGTCAGCAACGGTCTCCTGTTTGGAACTCTTCCAACAGACCGCCCCTCCATTGAGGGTAAAGACATAACCCGATATGGACTTGGAGTCATCCTTGTCACTCTGGAAGCTGGAGTCGGCAAAGGCCTCGATCTGGAGGTCTTTTCCGCCATACACCAAGAACATCTCCTTAGTCCTCCTCAGGTACTTGAGAATGTTCTTTACTGCTATCCAGTGCTTCTTCCCTGGGTTTGGCTGATACCGGCTTACAACGCTCAATGCGTATGCTACATCTGGTCTGGTACATAACATCGCATACATTATAGAGCCTACCGCAGAAGCGTAGGGTATAATCGACATGCGATCCCTTTCCAAATCAGTCTTGGGAGATATCTTTTTGGAGAGAGTGATTCCGTGACAAGCCGGTAGGTTACCGCGCTTAGAATCTTCCATACTGAATCTTTTCAATATGGTGTCTATGTACCTAGACTGCGAAAGTCCCAACATCCTCTTAGATCTATCACGATAGATCTGGATCCCCAGAATATAGGTGGCATCACCCAGGTCATTCATGGAGAACTTCTATGATAAGAATCGTTTGACTGACTGTAGCATATGAATATCATTTCCTATTAGGAGAATGTCATCCATGTACAAGACGAGGAATACTACAGCTCTCCCTACAATCTTACTGTATATGCATGGTTCATCTGGATTTTTGATAAAGTCGAATTCTTTAACAGTATCATCAAAACAGATGTTCCAACTCCGCGATGCCTGCTTTAGTCCATAAATAAACTTAAGCAACTTGCACACTTTACCGCTGCTCCCACTCTGAATGAATCCCTCTGGCTGATCCATATAGACGCACTCTTCCAAATTACCATTTAGAAAGGCCGTCTTTACGTCCATCTGCCAGATCTCATAATCGTGGAAGGAAGCAATAGCAAGAAGGACCCGAATGGATTTGAGCATAGCCACTGGAGAAAAAGTTTCGTCATAGTCCAAACCAGGTCTTTGACGGAAACCCTTTGCAACAAGTCTATCCTTATAGGTTTCAACCTGTCCATCTATACCAATCTTCTTTCTGAAGATCCATTTGCATCCTACGGGTTTTACCCCATCTGGAGCAATGTCCAAAGTCCATACTTTGTTAGTGTACATGGACTCCATTTCGGTCCGCATTGCATCCAGCCATTTTACCGAGTCGCCGCTCTGAATGGCTTGCTGGAAGCTAGTAAGGTCAGCATTGTCAATGATGCAATCTTCTCGATCCCCGTCTATGAGAAAACCGTAGTATCTCTCGGGTGGATGAGACTGCCTACTACTTCTGCGGATAGGCGCTGGTATGTCCCTTTCTTCTGAAACCTTTGGTTCTACCATACTTTCAGTAACAGCTTGTGGTTCTGGAATTTCTTCCAGTTCTACTGCGCTCTCACTCTTATGATTTTCTAAAAATTCAGCTTCTAAGAAGTGGGCATGACGAGAAACAAAAACCTTTTGTTCATCTGCGTAATAGAAATAATATCCCTTGGAGTGCTTTGGATATCCCACAAACTTACACTGTACTGAGCGTGCCTCGAGTTTGTCCGTATGCTGCTTTTTACAAAAGCTGGACATCCCCGGGTCCTAAAATGTTTAAGACAGGGTTTCTTCCCACTCCACATCTGATATGGTGTGGTAGGCACAGTCTTGGTTGGAACCTGGTTCAAAAGATATGCAGCTGATTCTAGTGCATAACCCCAGAAAGATCACGGTAACTCAGCTTTACTCATCATGGAATGAACCATATCCAATAGGGTTCGATTCCTCCTTTCCGATACACCGTTGTGTTGTGGTGTGTATGGAGGAGTAAGCTGAGAGAGAATTCCATTCTCTTTTAAGTAACCCAGGAACTCGACACTTAAGTATTCACCACCTCGATCAGATCTCAGTGTCTTGATACTTTTGCCAGTTTGGTTTTCCACTTCATTCTTGTATTCCTGGAATTTTTCAAAGGCCTCGGATTTATGCTTCATCAAGAAGATATGTCCATGCCTAGAGAAATCATCCGTAAAAGTAATGAAGTAGGAATAACCACCTCGCGCATGTGTAGACATTGGACCGCACACGTCACTGTGTACGAGTCCCAAGAGCTAGCTCGCTCTTACTCCGTGTCCAGTAAACGGAGTCTTTGTCATTTTTCCTATGAGACAAGATTCACAAGTAGCATAAGATTGATATTCGAACGGATTCAAATATCCTTCTCTATGTAACTTAGTTAATCGTATTTCATTGATGTGACCTAGTCTACAATACCATAAGAAAGCCTGATTTATTTCTGGAGATTTTCTTTTAAGTGTGTTCTGGACATTGAAAACCTGAGCTTGACTCAATACGTATATACCGTCATCTAATGTACCGGACCCAATCAGAACTTGATTTAGGTGGATGCGAACTACATCGCTTACGAATGTAAAATCATATCCCTCTCTCGAAAGTGAGGACACTGATATGATATTACAAGTCAAACTAGGTACATACAAACAGTTACGTAGAATCAATATCTGCCCACTTATCAAACCTAGGCGATATTCTCCCATGGATTCAGCGTTCACACTCATTCTGTTTGCAACTTTGAGAGATAAATCACCTACCCTGATAACTCTACGGTTTCTCAAAGCATGTAATGAATTACAGATATGAGATCCTGCTCCGGTATCTAGTACCCAGGAAGTAGAGTTAATTGACAAACAGTTCTCAATTACAAACACACTTGAGGCCGAAGCCACAACATGCTTCGTATCCTGGCTGCTGGCTTCCAAAGCCCTGCAATCCTTCCGCCAATGCCTAATCCCATAACAATAGGAACATCCCTCCTTACCTACACCAAGTCCCGAAACTTTTGCTCTTCCCTTTCCTTCTACTTTACTGACACCGTATTTCGGCTTTGTAGAGGTCTTCTTCTTTTCACCCTTTGCTTTCGCCCTGGATGTAGAAGAAGAAGGTCCCCCATTAAGCAGAGCTTGTGTCTCCCTGGTTTCTTTCAGGGTGTAAGTAGAGGGTAGGGACTATGGAAATAAGTCAGCATATGACCTGTTTCCCAACGCAGTCTCCAGGTCCTTGAGCTCATCAACATAGCTAGTCATCGTAAGGACGTCGTCCCTTACAGATGACCCGACAGCCAACCTCGCTTGAATTAATTCGTTCGAGGTCTCATATCTTGCGATATGAGATTGCTCTCCATATAAATCTTTGTTATGGAGAAAGATGGAAACTGAGTCCATCTTCTTATGCTGCTTCTGGTATACACCATCAACTGAAACCAACACGAGGCACTTGGCTTTCGCTTTATCCTTTTCCCTTGTCTGACGGATATCCATATCCGCGACGGTGGAAACTGGACTTGGGACGGCGGGATCTTAAGTAGTAATAGGGTGGTCCAGCTTGTCATAGGCAATGGATATCTAGACAGACCTTTGCCAGTCATATAAGTCAGATTCAGTCAAATTGTTATCTAAATGTAAGCTAGTCATGGTCACAAGGTCGCTGCAATGAGAGAGAGAGAAGAAAACACTTTAGCATGATGCTCTTGCAAGTTTAAATTGGTTTTTAGTTTATCTAAACTGGATGGCTCCTACTGTTTCTCGAATCCTTCCTCAAACTATAAAAGAAGAATTAGCCAGGACTAATCTTACCGTATAATAATTGCTTAACTGTTCAGCCAGGCCGGTGTCGGTACTTCGATGGAGGTTTTCCAACGCTTTCGCGAAGTTCCTTAATTAAGTAACCTCTTTTCTCTGGGGGCGTAGCCCCGCTGACACCTTTCTCGACACCTACTTAGTTTATAGCATTGATCGTTAAGTGACGAATCTCCTGATAAGTAGCATATACTCACAGTAGGATCGGGATCCAAATATCATCGTGTGATAATGTTGAAGGAATCCTACCAACATTCATCAAACTCCAAATGGTATGCAACACTAGCAAGTTTCAGTTTCTTTAGAAACTCCCGATATGGATTTTTGCCCCATGTTCTTATGACCTTGACTAAGGGCCAACAAATCATAAGTCACATGTCAAGTTCTACCCATCATTATCTTGTTAATTTGAACCCACCCGTATATACTCTTAACTAAGGGCCAAACAAAGTAATACGACTGTCCCAAACAAACTCATCTATCTATGCAACAAATGAATACCCCAGCAGCTACCAAACACTATGTCTTGACTAAGGGCCAAACAAACATAGCTTGAATACTACTGACCATTCATAAGAAATGACGGAGGGCTACGACTGGTTTTGGTGAAACCGTGAACGTAGTGAACTTGATATAATCGAAGGAACCTGATAGCTTTTTAAAAGGAGTGGTTAAAGCTCCGCAATTAAAAAATTCTGCTCTTTTAAAATAACCGAATGGTTTCTTTTAAATTTGTTCATACGATTCAACTTTGGTTTGTTTTCTTTTCATTATAATAATGCGTCCCATCATTTATCCTATCATTGCAGAAAACAACAAAAATACCACGTCCTTTTATGCCATCCGCATTCGCCACTGGGCTCCGTCATTCACCCGTTAGGTTACTTAACTAACGACAGAGCGAGGGCTGGGCTAGCGCGGGTGCAAAACATAAGTGACGTCTAATAGCTATCATATATAGATATTGTACATTCGTCAGACGCAATAATAGGCATTCCAGATCACTGATGAACATTATTAGATCTACAAGCAATCCGCGTTTCCTTCGAGCCTGCAACGAAAGACGGATTACACAGTTGTGATGAATAGCCATTGCCCTACCCTAGACCCCTACGGGTACGGCAAACTACCCGCCAAGTACCCGAAGTGAAGCGGTCTCCCTCAACAACGTGAGTAGGCCACTAAACACTTCAACGTACCCGGTAGTTTGTGTACCCCACCTTGGGTCTATCCTAGGAGCAAAAAATCAGTAAATGAAATAATACAACGGTGGCTACAACCGCAACCTGGATGTGCCCCGCAAAAGAATATTACATTATATTACAATTTACATCGAATGAATGAATATAAAAAACATCTCAAACCCCGGCTAATCATCACAACGATCCAATCAAGTTCATATACACAAACAGTAAAATCATTACAGAAATGTGCAACCCACTGCCAACCGACATACTAGCAATTAGGGGAGGTTTACGAACACATTAAACATTACAGATAAAAACCCGATTAGCAAATAACTTAGAATATCGATCGACAACCTTTTTTCCGTGTCTACCCCAAATGCAAGCCAGCACAGAAGTAACCTGGGCAGAAACAGAATATACTGGAAAACAAAACACCCCAAAATAAGAATTACTGTGAAAATCCGAGTCAACTCGGAGTTGACTCGGCGGTGGATCCGCGGCCTTCTTACCGAGTTAGCAGCTCGTATTTTACCATAATTCTTATAATCCCCTGCTGTTAATTTTCAGGCCTATCAAATAATTTTTTCGACACGTTTAAAATTGACAGAAACTTGAGAGGTCCGGGGTTATGTTTTCGCTTTTTTCCGACGATCGAAGTTCTAATTAGTTGCTAACAAGCTAGTAAAGGTTTAGCAGGCTCTGATACCACTGTAAGTCCATGTCACGCACCCCACGAGCTTGCGGGGAGGCGGAATATATGAAAAACAATTATCAAAACTTCGTAACACGGACTTGAGCAAACGGATCGTGTCTAAACCATTACTAGCAAACTACGAAAGGTTTAACTACTCGGATTCGAAGTTATACCTCACGTTACTTGTTCTTCGGGTCTTCATCGCTGTCCTCCACACCTCATAGGCTCTATGGAACATCGGCACCTCAACGGCCTCCTCGAGTCAAAGACGATCCACCCGAGAGCTACTACTCCAAGCTTGACCTCTAACTTGAGGTAACTAGGTTTCTCAAATTGCTAATCTAAGCAACCTAGGGGATATAGAGTAGGATTATGGATTAATAAGTCTTGCTAACCCTTGATCTCAACACATGAGAGGTTAGGATTAGGGTTTGAAGAGAGAGAGCTTGAGCAGAGAGAAGGTGAGAATGAGCATTCTTTTTGGAATAATGATATCATTTGAATATATGAAGCATATGATTTTATTAAAATGAATAACAAATAAATATGTGTCATCATGCTTCATTAATTCATAGAGTGATTCATCTCATGAGTCATTTAAAACATTAATGCAACATTAACTCCATGGATGATTCACTCTCATGACTCATTAATCCAATAAATGAAAATGCCACCTTAGCCTCCGAGTCATCATCCTTCTAGAAGCTTCTCGACAATTTACGAGAACGCCCCTGCTATCCGTGAAAACACGGAAAAATTTTAGACTGTATAAATCCAATAATCCGATACTAGAATCTGGCTTAAACCAAAGCCGGCTAGTAAAAACTGTCCGAATATCGTACATGCGTAAAAACAAGTATGCGTCCGAACCCTGTCGTAAAACCATAAGACCTCTATATCGTTTCGCCCGAAGCAGGGAAACTCTCCGTGTGGGACTCTAAAGACTCGACACTACGCTGGCAGTGGGTTTAACCACAGACCGCAAGCGGCACTAGCTGTACGTAACGGTCCCCAGGTAGATATCGATAAAAAGGACGATGAGTAACCCATCCGAACTCCTACAGATCCTGATGTGACAATCTCCGTACAGTCCGGTCTGTTCGTCTAGGACTATCGCATATCGGGCCTAGGGGGAGGTAAATGTCAGACCCCTAATAGCGGTATAAGTCGTGTCAGAGTGAAGCCCATTACACCTTGAGAAACTACTGGAAGCCACCAGTAAATCTCGCTTGCCCTGGCCAGGGACTTTGCGTAATGACTCTCCATACACAGCGCGATATCAACCCCCAATATCGGGAGAGACGAATCCTGTCTAACCGCTACTGCCTCCAAGTGCTTTGGGACTGCACCCAACTACTACCTGTTTGCACGACTTCTTTGAGCCGTGGTAGGGTAGTTATCTAAGTACAGTGTGAACACACCCGAGGCGAAGTAGCAGTATCAAGTCGACGGACTACGTTGTACTCATGTCACCTGGGAACTGCTATCTGACGATGGGTATAAATCCAACCTGCAGTTCCCGGCGAGTCCTGTCCGGTGTACCCGTAACCTAACGAGCACCTGTATACTATCTCCAGTACGACGTACTGATGGCTGTGGGACAGACCATCTCCCCAACTGGGATGAGAAGCGTACACACTAGTCTACTCCGGAGTATCGATGCCCTATCTCGATAATCCTACGACCAGGGACCTGTATAGGATGTTGCTTATAGACTACCCAGCCTTTACTAGTGTGACTGCCATCACAACGCTGGTAATGAAGCAAAGATCCTAAGGGCTCTACTAATATGTATAAGCGATACGTTATAAGAAATATATGCACATATTAAAGTAGACATAAACCAAGTAGCATACTACCATTTTTAGCAAGACTGTCAATACAAGTGTGAATATCCCAAGCTTCCATTAAGTAATATACAAGCTAGTATGATACAGTAATGGCCTCTAGGGCATAAACACTAACAGATGGTGACGACGAATAGTAGCAGCACCGCAATGATCTACGAGTACGGCACAGAAACGTCACGGTACGATACACGTGCGATGGGCAGAAGCTCCGGTGAGAACTTAGGGAGGCTCGACAATAGCGTGGCGGCGGGCACGGGTACTGTGACAGCGACGATGAGGTGCAGTGACGTCGTAGACCCAGCGGCAAGTGTGGCAGTGGGCTTGGGCTCAGTGTTGTGGAGTAGAGGAGGCGGATCCGATGATGGCATGGCGGTGATTGTCGAAGAGGAGCTCGGCTAATGTAGATGGAGTTGAGGAGATGAGTAGGTCGGGGCTCGTCGGCGAGGTGGAGATGGTAGTGGCTACGGCGATGGATGTAGGGGCTCGGTAGGTCGATGGAGACGGCGAGGTGGTGATGAGTTCGTGGCGTTGGTGGGCTCGAGCTGAAGGAGGAGGAGCTCGTCTGCTGTGAAGGTGGAGGAAAAGCTCGTCGGCGTTGGGTAGTGGCGGCGGCGGTGTTGACGAAGGAGTGGGGGTGCAGTGGGTAGTGTGGGTATGGGAAGGAGATGATGGGGATGGCCAGAGGAGAAGGCTCATCGGTGAGGTGGAGCTCGGAGCTCGACGGAGGAGGAAGCTCCGGTGGGTGATGGCTGGTCGCGGTGAGTGGTGTTAGGTGTAGTGGAGACGGGGAGCTTGGGAAGGAGAGGGAGGCGATGGCGTCGAAGGAGGAAGCTGGAGGGGACGAAGAGAGTGATGGCGAGGGAGAAGGAGCGAGCTGGGAAAAAGGGAGAGGGGCTCGGTCGAGACGTGGGTGAGGCGAGGACGTGGGGGAGCGGGTCTCGCGGCGAAGACGAGAGGGAGGAGCCGTTGGAGGGAGAAGATTTGGAGAGCAATCGAAAGGTCCCAATCCGGATAAATGCATCACTCCGTGAGTCCAAATGAATCTCGGTCGTATTCGGCACACTATTATCATCATAATCAGTACGGAATCATCCCTCGTACAATACCTATCAAATATCCCATCAATATCGTATGGACCTAAAGTCGCGTACGCATATAACAATAAACACCCACACACACCCCCACACACACACACACACACACACACACACACATATATATATATATATATATATATATATATATATATGCACACATACATATAGCCTAGTAGATACAAACTATATACTAACTTACTTATAAACTAAGTTATCTAACATGACCCTAGTCTAGATATATAGTATAGATATCCTAATTAATTGGTTGCGGGGGTGCCATACGCCATCCATCCGACTTCCTCCGTAAATATAAATCTGCTTACTGACGTATCGAGCTAGTCGAAATCCACAACCGCCTTACCCGTCCTTGCCGTCTCGAAAATTCTCACGGTTGTATCTACAATCGTAATAGGATATAACGGTATAAATATCCAAATCAAAAACAATAAAACGAGCGAAGCGCACATAGATTAGAACATATGGCTCACTTACGCTAAAAACGACCAAATACTCCCGACGCTGACGTACAAATGTCGAACGACGAAGTCGCATCATGCAAATCCAAAAACCAAGTTTTCAAATATCGTAAAATATCGCCAAAACCAAGTAAAACGTTCACAGATTTTTACTCAGGTGATCTAGGACAAATTAGCATATAAGGTAGGCTTATTTATCGAATGAGTGAGCTACAGAACAAACCTCAAACCAAAACTCAACAACATGTCCATAAATTGCGGCCAAATGCATTAAAACGGCGGCCAGAAAAAGGAGTTAGGGGCTCGGGCTTCTAGATAGTCTTCTACTTGTCCTAACATCTTTTAATACTCGCTAAATATTTTTCAGAGAGGCCTACTTGCTCCAGATTCAAATTCAACATCACAGACTTCACAAAAATCATATTTTTCTGATATCTAACATAGAAATTCTGAAACTTTAACACGCGGAATCTTGAAAAAAGATGATTTTTACCTATAAGGATTGAGCACAACGGAATTCGAAGCTCATGAAGTGTATGCTTGAATCTTCTTGAACTGATATTGGTTTTAACTTGAGTTTTGAACAACCTCATGAAGAACTCTTCAATTGTCCTTTTGATTTGGTGAAGAACTAGTAAACTATGGTGATGGAGCTTGAAAAGAAAGGATTGTTCAGTTTGAGAGTACAAAAAATATCATAAGAGTTGTGATAGAATAGAAGGAGGAGGTGTAATGATTTTGTGTAGAGAAAGAAGTAGGTGGAGGGATGAGAGTGCATGTCATGAGTGGTGTTTGTGAAGGATTAATATAACCTATCATATACCAAAACACTCATCTGAAATTAAAATCTTTTTTCAAATAAAAACCCTTTTCCAAATAATACTTTTACACATAAATACCACTATCTTACACCAAAATCTCATATCATATTAAAACAAAATACTTATCATTTTTAAGATATCACCTATTTTCATTTTTCCCAAAATAATTAAATTTTTACGGATACCAATCCGAAAATTCAAAAATCATATATGATATTATTTTCGTAAAATTATAATATCCATATTTAAATCATACATTAATATTTATAATTTTTCAAAATGTTACACATATACATTGATCTATTAAAATCAGTAATGATATTTATTTACACTTCTATCAGTACCATACTTCCTAATGCCAAGATCAACTCGTAAAATTATAGTGGAAACAAACAACTTGATTAGAATGCATTTATTACACTTGATAATATAGTTTGTTATACGGTGAGATGACATTTAGAGTGGTGGTCCACCAAAGTTACAGCCCTGCAGGCTTCATTGAGGGTTGTAGTCCTTCGACCAAGCATAAACAAGTGATAAGAAAATCTCTCAATACACACATCTATATCAACCGAAATCCAGTTTATAATGTATCGCCCATAAATTATCTGCTAATTAGAAATACAAATAAATAATTTATGAAGACTACCTTCCCCAATCTGGTCTCGAACAAGATCGAATATGTCATCATTTCATTAGTCGAGTCTTCCCGCTTGTGTTTGATCAAGACCGTGTAGACATTTTGGTAGAGTTTGGTTAAATTTTATTCCGGAGTGGATATCAGAACTTTTAGGATTCATCGCAGCAGTGATATTAAGGGAAACGAGTGGATATGATTTTTTTAAGAGAAAGAGAGGAGTAATATGGTCAATTAGTTCAGTAATTAACAGTAGGGGTTCGTTGTTTAACGGAGTGAAAGTTCGGGAGGTTTTTAATAACGAGTTCAAACGTGATAGTGATTTCGAACAAGTTGAGTAAACCACAGGATGGTTTCCATGAAATAAGCCTAAAAAATATTTAAAAGGTATTATAAACAATGTTGTAATTTATGTATCTGTGATTCTCGAAAGAATCACAAATCACATTAAGAGTTGCAGCGGAAAATATATCAGGATTGCGGGCAAACAAGCTATCCGAACAAGACTAACAAAACAATCTACCAAAACAACGTAAGTTATCAGAAGCACACACCAAACAACACAAACACAAGATTTTACCCAGGTTCGACGTAACGAGCAGCTAATCCTGCAATCGGATGACGAAACCTTCCACTGTTAAGAAAGAGTTACACGAGAACGCCCTCAGCGATCACCGCCCAGATACAAAGTCTCTGTTTCTCTCTTCAAACACCCCCCCTCCTCTCTGTCTCTGTCTCTCTCTCTGGGCAATTCAATTTCTGCCGCAGACTTTTAAGAGAAAAAATAAGGCTCTGTTGGATTGTGGAGTAATTTCAATCACTTGGCTTTAATTATTATATACATAGAGAGGTCGAAACTTTAGAGATAAGTTTAAGTTTAAACTTTAGGATTAATTCAAATCTTTGATACTAATCCTATCCCAAGTCAAATTCAGCAGCCGCTGCCTCAATCATGAGACTTGGATCCCTGTGCACTGCACGTGCTTGGCTTAGAAAACTTGGGCCTCTGAGCTTTTGCTTGCGCTAATCATTTGGTCTCCGATTTTGCAATCAATGCATAAATTCATATACAAATCACTATTTGTGTTTAAAATATTGTCAAAGTTTATTTTTAGAGTTTTCCACAAATTTTGAACTTTGTGGGTTTAAAAATAAGTCATATCTCCAAACTGGACAGGGAAACAACTTTCCCTAAATAAAATTTGCAATGCATTCAATTTAGCAGCCGTTGATGTTTAAATAAATAGTTGCGCATTTTTTTCCCGATTATAATTTTGTGTTTTTTATATGATGCATCGAAGATTTTAATTGTGAGGTATAGATCATATATCTTACGGTTGCATTTATATGAAGTATAATGACGATTGTTTTTTTCCCTTCCACATATAAAATCGCGAGATATTAGTTCTAGCACTAATTGTTTATTTCGATATATAAATGTTTGTCATGTAAATATTTGTTTTGTTTAATTTATTTTATTAAGTAGGATGTCTTGTCCTTTTTTTTCTGTTAAAATAAAATAAAATAATAAGGATGTAATGCCATAGAGAAACAAGGGGAGATCGTTATTGGGATGCAATAAAGGCAAAACTGCTTATTAAACATTGAAATCTTATATAGCATTACATCCTTTCTTTCTTTCAATTTTCATTTATATAGTGAATATGATTCTCGTGTGTGTATGCAACTAACCTAATACTTGGCCACAAAATAACACCATGTCGGCCATTCTTTTGGCAGAGCGGTGATGCTAGCCCGCGCGCCTACCCCTCATCGGGCTCCTCCCTCTAATCCTCCCCATCCTGGTTGCTCTGGTCGAGCTCGTCGTCTTTGCATCCCGGTATCATCCTTCTCATTTTCGCTCTGGCTTTTATCTGTAAGGAGATGCATCCAATTATATAACATTGTCGAGATCATGTACACAATAGCTTTAAGACAATCGCAGAGATGCATCTCGTTTTCGCTCTTAATATGTTCCATGATCAAAGAGAACAGATAGATAATGACATGCTTGCAGGTATCAGTGACGCTGAACAACAACCAAACTTGACAAAGTACGAAAATATATTTTCGATGTAAACAAAAATTGCTTTAAAAATAGAATTCTTAAGCATAAAAGAGTTTGAAACCACCCTGAAAATTTAAAACACAGAATTACCTATTTAACATAGCCGATCCGACTATATGAAGCGGATATAGACGACTTAGGTGAAGAATTCGAACCCAACAAGATTTTCCCAATTTTAAATATAAAAAAAATAAATATAAAAAAATTGAACCAAAAGCACGATGAACTAACATCGACAATGAACAGCGAACATCCAAGATCATGAAAAGAATAAACTTTAAGGCAATCGCAGAGGATAACGGAGAATATCAAACTCGGAAATGGTGGTGAGAAGTAACGATGGTTGAAAAGGGGAAGAAAAGAGATGACTCTAGTCCATTGAAAAAAAATTAACCACCTAAATTCTCTGTGTCTTTGGGATAAAGCAATTCGGTACCAAAATGGATGAGAAGCAATGCACGGCTTACTGAAGATGATGAACTCACTCTATTCCTCTCGGTGCAATCCGGAAACCGGAACTTCTTCAGACGCGGATAACACGCACCAATCTCCATCCTCAGCACCAGCTCCCCCCTCCATTGATCAACATTCTTACCGTTTTCTTGATCCTTGGTGCCGCCCTTCCTGCCCATTGAAGTATCCTCGATCGATTCAGCCTTGTTAACAATATGCGCTATCCATTTAAAAAAATGATAATATATAAAATCACTCCTCACAAGCCACAAACATCAAAGCAGACACGCAGCAACATAATTATTGACCATGCTAAAGGGTAACTAGATGTAAATGTTAACATTTAATATGGGTTTTTAAAAAATTATTAAATTTTTAGAGTAGCCACAAATCTATAAGTCAAGAAATAGATACGTATATTCCATTTCCATTGTTACATTATTTTAGGCATCTAGTACTGTGATTAATTTGTTTAAATTTTTACTCTAACCCACATAAAAGTAGTTATATATGTAAATTAATTGGGTTAAGAAAGCATATTAGATTATAGTGGGAGGAATTTCTTATACCCACAGGTATAGAAATTTTTTCCTGATATTATCGAAATATGTTGGTTTTAACTAAAGACTAAGTAATGAATCTATGCATTTGGGACCTCTACTCATAGGAAGGTTAAAAGTTATTACTTAGGATAAGTTTGTAGCATTAACAATTTGTTTCATATAAATGCAGTTATTCATGTTCCTGCAGTTAATGATGTCCCTTTACTAAGTGGTGACAACTTTCCGGATTGGAAGAGCAATATCCTTCTTAAGTTGGGCTGCATAGATCATGAATTGGTTTTTCGTAAAGAATGTCCTTCAATTCTTACGGAGACAATGGAACCAAGTAAAAAAGCTGAATTTGAAAATTGGGAGCACGCAAATCGTATCAGTATCATACTTATGAATCACATATTGGCTGGAGTATCAGGGGATCAATTCCTGAATTTGATAATGTGAAAGATTTTTTGAAAGCAACCGAGGATCAATTTGTCGTTTGTGACATGACTTTAGCAACAACCTTGAATTAGAAACTCACAAATGTCAAATATGATACCCGTGAAGGTATGCACATGCATATTATGCAATTAAAGGATATTTCTTCCCAACTTAAATCTCTATCGATTGAGATGTCTGAATCATTTCTGGTACATTTTATACTTTCTTCACTTCTAATTTAGTATGGACCCTTCAAGATCTCTCATAATACACATAAGGAGAATTAGTCTGTAAATGAACTCCTAATTATGTATGTTTAAGAAAAAGAAAGGCTTAAGAATGAAGTTCTAGAAAGTGTTATATGAGGACTCATGACAAGAAAAATGTATTTAAAGACAAGAAAGGGGCTGATTTTTCCAAGGTAAAAGGAAAACAACCTATCAAGGTCAAGGACGGTCTAAAGTGTTTCTTCTGTAAAAAACGAGGACACATAAAGAAAGATTGTCTGAAATATAAGAAATGGCTTACAAAGAAAGGTAATCTTATCTCGTATATTTTCTATGTATCTAATTTTAGTAATGTCCTTAATAATACTTGGAGGATTGATTCCGATTCGTCAATTCATATTGCTAATACCATGCAGGGTTTTCTAACCCAGTGGAGATTGACGGGAAGTGAATGTGGCATCTATTCAGGAAATAGGATCCAGTCATTCATAGAGGCCGTAAAAACATATCGGCTTATTCTAAAATCTGATTATGTAATTGATTTAAAAAATGTGTTTTATGCACCTTCATTTTCTAGAAATTTAATTTAGGTATCAAAACTAAGCATTTGTGGTTATATTGTTAATTTCAATTTTAATGGATTTTTTTAATATAAAGATGATGCTTGTGTTGGTTCTCGGATATTATCCGAAAATCTTTACAAGCTTGATTTAGATACAAATTTTGAAAATAATTTACTTTCTTTAAATGTCGATAATGTTGGAAAGAAGAGAGGTATAATTAAGAAAACCTCCTCTATATTATGGCTTAAGAGATTATGCCATAATTTAGTTAATAGAATTAAAAGGTTGGTAAATGAAGGGATATTTCAGAATCTAAATTTTGCTGATTTTAGTACATGTATGGATTGCATAAAAGGAAAGCTTGCATAAAAGGAAAGTAAACTAGCATTACTGAAAATGGTTCTAAATGGAGTACATAATGTTTGGAAATTATTTATACGGATATATGGGTACCGTCTCCAATTTCTTATCTACATGGTCGAAAATACTTCATCTCATTCATTGATGATTGATTAGTCTAAAATATTGAATATTTGAATGAACATTTTCCTTACTATTGTTAAGTACTAAAAATGTGTTTATTGTAAATATAGAACATATGTGGCTTTATTTGTAAAAAGTTTATTATCATATATTTCTACATTATAATTAATATAATAAGGGAAAATATATGCATATAATATTTAAATGAAATCTTAATAATTAAAATATGCACATCATACCAAATATTTCAAATCAATATTCTTAACATATTATATCATATAAATGGTTAGGATAATATATCAAAAATATAAAATGCTACCAAACACTTTGATTTGAGATATTGTGCAGGTATTAGTTCAGGTCTAAAATCCAAATAAGAGATCCAAATCAAATTGAGATATCATAACCGAATCTGCTAAATTTTAGAAGCAAATCGAAAGATCTAGCAACGGCAGAGACTCAGAGAATTATTTTCAGAATCTAGATATCAAGAGAATCTCCAAATATTAACACAAAATACCAAAAGAAATCCTAAAACCTGATTCCACTATGTTGCGGCGGATCCGCGGCCAAAGCGGGGTATATGCGGCGGAACCGCGGCGCAATCTGGGCCGTAGGATATGAGATTTTAGGATCATTGTTCGGTACGATTTATTACATTTTAATACCACTCATTTCCTATCATTTTTCAATAAACAGTGCTATTTTATCTCTGTTTGCTCATTAGTACAAAATACAGGTACAAAGACAAGAACACTGGAGACAGTACACAACATGAACGGAAACGACGGTTTTTAGCCGGAACTGCAAACAGAACAGAATACAGATCAAGTCAAAGGAGTTTGCATCAAATAAAGTAGTGTACAAATATTTCATTCTCTTTTTCGTCCAACATGATACATGTGTGAACATGGCACACAAGTGGGCATGACATGATACACAAATGGGCATGGCTCATGATTAGGAAAGTATGGATGTGATATGCAAGTTGGCACACCAATGGGACAGCCATGATCATGTCTTATGCAAGTTGCACAAGTATGAAAAGTTGTGATGTGAGGTTTTCTACTTCTCTGTTCTCAAAGTCGTATGAGCAATACAGTGTGAGTTTTTGAAAATAAACATATCCTAAAATCATATTATCATGTCAGAAAATCACCCAAGAAATTTGGTAGCCTAAGTCCGCTAAAGAGCAGTGGAAGCACGATAATTGTCAAGAAATACGGCGGAACGCCGGCCGTCTTGGCGCCACATGTCTCCAAATTTCAGGGTAGTTTTGTAACTTCATAATACTTTGGAAAACACCCCTGGACTTATATTTCAAAGCCAATAACTACAGTAGTTCAGCACACAGAGAGATATACATTCTCCAGTTCAATATTTTGTATAAGTTTTTGGTTTAAGCTTTGAAGAGAGTTGTGTGGAGCTCAAGCATGGTTTTCTTCTTCTTCTTCTTCTTCCTTCTTGGACCTTCTATTTGAGAGCTTCATTAAGGAGGTTGAACAAGTAACCAATATCATGTATCTCAACTCATTCATATGTTAATACAATTGTTGTTTTTCTTTGTTCATTTGCTTCTTACTCTAATGTTGTTTTTCAATTCTTTTTAGTATGATTTTTGAGTAGTTCTTCATGGTTGTGGTGATGGTTAGGATGGTGATGAATGATAAAGCCTTCTTCCATCTCTTGTGAATATTTAATATGCTTAATTGAGGTTGTAGTCTTAATGTTGCTAGATGATTTGGTTTGATATGATATGTAATTCTATGGTTACTTGATAACCTCATTACACACCATATTCTCTCCAAAACCCCATGTTGCAATGTTAAGGTTAGAATCATTCTAAAGTTAAAATTGCTAAGTGTTAGATAGGGTATTTTGTTAACAAGTTGATTGACACACTTCTTCATTTCATATACCCTATACTATCAATATTCACTTAGAAAGTTTAATGCTAAAACCACTTACTCTCATATGCTAATTTGTGTATTTGATGTTGATGTATACTTTCTAACCCTTGTGCTTAGTGTTGATACATCAAGCTTGGACATACAAACGGTAAGTGAGACAACACGGATTCGTTTCATTTCTTGCGTCGAACTTCGATATCTTGATGACTTGTGCTTCACAAATGCCTTGACAAGCCATGCTTCACGTCGGAATCAACACAAGGACGGATAACTCATGATCAAGGGAGCGTCGAAGAATTTACCGCGATTCAACCATCCGAAACAGAGCCACGGCCATTTCCCCTAAGTAGTTCTATATTTCCGTATTTTCCATTTTTGTGACGAAACCAAATTTTTTCTTCTCGAACCTTAAGCAACAATCTCTAATCACCAATTCTCTATGGATCGACCCATACTTGCCGTCTCGCTACAACGCGCCGTGCACTTACGGTTTATAAATTTTTAAACGAGACCGAGCTCGCGTGCGCACTATTTCTAAAACCATTTTCTTTCAAAACCATAAAAGAGCGCGCGGGTGAAGTCCCAACAATTATGATCTTAACTACATATATTTACAGATGGCATCGATGGTTTCTAGTTTCAAAGACTATATAAAGGACCGAGAGCTGCACGTTCAAAATCATCATCGAAGAAATCAAGAGATCCATGTATCCGAATGATTATCTATTCATCTACCTCCAACAAGAGAGAGATCTAGAGCAAAGTAGGCTTCTTGTAATCTACTTTGGAAGAAGAATTGTAAATGCAATAGTTGATTAATAAAGGTAGATTTTATTTTAATTCTTTTTGCATTTAATTTCTGCACTTACTTTTACGCATTAATTTTCTGCATCTTTATTATGCTTTTATTTACCTTCATCCTCTCTTCTAAGTTAGCCATGAGCGAGTAATTCCCAGCTTGCTAGGATTTGTAGGATATGGTAGAACAATGGATGAGAAAATCTTTTAACTTCTTTTATACATTTTAAAGTTTATAAATTTAGCAAAATAAATGTTAACCTCCTTATCGGGCGCGCTACCAATTTATTAATAGTCACGACCGTGATTTAAGATCGGTTAAACACTTGTTTTGTTAAAGTCTAGACATGAATAGAGATCATTAAAAGGACAAGGATTAGTAGTGGGGAAACCCTAGTTTTCTCTACGAACCTGTCACGCCCCGCTTCCCAGTGTACGGGCAAGGAGACGCAACGAGGCCGCTATGTATTTACTCAGAAGTAAATACGCTAAGCGTATCTAAGCAATATAAAGTAAAAGTACACAAGAGACATGAATGTAAATGAACAACAACTTTATTTATTTAACATTCTTTTACAGTACAACTGAAATGTAAATATATGGAATGAAAGCAATGCCTAAACAATGACATAACAAAAATGAAAATGAAATATGTATAAGTATATAAAGCTCCGGGTCGAATGCTAACTTGTAACAACTTAAAATTCTGTGTACATAAAATTGTTTAAAAGTTAATGTACATTTGGAGTATTTGCAATCCTGTGACTACTATAAGAATTTGTTTTGCTTTTGAACAGCAAGAAAGAGCTTGTAGCTCACTGGCAAAGCCTTGCACTGCTGTTACAAAGTACCAGAGTTCAAATCCCATCAGACACATTATCTTTTATTTAATTTTCTTTTAACCTTTTAGAAGCCCACGAGTCTACACGTGCACAACACGTAAAGTCAAGAGTAACAGATAATTTAAACATGTGCACTGTAGAATCCAAAGCGACCCTGACACGTGGCCTAAACCCCAACCCCATCCGTCGGTGATGACCCGACGGGATGAAGGAATTCCCCGGCGCCGCCGGTCTAGATTGTCGGGAATGCCCTGATTCTTCTGTCCTGCAACCCTTTGGCCTGCCCCATTTCTCCTAAGTTGTTTATCTTCTCTGCAATTACACAAAGAATTTAAAATGCCTCTTTAATCCTATTTTTATTACAAATTTTAATGCACCCATTCACTACACTAAACCTTAGCTTTTCCTATAAATACCACCCCTCATTCCACACTTCCTCACTCACAAATCCCTTCCAAAACTCTCAAGAATCCCTAAGTCTCTATATTGTGCTAGTGCAGTTAGCAAAGGGAGAAATTCCGACGAAGTTCCGGCGACGATACGAGGAGTTTCCGGTAACGAAACGAAGCACCGACGAATTCTATAACTCCTCCTACCTCCCCGCTCTCATCAAAGCCAGTAAGACCCATCTCCCCCTCTCATCTTTTTCTTTAAAAAGTTCAATTTCTAAAACCCGACGGAAATGGAGTTAGTCCGACTTCCGATTCGGTTTTCTATAAAAAAAAAACTACACTTTTCTTTAAAAAGATAAAACCATATTCTCATATGTTGATTAATAAACATTATCAAACTCAATAAAATAAGTTTCACATCAAAATAATCATTTTTGTGATATTTATCGCATTTTTACATAAAAATACCACAAACCATTCATTTCGACATTATAACCTTCATTCCTTGCTATACCTATAGATAGTTCATGAGGTAATGACCTACCTCATTATAATACATATCTCTATCATAGCACGATGAATTTTGGGACAATAGAATACGGGAAAATACGACTTTACAAATAAATACCCTAAACTTACAAAACCGTTTTCTATAAAAAGATGTATTAAACATTTACATGCAATTACGTCTCTACAACTCATTTTGGGGACCCCGTTTGGGATGGTACGGATTATCGCACATCCTCGGGCCTAGTAGAGCGAGATGCAGACCTTCGCAAGGAGCATTCGATCTCGATGGAATTTTTTTTATACATTTTTCCTTAGAAAATGGGATTTCTACGAGAAAATAAACAAATTATTTTAATTAAATATCTATATATTTATTATCAAAATATATATTTTAATTATATAATTATTCCAAGTTTTCTAATTTAAAAGAATCACTATTACATGAAAATACCATCCAAATACAACACTAGTACAACATTTCAAGAAAATACCATATACTATGGAAACTAGGCTCTATTTACTAGAAATTGCACAATTGTAAAATACACATCTATGAAAACTCTAAAGACGATAATTAAATACTTGAGGTGTATTTTGAAATTATGCAAAAACTATTTTTACATAAAACCCCTCAAGTTATGCTAAATTACAATAAGGACCCTAATAAACATAGGTTTAAGCGGGACCAGTCTCTTGAGCCTCACCAAGCCGGGGATATAGGTGCTTGCCTATTTAAGATAGACAATCTAACAAATGGTGTTATCAATGCGGTAATTTTCTTGGAAAAAGGCACAAATCCTGCCATCCATATGCAACAGTTACCGATGACATCAAAACCTAATTCAGGACTTCAATTTCTTTTCTAATTGTCTGACTCAGACTAAGTCTAAATATAATCAATCTGACTTGAATGTGATTCAAGTATAAAACCAGAAATCAATATGAATCCATCTATTCAATCTATTCAATCTATCTTGATCGAACCGAACCATGGATATACTCCATTTACATATCCATACATTATGTCCGTTCCATTACTGATATCATGGTTTCTGCAAGTCATCCATATAAAATTTACAATACCAGACAAAACAATACAAACAATACAAATAAGACACTAAGGGGTAGATTGGTACGGAAGATGTTAAAAGTGACACGAGACTGTAACCATAATACACCTAACCTGAATCTCCATTGCCGTTGTACCGTGGCTGAACGGTTCCTTATACTCCGTATAGCTTAGTCTTCGGGATAGTGGGACTCCTCTCGTATACACTGGCACTTTCTGTACCAAGCTACAAACAACAGCGTTAACAATATAATACAACTTTAAAAGTCACATTCTCCTTCTGTCTATTCCATCTCTTTTTACTTTTGGGACTTACCGAGCGATTGTTCGCTGACGACATTCCTTTTCTTCTTTCTTTGGAATGTTATCAGGTGGATCAGACCTTCTTGAGACAGAGCCCACCAACGAGGAGTTGGATCAGGTAGCCTTTGACCCGGAACTCTAGTTTACCTGTACATTTCATTTTCATTTCCGTTATGCCATTGTTTAGGCATTGCTTTCTGTATATGTATTTTCATTTCAGTTGTATTGTAAAAATGAATGTTAATAAATAAAGTTGTTGTGCATTTACATCTTATCTCTTGTGTACATTTTATATTGCTTAGATACGCTTAGCGTGTTTACTTCTGAGTAAATACGTCGCGTGACCCGTCGCGTCCTCTACCCGTACACTGGGAAGCGGGGCGTGACATAATTGCTCCAAGTCCTCGGTGCTAGGCTTGATCTCCAGTGAGTCTGATCCACCTGACAACATTCCAAAAAAAGAAGAAAAGGTATGTCGTCAGCGAACAATGGCTTGTTTCCCCCAATCAGAGCAAAGCTCTGTTTGAATTTCAAAAATTCAAAAATTGAAGCAACGCTTCAGATTCCTTGCGCTGCGCACAACGCGCCACGTGTCAAAAGCAGACACGCCAGCGCTGCGCCCAAGACAGCGCACCCAATCAGAGCAAGGCTCTGTTTTAAAATAAAAATAAAGGAAGCAACGCTTCAGATGACTTGCGCTCTGCGCTGTGCGACACGTGTCAGCGCAGTTGCGCTGCGCTCTGCGCTGCGCGACACGTGTCAAGCGCAGGTACGCTTGCGCCAACTGTGCCAGCATTTAAACAATAAAATTCTGGAAAGATCTTTCCAATCTTGTTTAAAACAAGAAGATTATCTTCTGCAAAACAGAAGCCCTAGGATCAAAGATCCAACGGTGGGGAAACATTCCTAAATCAATCAGGGAAAGATCTCTTTAACTGATTTAATAAATCAATTGGCCCTATATAAAGGCCCCTAGGCTCCAAGTCTGAGATATACACAGAACTCCTCTATAAACTTTGAGAAGAACTCGAAAAGAAAAAGGTAAACCTTTGGAAAAAAGAAGAATTTTCTTCTAAAAAGATGAATAATCTAAGAACAAGATCAAGATCTTCCATAAAAAAGAAAAAGATCAAAAAAGATCCAATAATAAAAAAAGAAGTAATTTACTTCATTATTAGATCTTTTGATCTATATAAAGGCACTGCCTTTTGATGAACCATCGGTTCTTAAAACTTGAGGTAGAACCTCTTTAGAACTAAAAAGGTTCTTTTTTTTAATCTAAATTTAATCAAGATGCGCTCTGCGCTATTGAACAGTGCCCTGCACTCCTAATTTGCACTATTGCGCTCTTGGATTGGCGCAAGTCACCAGAGCGCGCCACGTGTCAGCAGCGCACTGCGCTAACAGACTTGCGCTCACCAGAGCGTGACACGTGTCACCTCCACATGCGCTAGCGCCTTGCGCTCTTTAATTGGTGCAGAGCGCCTGACAGGCCACGTGGCGCACTGTCAGAGAAATAAATGCTATGCATTATTAAAAGGGGCAGAGCCCAATTAAAAGGCCTAATAGGCCTGATCTAAATGCTGTGCATTTAATTAAAAAGCCCAATGCTGTGCATTATTTTAAAAAAAGGGCAAAGCCCAAGCAAAGGCTTAAATAGGCCAATCATGAAGAAAATGTTAAACATTTTCAAATGGACTTAACCCAATTCTGGCCGTAAGTCTTCAAATTAAATTGAACTGAGCACAACTGCTCTCTCAAATCAATTTACACCCGGTTCAAGGGTACATCTCTGAACTCCTCTGATATTTGTCGTTGTAATCCTTCAACGTCGTCAGAGAGGTGACGAGTCCAGACAACCATATATTGCTACGGACTGTGGGGTCCTTAAACTCATTGACTATGATGTCCTTAAACCAATATTCGTCCCCAAAATGGAAATGTTGGACCACCATGTCCCTAAACTGGCAGTGGACCACCATATTACTAAACTGGAAATGGACCACTATGTCCCTAAACTGGAACAATAGAGCCCAAATGCTCTTTTATTGGATCTAAACGATCCTGTTAAGTTGATCTTAGTCTCAAATTGGACTAACGTATCCTTAACAAATGTTTAAGTCGATCTTAGCCTCAAATATGGCTAACGTATGTCCTTAAACCAATATTCGTCCCCAAAATGGGAATGTTGGACCATCATGTCCCTAAACTGGCAATGGACCACCATGTCCCTAAACTGGCAATGGACCACCATATCCCTAAACTAGAACAATAGAGCCCCCAAATTCTCTTTTGTTGGATCTAAACGATCATGTTAAGTTGATCTTAGTCTCAAATTGGACTAACGTATCCTTAACAAACGTTTAAGTTGATCTTAGCCTCAAATATGGCTAACGTATCAAAACCTTCAAACAGACTTTGGTCCCAAACTGGACTATAATGGACCACCATGTCCTTAAACTGGCAATGGACCACTATGTCCCTAAACTAGAACAATAGAGCCCAAATGCTCTTTTGTCGGATCTAAACGATCCCGTTAAGTTGATCTTAGTCTCAAATTGGACTAACGTATCCTTAACAAACGTTTAAGTTGATCTTAACCTCAAATATGGCTAACGTATCCTTAAACCAAAACCCCAAACCCAAATCTAAGAAAATACGGATTTGGACTAATCCACGTCCTATGGGCGACAACATAAATTAGTCTCCGTATACAATCCACGGGCAACCATAAAAAAAACAAACACCCACGACACGAAGTGACCATCTGGAGAAGGAGAAAGTTGCTACCGCGATGCGGTAGCGTAATTAACTGCAGGGGCTTGCGCCTGCAGGGAAGAGTGTCCCCACAATCAAAAACCCCTCAAGCGAGGGGGAATCTGACGAAGTCTGCTACATCGCCCGCATTCGTTTAAACCTTCGATACATAGTGCCATAAATCAACTTGGCATCTTCGGAGAGGTAGACGGATAAAACCAAATAGCATCTGCCCCGAATCTCAGGCAAGACGTCTCTCGTCGCGCCGTCATTCGGAGGGGAACAGATTCTGGCGCACCCGGTGGGACTTCTTCCTCTTTCCACTCCACACTTCGTGTGTCGTGTTCGCGAACGAATCGCGGTTTCCTGTGGTTGCCTGTGGATTCGAGGTACTTAGATTTGGTGTCCTGCTCCTTGCAGAAAACAGAAGATCAATGGTTTCAAATTGCACTACATGCAACTGCAACTCTCGCTCCGTCTCTGCTGGAGGAGTGACTTATGGGCCCCAAGCGGCTTCTCTTTTCATCATGCCAGTGGAGCAGGTAACTCAAGCCACCACTGGACTATTCTTTGGGACCATGCTCCCACCGATGAGCTTCAATGCCCCAATGACGTCGCAGCAAGCTCCAAAGAAGTCGGTCTTTGATTGGCTTACAACTACCGCGGCCCCTCTCAACGGGTCGCCCAAGTCCAATGCCTCGGTTTTTAACAGACTAGGCCAAAGCTCAGATGGGCCCGTGAATAAGCCCACAATTCCTGAAGAGGTTATCCCAAAATGGATAGCCATTCCTACTCCTGAAGTCCCCAAGGCGGCTTCTCCTGCTAACGGGTCGGTCTTCACAAGACTGGCCGTTTCAGCTCCTACTCCACGTGAAGTCATGAAGGCTGTTTCCCCTGTTTGAAAGTCAGCCTTCGCAAGACTGACTACCCCCTCTCAAGGGGTATCAGTCTTCGACAGGCTAGCACCAATAATAGTCTCTCCTCAAAGCAGGGGGCATGAAGAAGCTTATCTAACAACAGAGGTGATCTCATCCGCACGACATACTCGACGTCGCCACTGGCACCGAATGAGGAAAGCTGGGGCCAATTCCCCTTCTGGACTGACTCCGCCAGCTCCAACGGTGGAAGTTGATGCTGCTGTTTCAACCGGGAACAGCTTTGAACTACTTAACAAGGTGCGCAGGAATTCGCTAACCGCTGTACTGAAAAGATCTCCTCCACCTATGGAGAAATCCCCAAAGGCGAAGCTGGAGCAGCCCCCTCAGCGGCTGCCCTCTAAAATTTACAAGGTCTGGCGTCAAGTCCAAGATTCCATAATGGATCAAGACTATCTCCGCCAACAGAAAAAGATGATGGTTCGGCAGGAAAAGGGCTAGTCTGCCAAGCCAAAAAAAAAAAACAGCTACTTGGATACCCACTACAGCGGCTCCCTCAACTTCGACCGCTCAAAAAGGAAGGAGGTCGGAGAAGATCCCTATGTCTTTGGCAAATCGCAAAGACACTGAATCTAAACGCCCTAAGTCTGGGGGCATGGTGGTGCACACCGTTTATATGGCTTCCGGAAAGGAGGAAAGCCGTGCTTCGACGGGTCACCGACCGCTCACCCGATCCGTGACAAAAGCCCAGGAGCAGCAACAGAAGCTTCAGGAAATGTTGACGCAAATGGCCGCACTCACCGGGCCAAAAGAAATCTTGGAGGCATCATCAGAATAGCGTCACGAGCAAGAAACCGATGCTGACTTCCTAAACAGAGTCCTTGAAAAGAAGGACAAAGAAGCCGCAGAGCAAGCGGCTAACATAAAATAAATGGCGCTCCTCTTCCAAGGGTAGGGATGATGTTACAGCTGTTAGTGTATATGCCCTAGAGGCCATTACTGTATCATACTAGTTTGTATATTACTTAATGGAAGCTTGGGATATTCACCATGTATATACAATCTTGCTCAAAATAGTAGTATGCTACTTGGTTTGTTTCTACTTCAATGTGTACATGTGTTTATTTTATTATATCACCTATACGCATTAGTGGAGCCCTTAGAATCTTTGCTTGATTACCAGCGTTGTGATGGCAGTCACACTAGTGGAGGCTGGGTAATCTATAAGCACATCCTTATGCAGGTCCCTAGTCGCAGGACTATCGAGACAGGGCATCGATACTCTGGAGTAGACTAGCGCATGCGCTTCTCATCCCAGTGTGGAAGATGGTCTGTCCCACAGCCATCAGTACGTCGTACTGGAGATAGTATGCGGGTGCTCGTTAGGTTACGAGTACACTGGACAGGACTCGTCGGGAACTGACCGGTTGGTATTATACTTATCATCAGTTATCAGTTCCCAGGTGACATGAGTACAGCTTAGTCCGCTGACTTGACACTGTCACTTCGCCTCGAGTGTGTTCCCACTGTACTTTGATTACTACCCTACCACGGCTCAAAGGAGTCATGCAAACAGGTAGTAGTTGGGTGCAGTCCCGAAGCACTTGGAGGCAGTGACGGTTAGACAGGATTCGTCTCTCCCGGTATTGGGGGTTGACATCGTGCTGTGTCTAGGAGGGCCATTACACGAGTAGTCCCTGGCCAGGGCAAGCGAGATATACTGGTAGGCTTCCAGTGTTGTCTCAGGGTGTATTGGGCTTCACTCCGGCACGACTTGTACCGCTATTAGGGGACTGACGTTTACCGCCCTCCTAGGCCCGCCATACGATGTATCAGACGAACAGACCGGACTGTACGGAGATTGTCACGGTCAGACTCAGTAGGAGTTCAGATGGGTTTCACCTCGTCAGTCTTCTTGTCGGCATCTACCTGGGGACCGTTACGCACAGCTAGTGCCGCTTGCGGTCTGTGGTTAAACCCACTGCCAGCGTAGTGTCGAGTCTTTAGAGTCTCATACAGAAAGCTATTCGCCTTTAGGCAAAAGAGTAGAGGTCTCATGGTTTTGCGACAGGTCGCATGGTTTTACGACAGGGTTCGGTCACATCCGTGCACTTGTGCACGTACAGTGTCCGGACAGTTAACACTAGCGGGCTTTGGCTTAAGCCATATCCTAGTGCACGTTTTGGGATTGATTTTATCTCGTTTGTATTCGTGTTCCTTGGAACGCGGATGCGGGTGTGTATGCACAGTTGACGGAGAGACAGAGGCAGAGGATTTTCATTAGGGTTGTTGACCGTTGACTGTTGACTATTGACTTTTTGCTCAACCCTAATGAGAATATGATATGTAATTAACAATAATATTAATTAAGTATTGTGGTGACATGGTTGTTGAGGGGTTGACTTTGTTGACTTGTTGACTTTGTTGACCGGTTGACTAGGTTGGACTAGTTGACCATCATGATGACAATGGCTATCATTTCATGGCAAAGACTTTTTACTTGCTTGTTCTCTTGTGCAATATGAGTGCATGAAATGATATAGCCATTTTGACTTAAACCATTTACACAATACTTGATTACTATTTTTGTGATGATGGTTTTGGATTATGAGAGCCAAGTGAGAAAAGTCTTGCTCATTCTATCATTTTCATTCTCTCTCTTGTATTCTTGAGCTCTCATCTCCTTCCTCTTGCTCTCCCTCTCTTTAGTCTATGGTTCACTTGTCTCATGTGTTGAGAACCAAGAACCATAGAGAAAATCCCAACACACTCTCCTCTACTCATTCTAGTTCACAAGATTTGGCAAACTGAGTGAACTAGTTTCTTCAAAGTTCGAAGAAGAAGCCAAAGGTAGAAGCTTTCAGGTGGATCGATCTTCGGCGCAAGGAGACGACGGGGTGAAGCCGATCCGGACAACCATCGAGTCTTAAAGACGAAGGAGTTCAAGAAAGAAAGGTATAACCCCCTAACCGAGTAGTTAACAACTCCTAGTTAGGTTGTTAGTTAGTTGTTTAACAAAGATCCGGATTTGAGTCCATGTTACCGCCTCTAGAAAATTGTTTTTCACCAAATTCCGCATGCCCGAAAGTACCGGGAGAGGTAGCATGGACTTACAGTGGTATCAGAGCCTAGTTAAACTCTATCTAACATGTTAGCATAGTAGCTAGAAATTCGATCGGAGAAAAAGTCCCGAAATAAACCCGAAATTCAAACTTTCTGTCGATTTTCAAAGTGCTGCAAAAATTATTTGAGATATACTAAAAATCGACTCAGGGTTTTTAGAAGAAACTGCAAAAATTCGACCCACTGAATCGATCAACGCGCCGCGTTTCCGTGGTGGGAGCTTGCTCCCGCCGCGGAACCGCGGCCGAGTTGACTCGGTCGTGGGGTTTTATTTTTGCAGTTTGTTCATAGGGGTATTTTAGGATTTTTGGAATATGTATTTTCTGCCCAGATTTTCCAGAACGAAAATTTTGTGTTTGGGGCCTAAAAAACCGTATTTTGATCGAATTTCTTATGACTTAAGCTGACGGGTTTTTATCTGTGATGTGATATTTGTATTGAACGTCTGCTAATCGCTATATGTCGATTAGTGGGGGTTATACAAATCTGTGATCTGTAATGTTATTGGAATGTGTATATGAATTCATTGGATTGTCGCGGGTGAATAGCCAGGGGTTGTGCGACGAGAGTTTTTCTTTTCTTTCAATTCATGTAAATTTGTAAATTGATGTAATATTATTTGTATGACCGCACAACCGGGTCGGGGTTGTAGCCGTCATTGTATAATTTCTTTTTACTGTTTTTGCTCCTAGGATAGACCCATGGAGGGGGTGCACAAACTACCGGGTATGCCGAAGTGCCGAGTGTCCTACTCACGGAGTTGAGGGAGGTTGCTTTGCTTCGGGTACTTGGCGGGTAGTTTGCCGCACCCGTAGGGGTCTTGGGTGGGGTATTGGCTATTCACCGCGACCGTGTAATCTGCTTTTCGTTACAGGCTCGTACGAATTGCGGGTTCCTAGTATATCCAATGTGTTCATCTGTGATCTGAAATGGCTATCATTGCAATATATCTATATATGATATTATTTAGGCGTTGCTTATGTTTTACAGCCGCGCCAGCCCAGCCTCCGCTCTGTCGTTAGTTAAGTAACCTAACGGGTAATGACGGGGCCCCGTGGCGAATGCGAATGGCATAAGCGTACGTCATATTTTGGTTGTTTTCTGCAATGGTAGGATTAAATGATGGGACGCATTAAAAGAACTAATGCAAGAATATCACGCATTAAAAGAACTAATGCAAGAAAAATAAACCAAGTAAAAGTCGTTGGAACACTTTCGAAAAACCACTCGGTTCTTTTCAAAATCAACTTTTAAAATGCGGAGTTTGAGCCACTCCTTTTAAAAGCTATCTCGTTCCATCGATTATATCAAGTTCACTACGTTCACGGTTTTGCCAAAACCATTCGTAGCCCTCCGTCGTTTCACATGAATAGTCAATAGTATTCAAGCTGTGTATGTTGGCCAAAGTCAAGGCATAGTGATTGGTAGCTATTGGGTATTCATGTGTAGCATAGATAGATGCGTTGGTTTGGGACAGTCGTACTGCCATTTTGGCCAAAGTCAAGGGTATGTACGGATGGATCCAAATTAACCTGGAGAATGACGGGTAGAACTTGACATGTGACTTATGATATTTTGGCCAAAGTCAAGGTCATAAGAGCATGGGGAAAAAATCCACATCGGGAGTTTCAAAAGAACTGAAACTTGCTAGTGTTGCATACCATTTGGAGTGTGATGATTCTGGTAGGATTCCTTCAGTTTCGTCACGCGATGATATTTGGATCCCGATCCTACTGTGAGTATATGCTACTCCTCGGGAAATTTCTCACTTAACGATCAATGCTATAAACCAAGTAGGTGTCTAGAAAGGTGTTAGCGGGGCTACGCCCCCAGGGAAAAGAGGTTATTTAATTAAGGAACTTCGCGAAAGCGTTGGAAAACCTCCCTCGAAGTACCGACACTGGCCTGGCTGAACGGTTAAGCAAGTATTGTACGGTGAGATTGATCCTGACTAATTCTTCCTTTTTGGTTTGAGGAGGGATTCGAGAAACAGTGGGAGCCATCCTGTTTAGACAAACTAAAAACCATTCTAAACTTGCAAGAGCATCATGCTGAGTGTTTCTTCTTTCTCCTAATTGCAGCGACCAATCGACATGACTGGACTTAAGTTACTCCTAGATAAAAACATACTGACAGGGCCAAACTACAAAGATTGGCTCAGGAATGTCAAGATGGCAATCACTTACGACAAGCTGGGGTATCTTCTTACCACCAAAGCTCCCCCTGTCCCACGTCCCAAAACCAGCGTCGCGGATAAGGAAATCCGTAAGACCTGGGAACTAGATTGCGCGAAGGCCAAGTGCCTCGTGCTTGACTCTATGGACTACGAACATCAGAGGAGGCACGAGAATATGGACCTCGAATCCATATTTCTCCATACAAAAGAACTGTATGGAGAGCAGTCTCGTATCGCAAGATACGAAGTGTCGAAGAAGTTGTTTTCGGCAAGGTTGGCCGTCGGATCATCGGTAGCGGAACACGTGCTTAAGATGATTGGCTACATAGAAGAGCTCGCGGACCTTGGGACCACGTTGGAGAATGAGCTCTATACGGACTTGATTCTCCAGTCTCTTCCTTCCACTTACGCCCAGTTTATCCTGAACTTCAACTTATAAGAAAAGGAAGTTGAACTTTCAGAACTCCTCAACATGCTGAGGAGTGCAGAGGGCACCCTACAGAAAGGTAGGAAAACATTCACTTTGTTTGTAGGAGGATCTTCCTCTTCTAGGTCCAAGGCGAAAGCCAAGGGAAAGAAGAAGAAAGCTCCCGCCAAACCAAGGGGCGGTGTTAGTAAAGTGGATACTAAGGGAAAGGCAAAAGCAACAAAGAAAGTGGGAAAGCTTGTGGATAAGGAAGAATGCTTCTATTGTCATAAGAAGGGACACTGGAAAAATGATTGCAGGGCTTGGAAAGCCAGGACACAGGAATTGAAGCAGGTTGCAGCTTCAGCTTCAGGTGTGTATGTTATTGAAAACTGTCTTTCAATAAACTCTAATTCCTGGGTATTGGATACCGGATCAGGATCTCATATCTGTAATTCTTTGCAGGCGTTGAGAAACCGTAGGGTTTTGAAGTCAGGTGACTTGACCCTCAAAGTTGCAAATGGAGCTAGCATGGATGCTAAGGCCGTGGGGGACTATCACCTGGGGTTGTTAGATGGACACGTTTTGGTTTTGCGTAATTGCTATTTTGTACCCAACGCAACTTGTAATATCATTTCTGTATCTTTGACTTCTGAAGAAGGTTATGAATTTGCGTTTGTAAGTAATGTTGTAAACATTCACCTTAATCAAGTTCTAATTAGGTCAGGTACATTAAGCAATGGTATATACGTATTAAACCATCCACAGATTTTCAATGTCCAGAATACACACAAAAGAAAGTCTTCGGAAATCAATCAGACTTTCTTATGGCATTGTAGACTGGGTCACATCAATGAGAGAAGGTTGACAAAGTTACATACAGAAGGATATTTGAATCCGTTCGAATATCAATCGTATGCCACTTGTCAATCCTGTCTCAAAGGAAAGATGACAAAGACTCCGTTTACTGGACACGGAGTAAGGGCGAGCGAGCTCTTGGGACTCGTACACAGCGACGTGTGCGGTCCAATGTCTACACATGCGCGAAGCGGTTATTCTTACTTCATTACTTTTACGGATGACTTTTTAAGGTACGGTTATGTCTTCTTAATGAAACATAAGTCCGAAGCCTTTGAAAAATTCCAGGAATATAAGAATGAAGTAGAAAAACAAACCGGCAAAAGTATCAAGATTCTAAGATCGGATTGAGGTGGAGAATACTTAAGTGCCGAGTTCCTGGACTATTTAAAAGAGAACGGAATTCTCTCTCAGCTTACTCCTCCATACACTCCGCAACATAGCGGTGTATCGGAGAGACGGAACCGAACCCTATTGGATATGGTACGGTCCATGATGAGTAACGCTGAGTTACCGCGATCATTCTGGGGGTATGCGCTAGAATCAGCTGCATACCTTTTGAACCGAGTTCCCACTAAGACTGTGCCTACTACACCATATGAGATGTGGTGTGGGAAGAGACCCTATCTTAATCACATTAAGACATGGGGAAGTCCAGTTTTTGTCAAAAAGCAGCATGCGGACAAGCTCGAGGCACGCTCAGTACAGTGCAAGTTCGTGGGATATCCAAAGAACTCCAAGGGATATTTCTTCTATTGCGAAGAGGAACAAAAGATTTTTGTTTCTCGTCATGCCTACTTTCTAAAACACCAGTTCTTAGAAAAGGAAATTAGTGGGAGCGCAGTAGAACTGGAAGAAATTCCAGAACCACGAGCTATTACTGAAAGCTTAATGGAACCAGAGGGTTCAAAAGAACAAGACATTCCTACGCCGCTCCGCAGGAGTAGTAAGCAGTCTCATCCGCCCGAGAGATACTACGGTTTTCTCATTGACGGGGATAGAGAGGATTGCATCATAGATTATGATGAGCCTACTAGCTTCCAGCAGGTCGTTCAGAGCGTTGACTCGGTAAAATGGCTGGATGCAATGCGGACCGAAATGGAGTCCATGTACACCAACAAGGTATGGACGTTGGACATTGCTCCAGACGGGGTAAAACCCGTAGGATGCAAGTGGATCTTCAAAAGGAAGATTGGTGTAGATGGACAGGTTGAGACCTATAAAGCTAGACTTGTTGCAAAGGGTTTTCGTCAAAGACCTGGTTTGGACTATGACGAAACCTTTTCTCCAGTGGCTATGCTGAAATCCATTCGGATCCTTCTTGCCATTGCTGCCTTCCACGATTATGAGATCTGGCAAATGGACGTAAAGACCTCTTTTCTAAATGGAAATTTAGAGGAGTGTGTCTACATGGACCAGCCAGAAGGTTTCATTCAAAGTGGGAGCAGCGGAAAGGTGTGCAAGTTGCTTAAGTCCATCTATGGACTAAAGCAGGCATCGCGGAGTTGGAACATCTGTTTTGATGAGACGGTCAAGGAATTTGGCTTTATCAAAAATCCAGATGAACCATACATCTACAGTAGATTTGTAGCGAGAACTGTAGTATTCCTCGTTTTATACGTGGATGACATTCTCTTAATAGGAAATGACATTCCTATGCTACAATCTGTCAAGGGGTTCTTGTCACACAGGTCCTCCATGAAAGACCTGGGTGATGCCTCATACATCCTGGGGATCCGGATCCATCGTGATAGATCCAAGAGGATATTAGGACTTTCACAGTCCAGGTACATCGACACCATACTGAAGAGATTCAGTATGGAAGATTCCAAGCGCGGTAACCTACCGGCTTGTCACGGGATCACCCTCTCTAAAGAGATGTCTCCCAAGACTGATTTGGAGAGGGATCACATGTCTATTATACTCTACGCTTCTGCGGTAGGCTCTATAATGTATGCGATGTTGTGTACCAGACCGGATATAGCTTATGCACTGAGTGTGGTAAGCTGGTATCAGTCAAACCCTGGGGAGAAACACTGGATAGCGGTAAAGAACATTCTCAAGTACCTGAGAAGGACTAAGAAGATGTTCTTGGTGTATGGCGGAAAAGACCTCCAGATCGAGGCCTTTGCTGACTCCAGCTTCCAGAGTGACAAGGATGATTCCAAATCCATGTCGGGTTTTGTCTTTACCCTCAATGGAGGGGCGGTGTGTTGGAAGAGTTCCAAACAGGAAACCGTTGCAGACTCGACGATGGAAGCGGAATACATCGCTGCATCTGATGCCGTAAAGAAGCTGTCTGGATGAGGAAGTTCTTGAAAGAACTTCAGGTGGTTCCGTCCATTGTTGATCCAGTACCTCTGTATTGCGACAACAATAGGGCTATAGCTTTAGCGAAGGAACCCAGGTCCCATCAGAGATCCAGACACATCTTGAGGCGGTATCACCTGATAAGGGAGATCGTGGATCGCCAGGAGATCAAGATTCGGAGGGTTGCTTCAGAAGATAACACTGCAGATCCATTCACCAAGGCCTTGCCCCAGACTCAGTTTGAGCGGCTGATCGAGATGATAGGTCTTCGATACGCCAGTACATGGCCTTAGTGCAAGTGGGAGATTGTTAGTGTATATGCCCTAGAGGCCATTACTGTATCATACTAGTTTGTATATTACTTAATGGAAGCTTGGGATATTCACCTTGTATATACAATCTTGCTCAAAATAGTAGTATGCTACTTAGTTTGTTTCAACTTCAATGTGTACATGTGTTTATTTTATTATATCACCTATACGCATTAGTGGAGCCCTTAGGATCTTTGCTTGATTACCAGCGTTGTGATGGCAGTCACACTAGTGGGGGCTGGGTAATCTATAAGCACATCCTTATGCAGGTCCCTAGTCGCAGGACTATCGAGACAGGGCATCGATACTCCGGAGTAGACTAGCGCATGCGCTTCTCATCCCAGTGTGGGAGATGGTCTGTCCCACAGCCATCAGTACGTCGTTCTGGAGATAGTATGCGGGTGCTCGTTAGGTTACGAGTACACTGGACAGGACTCGTCGGGAACTGACCGGTTGGTATTATACTTATCGTCAGTTATCAGTTCCCAGGTGACATGAGTACAGCTTAGTCCGCTGACTTGACACTGTCACTTCGCCTCGAGTGTGTTCCCACTGTACTTTGATTACAACCCTACCACGGCTCAAAGGAGTTGTGCAAACAGGTAGTAGTTGGGTGCAGTCCCGAAGCACTTGGAGGCAGTGACGGTTAGACAGGATTCGTCTCTCCCGGTATTGGGGGTTGACATCGCGCTGTGTCTAGGAGAGCCATTACACGAGTAGTCCCTGGCCAGGGCAAGCGAGATATACTAGTAGGCTTCCAGTGCTGTCTCAGGGTGTATTGGGCTTCACTCCGGCACGACTTGTACCGCTATTAAGGGACTGACGTTTACCGCCCCCTAGGCCCGCCATGCGATGTATCAGACGAACAGACCGGACTGTACGGAGACTGTCACGGTCAGACTCAGTAGGAGTTCAGATGGGTTTCACCTCGTCAGTCTTCTTGTTGGCATCTACCTGGGGACCGTTACGCACAGCTAGTACCGCTTGCGGTCTGTGGTTAAACCCACTGCCAGCGTAGTGTCGAGTCTTTAGAGTCCCACACAGAAAGCTATTCGCCTTTAGGCAAAAGAGTAGAGGTCGCATGGTTTTGCGACAGGTCGCATGGTTTTGCGACAGGGTTCGGTCACATCCGTGCACTTGTGCACGTACAGTGTCCGGACAGTTAACACTAGCGGGCTTTGGTTTAAACCATATCCTAGTGTACGTTTTGGGATTGATTTTATCTCGTTTGTATTCGTGTTCCTCGGAACGCGGATGCGGGTGTGTATGCATAGTTGACGGAGAGACAGAGGCAGAGGATTCTCATTAGGGTTGTTGACCGTTGACTGTTGACTATTGACTTTTTGCTCAACCCTAATGAGAATATGATATGTAATTAACAATAATATTAATTAAGTATTGTGGTGACATGGTTGTTGAGGGGTTGACTTTGTTGACTTGTTGACTTTGTTGACCGGTTGACTAGGTTGGACTAATTGACCATCATGATGACAATGGCTATCATTTCATGGCAAAGACTTTTTACTTGCTTGTTCTCTTGTGCAATATGAGTGCATGAAATGATATAGCCATTTTGACTTAAACCATTTACACAATACTTGATTACTATTTTTGTGATGATGGTTTTGGATTATGAGAGCCAAGTAAGAAAAGCCTTGCTCATTCTATCATTTTCATTCTCTCTCTTGTGTTCTTGAGCTCTCATCTCCTTCCTCTTGCTCTCCCTCTCTTTAGTCTATGGTTCACTTGTCTCATGTGTTGAGAACCAAGAACCATAGAGAAAATCCCAACACACTCTCCTCTACTCATTCTAGTTCACAAGGTTTGGCAAACCGAGTGAACTAGTTTCTTCAAAGTTCGAAGAAGAAGCCAAAGGTAGAAGCTTTCAGGTGGATCGATCTTCAGCGCAAGGAGACGACGGGGTGAAGCCGATCCGGACAACCATCGAGGCTTAAAGACGAAGGAGTTTAAGAAAGAAAGGTATAACCCCCTAATCGAGTAGTTAACAACTCCTAGTTAGGTTGTTAGTTAGTTGTTTAACAAAGATCCGGATTTGAGTCCATGTTACCGCCTCTAGAAAATTGTTTTTCACCAAATTCCGCATGCCCGAAAGTACCGGGAGAGGTAGCATGGACTTACAACAGCCGGACCCTCCAGCTGAAGACCCTCCAATCATTGTTGGAGACGACGGAGGGAAGAATTCTAATCCTCCTCCGGTCCTTTCAGCAGCCAAGGAGGAAACCATTTCCAAAGCTGCACTAGACGACTATATAGCTCAGCAGATACGAGTTCATCAGGCGAATGAAGCGGCTGGGCAAATTGTTAGAACCGGACGACCCTATCCGGGCGGGTATGACCAAATCAGTTACCCGCCGGGATTTACGATCCCTAAGTTCCACGTATATAAAGGAACGGGGAATCCCTATCAGCATGTCGCTCAATTCAGGGGCTTATGCAGCAACACTGGAGGTGACGACAAACTGCTGCTTCGCCAATTCGTCGGCAGCTAAGCAGAAACAGCCTTTGAATGGTATTCAGAGCTACCTAACGACTCTGTCAAAACATTTGCGGAGATGGAGCTACTGTTTACACAAAGATTCGCGAGTGCCAGTGAACGCACCCCAATAACAGCACTGATTAATGCCAGGGTAAGGCCAGGCGAAACGTGGGTCCAATACGCAATACGGTGGCGAAACTTGTGATCGAAATGCGAACAACGCATCGAAGAAGCACCTGCGGTAGGCATGTTCGTGGGCACTCTTGATCCGCAAGAGACCATCTCACAGTTCATGATGTTCTTTAAACCGACCACATTCCAGGTTTTAATTGATAAGCTAGCCCAGATGGGTCAAATGGGTCACAGACCGTCTCCTCCGAAGCCGGAACCCCGAAACGACAAGGGTAAAGGGAAGGCGACCTTCGTTGCGAACACCCAACAGCGGCCCAGTGTACCAAAGCTAGCAGATCAACTGGAAGAGAGATGGCGGTATTATAATGAGAAAATGAAGCGCCCTTACTCATGCCCGCGGGATAAAACGAAGAGGCTGTTCGAGCTGGCGATGCGCAATAGGCTTATCAATCTCTCGAATCCAAGGAGACCACCGCAACCCAGCGAGATGAATAATCCCAATTATTGCCCTTACCACCAAACGGTTAGTCACCCGATCGAGCATTGCTTCGTCTTTAAGGAATGGATCGAGGATCAGTACCTACAAGGCAAGTTTGCGCTGTCTGAAAAGTGGAAAGTAAACCCACTACAGCCGCACACTCTAAAGAAGACGGGCATGCCGGGGGCAACGTGCTCCCTTGTTGAAGAAGCTCCGTGGAAGGTTGTGCTATCAGCCAAGACGAAAAGAATGCTGAAAGATCTTCACACATGCCCGGCAATCAGGTGGAAAAATCCACCGGAGCCCGAGATCATCGAAGGGATGCTGAAGCCGCGCTCAACTCCAAAGGTCGGTAGTGATAGTCAAAGTGCTCACACCCAGCCGTCAAAATCTGTGAAGAAGAAGAAGAAATCCAAGAAGCCTGTGAAGCCTGGTGACAAGCGCACGGACCTGCAGAAGAAGATTGACGCGCTGGAAGAGTACAACCAGAAGGCGCGGACTCCAATCACACTCCAAGAATTTCTCAGCCACATCCTTGAGGACGAAGATGATGACAATGGAGAAGAATTGTCGGACGAATCTGAGGATTATGTAGCAAGTTGCCATGTGATCTCTCACTCGTCGATAGACAGTGAAGAAACTCCTGACGCAGGGAAACTGGGGGCAGGTCCTGAACCAGAACTGCTAGGACCATCAGACGAGATGATTGATGCATTCCTAAACGAAGCCCGTCAGGAAAGCAAAGCGAATCGAGAGCGTGAACTGGCTATATTTGAAAAGGACAAACGCCAACGAATGGAGGAAAAGGTCGAGACGCCCCGAATGGAGCAAAGCGTCCCTATCGCCATCAAAAGCAAGCTTAAAGTAAGGAATCAATTCGTTAGGGCCCTGGCAATAGGAATGAAGTTGCCCTCTCTCAAAGGAAATTCCCCTGGCAATATACGTCTTGATAAAGCAGACATACATCCTAACTTCTGCCTATACCTTCAGAGGATTGCACACCCCACCGAGGAGTGCATAGCCTTTAAAAACTGGTGGCAGGGATATATTGCACATCGATGACACGTTCAACGAGTGAAGCGCAAGGCTCGTCGGGAACGGAAAAGCACGACAGATGAGCGCGAAAGAGCTGTTGGCAACTGTCACATAGCCGACACCAAGGGATCGCAAATTATCACCTTTGGAAGCGACTCTGATGAAGAAATCGCCCTCAGCCCTCTGTTCAAGGAATCCACCTCCGACACAAAACATGCGAAGATTTGCGGCAAAATCTAGCTGCGTAATCGTACGTTGATCTATGACCGAAACGTCTTTAAACTACTACCGCAGCATCCTTAGGCTGAAGTGAGAAAAAAAAGAAAACGGTATGTCCATAAGCAAAATGGGCACAGATGAAAACCCGAAAGGGCCCCGTGAGTAAAAACAGCAGGGCTACCGGCGAGTCTTGTGAAAACCTGAAAGGGCGCAACCTCGCTAAAAAAAAGAATAATAAAAAAACGGTATGTCCATAAGCAAAATGGGCACGGATAAAAACCCGAAAGGGCTCTGTGAGTAAAAACAGCAGGGCTACCGGCGAGTGTTTGTGAAAACCCGAAAGGGCACAACCTCGTTAAAAAAACACTTACAGGGTCCTCTCGACCTCGTAAGGAGAAACCACCTGCGTGAGATCCTTACGACTCACAAGGAGCAACACACTTAGGGATCCTCACGATTCCTAAGGAGAAATTACACTTGCGAGATCCTCACGACTCGTAAGGAGAACTCTCTTATGGGACCCTCACGGCTCCTAAGATTTGAAAGTCTTAAGTTACAGAGATCTGAACCTGTTCTTAAGCAACCCACACAACCTTCGATATTGCCCTACAAGTGGCTCAATACTGACCCTTGTATACAATCCACGGGCGCGAATAAATATTTCCCCAGCAAAGTCCTACCCGTGACTAGGGATATGTCCATATGGTGAACAACCCTTATAAGTCCTCTCGACTTATAAGGAGAAAACTCTCTTGTAAGATCCTTACGACTTACAAGAGAATATACACATAGGAATCCCCATGATTCCTAAGGAGAAAACACACCTACGAGATCCTCACGACTTGTAGGGAGAAATACCTTTGTGAGACCCTTATGGCTCATGAAGTCAAAAGCCTTAGTCGACAGGATCCTAACCCTGTTTACTAAGCCACCTTTGTTCAACATCGACAGAGGCAAATGGATTCGCTCCTGGCAACATCCCAGTTGTAGCGGTGCTGATGCCGAAATCGGTGTCTAATCCCAAACTTGCGGCGAAAAGATAGCAAGCCACAAATGCATACGAAATAGCCGAAATGATGGGGCAACTTGCAAAAAAATCAGCAAGTAAAAATGTATGCATGCAAAATAGCCGAAATGATTGGGCAACTCGCAATAAAAAGCAGCGAGTAAAAATAAAATAAATAGTCGAAATGATTGGGCACCGCGAAAAATAGCCGAAATGATTGGGCAATCGCAACTTTCGCGATATAAAAGCTGAAATGATAGAGCATCGCAGAAAGAAATAAAATGAAAAAATATATAATGAAATTTATGCCCTACAGGCGATATCACAGAAATCCCTGTATACAATCCAGGGGCACAAACAAAGAAGGAAACACATCTTCCCTCCCCATGCTCCATCAGAAAACAGAGCCAAGTCTTGACGGTAACTCATATAAAACCTGAAAGACGATCGGAGATCATCTCGCACCAGCGCGGAGTGGTCACCACCTTGACGTTCGTCTCAATACAGCAGACGAGATGTCACCCCAGTGTTCTTCCTTTAACAGGATTCGGACGTGACAAAGCAAACGAAGCGAAGGCCAAATTCCTAGCTTCAGGGTCTTGACGGTAACTCATATAAAACCTGAAAGACCATCGGAGATCATTTCACACCGGCACGGAGTGGTCACCACCTCGACGTTCGTCTCGATACAGTAGATGTGATATCACCCCAGTGTTCTTCCCCCAGCAGGATTCGGACGCGCCAAAGCAAACGAAGCGAAGGCCAAATTCCTAGCTTCAGGGTCTTAACGGCAAGTCATATAAAGCCTGAAAGACAATCGGAGATCATCTCGCATCAGTGCGGAGTAGTCACCACCTCGACGTTCGTCTCGATACAGCAGACGCAACATCACCAAAAGGAGCTATGGCAAAATCCCTAGTTCCAAACCTCGACGGTTCACCAGCAACCTAGAGACAACCGTGACATTCGTCTCGATACAGCAGACGCAATGCCAGCAAACGAAGCGAAGGCCAAATTCCTAGCTTCAAGGTCTTAACGACAAGTCATATAAAACCTGAAAGACAATCGGAGATCATCTCGTACTAGTGCGGAGTGGTCACCACCTCGACGTTCGTCTCGACACAGCAGACGCAACATCACCAAAAGGAGCCACGGCAAAATCCCTAGTTCCAAATCTCGATGGTTCACCAGCAACCTAGAGACAATCGTGGCATTCATCTCGATACAACAGACACAATGCCAGTAAACGAAGCAAAGGCCAAATTCCTAGCTTCAGGGTCTTAACGGCAAGTCATATAAAGCCTGAAAGACTATCGGAGATCATCCCACACCAGCGCGGAGTGGTTATGACTCATCGGGGCTCTCTAAAATGAGACCAACCTCAAGTAAAAAGCGGCATGGCAAAATTCCTAACGCTTGCTCTTCCGACAGTCAAACTTCCTAGGAGGATTGCTTGAAGACGTCTTGTCCAGCCCTCGAAGGGATCAGAGACACGACAATCGCAAGGCTACTCGAACAACAAGATTGCCTATCGAGGAATATATCAGCCAACGCGACGGTACGACGTACAAAACCCTAAGTACCACAGACCCTAACGGACCTCTGTCGTAAAGAGCAGAGGTTAACTGTGACGTTAGGATATTCTTGCGAGAACTGCTCGATTCGTCTCGACTCGTGAGGAAATTAGTGTCTTTGCGAGAACTTCTCGATTCGTCTCGACTTGTGAGATGAAGCCTTAGGCAGCGGGGATCAAAAAACCTGTTTCCTAAGCACTAGGACCTTGCAAGTCGGTCTAAAATGGACTCTTGCATACTATTCACGGGTCACACTCTCCAAAGTCGAATCTTGACAAGGAGGGAAACAACCGCTTACAGGTCCTCTCGACTCGTAAGAGGGAAAATTCTCTTATAAGATCCTTACGACTTATAAGAGGAAATGCACTTAGGAATCCTCACGATTCCTAAGGAGAAAATACACCTACGAGATCCTCTCAATCCGTAGGGAGAAAAGTCTTTGTGAGACCCTCACAGCTCATAAGGTTGAAAAGTCTTAGGCAGCAGATCTGAACTTGTGGCCTAAGCCATCACTGCCTCTTGAAGAAGCCAAGACAAGATACTCTCTCTATCATCTGTCGACTATGTTTACTAAGGTAACATGCTGATAATAAAAGAAAGAAGAAAGCGCAGAGATGACACAAGACATTGCAAAAAAAAATGTGTGTATCTTTATTCATGAATTCAATTAAGTACAAGACGATTCGTATAAAAAAATAAAGAATGGATACATATTATTCAAAGATTACAAGTGTATAATTGATACAAAGGCAGCTACTGAGAAGGAAGCGTCTTAAGTAGACCCATCAACTGCTCTCGCACTTCCTTCAGCGCCTTCTAATGATCAGCCGCCGCGGCCAGCTCCTCTTCAACTTGAGCCCTTTGTTGAAAGCACGATGAAATCGTCTCATCAATTTCCCGCCGAGTAGCTTCACTACTTTGCCTAACCCCGCTTGCTAAAGTCAAGCTTCTGTCTCAATACAAGCCCGTCCGAAATTAATTGCTGTAAAGTGTCAAAGACAGCTTTCAGTTGTGCGGCGTTCGCTTCAACCTGGGCAAGCAATTGGAAAGACTCAGCTGAAGCCTCCTCGCATTCCTTCTGCCTTAAATTCGCTTCCTGTTCAAAATGGCGAAGGAAAGACGCACTCTGCTCAACCCATGCGGCCCGCTGGGAATTCAAAGCCTGAGTCAAAGGAGCAGGACGCATAAGCTCCAGCTGATGCAGGAGGGCCTCGATCTCCCTGCAGTGATTAACCCAAGACTCGACGACGTCTTCATTATGGACATGTACAAGCATCGCCAGCATCGGATTAACCTCCGTAGCGAAATCTGCGGAGGATATAGGAGCTTCTACGTCAAGCTCCTCGACGCATCCGCTTAGCATGCTCAAACTCATCGCAACACCCTTTGAGGATGGACGTCTCGAGAATGGGCCTGCCGGCATCGTGATGCGAGACTCGAAAGGGGCCGGAGTCGGAGTGACAGCTGCAGAATAAAACACAATCAGATGACGGTTCAAGAAATATAGAAAGGTCATCGATGACGGAATCTACTATACCAACTGCAGCGGGTGGCAAAGCCGGGAGGACCGGTGGCGCGACTGATCTTACATCTCCTCCTTCGATCTGTAGCACTGCAATCAGAGCAAGGAAGAGTCAGAAATAATTCCATTATTGAAAAAAGAAAGGGCATCAATTGAAAACTATACTCACCAGTGCCACTGGAGGAAGTAAGCTCTGACAGGAAGGAGAAGTGTGGGTGCAGCACCTGGTAAAGGTGATCAAAAAGCACTCCTGCAAGGACGCAATAGTATAACGTCAATACATGAATTATACAGCCGAGAGATAAGACTAATGGGTTACAAATCCATACCTTCCAGCATTTGCGATGGTGCGAGAGAAGGTAAAGAGGTGGCCACCGTCAAGGCAGTAGCTAACGGCGCTCCCTCGAGCAATGGGGCATCAACACTGGCCGCACCTGCGTTAGAAACAAGATAAGCCCTCTCAGAAAAGTTACAGAATAAAGAAAAGGACGGTAACCCAAAATTTACCTGATGAGTCACCAGCCGAAACGGCGGCGTCTCCCTCCTCTATTGACATGGGTCCACCTCCCGTTGCCTCATCGCCAGACTCTACAGGAGCCGTCGTCGTGCTCGCAAGGCCAGGAGACGGCGAGGGACCGAAGGCTGGGAGAGAAATGACCGGAGAAGTGCCCGACTCTTGGGAAAGAGCGGCCGGCTCGTCCTCGGCAATCATGCCCGTCTCCCCCGCTGCCCCCTCGGGCTCGGCGGTCGCAGCCGTCTCATCCACCGCTGCCATGGGTTCATCGATCGCAGCCGCCCCATCCGCTGCTGCCCTAGGCTCGGCTGTAGCAGCCGTCTCGTCTGTCGCTTCCTCGCGCTCGGCAGTGGTGGCCATCTCGGGCATAGTAAGCGTGACCGTCTCGTCAGCCACTAGCTCAGGCCCGGCGACTACGGCCGCACCGCCTACCGTCGCCTCGGTTTCGGCTGCTGCCTTCTCCACCGTCCCCTCAGGCTCGGCAGACGCCGCTGCTCCTTCAGTTGGACTTGGCCCTGCAGGACACGATGTATAATAACCAATAGTTTTACAACTCATACAACAAAAGCCTCGAAAAACACATTACCTGAGGTGGATTGATCGTTGGCTTCCCGAGCTGCACGCGCCTCCTGTCTATGAGCAGTAGACAAGGCGACCGGGGGCTCCTCGGAAGAAGTGGCAGCAGGAATAACGGCGCTTGGGCCCGCTCCCACGGCCAAAGCAGCGCTACGCTCCTTCGTTGCGCGCCTCAAGCGCTTCCTCTCCTCCTGGGCCGTCACGACGGACCTCTTGGAAGCCTCCTTCAGCAAGGCGTCGTCGTCCGCATTCAGAGTTGCCTCCAGAGCCTTCAAGGCATCCATCATCGGCTTTTTGAGTCGGGTCTCTTGCGGCAATTCCGAAGAGGCCCGGACTTCGGTAGCTGGCCTGGGGAGAGTCCCTGCATCGACTTGCGCAGTAGAGCCCGCGGCCCCTGCAAAGAGACAAAGAAAAGATTAAATTGGCCATAAAAAGGAGAATAAAGACTCAGTGAGCCGAGACATACCAACACCCGATAGAGTGCGTTTCATCTCTTCCTCCTGGGAGGTTTTCAGGGAAGCAGCGATGGCTTCTTCGGTAGAAATGCCTGCTTAAAAAGGAAAAGCGTTAGTCAAAGACAATGATAAATGTACGATGAAATGACGAAGAATGCAACTAGTGATTACTTGATTGAGCGACATTAGCCAACCACGCTTCGAGCCTTGCCGATCGCTCAGAAGCCGCGATGGCGGCCGCCAAATCGGTATCTTCTAGCTCTATGAGGAAACCCTCGTTGCTTCCGTACTCGCTTAGGCCTTCGGTGAGAGGGGCCTGAGGCTCTAAGCCAAGGACAGCGTCAAGAGAAAGAACAGACTTCTTTTTCCTTTTCTGTGCGCGGACCCCGGTCGTAGCCAAAATCAGCTTACGCTTCGCAAGCACCTTGGGACGGCGGGTCCCGATGTCCGAGCTTATGCCGGACTCCGGCGAGACCACATTCACCGTCTCCACCGGAACACGGGACGCTGGGGGCACGTCCACGGTATTACGAGGCAACCCGCGTGGAGGGCTCAACACGCGCGGTGGCTCAGCTCCAGCATCTCTTAGCGGAGGAACGACAGGAATCCTTAGCCTCAGGGGAGCTTTGCGGTCGCTGCCAGGGGGCGCACCCTTGCGGTCAACCAACAACCGCTTCTCTTCCCGGATGATGGCACCCATCACGTGCGTGTACCAAACCACGTACACATGGAGGGCCTGGGGGACGCAGCTCGGCTCGCTGATAAAGAAGTGGGAGCTCGTGTTCAGCCGCATAAAATGGTGCAGCGCGCTCCGTATCCTCTCCCTGGTGGCCGCGGGCTCTTCCAAAAATGCCTCCAGTGGGACCCTCTGGTTATAGCTTGAATGTTGGGCGAACCGATGGGGGTTGTACCTCATGAACTGCGCCATGTCGTTTTGCCTGAACACCAGGAAGCCCGGCCGGATGGAGTATAAGTGAAGAATCTCCCGGGCTTTCAATACGAAGGCCCCGTCCTTGAAACCATCACGCAGTGCCAACACCGTCTTGGAGGTCTCCGGGTCGATGGTCATGACTTTGTCCATGAAAGAAATCCTCGCTCCGACCAGGTGCGGACGAATAATCAACCCCTAGCCTTCGCGGAGACGGATTCACAATCGAGGCGCCAATCAGCCACAAAACTCTTGGGAGCCTGCACTTCTCGAAAAACGAGGGGCTCTAATGAATGCCAAATACCCCGAGCACATGCATTTCCATCCACGAAGTGAAATAGTGTATCGGGAAATTGGCAGGTTGCACCCCAGGTTCATTTGCGTCCGCCGCCACGCTGAGTCCATGGTATAGGTGAGCCAGCCCGGCGATTCCGATCGACAATTGTATGCCAGCCACCATCCGATGCGCTGGGTAGAAAATGGATGGCCTCATGTAGCGTGGGTGCATGGGGAGCGCGAACCAGCACAGCCATAATCCCAGGAACCCGAGAAAGAAGGTCTCCTCATCGATGCCCGGGGCGGCGATTTCCGATAAGGGCATGATGGCGGCATCGGGGAGATAGAAACCCTTTTGATCGTCTTCCAGTACTGGTCGACGATCTAAGCCAAAACCGAAGGGGTCGCCGAGATTGGTGAACTTCTCGCTCCGCTGCGATAGAATCTCCGGTCGAAGAAAGCGGGCGATAAAATCTGCAAAACTAACTCCCCGGATTCCCGATTCCAAATAGAGACCTTCATACATATTCAGCACCTTCACCAGGCTCGGAAACTGGTACTGAATAGCATTCTCCGGCGTTAGGCCCATTACCAGCGGTTTGGTGGCGAAGACATACTCGTCAGGAGAAAGTAACTCCTCATAGTGCTCCCCCCTCGCCGGCAGGCCGGAAATTTCAGCAAATTCTTCCAGGGGGATGGAGGTTTCCCTGTCCGTCAGAAGAAAAGTATGGGTGGGGATGTTCTATTGTTCTATGAATGCCTTAACCCACCACGTCGGAGGAACAGGGTACTCGAACAATGAGACGTAGACCGTAGAGTACAGACCAATCTTCATCAAATGCGTCCTCTTCGCTGATAAGATGTACCTGGCCCACTACAAATACCCGGCCGGTTGTCAAGGAGTCAATCCAATATTATAAGGTTGTCCCTAAGGGCGTGCCTCACCCTGGCATATGCGTCGCCCCAGAATGTCCACGGCTGCCGGCGGCTGCACGGGGATAGCAGCAATCGAAGGCTGAAGGAGATCCTCCGAGTTCCAATTTACAACCTCCACGGCGTAGTTCACCGGGGGTGCATCCGCATATGGGATCGACGAGATTGGCTCTGACGGCGTCGCACAGGAGAAGCTTCGGCGACCCTTGATGATTTCACTATACCATCTACCCCACAGATGAAGGTTCTTATACTCGGGGTCATGATCCTTGATGGGAGCGAGAACCTCCCTGTCCACTGGCGCCTCAGGGAAACCTCCCTCTGAGCGGAAGAACGGGAATGACAGATCAGCAGACATGTTGCCTGCAAAGAAAAACGAAATTCAGCTGTCAGTGTCATAATTTAACTTTAAAAGCCTGATGCTTGATACTTTAAAATTTGTACCACACTGCAATGCAGTGGAAAGGAGACCAAAAGTGGACCCACAAAATCCAGATGACAATGCATCAGTTAATAAGATGACCCCATCATTGGATGAGACTGTCAATTAATGAAGAGATCCCCAAAAGAATATTCTCATTAAATGAGAAATCCCTAGAGACAAGGAGAAAATCTCCCCTTTCAGAGCAAAGCTCTGTCACAGAGTGACACTTGTCAAACTCTGGTCACAAGGGAATACTATTCCTTAAAGAGCCTAGCTCTATAATAAGGATGGAAAAATCCATCAAAGGAAAATTAATTCCTAAAAATTAAAAAATTTGGGATCTTAAAGATCCATGAAAACTCTTAAGAGTTCTTCATTTTTAGATCAAAAGATCTATATTTTGTCCACGAGCAAAACTCTGTTCATGGGTTAAGAAACCCTGAAACAAGATCTCTTTAGATCTATGGATTCTTGAGAGCAAAGCTCTGTATATGAAACCCAATGGGGTTTTCTTTAGATCAGAAGATATATGAGAGCAAGGCTCTGTTGGTTAAGATTAATTTAAATTAATTTAATTTAAGTTAATTTTTACCTAAAGTTTTTCTAAAAGTTCTAACTTTGAAATTGAGAGCAAGGCTCTGAAGTTCTTGAAAACGAGAGCAAGGCTCTGAAAATCTAAATATTGAGAAGATGATAAACATCTGAGGAGGACCAAGGGTCCTATTTATAGGCGCTTAAGCGCCCCTTCAACTTCTGAGTTGATCTAACGGTTGGGATCTTGCCACCACTGCACTCACGTGTGCGCCACGTGAGCGCAACGGTGGGGGAGCATTTGTTTCCCCCAATCAGAGCAAAGCTCTGTTTGAATTTCAAAAATTCAAAAATTGAAGCAACGCTTCAGATTCCTTCCGCTGCGCGCAACGTGCTACGTGTCAAAAGCAGACACGCCAGCGCTGCGCCCAAGACAGCACACCCAATCAGAGCAAGGCTCTGTTTTAAAATAAAAATAAAGGAAGCAACGCTTTAGATGACTTGCACTCTGGGCTGCGCGACACGTGTCAGCGCAGTTGCGCTGCGCTCTGCGCTGCACGACACGTGTCAGCTCAGTTGCGCTAGTGCAGTTGCGCTAGTGCAGTTGTGTTGCGCTCTGCGCTGCGCGACACGTGTCAGCGCAGTTGTGCTAGTGCTCTGCGCTGCGCGACACGTGTCAAGCGCAGGTACGCTTGCGCCAACTGTGCCAGCATTTAAACAATAAAATTCTGGAAAGATCTTTCCAATCTTGTTAAAAACAAGAAGATTATCTTCTGTAAAACAGAATCCCTAGTATCAAAGATCCAACGGTGGGGAAACATCCCTAAATCAATCAGAGAAAGATCTCTTTAACTGATTTAACAAATCAATTGGCCCTATATAAAGGCCCATAGACTCCAAGTCTGAGATATACACAGAACTCCTCTAAAAACTTTGAGAAGAACTCGAAAAGAAAAAGGTAAACCTTTAGAAAAAAAGAAGAATTTTCTTCTAAAAAGATCAATAATCTAAGAACAAGATCAAGATCTTCCATAAAAAAGAAAAAGATCAAAAAAGATCCAATAATAAAAAAAGAAGTAATTTACTTCATTATTAGATCTTTTGATCTATATAAAGGCACTGCCTTTTGATGAACCATCGGTTCTTAAAACTTGAGGTGGAACCTCTTTAGAACTAAAAAGGTTCTTTTCTTTGATCTAAATTTGATCAAGATGCGCTCTGCGCTATTGAACGGTGCCCTGCACTCCTAATTTGCGCTGTTTCGCTCTTGGATTGGCGCAAGTCACCAGAGCGCGCCACGTGTCTGCAGCGCACTGCGCTAACAGACTTGCGCTCACCAGAGCGTGACACGTGTCACCTCCACATGAGCTAGCGCCTTGCGCTCTTTAATTGGCGCAGAGCGCCTGACAGGCCACGTGGCGCACTGTCAGAGAAATAAATGCTATGCATTATTAAAAGGGGGCAGAGCCCAATTAAAAGGCCTAATAGGCCTAATCTAAATGCCGTGCATTTAATTAAAAAGCCCAATGCTGTGCATTATTTTAAAAAAAAAGGGCAAAGCCCAAGCAAAGGCTTAAACAGGCCAATCATGAACAAAATGTTAAACATTTTCAAATGGACTTAACCCAATTCTGGCCGTAAGTCCTCAAATTAAATTGAACTGAGCACAACTGCTCTCCCAAATCAACTTACACCCGGTTCAAGGGTATATCTCTGAACTCCTCTGATATTTGTCATTGTAATCCTTCAACGTCGTCAGAGAGGTGACGGGTCCCGACAACCATATATTGCTATGGACTGTGGGGTCCTTAAACTCATGGACTATGATGTCCTTAAACCAATATTCGTCCCTAAAATGGGAATGTTGGACCACCATGTCCCTAAACTGGCATTGGACCACCATTTCCCTAAACTGGCAATGGACCACTATGTCCCTAAACTGGAACAATAGAGCCTAAATGCTCTCTTGTTGGATTTAAACGATCCTGTTAAGTTGATCTTAGTCTCAAATTGGACTAACGTATCCTTAACAAACGTTTAAGTCGATCTTAGCCTCAAATATGGCTAACGTATGTCCTTAAACCAATATTCGTCCCCAAAATGGGAATGTTGGACCACCATGTCCCTAAACTGGCAATGGACCACCATGTCCTTAAACTGGCAATGGACCACCATGTCCCTAAACTAGAACAATAGAGCCCCCAAATGCTCTTTTGTTGGATCTAAACGATCCTGTTAAGTTGATCTTAGTCTCAAATTGGACTAACGTATCCTTAACAAACGTTTAAGTTGATCTTAGCCTCAAATATGGCTAACGTATCAAAACCTTCAAACAGACTTTGGTCCCAAACTGGACTATAATGGACCACCATGTCCTTAAACTGGCAATGGACCACTATGTCCCTAAACTAGAACAATAGAGCCCAAATGCTCTTTTATCGGATCTAAACGATCCCGTTAAGTTGATCTTAGTCTCAAATTGGACTAACGTATCCTTAACAAACGTTTAAGTTGATCTTAGCCTCAAATATGGCTAACGTATCCTTAAACCAAAACCCCAAACCCAAATCTAAGAAAATACGGATTTGGACTAATCCACATCCTACGGGCGACAACATAAATTAGTCTCCGTATACAATCCATGGGCAACCACAAACAAAACAAACACCCACGACACGAAGTGACCATCTGGAGAAGGAGAAAGTTGTTACCGCGATGCGGTAGCGTAATTAACTGCAGGGGCTTGCGCCTGCAAGGAAGAGCGTCCCCACAATCAAAAACCCCTCAAGCGAGGGGGAATCTGACGAAGTCTGCTACATCGCCCGCATCCGTTTAAACCTTCGATACATGGTGCTATAAATCAACTTGGAATCTTCAGAGAGGTAGACGGATAAAACCAAATAGCATCTGCCCCGAATCTCAGGCAAGACGTCTCTCGTCGCGCCGTCATTCGGAGGGGAACATGGCTCGGTAAGTCCCAAAGATGAGTATAGATAGAATAGACAGAAGGAGAATATAAGTTTTAATTTTTTATTATATTATTAACGCTGTTGTTTGTAGTTTGGTACAGAAAATGCCAGTGTATACTAGAGGAGTCCCACTATTCCGGAGACTAAGGTATACAGAACATAAGGAACCGTTCAGCCACGGTACAACGTCAATGGATATTCAGGTTAGGTGTATTATGGTTACAGTCTCGTGCCACTTTTAACACCTTCTGTACCAATCTACCCCTTATAAACCCCGCGATGTCTTTTGTATTGATTGTATTTTTTGTTATATAGATGGATGACTTACTGAAACCATGATATCAGTAAATGGAATGGATATAAATGGAGTGTTATGTAGACGGGGCATATCCATGGTTCAGTTCGGTCAATATAGATTGATATAGATTGAATAGACGGATTCATGGATTCATGTTGTATTGTAGTTATATACTTGAATCACATTCAAGTCAGATTGATTAGATTGAGACTCGGTCTGAGTTAGACACTTAAAAAGAAATTGATGTCCTGAATTAGTTTTGATGTTATTGGTAACTGCTGCACATGGACGACAGGATTTGTGTCTTTTTCGAAGACAATTACCGTGTTGATAATACCGTTTTTAGATTGTCTACCTTAAATAGGAAAGCACCCATATCTCCGGCTCCGTGAGGCTCAAGAGACCAGTCCCGCTTAAACCTATATTTACTAGGGTCCTTATTGTAATTTAGTATAACTTACGGGGCTTTTATGTAAAAATAGTTTGATATAATTTTCAAAATACATCTCAAGCATTTAATTATCGTCTTTAGGGTTTTCATAGATGTATATTTTATAAAAGTGAAATTTCTAGTAAGTAAAACCTAATTTTCATGGTATAGGGTATTTTATTGAAATATCGGTATTGTTTTGTATTTGTATGGTATTTTCATGTAATGGTGATTCCTTTTGAAAACTTGGAATATTTATACAATATAATTGAAGTAGATATTTTGATAATATATATATATATATATATATGTATATTTAATGAAAGTAATTTTATTTATTTTCTTGTAGAAATCTCATTTTCTAAAGAAAAATGGATAAAAACTCCATCGAGATCGAATGCTCCTTTCGGAGGTCTGCATATCGCTCTACTAGGTCCGAGGATGTGCGATAATCCACACCATCCTGAACGGGGTCCCCTAAAGTGGGTTGTAGAGGCGCAATTGTAAGGAATTGTTTAATACATCTTTTTAAAGAAATTGTTTTATAAGTTAAGGGTATTTATTTGAACTATCGTATTATCCACAACTATGTTCCCAAATTTCCATCGTGCTATGTCAAAGATGTGTGTTGTTATGAGGTAGGTCATTACCTCATGAATTATCTAAAGGTAGTCTAGGAATTATGATGATTTATGTCGAAACTAAAGTATATGGTATTTTACTGTAAAACTATGATAAAAGTTGTATAAAAGATTATTTTGAGATGATTCTTGTTTTAAAGTGTTTGTTAAAAGATTATTTTGAGATGATTCTTGTTTTAAAGTGTTTGTTAATATTTGTTAAATATGATATGAGAGTATGGTATTTTCTTGATTAAGAAAAGTTGAGTTTTGAAGAAAAACCGAATCGGAAGTCGGATTAACTCCGCTTCCGTCGGGTTTTATAATTTAAAGTTTTTAGAATAGAGAAAAGAGAGGAGAAGATGGGACTTACAGGATTTTGGGAAAGAAGAGTGGTGGGAGAAGACTAGGGAAGCGTCGGGACATCGTTTCGTCGCCAAAATCTCCTTGGATCGTCGCCGGAATATCACCCTTTGTTAACTCCACTTGTACACAAAAGAGACATGGAAATTTTGTAGAGTTTTTATAATAGAATTCTAATTGAGGATGTGTGAAATGAGGTTTGGTATTTATAGGGAAAATTAGGGTTTGGTGTATTGAATTGGTGAATTAAAATTTGTATTAAAAATGGATTTAAAAAGGGTATTTTAATTCTCTGGATAATTGCAGAGAAGATAAACAGCCTAAGAGAAGTGGGGTAGCTGAAAGGGTGCAGAGGTGAAGAGATGGGGGCATCACCGACGGTTTCGACTGGAGGTACCGGCCAAATTGAGCCTCTCGCCGGTCCAATACCGTCGGGTGTGGTTGGGTTTGCTGCCATGTGTTCTTGTCACCTCGTATACCCTCATGCACGTGTTTGATTATTCTGTGTCTTTTCAGTTTACGCGTAGTGCACGTGTAGACCTTTGGGCTTCTAAAAGATTAAAAGAAATTTAAATAAAAAATTAATGTGGCAGGGGGGATTCAATCACAGGGGCTACGTCACAGCAGTGCAAGGCCTTACCAATGAGCTACAAGATATTTCTTGCTGCTCTAAATTAAAATAAATACTTATAGTGTACATAGGATTTCAAATACCCTAATTGTACATTAACTTTTCAACAATTTTCTGTACATTGAAATTGGAGTTGTTACAGTCTACCCTCCTTACAAAAATTTCGTTCTCGAAATTTACAATTTATTTTAAGGACTAGTTTACAAATAAATGAGGGTATCTTGCACGCATCTCATCTTCCCTTTCCTATGTTAATTCTCCTGGTGTGTCTTTTCTCCATATCACTCGAACCAAATTGAATTTCTTGTTCCGAAGTGACTTTACCTTTCTATCCAAGATCTCAACGGGTTGTTGCTCACAAGATAAATCTGGTTGTGCAGTGAGCTCGGAGTGATCAAGAATATGGCTGGGGTCACTCACATACCTTCTGAGTTGGGATATATGGAACATGTTGTGCACTCCTTCTAATGAAGGTGGAAGTGTCAAGCGATAAGCCACTTCACCGACTCGTTCGAGTATGTCGAACGGTCCAATGTACCTTGGACTAAGCTTACCCCGTATTCTAAAACGCATCACTCCACGGTTCGGAGATATCTTCATAAATACATGTTCTCCCAGTTGAAACTCCAAGTGACAGCGCTTTACATCAGCCCATTGCTTCTGTCGATCTTAGTCTATGCGCATTCTTTCCCTGATAGTACGAACCACGTCGACAGTTGCTACTATCATCTCAAGTCCAAGGAGTTCTCTATCTCCGATGTCGTCCCAACTTAATGGTGATCGACACTTCCTTCCATAGAGTGCTGCAAAAGGTGTCATTCCTATATTTACTTGGTAGCTGTTGTTGTATGAAAACTCCACAAGATGTAGGTGATCTTCCCACGATCCTTCGAAGTATAGCATACACGCTTTGAGCATATCTTCTAAGATCTGAATAGTTCGCTTAGACTGACCATCTGTTTGTGGATGATAAGCCGTGCTGAAGTTCAGACTTTTTCCTAAGCAAGCTTGCAGACTTTGCCAAAATTGCGATCGAAATCTAGTGTCACGATCGGAGACAATGCAAACCGGTACTCCATGTAATCTCACGATTTCATGCATGAGTTCATGGGTATCAAAGATAGTACATATTGAAGAGTTTAAATCATACTTAGATTCTTACCTCCATGTACTTCTTTGCGAGTGTCTTGGTAGATTGGCTAATTCGAAATGGAATAAAGTGAGTCGACTTTGTGAGTCGATCCACAATAACCAATACCGCATCTTTACCTTTCGTGCTGCGAGAAAGTGCAGTCATGAAATCTATTGTGATGTGTTGCCACTTCCATTCTGAGATACGTAACGGTTGAAGTAATCCAGCAGTCATGTGATGTTCATACTTTACTTGCCGACACACCAAGCATTTAGCGACGCTTCTGGCTACTTCACGCTTCATTCCATGCCACCAGTAATTTTGACGCAGAACTTTATACATCTTTGTACCTCCAGGGTGTACTGAATAAGGAGAGCTGTGAGTTTCTTTCATCAACTCTTCTCACACAGAGCCTTTTGGTACACACAATCTACTGCCGTATCTCAAAGATCCGTCTTCATGGATGATGAAGTCTTTTCGAAGTCCACTTTCCACCCGTTCTCTGATCTTTTGCAACCTAGCATCACTTTCTTGAGCTGCTTTGATCTGATTGACAATGGTAGATTGAACTTGTAAGTTCATCAAACTTGAAGCGATACCTGGCCTGATCACTTCAGTCTCCATCTGATGCAAGTCTTGTTGAAGTTTCCACTGTGCGGTGAGGTTCAATGCTAATGGTTGGTGACTAAGGGCATCAGGTACTATATTCACCTTCCCTGGGTGATATTGTAGGTTGATGTCAAAGTCCGCTATGAGTTCTAATCATCTTCTCTGCCACATATTCAATTTTTTCTGAGTAAACACATATTTCAGACTCTTGTGATCTGCGTATATGTCCACTCGTTCACCAAGAAGATAATTGTCACCAAATCTTAAGAGTAAAGATTACGGCTGCCAACTCCAAATCATGCGTCGGATAATTGCGCTCATGAATCTTCAGCTGTCTTGAAGTATAAGCCACAACCCTACCGTGCTGATATAGACCACATCCTAATCCCTTACTGGATGCATCACAAACTTCCAGATTGGTCCGGTATAACGAGAATAGGCGTTGATGTCAATCTTGACTTGAGTTCTACGAAAGCTTGTTCGCATGGTTCTGACTACATGAATTCTTCATTTTTACGTATGAGCTTGGTCAAGGGTTTTGCAATCTTCGAAAATCCTTCAATGAACCTTCTGTAATATCCTGCTAGACCCAAGAAACTTCGAATGTCCTTCACTGACTTTGGTGTCGGCCATTCTTACTGCTGAAACTTTAGCTGGATCCACAGAGATTCCATCGCCTGATACAATATGTCCAAGAAAACCGATTTGATCTAGCCAAAACTCGCATTTGCTGTACTTGGCATAGAGTTGATGTTGTCGTAGAGTTTCCAGGACAATTCGTAGGTGCTCGGCATGTTCTTTCTGACCCTTAGAATACACCAGGATGTCGTCTATGAAGATGGCAACAAACCTGTCTATATACTCTCGGAAAACTTGATTCATTAGGTTCATGAAGATAGCTGGTGCGTTGGTCACTCCAAATGGTATCATAAGAAATTCGTAATGACCATAGCGTGTTCTGAATGCCTTTTTATGGATATCAGACTCCTTGACCTTCACCTGATGATAACTCGAACGAAGATCTAACTTGGAAAAGATGCAAGATCCACTTAGCTGATCGAATAAATCGTCGATGCGCGGTAGTGAATACTTGTTCTTTATCGTTACTTTCTTTCAAGGCTCTATAATCAATTCACATTCTGTATGAACCTTCCTTCTTCTTCATGAGTAAAACTGGAGATCCCCAACTTGAAGTGCTGGTACAGATCCATCCTTTCTTCAATAATCCGTCCAACTGAGTTCGGATCTTCTTTAAGCCTTCTAGACTTAACCGATATGGTGTTTTGATCACCGGTTGTGCTCCAGGTACTAAATCAATGCTGAATTCAAGAGCTCGATCAGGAGGCAAACCTGATATGTCTTCAGGAAACACATCATTGAACTCTTGAACTATTTCCGGCTTGTCTTTTTCCGCCTGATGCATAGCAATTACCGCCTTCTTCGGTTTCTCCTTGTAAGTGCCTGGCTCCAGGGTACGGTCTCCACTTTTGAAATAAAAGACTGGATGGTTTGGAATCTCGAACACTACTCTCTTTTGATGATAGTCAATTGTAGCATAGAAGGTTCCTAGCCAATCCATACTCAGAACCACATCGAAGTTCGGTATGTCCAGCACTTTGAAGTAAGCATAGAATTCTCTGTTGTAGACAACCACTGGACACAGGTTGTATCCCATTGTTGCCTTTAGAATGACATTCCCTGAACTGACATTCCAGCTGGATACAATCGGTGTGACTGGAATCGCATGAGTTTGGACAAACCGTTGCGACATAAAGTAATGAGATACTCCAGTATGGAAGAGTGCTAGTGCAGGGAGTAAGGCTACTAAGATTGTACCTAAGATATGTGGGATAGGTTTTAGGTATAAGGAAAAATGTATGGATATGCATATATAGATGGGAAAGTAAAGCTTGAAGGAAAAGGTTAGCAGTAATGACTTGGCCGGTGGCTTCATCCTCTTCCACAGTCATTGCGAAAGCCTGCCACCTCAGCACATTCCTCCTTGCTGGAGGAGCATTCCTCTGTCCGTTTCTTAGTCCTTGAGGTATGTTCCATTGAGCTTGATGGAACTGATGAGGAGGAGGTGTAGTCGGTCCACGAGTAGGTGGAGCAGGTAGTGCAAGTCATGGAGCAGGTGCCTGGATGGCTGGGCGCTGCTGATAAGCAATTGCTGGCCTAGGTGCAGCATTTGGGTTGTCTCCGAGGACAAGACCCAATGTCATGAGTAGCTGAGTCGCAGACTAAGCAAAGGAGATTTGCACGCTGACAATCTTTCGCCAAATGTCCATCTCTCCTGCAGTAGGTGCAAAAGAATGGGTTGGGCCAGTTGTTCGGTACTCCCGGTCTCCTGGGCACAAATGGTGGCCTTGAAGAGTCTCCTCCTTCCATCTTAGTGGCAGGGCGCTTCATCCCAGTAGATTGAGGTCTGCCCCTCATTTTCACCACTGCCTCATATCGGCGGGCAGCTTTCAGGGCCAATTCGTGGGTCGGGAAATCCCCTGTAGCTAACGCAGCTTGGATCTCCGGATCTAACCCTTGCTGAAATCGACGGGCTCTGATCTCATCCGTCGGTATCAAGTGTGCCGCGAATCTGTTAAGGTATTGTGTTAGCGGTGTAGTATGTGATATTTGAAAATCGAATATTGAGACATATCTTACCTACTGCGCATGGTAAACTCAGCGTCATATTCATCTACTGACTTGGTCCACATCGAACCCTATTGTAGATGAATAAACTGCTGCTCCATGTCGAATCGGGCAGTCTATGAGAAGAATTTCACGTCGAACATATCGCGAAACGTCCTCCATTCGATAGGTTGGTCAAGACGGCTTTCTTCCGCCTTCCACCAAACCCGTGCATTGTCTGTGAGCTGCAGCTTTGCAACTTGAACCCAAGCTATCTCTGGCACTTGTACCGCTGCCAGATTATCTTCAATACTCTGAGCCCACTCCTCAGCTTCTAGAGGGCTCTCTTTTCTTGAGAATTGCTTGGGGTGCAAAGCCCGGAATTGCTTTACTCCAGGGGCTTCCTCTTCTGGGTGGTTCATCAACATTACAGTCTGCTGCTGTCCCTCCAGGAGGCTGCGGATCGCCTCAAGCAGTACCGTCTGCTCATTGATCGGAGCGGTGACGGTAGGTGTAAGCGGTAGAGGTGGTGGAGTGTTGTTGAAATTGGTGCTAGTGTTGTTTGGGGAATCCATAACTTTGAAAGAAAAATTTAGGTTAGAACAGACTCAAAATATACGAAATTAGAAGATTCAAGAAATATGTAAAGAATGTTTTTAGTTGCTGGTTCTTGTGTTATATTGCTTAGGACTTCATACAGAATTAACCCGCATGTCCATGCAGAACTGACCAGCATGTCCATACAGAGCCGACCTGCATAGGCCACCAACAAAATCTGTCACGCCCCACTTCCCAGTGTACGGGCAAGGAGACGCGACGAGGCCGCTACGTATTTACTCAGAAGTAAACACGCTAAGTGTATATAAGCAATATAAAGTAAAAGTACACAAGATACATGAATGTAAATGAACAACAAATTTATTTATTTAACATTGTTTTACAGTACAACTGAAATGTAAATACATGGAATGAAAGTAATGCCTAAATAATGGCATAACAGAAATGAAAATGAAATATGTACAAGTATCTAAAACTCCGGGTCGAATGCAAACTGCTCCAAGTCCTCGGTGCTGGGCTCGATCTCCAGTGAGTCTGATCCGCCTGACAACATTCCAAATAAAAAAGAAAAGGAATGTCATCGGCGAACAATGGCTCAGTAATTCCCAAAGATGAGTATAGATAGAATAGACAGAAGGAGAATATAAGTTTTAATTTTTTATTATATTATTAACGCTGTTGTTTGTAGCTTGGTACAGAAAATGCCAGTGTATACGAGAGGAGTCCTACTATTTTGGAGACTAAGATATACGAAGCACAAGGAACCGTTCAGCCACGGTACAACGGCAATGGATATTCAGGTTATGTGTATTATGGTTACAGTCTCGTGCCACTTTTAACACCTTCCTTATCAATCTACCCCTTATAAACCCCGCGATGTCTTTTGTATTGATTGTATTGTTTTGTTATATAGATGGATGACTTACCGAAACTATGATATCAGTAAATGGAATGGATATAAATGGAGAGTCATATAGACGGAGTATATCCATGGTTCGGTTCAGTTAATATAGATTGATATAGATTTTATAGACGGATTCATGGATTCATGTTGTATTGTAGTTATATATTTGAATCACATTTAGGTCAGATTGATTAGATTGAAACTCGGTCTGAGTCAGACACTTAAAAAGAAATTGAAGTCCTGAATTAGTTTTGATGTTATCGGTAACTGCTGCACATGGACGGCAGAATTTGTGTCTTTCTCCAAGACAATTACCATGTTGATAATACCGTTTATTAGATTGTCTACCTTAAATAGGCAAGCACCCATATTTCCGGCTCCCAGAGACTCAAGAGACTGGTACCGCTTAAACCTATGTTTACTAGGGTCCTTATTGTAATTTAGTATAACTTGAGGGGGTTTTATGTAAAAATAGTTTGATATAATTTTCAAAATATATCTCAAGTATTTAATTATCGTATTTAGGGTTTTCATCGATGTATATTTTATAAAAGTGAAATTTCTAATGAGTAAAACCTAATTTTCATAGTATAGGGTATTTTATTGAAATATCGGTATTGTTTTGTATTTGGATGGTATTTTCATATAATGGTGATTCCTTTTGAAAACTTGGAATATTTATACAAGATAATTGAAGTAGATATTTTGATTATATATATATATATTTAATTAAAGTAATTTTATTTATTTTCTGGTAGAAATCTCATTTTCTAAAGAAAAATACATAAAAATTCCATAGAGATCGAATGCTCCTTTCGGAGGTCTGCATCTCGCTCTACTAGACCCGAGGATGTGCGATAATCTGCACTATCCCAAACGGGGTCCCCAAAAGTGGGTTGTAGAGGCGCAATTGTAAGGAATTGTTTAATACATCTTTTTAAAGAAATGGTTTTATAAGTTAATTGTATTTATTTGAAATATCGTATTATCCACAACTATGTTCCCAAATTCCCATCGCTCTATGTCAAAGATGCGTTTTTTTTATGAGATAGGCCATTACCTCATGAATTATCTAAAGGTAATACAGGAATTGTGATGATTTATGTCGAAATTAAAGTATATGGTATTTTTCAGTAAAACTATGATAAAAGTTGTATAAAAGATTATTTTGAGATGATTCTTGTTAAAAAGTGTTTTTTAATGTTTGTTAAACATGATATGAGAGTATAGTATTTTCTTGATTAAGAAAAGTTGAGTTTTGAAGAAAAACCGAATCGGAAGTCGGATTAACTCCGCTTCCGTCGGGTTTTATAATTTAAAGTTTTTAGAATAGAGAAAAGAGAGGAGAAGAGGGGACTTACAAGCTTTTGGGAAAGAAGAGGGGTAGGAGAAGACTAGGGAAGCGTCGGGACGTCGTTTCGTCGCCGTAATCTCCTTGGATCGTCGTAGGAACTTCACCCTTTCTTAACTCCACTTGTACACAAAAGTGACTTGAAAATTTCATAGAGTTTTTGTAATAGAATTCTGAGTGAGGATGTGTGAAATGTGGTATGGTATTTATAGGGAAAATTAGGGTTTGGTGTAATGAATTGGTGAATTAAAATTTGTATTAAAAATGGATTTAAAGAGGGTATTTTAATTCTCTGGATACTTGCAAAGAAGATAAACAGCCTAGGAGAAGTGGGGTAGCTGAAAGGGTGCAGTGGTGAAGAGATGGGGCATCACCGACGGTTTCGACCGGCGGTACCGACCAAATTGAGCTTCTCACCGGTCCAATACCGTCGGGTGTGGTTGGGTTTGTTGCCACGTGTTCTTGTTGCCTCGTATACCCTCGTGCACGTGTTTATTTATTCTGTGTCTCTTCAGTTTACGTGTAGTGCACGAGTAGACCTTTGGGCTTCTAAAAGATTAAAAGAAATTTAAATAAAAAATTAATGTGGCTGGAGAGGATTCGATCACTGGGGATACGTCACAGCAGTGCTGGGCTTTACCAATGAGCTACAATATGTTTCTTGCTATTCTAAATTAAAACAAATACTTATAGTGTACATACGATTTCAAATAAATTGGATTTGGTATAGAACCCTAATCTACATTCATCACTATCACTCTAGTTTTAAACTATTAAAAGATAAAATGAGTCAGTTTTAATATTCATCCATTACTACCAAGTCCTATGAACCCTACAAGCCTTTCTATTATAAATCTTATATCCGTTTTAAAATATAACGACAAACAATCACCCATCTTTTATCAACTCGTCTAAACCAAGAAAAGTGTTCACGTTTCCCTGCGGACGACACATACTCATCGCGGCTAGCTACTAGAAACACCGTCTTGACTGCGGTTATTTACAAAACACTTCTTTCGCACACGATCAATCAAATGGCGCTGCTGCCGGGGAAACGGTCCTAATTTTTTTCTTGTTATTCGGGTTAATTTCTTATAAAATCCAGCAAATATAAAATAAAAGAGAACCAAAAACGCATCTTGTGTGTCTAAGGATTATTGTGCGAGTTTTGCAAAGGAAATCTGGAATAATTGGAGCAGGTAAATAAAGATTCAGAGACTTCCAACTTGGATCAAGCGGGTATAGGGGTGCTCTGAAGAAAAATTAGTAGAAGATCTTCCAAAGCGGCGGCGGACCCGCGGCACTTTGGTGCTATTGGCGGTGGAACCACGCCTTCCTGGTGGAATTGGGCCCCCAGAATTCTTAGGTACACCCTTATTATCTTTCTCTCTCCTCTAAAGCTCCAGTAAACTGATTTTATTTGCAGGATTCTTTGCAAATACCGCCGCTCAAAAATCTTTTTGCGTGTTTTGATTTCAGTTTATTTTTGCATATTTAAACTTGTGTTTAAGGGGCAATAAACCCAAATCCAGATTAGGTGGGGATTTCATCACCCTTCCTAGACCCCACATATCACAAAACCAGCATACTATCATCCTACATTAATAAAAAATATCTAGATCAAGCCCCTAAGGATTGTTGCGCTCAATTAGGACAGAGGAAGGTCGTGGGTAATCTATTGCTTATCCGAATTTTTCTTGTGGTGTCTAAGGCAAGTGTGACTAAGAAAAGCGGTTACTTAATTAGGCCCGCTATTTCAGTGATTCATATAGCGGATACCTCCTACTTATCTGGTACTTACCTAACCATAAGATTGATAAGGAGGTAGTGGAGAATTGATCCCATGACTTGTCCTTTGGAAGTCTAGGAGCGGTCTAGTGCTTGACCTAGGTGACTCTAGTTCTAGTGATTGATTGTGCATTTTGTGATTTGTTGATTCAAGTCTCAAGTCCGATATTTTTTCAAAACAAACCTTCTTAAAATCGTTCTCACATAACACACGCTGCCACGTGCACTAAACCCGCTTAGTGCATGATCTGCTGGACACGGGATTCTAGTGCCCGTCTTGTCCGCGTTTTTGCTGTCGACTCTGAAGTCGACACTTCTTCATCTTCTATTTCTCCTCCACCCACCACATCTCCCGAGATGGACGGATCTCCATCGGGATTTAACGATACCACCCTGCTGCCACCCGTAGGTGCGCAGAATCTACCGCGCATCTCTCTCCAAGAAAGATGCTACCCAGTGCGTGGACCCCTTTCTACTTGTCTGTCTCTTCCACCAGCTAATGGGGATAATTTCGAAAGTAAAACCCACTTCATCAACTTGTTACCCAAATTTCACGGGCTTGAATCCGAAGATGCGTATGTTTTTATAACCAAATTCGAAAACGTATATGCTGTAACGACCCTGAATTTTCTGTACAAAATTTTTCTTCTTGTGACCACCGAGTTCTGTTATACCAATTTCTGTTTCCGTATTTATTTGTCTATGGTATTTTATTGATTTATCGTGTTTGGATGCGAATGGTAGTTTATTTTTACATTGCATTCGACCCGACCCGCTTGCTTGGACTGGTTGATTCATATTCCTAAACTTTCCTGTCCTGTTAATTAGACACGTGCATCTCATGTATACTGCATTTTAACATTTCACCTAGCATCGCGTATTTAACATGTAACATTTTAGATCACGTAAAATAAATTAAAATTGCATTTCATAGCCTGCATGATACCCCTAACCCTGTGGTAGCGTCCGCGCATCATGTTCTCGTCCCGCTCAGTGAAACGGACGTGTTTGGATAGCTACGCGCACGTACGTGCGTCTGTTCTTGGGGGTATGCATTTTTGTTACCTAATCTTTCATTTTGAAATTTGGAAGCTGCATATAGTTTTCGTATTTTAAATCTGAAATTTTGGACCCGACCCGGGCGCACTTTGAAATATTTTGTATCCCGCCAAAATTCTAATTATTTTAAATTTTTAAATTCGTTTAATATATATTTTAACAGCTGAAAGATTTCTTATAAAGCTAACAAAAAATATTTTTAACAAGTAAAATCTTTTTTTAAATTTTCCAAAAACCGTTTCCCCATATCTCTTTTCCCCTCTGAGCCAATTAAATCCCTCGCTATGCTGACGCCGGGCCCCACACGCCTCTCTCTCTCCCCCCTCAAAATCTTTCTCTTTCTCCTTTCTCTCTCTCCCGAACGCAACTCTCTCTCTCTTCTTTCTCTCTCCTCTCGCGCCTCTCTCTCTCATCTCGTGAACATTGTGTGTTCCTCGAGTTGCGTCACCGCCTCCCCACTACGCTCACCTCCCTTCTCTGCATCCATATATTTTCTTCTTCCTCCTTTTAAAACCCCGTAGCTTCCCTTCTCCATTAACCATCAACCCTAACATTATTCCTCTGCTCTTCAACCCTCGTCAACCTCATCCTCTTCTCCTCCTCCTCATCTCCATCTTCTTACTTCCTCCAGAGCAACCCAACAAACCCACAAAGAAATCCCGAGAGCCCTGCACACCCATCACCACTGCCTCACCTCATCGCCGACGACCCCTCACCTCGTTGCCCTCACATCACCTCTCTTCCCTCTCCTCTGCTCTCCCTCCTGCACCAAAAACCTGCACCTAAAACCCCAACAAGCATCAAAACCGAGCCCAAACCCTAACCAAACCCTAGCTCTTCAAAACCCCTTCACCGGCGCCCCTCACCGCCGTTGGTCTCGCCGCCACCGCTAGCTCACCCCTATGCAACCCAGTGAGCAATCCTCTTCTCATTCCTCTTCTTTCTTTTCTTTCTTCTCTTTCTTTCTTTTTTGGTTTTTTTTCTTTTCTTCTAAAAAGGTTCACTGTTTCTTGGTTTGCCGGAATCCGACCGTGCCGACGACGATCACGACGACCCAGCAAGCATCTTCGACCCATGTGATCCCTTTGTGCGTTGTTTAGATTCATTCCGTGTACCGTGTGCGCGTCGCGACTTTTCCCGCCGACGTGTGACGTTCCGTATACCCGTATCGCGATCCGTCTAGGCAAGTAAAACTTGCTACATGCTATTCCTATTATTTTATACTTATTTAATTACAGGTTAAACCTATAGATTTAATCTAATGTCTCATGTTCCATTTTAACATTCGATATTCCATTATATCATTTTAGATTCAGAAGTTGAAACATACCATGTTGCATTTTAGTTTACTATACGTGGTACCCACGTCCATATTTAAATCACATAATAATTATTTGCATAGCCCATAGTACCGTTTTAATAGTTATACCTTATCGGACACCCGTTTGCATCCATTTAACCTATTATATATATTGCATCCCTAGATCATTTTAACCCTTAATAGTGAGTTTTAACGTTCCACATTTGATACATTATAGTTTAATTAGTATTAGAACTTTAACTGTAACCCTAATCATAACTGTGCATCTATATGCCTTAATCTGTACCTGATTGCTTATCACATTACAATGTTCCATCTGGTGTTCCATTAGTACTTCATGCTTGTTTTGTATACCCATTCTTATGTTAGTTTGATTATGCGCACCCACATGACATTTTGTGCACCCCTGACATGACTTGTTACACCCACTACTTGACACGACATGGTACCGTGCACCTCTTGACATGACATGATACTTATATACTACCTGACTCGACCTGATGTACCATTGCTTTACCTGTTACCTGATCTTGTTACTAATGCCAACAAACCTGACCTGTTGTCCCTACGGACTTTTCCTGTTGTCTATCCAGACAAACCCGTACCTTCCTGATCCTGTGTTGACATTAGCTCCAGATTATTTAATACCTGACTTGAACGCATATAACTTGGGGGTATGGGGAAATCAATGATGAAACCCGACTTGTAACTTGACAGTTCGCTACCTTTACTGATCCGTTTTAGAGGCTAGGTCAGTCTTGGGATGATGCTGCTGACATCATCCATCGTTACCCATTACCTTTTAGAGGCTAGGCCAGCCTTGGGATGATGCTTTTGACATCATTCATCGTTACCCTTTCCTTTAGTGCCTACCGGCATGTCTCGGTTTCAGCCTGAGAATCTTCACCGTGATCCCGGGCACGCACGGATGAGTTACATCGATGATTCATCAAATTGGTTTCAAAGACTTGAGAGAAGTTAACCCAATAGACCAGTTTAGTTACTCACTACTCATTTCCCCACTATCCTTACTTATATCACTGTTATGCCTGGTTTATTATTTAAACTCATACCTGCATGTATTGCTACCCCCTATTTATAGTATTACTTGATATTATGGCGTTCTGACGTCTGGGTTTTGCATGGCCCAGATTCCTTGCCTTTGCTGCAGTCCGAGTAGGAATATTTCAGTCAGCAGGCTGAGCAGTGAGGACTTGCTAGTAGTTAGTTCTTTTATTTTCAGTATTTCATTCCTGATGTGAGCCCGCATTATGGGACATACATTCCAGTTATTCTTGTACTGGATCTTTGCTTCCGCATTATTTTTATTCTTGACCCATTTTATCTTTGCTTCACACGAAGGATGATGTTCAGAAGCCGCCGCAGAAACCGTTTCCGGGACAGAAGCAGCTGACTCAGGGACCCAATCAAGCTCGAGCTTTTACCCTGACGGCTGAGGAAGCTAAGGCTTCAGGAGAAGTTATTTCAGGTATTCTACTTGTTCACGGTTTTCCCGCATTAGCGTTATTTGATTCTGGTGCATCCCATTGTTTTATGTCGTCCAAGTTTATTGCTACACACTCGATCACTTGCACAACCCTGTCTAGTTTCTGGGACATACACACTGGGAATGGGAAGATCATATCTAGTAGAGAATGTAAGGATTGTGCAGTTGTTGTTTGCGGACGGGAGCTTTTTGCAGATTTCTTGGTGATTGATACAGGCAGCTATGAAGTTGTCTTGGGAATGGATTTTCTCGGCACTTTCCATGCTAACATTGATTGTAGGGCAAAGAAAGTAATTTTCCAAATTCCCGGACATCTAGAGTTTATCTTTACTGGAGGAAGCAGTTCTGTCGGGCCAGTCGAGTTTAGGGCTAGGCCGACAACTAGTGTTCTTTCGTCGTTGGAGGTTGATAAGGATGATGCGCCAGCTGTTGTTCGAGATTTCATGGATGTGTTTGAAGACATATCAGGTTTACCACCGAAACGAGACGTGGAGTTCACGATTGATCTTGTTCCTGGTGCAGCGCCAGTTTCTAAAGCATATTATCCAATGGCACCAGTAGAGTTACAAGAAGTTAAGAAGCAGGTTACTGAATTACTTGAGAAGGGTTAGATTCGAAGCAGTAACTCGTCTTGGGGAGCTCCAATTCTTCTAGTCAAGAAGAAAGATGGCACAAAGAGAATGTGCATTGATTATCGAGAATTAAACTGGGTGACTATTAAGAACAAGTACCCGATCTCTCGCATTGGCGAATTATTTGAGCAGCTTAGCGGCGCGAGGGTATTCTCGAAGCTAGATTTGTGATCCGGATATTATCAGGTCCGAGTTAAGACAGAAAATATTTGCAAGACGGCGTTCTGAACTCGGTATGGATATTACGAGTACTTAGTGATGCCCTTCGGAGTAACGAATGCACCGGCGATATTTATGGACTTGATGAACCAAATCTTTTCACCATTCTTGGACCAGTTTATTGTGGTGTTTATTGATGATATTCTGGTCTACTCGAAGAGTAGTGAAGAGCACGCAGAACATTTGAAGATCGCACTGCATACGTTGAGGCAAGAAAAATTATATGCGAAGATGAGCAAGTGCGAGTTTTGGCTTGAAGAGGTGAAGTTTTTGGGACATGTCGTGTCCGGAGATGGAATCGCCGTTGACCCCGAAAAGATTGCAGCAGTTCGAGATTGGTCGATTCTGAAGAATGTTGCAGAGATAAGAAACTTTCTTGGACTTGCTGGGTATTACAGAAGGTTCGTGGAGAACTTTGCTCGTCTGGCGGAGCCGTTGACTAAGCTTACGCGCAAGGAGGTACCATTTGTGTGGACGGATAAGTGTGCATCAGCTTTTGAGGCATTGAAGCAGATATTGATAACCGCTCCTATTCTGACCGTACCAGACAGTTCCGGAGGATTGGTAATTCACAGTGACGCATCTGGGAAGGGATTGGGATGTGTTTTGATACAGCATAGGAAGGTTATAGCTTACGCATCGAGACAGTTGAACACCCATGAGAAGAATTACCCGAGCTTGCAGCTGTGATCTTCGCTTTGAAGATTTGGAGACACTACCTTTTGGGCGAAAGGGTCGAGGTTTTCACCGATCATAAAAGTTTGAAGTATGTGTTCACGCAGAAGGAGCTTAATATGAGGCAACGCAGATGGTTGGAGCTGATGGCTGACTACGATCTTGATCTTAAGTACCATCCGAGGAAAGTTAATGTTGTGTCGGATGCACTTAGTCGGTTGCCAGCAATTCAGATGTTGACTGCACAGAAGGAACTTATAGAAGACTTTCGAAGATTTGATTTGGAGATTGTGCTACCTTATTCTTCGGGACAGTTGATGCAGCTGCAGGTACATTCGTCGTTGATCGAGAATATTAAAGCAGCACAATCGCAGGACCCTAGATTGCAAAAGTTTCGAGAACAGGTTGAAGCTGGACTTCAAACAGACTTACTGATCCATGAAGATGGTTCGTTGAGATATGATAGCCGTTTGTGTATGCCAAAGAGAGATATTCGTGAAGAACTTATGAAGGAGGCGCACAGTTCAGTATATTCCGTACACCCAGGAGGCACGAAGATGTACCGAGATATACGACAGCATTTCTGGTGGGAAAGCATGAAACGGGAGATTGCTCGCTTTGTAGCAAAGTGCTTGGTGTGTCAGCAAGTTAAGGATGAACATCAACGGGTTGCTGGTTTATTGCAACCACTTCCGATTCCTCAGTGGAAGTGGGAACATATAACAATGGATTTCGTGACGGCTTTACCGCGGAGACCAAAAATCAACAATGCAGTTTGGGTGATTGTTGACAGATTGACCAAGGCAGCTCATTTCATCCCTTTTCGAGTTGGTCAATCAACAGAAACTCTAGCAGAATGGTACATGCAGGAGATTATAATATTGCATGGCGTACCAGTAAGCATCGTGTCCGACCGTGAAACTTGTTTCTTATCACACTTTTGGAGGAGCTTACAGGAAAGTTTGGGGACTCGATTGAAGTTTAGCACAGCTTATCATTCTCAAACAGATGGCCAGTCAGAGAGAATGATCCAAATTCTTGAAGATATGTTGAGAGCTTGCATGTTGGACTTCAAGGGTTCATGGGAGGATCATCTACATTTGGTGGAGTTTTCTTACAACAACAGTTTCCAGGCGACTGTTCAGATGGCTCCATTCGAAGCTTTATATGGTCGCAAGTGCCGTTCACCTGTTTGTTGGGACAATATTGGTGAACGAAGATTGTTGAGACCAGATTTGGTAGCGCAAACAGTTGAGAAGGTTAATACTATCCGAAATCATATGAAAGCAGCACAAGACCGACAGAAGAGTTGGGCAGATACGTCGAGAAGATCTCTAGAGTTCATCGTGGGTGATTTGGTATTCTTGAGGATATCACCGACTAGAGGGGTGATCCGTTTCGGAAGTCGAGGAAAGCTTAGTCCTCGATTCGTTGGAACTTTTGAGATTTTGGAGCGTGTTGGAGAAGTGGCGTATCGATTGGCGTTATCGCAATCCTTGGTGAATGTTCATGATGTGTTTCACGTATCTCAACTCCGTAAGTATGTTCGAGACGAAACACATGTGTTGGATCATTCGGAGCTGACTGTACGAGAAGATCTGACTTTCGAGGAGCGACCGATGTCGATTATGGATCGAAGGGAAAAGGTTCTTAAGAACAAAGTTATCCCTCTTGTACTTGTTTCTTAGGGTAATCGCTCACATGGAGAGTCAACTTGGGAACGAGAAGATGAAATCCGGCAGATGTTTTCGCATCTATTCTTGTAGTTTGATGGATAGTTTATCCTTTCTTGTTCTTGGAATTTCGAGGACGAAATTCTTTTGTAGTTGCGTATAATGTAACAACCGAGTTCAGTTATACCAATTTCTGTTTCCGTATTTGTTTGTCTGTGGTATTTTATTGATTTATCGTGTTTGGATGCGAATGGTAGTTTATTTTTACATTGCATTCGACCCGACCCGCTTGCTTGGACTAGTTGATTCATATTCCTAAACAACCATGTCCTGTTAATTAGACACGTGCATCTCATGTATACTGCATTTTAACATTTCACCTAGCATCGTGGATTTTACATGTAACATTTTAGATCACGTAAAATAAATTAAAATTACATTTCATAGCCTGCATGATACCCCTAACTCTGTGGTAGCGTCCGCGCATCGTGTTCTCGTCCCGTTCAGTGAAACGGACGTGTCTGGATAGCTACGCGAACGTACGTGCGTCCTTTCTTGGGGGTATGCATTTTTGTTACCAAATCTTTCATTTTGAAATTTAGAAGCTGCATATAATTTTCGTATTTTAAATCTGAAATTTTGGACCCAACCCGGGCGCACTTTGAAATATTTTGTATACCGCCAAAATTCTAATTATTTCAAATTTTTAAATTCGTTTAATATATATTTTAACAGCTGAAAGATTTCTTATACAGCTAACAAAAAATATCTTTAACAAGTAAAATCTTTTTTTAAATTTTCCAAAAACCCTTTCCCCATATCTTTTTTCCCCTCTGAGCCAATTAAATCCCTCGCTATGCTGACGCCGGGCCCCACACGCCTCTCTCTCTCTCCCCTCAAAATCTTTCTCTTTCTCCATTTTCTCTCTCCCGAGCGCAACTCTCTCTCTCTCTCTTCTTTCTCTCTCCTCTCGCGCCTCTCTCTCTCATCTCGCAAATACTGTGCGTTCCTCGAGTTGAGTCACCGCCTCCCCACTACGCTCACCTCCCTTCTCTGCATCCATATATTTTCTTCTTCCTCCTTTTAAAACCCCGCAGCTTCCCTTCTCCTTTAACCATCAACCCTAACATTATTCCTCTGCTCTTCGACCCTTGTCAACCTCATCCTCTTCTCCTCCTCCTCATCTCCATCTTCTTACTTCCTCCAGAGCAACCCAACAAACCCATAAAGAAATCCCGAGAGCCCTGCACACCCATCACCACCGCCTCACCTCATCGCTGACGACCCCTCATCTCGTCGCCATCACATCACCTCTCTTCCCTCTCCTGTGCTCTCCCTCCTGCACTAAAACCCTGCACCTAAAACCCCAATAAACATCAAAACCGAGCCCAAACCCTAACCAAACCCTAGCTCTTCAAAACCCCTTCACCGGCGTCCCTCACCGCCGTTGGTCTCGCTGCCACCGCTAGCTCACCCCTTTGCAACCCAGTGAGCAATCCTCTTCTCATTCTTCTTCTTTCTTCTCTTTCTTTCTTTTCTGGTTTTTTTTTCTTTTCTTCTAAAAAGGTAAACTATTTCTTGGTTTGTCGGAATCCGACCGCGCCGGCGACGATCACGACGACCCAGCAAGCATCTTCGACCCGTGTGATCCCTTCGTGCGTTGTTTGGTTCGTTCCTTGTACCGTGCGCGTGTCGCGACTTTTCCCGCCGACGTGTGACGTTCCGTATACCCGTATCGCGATCCGTCTAGGCAAGTAAAACTTGCTACATGCTATTCCTATTATTTTATACTTATTTAATTATAGGCTAAACCTATAGATTTAATCTAATGTCTCATGTTCTATTTTAACATTCGATGTTCCATTATATCATTTTAGATTCAGAAGTTGAAACATACCGTGTTGCATTTTAGTTTACCATACGTGGTACCCACGTCCATATTTAAATCACATAATAATTATTTGCATAGCCCAAAGTACCATTTTAATAGTTATACCCTATCGGACACCCGTTTGCATCCATTTAACCTATTATATATATTGCATCCCTAGATCATTTTAACCCTTAATAGTGAGTTTTAACGTTCCACATTTGATACATTGTAATTTAATTAGTATTGGAACTTTAACTGTAACCCTAATCATAACTGTGCATCTATATGCCTTAATCTGTAACTGATAGTTTATCACATTACAATGTTCCATCTGGTGTTCCATTAGTACTTCATGCTTGTTTTGTATACCCATGCTTATGTTAGTTTGATTATGAGCACCCACATGACATTTTGTACACCCCCTGACATGACTTGTTACACCCACTACTTAACACGACATGGTACCGTGCACCTCTTGACATGACATGATACTTATATACTACCTGACTCGACCTGATGTACCATTGCTTTACCTGTTACCTGATCTTGTTACTAATGCCAACAAACCTGACCTGTTGTCCCTACGGACATTTCCTGTTGTCTATCTAGACCTGTACCTGCCTGATCCTGTATTGGCATTAGCTCCAGATTATTTAATACCTGACTTGAACGCATATAACTTGGGGGTATGGGGAAATCAATGATGAAACCCGACTTGTAACTCGACAGTTCGCTACCTTTACTGATCCGTTTTAGAGGCTAGGCCAGCCTTGGGATGATGCTACTGACATCATCCATCGTTACCCACTACCTTTTAGAGGCTAGGCCAGCCTTGGGATGATGCTTTTGACATCATTCATCGTTACCCTTTCCTTTAGTGCCTAGCGGCATGTCTCGGTTTCAGCCCGAGAATCTTCACCGTGATCCCAGGCACGCACGGGATACTATTGAGTTACATCGATGATTCATCAAATTGGTTTCAAAGACTTGAGAGTAGTTAACCCAATAGACCAGTTTAGATTACTCACTACACATTACTCTACTGTCCTTACTTATATCACTGTTATGCTTGGTTTATTATTTAAACTCATACCTGCATGTATTGCTACCCCTGTTTATAATATTTCTTGATATTATGACTCTCTGACGTCTGGGTTTTGCATGGCCCAGATTCCTTGTCTTTGCTCCAGTCCGAGCAGGAGTATTTCAGTCAGCAGGCTGAGCAGTGAGGACTTGCTAGTAGTTAGTTCTTTTATTTTCAGTATTTCATTCCTGATGTGAGCCCGCATTATGGGACATACATTCCAATTATTCTTGTATTGGATCTTTGCTTCCGCATTATTTTTATTCTTGACTCATTTTATTTTGTCTATGGACATGTGTTTGATAGTTTATTATTGTTCTTGATATCTCTACAGCCGTAATGTGACTGTCGAAGGATATTTCTTATCCACAGGTAGCATGATTGGCTATGTCACATGCCCATCTTGGCGTACTCTGGGAAGCGGGACGTGACACTTCTTAAACTACAGAAAGGAGTTTGCAAGCCGGAGCATAATTTAAAACTTATACTTGCTTAAGAACAGCAAGAAATAACTGGTAGCTCATTGGTAAAGCCTTACGCTACTGTGACGTAGCCCCTGTGTTCGAATCCCATCAGCCACATATTATTTTTCACTGATTTTTCTTTTAAACTTTTTGGAAGCCCAAAAGTTCACACGTGCAATACACGTAAAAATGAAAAGTCTGGAAAAATAAACATGTGGAAAATGATATTTATACAGAATAGGACAGGTGGCATCGATCCGATGGCTCCCATCAACAGATGGACCGGCGAGATCAATGTTTTGGCCGGCGGCGACGGGTCCCCGTGGGGAAAAGTCCCCAAACTCTGCACACCTGACTCTTGGCCTACCCCCATTACCCCCATACTGTTTGTTTTCTTTGCAATTTAACAGAGAATTAAAATATATCTTTAATCTCATTTTTAATGCTTTTTAATTCAAAATTTCAATTCCAAAACCCTAATTTCACTCTATAAATACAACCCCATACCCTAGCCCTCTTCATTCTGAAATCTCTAGTAAAAAATATCAAAATTTTCTAAGTACAAGTGGAGTTGAAGTGGAATTTGCGCAAGACCAACTTCCGGCGTGGAATCAAGCAAGTTCCAGCGACCCCGCGACTCCACAAAGACTACACCCTCCTCTTCTACCTCAACTTGATCCTTTTAGCTAGTAAGTCCCAATTCTTATTATACTCTTTCATCTTAAAAAAGTTCTCTTTTCAAAACACGTCGGTAAGTGGAGTTACCACCGACATTTCTCTCTAAAACCTAGAAAATTTTATTAATTCTTTCATAACTTACATTCAAACTCTTACCCTATAATTATAACCTTGAATCTAATGTTTAAAATTCATTTTCACTCAAATACAACATGCTAGATAACTTTAAATCAACTTTTACATTTAAATACCATGCACTTTCTATACGACGTGTTTTAATTGTTTTGCTTAGCATACCTTTAGAAAACTTCACGAGGTAATGACCTACCTCTCACATACACACATCTTGACATAGCACGATTCTCTTAAGACATAACTTTTGTGGCAAAATATGACTTTTCATCAAAATATCTTGAACTATAAAAACCCGGTTATCTTTAAATGGTGTTATCAAATTCTTTGCGATTATGCCTTTACAACCCATTTTGGGGAACTCGCTATTGGATGGTGCAGATTATCGCACATCTTCAGGACTAGTAGAACGAGATACAGACCTCTTCACGGAGCATACGATCTCGAAAGAATTTTAATACGATTTTTAAGAAAAACGAGATTTTCTAAAATAAATAAAATTAATTTTTAATAATTATATAAATATTATCTAACCATATATTTTTAATATATAATAAAAATTCCATGTTTTCTAGAAAATAAAGAATGACAGGTTTCATTAAAATACCATCAAGTATCAATACAAGACAAGTTTCACTAAAATACCATGAACTATTCAAGCTAAGTTACTATTTACTAATATACCTCATTCTTTAAAATTCACATCCATGGAAACTCTAAAGAACATAAATAATTACTCGAGATTTATTTTGAAAGTATATAAAATATTTTTCATAAAACCCCCTCGAGATATATAAAATTACATTAAGGACCCTAGTAAATATAGGTTTAAGCGGGACCAATTCTCTTGAGCCTCAGGAAGCCAGAGAAAGTGGGTGCTTCCCTATTTAAGGTAGAAAAACTAAAACATAGTTATCAATGGTAATTGTCCTGGAAAAGACACAAATCCTGCCGTCCATGTGCAGCAGTTACCGATAACTCCTAAACCTAATTCACGATCCTAATTCTGTTTAAAGTGTTTGACTCAAGTCTAAGTCCAAGTATCAATCTGAATCCAATCCAAACATAAATAAAATTCAACATGAATCCAATATATCAAATATGAATTTGAATACTAGAACAATATCAACATGCAACATGACTTGATTTGACCGAACCATGACTATGACTTGACTACTTGATACATCCTGAAACTGTTTACATGAACAACGTATACCATGGTCTCGGCAAGTCTGATAACTACAATCTATACAATATACATTACGAGGTTTAACGGGGTAGAATGGTATGGAATATATTAGAAGTGGAACGAGATGGTCACTAAAAGACATCTACATGAACATCCGCGCCGTTGTCCCATGGGTATTGATGGGACCTTGTACTTCCGATTACCATAGTCCACGGAGCAAGTTGGACTCCTCTCGTATACACCGATACATTCTGTACCAAACTACAAATAACTACGTTAGCATAACAAACAGATAATTTACCAGTTCTTTTCTCTTTACTTGTCTATTCCATTCTATCTTTTGGGACATACAGAGCGCTAGTTCGCTGACGATATTCCTGTCTCTTCTTTCTTTTGAAAGTTCGTCAGGAGGACCCGACTCTCAGGAGACTGAGCCCAGTCATGACGATTTGGAGCAGTTCACAGAGGAGCCAAACTTCTAGACTTTTACTTGTACTTATTTCAGTTCATATGTCACTGTTTAGGCACCGCTTTCTATCATTGTACTTTCCTTTTCAGTTGTACATAAAGTATGAATGTTAATAAAAGCTGCTGTTATTATTACATCTCTTATTATTCTTGTGTATTCATTTATATTGCTCATTTACGCTTAGCGTGTTTACTTCTGAGTAAATACGTCGCGGCCTGTCACGTCTTCTTCTCCGTACATTGGGAAGCAGGGCGTGACAGGTTTTGTTGGCGGCCCATGCAGGTCAGTTCTGTATGGAAACCTAATCAATATGTCATAAGAATTATAAGAATCAGCAACTAAATATTCCTTACATTTCTAAGCTCTTGATTCCATCCCAACCCTTCCTTTTCTTTCAAGGTTATGGATTCCCCAAACAACACCAGCACCAACGTGAATGGAAACACTCCACCTCTTTTACCACCAGCACCTACCGTAGCAGCTCCTATCAACGAGCATACGGTATTGCTTGAAGCAATCAAGAGCCTCTTGGAGGGTCAGCAGTAGCAGACTGCTATCCTCATGCACCGCCCTGAGACCGAGACACCCGAAGTCAAACAATTCCGGGCATTGCACCTTAAGAAATTTTATGAGAAAGAGAGCCTATTAGAGGCAGAGGAATGGGCTCAGTCTATTGAAGATGATCTGGCAGCAGCACAAGTGCCAGAGTTTGCTTGGGTGAGAGTTGTGAAACTGCAACTCACAGATAACGCCAGAGTATGGTAGAAGACTGAAGAAAGCCATCTTTCCCAGCTGATTGAATGGAAGAATTTTCGCAATATGTTCGACGCGAAATACTTTCCCGAGACTGCCCGTTTCGACATGGAACAGCAGATTATCCACTTGCAGCAAGGTTCAATATGAAACAAATATGTGGATGAATACGATACTGGGTTTACCATGGTCAAAAGGTAAGATATGTTTCAGTATTCAATTTCTTGATATCACATACCACACTGCTAACACAAGGTCGTAACAGGTTCGCTGCACACCTCATCCTGACTGCTGAGATCCGGGCAAGAAGATTTCAGTAAGGGTTGGACTCGGAGATCCAAGCTGCACTAGCTACAGAGGATTTCCCAACCCATGATCTTGCGCTGAAGGCTGCCCGATGATATAAGGCAGTAGTGAAGAAGAAGGGAAGACCTCTGACTGCCGGTGTGAAGCGCCCTGCCATTCAGATGACAGGAGGAGCCTCTTCCATGCCAATTTTTTCACCCAGGAGACCGAAAGTAATATTTAACCGGCCAAGTCCAGATTTTTTCTTCTACTGCAAGAGGAATGGACACCTGGTGATGAATTGCAGGTGTGCAAAAAGCCTTGTCATGCCCTATCACCAATACAGAGAGTATTGTCCGCTTTGGCCGAAACCGCACGGTTTTGTCCTTTGGAGCGAACCGGACCCGACCGGGGCCACTTCCTAGGAGGTCACCCATCCCAGAACTTCCCTGGCTCGAGCACGGTTAACTACGGAGTTCTCAAGCTCCTGTACCGCCGGTTCACTTAAAAGGCGCCTCTGTATTGAAGAATGGTGTCATTCCATTTATAGTGCAGATCTGTCCTCTTTCGGAATATATTTCGAAGATTCCCCATTGTTTTACAGTGGGTCCCCATACTTATCTGGTATATATGGGTATACCAGATAATACATAGGGCATTACATTCTCCCCCACTTAGAACAATGGTTCGTCCTCGAACCACAGACCTACTATTGAGGAACCAGCTCTGATACCATTCTGCCATGCCCCATCGTCAATACAGAGAGTATTGTCCGCTTTAGCCAAAACCGCACGGTTTTGTCCTTCGGAGCGAACTGGACCCGACCAGGGGCCACTTCCCAGGAGGTCACCCATCCCAGAACTTTCTTGGCTCGAGCACGCTTAACTACGGAGTTCTCAAGCTCCTGTAGCGCCGGTTCACTTAAAAGGTGCATCTGTATTGAAGAATGGTGTCATTCCATTTATAGTACAGATCTATTCTCTTTCGGAATGTATTCCGAAGATTCCCCATTGTTTTACAGTGGGTCCCCATGCTTATCTGGTATATATGGGTATACCGAATAATACATAGGGCATTACATTACTTTGTCACGACCCGAAATGGCACGTGACTGGTCGTTGAATCATATGAAGTCTATAGGACCCCATCTAATTCAAGTAAGCTAAAAGCCCAGAAATCTAAACCATTTTTAAAGAAGAAGTGTAGAAAACAGGTTATGAAATAAGTGGTTTTTAAATAACATAAGCCGAAGTAATGCATTTTAAAATATCAAGTCTTTTCAGAAAATTTCGACAGAGTTTCCTTTGTAAATACTGGCCCTAAACGGGGTACAACAGGAATAATATATGCATAATGAAAAAGGCATCCCCAAGCGGGAGCTAGCTCTTCGTCAATCGACGGTCACAACCACGCAAGCAATATAATATACAACGCCGAAGGGCGAGGATCAAAACTGAAAAGGAAACTCAAGTCAACATGAAAACCCATAATAATACAACGCGCGACTCTAAGGTCGAAAGAATATACAACTGGTCTCTAAGTCAAATACATATACATGTCTGGTTGATAGAGTTTTACTAGATACAACTGAATATAAATAAATATACAATAGTGGTCACGATGCAAGTGAACCCACCTACCAAAGCAATCATCCGGAAGGAATGCAGTGTGCCAGAAAAGTCGCAACGAAACCTGTACGGCAAAACCTGCAAGAAACTGTGGCACAACGGGGGTGAGTTGCCAACTCGTGAGTAGAAAACATCACAGACCATAAATCGTATGTATGACTCAATCCTAAGTAAAACTATCAGTAATATATACATATCCTCAATATGATAATGTCTGAAGCATGAAAAGGTCGCAAAGATAAACATCTAAATATAAGCGTAATACTATGTGCTCGTGTCAGTGCCTCAGGTAGCAACATATCATAAATATGAGGTATGAATGTGGTAAAATGAAAACAGAAGACATCATGAATGAGAAAACTGTTTTCTTAATATAGTGAGATTTCTATATAAACATTTAAGTATCATCAATGAAATTATCAGAAAATCAGTGTCAAGCATTGACGCAAAATATATATCTCAATATCCCAATATCAAGTAAATCTCATATATCCACACAATATGTATGGAACATTCATGAAGGTACTCTATCAGGTACTACTAATACATGAAGCAATAAATGGCGATATGTATATGCAACAGTCATGAAAGGTACTCTATCAGGTACTACAAATACATGAAGCAATGGATATAAAATAAATGCGGAGTATGGGATAAAACATGCCATCCACACATCGGACACATAGGCCTCTCACATCGACCATATAAGCCCCTCACATCGACCATATAGGCCCCACTCGTATCGAGCACATAGGCCTCTCACATCGACCATATAGGCCCCTCATATCGACCATATAGGCCCCACTCGTATCGAGCACATAGGCTCCTCACATCGACCATATAGGCCCCTTACATCGACCATATAGGCTACACTCATATCGAGCACATAGGCCCCTCACATCGACCATATAGGCCCCTCACATCGACCATATAAGCCCCACTCGTATATAATGAATAAGTATATTTGCATAGATATATATATATATATATATATATATATATATATATCAGCGTCCCATACCACTGGTATACACACACACACACACGATGGGTATACATATATATATCAGCGTCCCATACCACTGATATATATACGCAGGAGTAAAAAAATCCAGAAAACATCATATGAAAACCATATCTCAATGCGAAACCCATGAATATAATATATGCAACATGAAACAATAATATGAGCATATAAGGAAAAATCGCTATTTAACTGCAACAACTTATAAAATATATCATGCGGTTCCTAAATTCTCCAAATTCATACAACATCATATAATGGTGAACATGTAACTATGTAAATGCATATGTGTAAGCATATAGGTATACAAGTATGCTATATGTCATATACACAATGGAATATGAATCAATAACATATAAGCATGCAATGCAATGCGAGCAGTAGAATAAATGGTAAATGAATAATAATGCAGTAATAAAGAAATATACATCCCTATATACGAGTCATACAGTTTTTGGTATTTGAAAGTTGTACGAATCGTGGTGTTTGGAAAATAGGGCTACGGCGTGTTTATGAAAAAGTACATCCTTTGAAAATATCCGTAGTATCCCTTGGCCTGTCTTTAAAATACTCACGATTCGTTAGTTTTTGAAATAGGTATGACTCGAGTCTAGTCTAATATCTACAAGTAAACTACATGACTAATCGACAGGTAAGGAAACCACCTAAATTTGAGTCGATACATATAATTATAATAACCGGTGATCCCGCCTCAATAGTATCACATACGATACAATATATATTATGATATTCTCGAGTCAAGAGTGCGGATCTCTCATCAATATATAGCTCGTACGCAAATCTGTCGTACGGCAACCCAAATCTGGGTACGAGTCAAATATCACATTCATCTCATTATTCATCTGGTATCCATTATCATCATATCCTGTATTAGGGGTACTGATCTAAGTCTAGTACATACTGATACCATCTATATATATCTACGTGTATGAAAACACACGCCTAAAGGCCCGCTATAATCTCATGTCATGTCTCATAATACGAACCAAAACATATCACCGCTCTCATAGCATCATGCCCAATCTCATCGACTCATCTCCAAATATCATCCACTATCCTCATTGTCCAAGTATAGGTATACGTATATATATACATAGTCCTAATACCTATGTGTGTGTGTATATATACATATCCCCATATACACACAAGTAATAATAATAATGCATGCAAGGGTGTGTGTGCGTGTGTGCAAACCTATTCTATGGTTCGCGACTAAGAAATCAACCACGACACCATCATCCAAATTCACAACACATATGCAAATATATAACATATCATCAACTACACTACGAACTGCGGGGGTGCTATACGCCATCCACCCGACTTCCCCCGTAGATATAATCTACTCACCTGATCTTCATTTGCCGATGCCGACGTCGCCACGCGCTTGCTTATCATCTCGAAGTCCTCATAGGGGTACATACACATCATAACATATCGTGCCACATTAAAACCCAATTCAAAACTAAAACAATACGCTAAAAGCCTATAGGTTAGAACCTATGGACTACGCCTTCAAAACCACCAAAGAACACTCGATATAGACGTATAAACGTCAAGTGATCGAGGTAAAACACAAATACTAAAATTCAGAATCCAAAATAGGAAAAATATAACTTTGAATCAAAACAGCAACTCATGAAAATAGTCCCAGATTTTACCCTAAGTGAAATTAGCCAATTTTACACTTGAAAAGGGTCTAGTTTACTGGAGATGGAGCTACAGAATAAATACGAACCAAAATGAACCAGGTCTAGCGACAAATTGTAGCCAGAACGAATATATTTGCGGCCATGGAGAGGGTGTTGGGGCTAGGGTCTTGGGTAAAGCTTCCTGAGTGCCTGCTTATCTCTCAGTGTTTGCTAAATAATTTTCCAGGTCTCCGGGTGTTAGCAGATTTCATTTTTCCACACAATTCCCACACAATACGATATCGACAGAATTTCAAAGTTCGTGAATTGGGGTTTGTTTCTGGTTTTGGGTCCAATATGATATCACTAAAGGGGTTTAGGGTCACTACTAACCTCAATTATGCTTTTGGAATCAATTCAAACCCTAATCCTCTTCTAGGAATTTCCAAACCCCACTAAACATCGCCTAATCACTTCTAAACATACATGGAAGCTAAAGTAAACCAAATACTACACTAATGGTTCAGAAATTACCTCATTTGGCAACTCAAAAAAATTCTTGAGTTGCCCCAAGTGTCCAAAATCCTTGGTTTCTTGGTCCAAAGTGTTGCTAGTGGTCTTGTGCATTTTTTTTATTGAAATGGGGATGGGGTTTTGATGTGGGATTGAGGATGTTTGTGAGGGTTGAAGAGGAGAGGGAGATGAAGTGCTGCCATGGGAGAGGAAGGGAAGAAGAATGATGAAGAGAATGGAGGCAATATCCAAGGCCAAGGTCAAAGACAACCCCCCTCTCTCATGCCCATACTTCTATATTTTATCATTTCCTTTTTCTTTTGTTTTGTTTTGTTTTGTTTTCTTTTAATTTTTGAAATAGGAAACCCAAATGAAACCATGATAGAAATGTAACAAGTATATGTAAATGTAACATGGTGCATGTCATGTGCACAAAACCGGATTAATGCGAGATTAGCGATATTTAATCATGATTAGCATTAAAAGTAATATAATTAATTATATAAAAATCTATAAATGGTCAAATCTTATAAAACACCATCTTTTCAGTAATTTCTATAATTTTCCAAATTTTTCCCAATTTATCGGTATTTAATTATACCGCAATATTAAAATATTTAATATATTTATTATAATTATAAAAATTCCCAAAAATAATATTTTATTTTTCTGAAATGTTACAATCTTCCCCCTTAAAGAAATCCGGTCTCCGAATTTAAATTAAAATCCCTCAAATACTAAAACATTTCAGTAAAATGTCCAAGTCGTCGGGGCTTCGAAATCATCAATACATAAGACGCATCATAGCGCAATGCATGCGCATGAACAATGAGCAGATAACTCCAAATCAAAACTCCGTCAAGCATCTCGCAATCATCGGAGTCATGGTGAAGACACAAATGTCAAATCCAATACGAAAACCAATATGATATAAATGAAAACTATACATGTAAACATCTGAAGGAAATGCCTGCCAAACCTTTCATGTTGTTGTGCGATGCGCGTATCGTGTCACAGTGGCGGACGTCTATTGTAAGATGATAACTATATATATACTTATCCTTTGTTTAATATGTACGTCCCGCCGTCTTTGAAAGTAATTTAGAAGGGTTCTCTTGTTTTAAACGTTTCGTGTCATATCAGACATGTAGGAAAATACTGATACTATAGATCTCTTTTTGGAAATCCCTTCGATAACTATCAATGCATGCAAAATATGTCCAGGTACTGTCCTCTGACTAGTCCTGCTCAGTCTGAAAATAAATAGCAAATATCATAAAAACGTACAGCTTCATAAGAAATCAATCCCAAAATGTGCATATGAATGCTACGTGCGTCTGGTGCGCACGAAAATCAAAATCCATGAATGTACATGTGCACAGAAACAAAATCTAAGTGCAACGGGTGTGTATGAGACACCTGTCAAAGGCAACGGGTGTGCCTGACAGCAATATCAAGTGCATCTGATATGCACGAAGAATCTCGATTTAATGCTTCTGGTGTGCACCCAAATCGTATCAAGCGCCCAAGCATGCGCAAGAATCCAAATCAAGTGTACGAAAACAAATATCGAATATCAAAATCAAAATCGACGATATACGACACATTCAATCCAAATCCAAATCGGGTATACCGTGGTACATAATCTCACAACCATGTGCATCAGCGTGCACAAAATCAAATCAAATACTAAAAGTGCATGAAAACTATGCTAAAAGTACAAGTTAAATCATAAGTATATCATAGGCATGAAATCAAAATCATATCTTGAATGACATCAATCGAAGTCAAGTGCAACCGTAGTGTACAAAAATCTCAATCATGCAAACAAATCGTCCAAAATACCGAAATCCAAAAATGACAGATACGTGATAATCGAATCACCAAATCACAAATCATAAATACCGTCGTCGATATGTCCTCCTTCAAAGTTGAGAAGGTGTCGGTGCATCCAATGCTAGCAGAGTAAGATATCTACTTGCCTACTGTTCGTGGCCTGTCGTCTCGTGCCCTTAGGCTCACGTCTCTCACTGCAGATTGCTAAGTGCATAGCTCCTCGGCTCAAAGGTTCAATATGGAAACGATAATGGAAGCAGTCCACTTTGGCACATCCTCTAAAGATCTCTGGCCAACTATCATGGTCACTCATAGCATGTCTCGTCGACGATGCCGAACTCTGTCCTGCTGGGCGTGCGTAAAATGACCACTCCTGGGTCCAAGTCTTCTCGTATAGTATTCCAGAAAGGTTCCGTCGAAGTCCCTCTCAATCTCGTTTCTGCCGAACTGCCCAGTGGTTATCACCCTTTACTATATCAATTTCTGGTTCCGGAATGGCTGCACACTCATCGCGACTCCTTCTGGAAGATATATCCATATACAACGCCTCTGCATGCGTATCACATCTCTGATGTCGGCGGAGTGGAACGTCATCTCATCAAGATCTCGTACGAACCTCTTACTCCACCTTTCTCTAACGTCGACTGCTTCGGACTCGTCTCTTCATGGCCGCATGGACTGCGTTCCAACGGCTATACTCGTATCTGGAGTCTCCCAAGTAATGTATCCTATCACATGATATCCGAATGACGTCGAACCCTTCGATCGATTCGTCAAAGTTCCATAATCCCCCAAGAGCTTAATCATCTTGTGTACAGTTTAATAGTATCAAGTACATGCCACAATACCTATGGAACAACCGTAGAAGGGCAAACCCAAGCCTCACTAATGGCACCGCTGAACTGCCGTAAACCCTAAGGTTTCAAAGTGTTCTCATGGTCATTATGTCGAGTTAGGGTTTCATTCTTCTAGAGGATCCATAGCATTACTTGCATTTGTCTCTGAATACTTTAAAATTGGAAAATGGGTTTCTGACATTCGATCGCCTCTATCGACTCCCAACGTACCTGCGTGAAGTCGTCTTTAGCTGGAATCAATCAATCTGAAGACCTCGCATCGGGGTAGGCAACGAATCACATGTCCTAGTCCTTTCTCCATGGGTGACTAGCGATCATCTATCATATCTCTAAGTACAACTCGTGCGGCAATAGCTCCAAACATCTGGGGCGATATCTCGTCATTCGCAGCAACAACTGGCTCATTTGTCCGCACGCTGAACAGTGCCTCAATCATCAAATAATCAGTGCATCGACTGTCATCACATTCTGGCTGGCCTCTAGCGGTAGCCTGATCCTCTGGTGCTGATCTGCATAACCGAGAAATCTAGTAAAAGCGATCCATCAAATGCTCATGGCGCGAAAACACAATAAAATGACACCTCTATGCAATCGTGTGTCCCTGGAATCACGCCCTGGTCAGTCCTCGTCCGTGACGAGCTCATGCTGACGCAACACTAGCCGTAGCTCTCTCTGCCCGTGTAGTCGTGGTAACAAAACCATAAACCAATAATGATGAGAATAGATCATAGGAATGAATATAATACTGCGCAAGGAAATGTACATCCTAAGGCTCCCTAAGAGGAGTAGCGTATCGTAAGTATGCCGCAGAACATACACACGGTACGCCACTCTCCTTAAGTCACCTACTCCATCAACCAAGGTCAACCTACACGACGACAATTCGGGTTTAAAACCCCCCTCAACCAAGTCTAAGTTCCGTAAGGTCAAGTCTAGGTTACGAATATATATACGCCCTAGACTCCGTATAGTCAAACATAGACTCGAACCAAGGTTAAGCTAGCGCTCTGATACCAACTTTGTCAAGACCCGAAATGGCACATGACTGGCCCTTGAATCATATGAAGTCTATAGGACCCTGATTTGTTTGATTTCTTGGTTTGTGTTTGTAAAAGCAAGTATCGAATCAATTGTTTCCCGATAACAGTTTCATTTGATTGATAACAGTATCTTGTATCAGTATTTAGAAAATTGTATAAAGAAATCACAACCAAAGAATTATATTTGACCGCAATCAACTACGGTGTCAGTTGTAGATCGTAAGCGAGTGCGGATCGTCCACAGGGATTGTGCGATTCGTTTTTATATTTGTTTTGTTTGAATTGAAAAGTTAATCGAAAAGAAAAGAAAGCATGATTCAAGATTTATCAATTGTTTCAAGTGTCACTATTCTATTCAAGAATTAAGAAAATGATAAAAAATCGAGAATCGGGTTTCGATGATATTTCCAACCAAATGTCAAGAATCTAAATGAGGCTCGTAGGAATCGATCGGATCTATAGACGTGATGTAATCTCAAGATATCGTGTTCTTATCCTTCGAAGAATTGATACTAGATCGATGATGATCGATGAGAGTTAGGGCTTTCTCGTGAAACTAGGGTTCCATCATTTAACCCTTGTTCTTTTGTCGATATCATTCACATTCTAGCCTCTAGCAATTTCAAGAAACGATCGTAACTCCCCAATTTCGAGCGATATCAATCAAGAAAGCATCGCAACAAAATTGGGTCGTCGATTCTTGAACTTGCTAGGATTTACAAAACTCGTAGGAATCAAGAATCGTTTTCAGATATATTACATCATCATTCTATTGATCGTCTCGACTCCTCGATGAGCGGAGTTTATTCACACATCATCACATAGAAAGAATTCAAGAATTGAAAAGATATCATGATGCAAGAATTTAAAGAAAACAAGATAAAAGAATATCACTTTTTATTTATATCAACAATTTGATTACAGTCGCTCAAGAACTACAAGAGGAAGAACTAAATTGTCGATCTGGCGTCGCTTTTCTCCGTGAGTCGTGGATCGGCTTGGACCACTTGACCTGTTGAAGATCGGTTCCGCTAGTAAAAGGTTGATGGGCTACTTGCTTGATTTGGTACTCGGGATCTTGGCTTTTGATTGGAATTAGGGTTAGGGTTTCACAGAAGCCTTCTCACTAGACTTGTGGAAGAAGATGAAGAATGAGGTGAATGGATCAATCAATTTCAATGAATGAATCTAATTGAATCCCTCCCTTTACAAGTGAGCCTAGGGTCCTATTTATAGATCTCCCAAACCCTAAGCCTTGAGTTTAAAATAGAAGTTTCCTCCAAAAGTTTGTTGAAAGACTTCTAGAAGTAGTTAGTTAGGCTTAGCTTAGGGTTTAAGCTAGGGTTTAGGGAGAACTTTCTAGAATACAAGGCTAGTTTAGTGTAGGAATAAAGGTTTGCTGATCTGGCAGAAGCTTCTGGGGCTTTCTGGAAATTGTTGTGTCATTCTGAGCTGTACACACTGAGGTAGGAGTTGTGCACCAAAAATGGGGATCTGAAGTGGTAGAAACGCCGTGGAACCGCGGCCTAAGCCGGCTTGCGCCGCGGTTCCGCGGCCAAGTTGTGGTTTCATGGCTTCAAACTTCATGTGTTGTCTTCTTATGTATTTTGATGTATTTTCTGACATGTTAAATTCCTGAGTCCCCTTTAGATCATTCCCAGATTCCAAATCCTTGAGTTGGCGTATCTTTTAGCGGTGTAGATTTGAGCAAGCTTCTGATTTTCCTGCACAGACTTCGAAACACGGGTTGCGATATATAGAAATGATGCTATGTTATGAAATGCAGTCAATTTCCCTAGAAATGCCGGTTTTAAGGTCTAACACATGTAATCTGATATTTTGCGACAGATTTGCTAATATGTGAAATATGAATGCCGAACACTTCTATATGAATGCAAATGATAGGGAAATTGCCGGTTAAAAGATGCAATATTTTCGACTAATCAAATTCCCCTAAACTTAATTTCGATCGTCTCGAGCGAACTTTTTATTAAAAAGAGAAGGAGAAAATAAAGAAAGTGAAAAACTAACTAGCACACTTTCGTAGGCAACACGATTGCACCGAGCACGTGCAACAAGCCTTTAAACCTCTAGATGTCCCTAGTAGGAGGAGTGTTGTCTCCTGAGGGTATTCAGCGGATTGCGCCCACAAAATCCAATAATAAAAGAAAGATCATGAATATTACATTTAAAGATAAGAATCGTAAAAGAAAAGCCTTGAAAATTAGGGTTTCCAACTAAGCTAGTTTTTCGGTTGTCATGAGCCCTATCTTAATGGTCATGAAAAGAAGTCTGAAATCACGTCCTCCCTCAATAAAACATCGTCTTATTTTTCATTCCTATCTTTCTTCCAAAATATCGATCATATCACCCTGCGTGTGTGTAAAGACATCCCTACACCCAGAGAATTCAATTCAAGCTATCATACTCTTGCCCATCAGCCTCAGTACTTTTTAATTAATGAATATTTAGATGAGATTGCTCACACACTTTCATGCGACCGTTAATACTTCTTGAGGTACTAACCGACCGATTACTCATGTGCTTGCTTATTTGGTGTATTTTCCTCGTCTTGCACCACCTCAGGCATAGCAGTGACTCCCAGACCAGTTGGCCTTAGGGCACTAGGTGAAGAGGCACCCTCGCTATACATTTTTATTGCCCTCGGCGATAACAAAACCAGTGTTCATTTTTCTCACCACTTTATATTTCTTTATTCATTTTTTTTTATTTCCTTCATACATCGGCTTTAAGACAAGAGCATTTCAAGGTATCCTCTACTATCCTAGGCTTCAAGACGTGTGTAAGTGCGAATAGCAGGGTATCAACGTTCAAAATGTTTGGCTTCCAGAATAGAAACTATTTTTCAGACTTATTTTTATCCTCAGATTAGTGACGTCCTTCATCTTACTAACCCTTGGGACAACGGCTCATAACTATTTATTACTAGTTCGTATAAGAAAACTTCTAATTTTCTTAGTTTTCTTAAATTTTTCTAATCTCATGGATGTAATTGTTCATTATCTAGACTTTTATTATCTTATTTATGTACAAAAAAGGTTAAATATTAAAATATTTTTATATTTGAAAATTTTTAAATTTTTGTGGGTTTTGAAAATTTTTAAATTTTTATAGATTTTTAAAAGAAATGTTTTGTGCTTATGCAGATGATATGCAAATGATGCAAAAATAAGCACAAACCTCCCCCAAACTTGATTTCAACAGTGTCCTCACTGTTTCCAATCGCTATACCCTACAAAAACTGTAAGCCTGAGGGGAATTATTAGTGGGGGCAAAATATATAAGTGAAGAACTTCCCCCAAACTTATTCTTTTCACTCACTTCCATCCCAAAGATGATGCAATGATATATAGGATATGAAGGTGAGACGGAGGAATTTTAATCCAAATAAACTGGCTCTTGTAAGAACAAGAGCTCCTCCGTGGGGTCAGTGGAAAAATACGGCTTTAGTCTATGTCCATTCACTTTGAAAAATGTGCCGTTTTAAACATTTTCTACTTCTACTGCCCCGTGCGGGTATACAGACCGCACAATAAAAGGTCCCTTCCACCGAGATCGAAGCTTACCCGCGTGATGGTGTAATCGTGAATCATAAAGAAGGACTTGTTGACCAGGTGAAAATGTTTTCCTCAAAATGTTTTTATCGTGAAATACCTTGGTCCCATTCTTTACAATTACAGCGTTATCATAAGCTTCATTGCGGAGTTCGCTTAGCTCATTTAGTTGCAGCTTCCGAAAGTTGCAGGCTTCTTTTAGATCAAAGTTTATTTCCTTTATAGCCCACAATGCTTTATGCTCTATCTCGACGGGTAAATGACATGCCTTCCCGAACACTATCCTATATGGAGACATCCCTAGGTCGGTTATATGCAGTCCTGAATGCCCAAAGAGCATCCGTCAGTTTGGTCGACCAGTCTTTTCTATTCTTAGCAACAGTATTCTTCAGGATAAGTTTGATCTGTCTGTTTGAGATTTCAGCCTGCCCGCTCGTTTGGGGATGATAGGGTGTAGAAAGTCGGTGGTTGATTCCGTATTTCCGCATCAGAGTCTCGAAAGATCTGTTGCAGAAATGTGTCCCATTATCGCTAATGATAGCGCGTGGGTGTCCAAATCGCGAAAAGATATTCTCTTTTAAGAACCTAATGACAACTTTTTTGTCATTAGTGCGACATGGAATGGCTTCAACCCACTTGGAGACGTAATCAACCGCCAGCAGTATGTACAAATTCCCAAAGGAGTTGGGAAAGGGACCCATAAAATCAATGCCCCAAACATCGAATATTTCAACAACCAGAATGGGTTGCTGAGGCATTTCATTCCTCCGGGAGATTCTACCCGTATACTGACACTGTGTACAGGTTTTGCAATGCTCAAATGCGTCCTTGAATAAGGTCGGCCAATAAAATCCACATTGCAAAACCTTTTCCGCCGTCTTTTTAGGACCGAAGTGACCTCCACAGGCCTGATCATGACAAAAAGAAAGAACACTCTTGAACTCTTCTTTCGGGACACACCGGCGAATGATCTGATCAGGACAATATTTAAACAAGTAGGGATCATCCCAGTAAAAGTGTTTTACTTGGGATAGAAAACGGTATTTGTCCTGTTTTGACCAATCGCTCGGTATAAGTCCCGTGACAAGATAGTTCACAATATCCCTGAACCATGGTTCAGCGGATACGTTCAAGAGTTGTTCATCATTGAACGAATCATTGATCGGCAGGGTCACAGGGGAAGAAGAGATGCGTGAAAGATAGTCGGCTACTACGTTTTCACATCCTTTCTTATCTTTGATAACAAGATCAAATTCTTGTAACAGTAGGATCCAACGTATTAGTCGACCTTTTGCATCTTTCTTCGCCAGAAGATGTTTTAAGGTGGAATGGTCAGTGTACACAACTATAGGAGAGCCAATTAAGTAAGGCCTGAATTTTTCTAATGCAAATACAACCGCTAAAAGTTCTTTCTCGGTGGTTGTATAGTTGATTTGTGCATCGTTCAGGGTTTTACTTGCATAGTAGATCACGTGTGGCATCTTTTCGATGTGCTGTCCTAAGACTGCACCTACTGCAAAGTCGGATGCGTCACACATCAGCTCAAAAGGGTAGTCCCAATTTGGAGACGATAGAACGGGGGCTGAAGTGAGTGAGTGTTTAACTGAGTCGAAAGCTGTCTCACAGTCCGAGTCAAAGTGGAAGGTCGTATCCTTGGCCAGGACAAGAGTTAAAGGTCTAGCAATTTTGCTAAAGTCCTTAATGAATCTCCTATAAAAGCCCGCATGGCTAAGGAAAGATCGAATATCTTTGACGCTTTTGGGATGATGGAGGTTTTGAATGACATCTATCTTAGCTCTGTCAACCTCAATGCCTTTCTGTGAAATAACATGTCCAAGTACAATTCCTTCTTGGACCATGAAATGGCATTTTTCCCAGTTCAAAGTCAAGTTCTTCTCTTTGCAACGAGTAAGAATTGCGTCAAGATTCGATAGGCAATCAGAAAAAGAGTCTCCAAAAATTGAGAAATCGTCCATAAAGATCTCCAGAAAATTCTCTACCATATCAGAGAATATCCCTATCATACACCGCTGAAAGGTAGCGGGAGCATTGCACAACCCAAAGGGCATGCGACTGTAAGCAAAGGTACCAAAAGGACAAGTAAAAGTGGTTTTATCTTGATCCTTTTGGGCGATGGAGACCTGATTATACCCTGAGTATCCGTCCATAAAGCAATAATACTCTCGTCCCGCTAAGCGTTCCAGCATCTGATCAATGAATGGTAGAGGAAAGTGGTTTTTCCTCGTGGCAGCATTGAGTTTTCTATAATCAATACATACACGCAACCCAGTTTGGGTGCGTATCTGAATCAACTCATTTACCTCATTGGTTATAACAGTGATGCCGGATTTCTTAGGGACGACATGTATTGGACTCACCCATTGGCTATCGGAGATGGGGTATATAATACCATTATCTAGGCATTTGACGATCTCTTTCATCACCGCTTCCTTCATGACGGGATTTAACCGTCTCTGTGGTTCTCGGGTTGGTCTGGCATCATCCATCACATGTATATGATGTTCAACAATCAAGGGACTAATCCCTTTGATGTCCGCCATAGTCCAACCAAACGCCTCTTTGTTAGATCTTAATACCGATAAAAGTGCATTCTCTTGCTCTGATGCAAGAGATGCGGATATGATAACCGGTAAAGACTCATTCTCACCAAGATATGCATATTTAAGATGAGAAGGTAAAATTTTGAGATCTAATTCAGGCGGAGAAATAATAGAAAGTGGGATCATCGAATGATTTTTAGAGTTACAAAGAAGCTCAGAGCCTGTGAAAGATACAGACTCGGGTGGAGAAAAGTCAGGAGTGCTGGACTCAAGTATAGGAAAAGTGTCCTCACTAAGATCATGTGTAAGATCAAGCAGAGATGTGGTAATGTCGTCGAGATCTAGAAAGCAAAGATCCTCAGCTCCACAACTATCGGGAGCGATCTCGTGGACAGAGCACACATCTAGAATATGAGCAGAGGGTTCTGATGGCTGACTTCCAACTTTACAGATATTTAGTTCAATGGTCATATTTCCAAATGATAAGTTCATTGAACCATTTCTACGGTTTATAACAGCGTTGGAAGTGGCAAGGAAAGGACGACCCAGAATCACCGGAATTTGGCCCTGGGGGTTTGCTATAGGCTGTGTATCGAGTACAATGAAGTCTACAGGTAAAACAAATTTCCCGACCTTTATCAACACATTCTCTAGTTCACCCCTTGGTTTGGTGATTGAACGGTCTGCCATTTGGAGAGTGCAGTGAGCAGGTTTCAGCTCTCCAATCCCTAATTGCTCATATACAGAATATGGAAGTAGGTTAACACTTGCGCCAAGGTCTAAAAGAGCACGATTTATGTTTTTACCCCCAATAGAAATCGATATCGTAGGACATCCTGGGTCCTTACGTTTCTTTGGTAGCTGTGGGATAAAAGCAGTGCTGATATTATTAGACATAAAGACCTTCTTCGGCACTTGAGTCTTCCTCTTCCTAGTGCACAAGTCCTTAAGAATTTTCGCATAAGCGGGGACTTGCTGAATCGCATCTAGGAGAGGGATATTGATGTTAACCTGTTTGAACATTTCTATAATTTTCTCCATATGAGGACTCGTTTTATTACCCCTTAACCGATTCGGGTAAGGTGCTTTCGCAATGAGTGTCGGGTCCATCATAGGAGAAAGAAGAGGGGGTAGACGAGATCCCAAAAGAGGTGTGGGGACCGTCTGTGGAGAACTAGAAGGGCTATACTGAGGTGTCGAGCCTAGTGGGAAATGGAGAATAGGCTCACGAGAAGGTGGTGGGGTAGAAGAACAAGGATCAGAAGGAGAAGTGTGTGTGTGTGGAAAGGTCTCAGCCGGGGTGTTGATATGATTTTCAGTATCATCAGCTCCTTCCCCAACATGGTTGTTCAGCACTCTTCCGGATCTCAACGTTGTGACGGCATTTACATTGTAATGCCCAGGATTCTGTAGGGGTTGAGAGGGAAGTTTCCCTTTTTCTCTCGCACTCATTTCGGCTTTAAGTCGTGCGATTTCAGCTTCCATCGTTCTGATACTCTCAGCTTGGGACGCTGAGTTTTTCTTTATCTCACAGACGGAAGATCTAACCTCAGCCGAAACCTCTATGAAATTTGACAAAAGTGATTTCATGGTTTGAGTGAATTGAGAGAACTCGTCAGAACAGGTCATAGGATTAGACTGTGCAGGAGTGTTGACCTGATTTTGGAAGTTTTGTGACTGGTAGGGGTGCTGAGTGGGTTGAAGGGGTTGCTGTGGTGGAGGAAGAGCCCTTTGAAATTGATTCGTGTTTGGAACCGTGTTTTGCGATTGGTTTTGGTTCCAAGAAAAATTCGGGTGATTCCTCCAACCCTGATTGTACGTGGAAGAATATGGATCGTTTCTAGGTCTTTGAAATGCGGCATTTGAATGCTCGTGACCTTGAAACGCAGAGTTTAATGGACATTCTTCCATTAAATGAGACGGATCAGAACAGCACCCACAAACAGTTTTGGGGAGCGACATTGGGTTTAGGGAGGCTGCTGCAAATTTGCGTTCCATAGCATCGAGCTTCTTTTGCATTGCTGCCATCTCAGCTCGAACACCTATGGACACATCTATTTGGTGTATGCCACCCCTATTCAATGGTTGGGTTCCACTCTCCCACTGTAGTGATTTTTCAGCGAACTCTTCTAAATACTTCCAAGCTTCCCCATCATCTTTGGTCATAAAAGTACCTTGACACATGTTTTCAAGGCTCTGTTTAGTGTTTGGGTTAATGCCCTCATAAATGATTCGGTAAAGCTCCCATCTCGGGATGCCGTGATGAGGACACTGAACCAATAGATCCTTGAAACGTTCAAAGCATTTTGAAAATGGTTCAGTAGGGAGCTGGGCAAATTGATTCAGTTCGCTACGGATTCGAGCTGTCTTTTGTATTGGGTAAAATTTCTTAAGGAATGCAGCGACGAATTCTTCCCAATTCGTAATAGAGTGTGCGGTAGTGTTATATAGCCACTTCTTGGCTATATCGCACAAAGTAAATGGAAGAAGTCGTAGACGCATAGCATCCACTGAAAGTTGTGACGTACCCATCATTGCGCATACGTTTTCAAATTTGGTAATGAAAACGTAAGCGTCCTCGGTCTCGAGTCCGTGGAATTTAGGTAAAAGATTGATATACTGGGGCTTAATCTCAAAGTTATCCCCGTTGGCTGGTGGTGTGGATAAGCAGGTCGAAAGAGGACCTCGAATGGGTAGCACCTCTCCTGGAGAGAGATGCGGGGTGGATTCTGCGCACCAACGGACGGCTGCAGATTAGGGTTAAAGAAGTTTGATGGATTCGGATCCATCGGTGTGGGTGTGGTAGTGGGTAAAGGAAAGGTAAATGGAGAAATATCGACTTCGGAGTCGATAAAGGGTACGCGGACTAAACGGGCACTAGAATCCTGTGTCCAGCCTATCTTGCACTAAAATGGGTTAGTACAAGTGGCAGCGTTGACTTATAATTAGGGGTATGAATGAATGCGGTGTTTGCTTTGAAAAAGGGACGGATTTTTGAAAAAATGATGCTACAAAACAAATGCAACAACAAAAACCCTAGAATCTAATGGTCACCTAGGTCCGGCTCTAGACCGCTCCTAACTGCCAAAAGACAAGTCGCAGGATAGAATCCTCCACTGCCTCTTTGTCCCCCTGTGGCCGGATAAGTGCCAGGTAAGTGGGAAGGTACTCCACTACGTAAGTAGTGGGCCTAATTAAAAACCACTAGCCTTAGACACACTTGCCTTAGACACCACAAGAAAATGCAGATAAGCAATGAATTACCCACGGCCTTCTTCTCTCCTAAATGAGCGTGACGGTCCTTAGAGTCATCTCTAGATATTTTTTAGTTAATGTGGGTCAATGCGGATGCAAGTTTTGCGATTTTTGGGGCCTAGGAAGGGTAATGAAATCCCCACCTAATTTGGATTTGGCCGTGCCCCTTAATATCTGTATTTAGAATGCAAACAACCAAGAAACAAAATCACGCACAAATTTACTTTTGCAATTTGCGAGCTGCGATTATTTGCAAAGAATCCTGCAGAAAATTATTAGTTGGAGCTAAAAAGAGGAAAGAGGAGAAGGTAAGAAATCACCTGAAGCAAAAATTTTGCAGAGATCCCTCCAAGATGCCGCGGTTCCGCCGCATATGGGTGCTTAAACCGCGATTCCGCGGTTGGATGATGAGATCACTCCACCAAAATTCACCAGGGAGCTTCTGTAGACTCCCTCTGCTCTTTGGTATATTCCAATTTTTTTTTTAATTTCCAGCAAGCTCCAGATCTCCTTGCAATGAACCACAACAAATTGTTTAGGGTTTGCACGAATTTTGATCTCAAAAATCACAATGGAATAAATCTTTCAATTCAACTTTAATATGAAACGAATTAGCGCGCGATCCCCGGCAACGGCGCCATTTGATTTGTTTGATTTCTTGGTTTGTGTTTGTAAAAGCAAGTATTGAATCAATTGTTTCCCGATAACAGTTTCATTTGATTGATAACAGTATCTTGTATCAGTATTTAGAAAATTGTATAAAGAAATCACAACCAAAGAATTATATTTGACCGCAATCAACTACGGTGTCAGTTGTAGATCGTAAGCGAGTGCGGATCGTCCACAGGGATTGTGTGATTCTTTTTTATATTTGTTTTGTTTGAATTGAAAAGTTAATCGAAAAGAAAAGAAAGCATGATTCAAGATTTATCAATTGTTTCAAGTGTCACTATTCTATTCAAGAATCAAGAAAATGATAAAAAATCGAGAATCGGGTTTCGATGATATTTCCAACCAAATGTCAAGAATCTAAATGAGGCTCGTAGGAATCGATCGGATCTATAGACGTGATATAATCTCAAGATATCGTGTTCTTGTCCTTCGAAGAATTGATACTAGATCGATGATGATCGATGAGAGTTAGGGCTTTCTCATGAAACTAGGGTTCCATCATTTATCCCTTGTTCTTTCGTCGATATCATTCACATTCTAGCCTCTAGCAATTTCAAGAAACGATCGTAACTCCCCAATTTCGAGCGATATCAATCAAGAAAGCATCGCAACAAAATTGGGTCGTCGATTCTTGAACTTGCTAGGATTTACAAAACTCGTAGGAATCAAGAATCGTTTTCAGATATATTACATCATCATTCTATTGATCTTCTCGACTCCTCGACGAGCGGAGTTTATTCACACATCATCACACAGAAAGAATTCAAGAATTGAAAAGATATCATGATGCAAGAATTTAAAGAAAACAAGATAAAAGAATATCACATTTTATTTATATCAACAATTTGATTACAGTCGCTCAAGAACTACAAGAGGAAGAACTAAATTGTCGATCTGGCGTCGCTTTTCTCCGTGAGTCGTGGATCGGCTTGGACCACTTGCCCTGTTGAAGATCGGTTCCGCTCGTAAAAGGTTGACGGGCTTCTTGCTTGATTTGGTACTCGGGATCTTGGCTTTTGATTGGAATTAGGGTTAGGGTTTCACAGAAGCCTTCTCACTAGACTTGTGGAAGAAGATGAAGAATGAGGTGAATGGATCAATCAATTTCAATGAATGAATCTAATTGAATCCCTCCCTTTACAAGTGAGCCTAGGGTCCTATTTATAGATCTCCCAAACCCTAAGCCTTGAGTTTAAAATAGAAGTTCCCTCCAAAAGTTTGTTGAAAGACTTCTAGAAGTAGTTAGTTAGGCTTAGCTTAGAGTTTAAGCTAGGGTTTAGGGAGAACTTTCTAGAATACAAGGCTAGTTTAGTGTAGGAACAAGGGTTTGCTGATCTGGCAGAAGCTTCTGGGGCTTTCTGGAAATTGTTGTGTCATTCTGAGCTGTACACACTGAGGTAGGAGTTGTGCACCAAAAATGGGGATCTGAAGTGGTAAAAACGCCGTGGAACCGCGGCCTAAGCCGGCTTGCGCCGCGGTTCCGCGGCCAAGTTGTGGTTTCATGGCTTCAAACTTCATGTGTTGTCTTCTTATGTATTTTGATGTATTTTCTGACATGTTAAATTCCTGAATCCCCTTTAGATCATTCCCAGATTCCAAATCCTTGAGTTGGCGTATCTTTTAGCGGTGTAGATTTGAGCAAGCTTCTGATTTTCCTGCACAGACTTCGAAACACGGGTTGCGATATATAGAAATGATGCCATGTTATGAAATGCAGTCAATTTCCCTAGAAATGCCGGTTTTAAGGTCTAACACATGTAATCTGATATTTTGCGACAGATTTGCTAATTTGTGAAATATGAATGCCGAACACTTCTATATGAATGCAAATGATAGGGAAATTACCGGTTAAAAGATGCAATATTTTTGACTAATCAGACCCCATCTAATTCAAGTAAGCCAAAAGCACAGAAATCTAAACCATTTTTAAAGAATAAGTGTAGGAAACAGGTTATGAAACAAGTGGTTTTTAAATAACATAAGCCGAAGTATTGCATTTTAAAATATCAAGTCTTTTCAGAAAATTTCGACAGAGTATCCTTTATAAATACTGGCCCCAAACGGGGTACAACAGGAATAATATATGCACAATGAAAAGGCATCCCCAAGCGGGAGCTAGCTCTTCGTCAATCGACGGTCACAACCACGCAAGCAATATAATATACAGCACTGAAGGGCGAGGATCAAAACTGAAAAGGAAAATCAAATCAACATGAAAACCCATAACAATACAACGCGGGACTCTAAGGTCGAAAGAATATACAACTGGTCTCTAAGTCAAATACATATACATGTCTGGTTGATGGAGTTTAACTAGATACAACTGAATATAAATAAATGTACAATGGTGGTCACGATGCAAGTGAACCCACCTACAAAAGCAATCATCCGGAAGGAATGCAGTGTGCCAGCAAAGTCGTAACGAAACCTGTACGGTAAAACCTGCAAGAAACTGTGGCACAACGGGGGTGAGTTGCCAACTCATGAGTAGAAAACATCACAGAGGAGAAATCGTATGTATGACTCAATCCTAGGTAAAACGATCAGTAATATATACATATCCTCAATATGATGAAGTCTGATGCATGAAAAGGTGGCAAGGGTAAACATCTAAACATAAGCATAATACTACGTGCTCGTGTCAGTGCCTCAGGTAGCAACATATCATAAATATGAGGTATGATTGCGGTAAAATGAAAACAGAAGACATCATGAATAAGAAAACTATTTTCTTAATATAGTGAGATTTCTATATAAACATTTAAGTATCATCAATGAAATCATCAGAAAATCAGTGTCAAGCATCGACACAAAATATATATCTCAATATCCTAATATCAAGTAAATCTCATATATCCACACAATATGTATGCAACATTCATGAAGGTACTCTATCAGGTACTACTAATACATGAAACAATAAATGGCAATATGTATATGCAACAGACATGAAAGGTACTCTATCAGGTACTACTAATACATGAAGCAATGCATATAAAATAAATGCGGAGTATGGGATAAAACATGCCATCCACACAACGGGCACATAGGCCTCTCACAATGACCATATAGGCCCCTCACATCGACCATATAGGCCCCACTCGTATCGAGCACATAGGCCCCTCACATCGACCATATAGGCCACACTCTTATCGAGCACATAGGCCCCTCACATCGACTATATAGGCCCCTCACATCGACCATATAGGCCCCACTCGTATATAATAAATAAGTATATTTGCATAGATCATTATGATGATATATATATATATATATATATATATATATATATATATCAGCGTCCCATACCACTGATATACATATATATACGATGGGTATACATATATATATATATATCAGCATCCCATACCACTGATATATATACGCAGGAGTAAAACAATCCAGAAAATATCATATGAAAACAATATCTCAATGCAAAACCTATGAATATAATATATGCAACATGAAACAGTAATATGAGCATATAAGGAAAAATCGCTATTTAACTGCAATAAGTTATAAAATATATCATGCGGTTCCTAAATTCTCCAAATTCATACAACATCATATAAAGGTGAACATGTAACTATGTAAAGGCATATGTGTAAGCATGTAGGTATACACGTATGCTATATGTCATATGCACAATGGAATATGAATCAATAACATATAAGCATGCAATGCAATGCGAGCAGTAAAATAAATGTTAAATGAATAATAATGCAGCAATAAATAAATATATATCCCTATATACGAGTCATACAGTTTTTGGTATTTGAAAGTTGCATGAGTCGTGGTGTTTAGAAAATAGGGCTACGGTGTGTTTATGAAAAAGTGCATCCTTTGAAAATATCCCTATCCTTGGCCTGTCTTTAAAATACTCACGATTCGTTAGTTTTTGAAATAGGTATGACTCGAGTCTACTCTAACATCTACAAGTAAACTACAGGACTAATCGACAGGTAAGGAAACCAATTAAATCTGAGTCGATACATATAATTATAATAGTCGGTGATCCCACCTCAATAGTATCACATACGATACAATATATATTATGACATCCTCGAGTCAAGAGTGCGGATCACTCATCAATATATAGTTCATACGTAAATCCGTCGTACGGCATCCTCAAATCTGGGTACGGGTCAAATATCACATTCATCTCATTATTCATCTGGTATCCATTATCATCATATCCTGTATTAGGGGTACTGATCTAAGTCTAGTACATACTGATACCATCTATATATCTACGTGTATGAAAACACACGCCTAAAGGCCTGCTGTAATCTCATATCGTTTCTCATAATACGAACCAAAATATATCACCGCTCTCATAGCATCATGCCCAATCTCATCGACTCATCTCCAAATATCATCCACTATCCTCATTGTCCAAGTATAGATATACGTATATATATACATAGTCCCAATACCTATGTATGTGTGTATATATATATACGTATCCCCATATACGCACAAGTAATAATAATAATGCATGCAAGGGTGTGTGGGCGTGTGTGCAAACCTATTCTATGGTTCGCGACTAAGAAATCAACCATGACACTATCATCCAAATTCACAACACATATGTAAATATATAACATATCATCAACTACATTACGAACTGCGGGGGTGCTATACACCATCCCCCCGACTTCCCCCGTAGATATAATCTACTCACCTGATCTTCGTTTGCCGATGCCGATGTCGCCACGCGCTTGCTTGTCGTCTCGAAGTCCTCGTGGGGGTACCTACACATCATAACGTATCGTGCCGCATTAAAACCCAATTCAAAACTAAAACGACACGCTAAAAGCCTATAGGTTAGAACCTATGGACTACGCCTTCAAAAGCACCAAATAACACTCGATATAGACGTACAAATGTCAAGTGATCGAGGTAAAACACAAATACTAAAATCCAGAATACGAAAAATATAACCTCGAATCAAAACGGCAACTCATGAAAATAGTCCCAGATTTTACCCTAAGTGAAATTAGCCAATTTTTCACATGTAAAGGGTCTAGTTTACTGGAGATGGAGCTACAGAACAAACACGAACCAAAATGAACCAGGTCTGGCCGCAAATTGCGGCCAGAACGAATATATTTACGGCCATAGAGAGGGTGTTGAGGCTAGGGTCTTGTGTAAAGCTTCCTGGGTGCCTGCTTTTCTCTCAGTGTTTGCTAAATAATTTTCCAGGTCCCTGGGTGTTAGTAGATTTTATTTTTCCACACAATTCCCACAAAATACGATATCGGCAGAATTTCAAAGTTTGTGAATTGGGGTTTGTCTCTGGTTTTGGGTCCGATATGATATCACTAAAGGGGTTTAGGGTCATTACTAACCTCAATTACGCTTTTGGAATCAATTCAAACCCTAATCCTCTTCTAGGAATTTCCAAACCCCACTAAATATCGCCTAATCACTTCTAAACATGCATGGAAGCTAAAGTAAACCAAATACTACACTAATGGTTCAGAAATTATCTCATTAGGCAACTCAAGAAAATACTTGAGTTGCCCAAAGTGTCCAAAATCCTTGGTTTCTTGGTCCAAAGTGTTGCTAGTGGGCTTGTGCATCTTTTTATTGAAATGGGGATGGGGTTTTGATGTGGGATTGAGGGTGTTATGAGGGTTGAAGAGGAGAGGAAGATGAAGTGCTGCCATGGGAGAGGAAGGGAAGAAGAAAGATGAAGAGAATGGAGACAATAGCCAAGACCAAGGTCAAAGACAACTCCCCCCTCTCTCATGCCCATACTTCTATATTTTATCATTTCCTTTTTTTTGTTTTCTTTTAATTTTTGAAATAGGAAACCCAAATGAAACCATGGTATAAATGTAAAATGTATATGTAAATGTAACATGGTGCATGTCATGTGCACATAACCGGATTAATGCAAGATTAGCGATATTTAATCGCGATTAGAATTAAAAGAAATATAATTAATTATATAAAAATCTATAAATGCTCAAATCTTATAAAACACTCTCTTTTCAGTAATTTCTATAATTTTCCAAATTTTTCCGAATTTATCAGTATTTAATTATACCGCAATATTAAAATATTTAATATATTTATTATTTAATTATAAAAATTCCCAAAAATAATATTTTATTTTTCTGAAATGTTACAGGCCTGTGCTTAGTTTGTGGTGCATCAAATCATGACATCATAGCATGTCCTCATAGATGTAATCTAAATCTACCTCTCAGACCAGCTAACACCTTTCCGCAGCGGCCAGCTATTCAGGCTCCTTCTCCTCGTCTTGCCCTACCTGCTCTACCTTCTCGTGGACCTCCTGCACAGCCTCCTCGTTAGTTCCACCAGAAAATGAGGAACATGCCTCGAAGGCAGAGAAATATACCCCAAGGACAGCAGAATGTGCCTCCGGTTAGGAGGAATGTACCCCGGCGTCAGGCTTTCACTTTAGCGGCCCTAGAAGCCGAAGCTATAGATCAGGGTAACACTCGCAATCTTTCTTCTTTCAAAACCCTTACATCATTTCGTTCTTTCAAACATATTTTTTTCATGCACTTTCAGTAGTTCTTTTCACCACCACTGTAATCAAAATTTTCTTGAATCTATTACAACTTCCTTCTATAAATTGAAGGACGAAATTTTTATAAGGAGGGTAAAATGCAACGACCATGAATTTTCTGTACAAAATTTTTTTTCCTTAAAGTACAAATAGGAGTTTGTAAGCCTGAGCACAATTTAAAAGTTATACTTGCTTAAGAACAGTAAGAAATAATTTGTAGCTCATTGGTAAAGCGTTGCACTACTGTGACGTAACCCATGTGTTCGAATCCCATCAACCACATATTATTTTTTTACTGATTTTTCTTTTAAACTTTTCAGAAGCCCAAAAGTTTACACATGCAATACACGTAAAAATGAAAGTCTGGAAAAATAAACATGTGGAAAATGATAGTTATACAGAATAGGACAGGTGGCATCGATCCGATGGCTCGCATCAACAGATAGACCGTCGAGATCAATGTTTTGGCCGGCGGCGGTGGGTCTCCCATGGGGAAAAGTCCCTAAACTTTGCACACCTGACTCTTGGTCTACCCCCATTACCCCCATACTGTTTGTTTTCTATGCAATTTAACAGAGAATTAAAATTAATCTTTAACCTTATTTTTAATGCTTTTTAATTCAAACTTTCAATTTCAAAACCCTAATTTCACCATATAAATACAACCCCATACCCTAGCCCCTCTTCATTTTGAAATCTCTAGTAAAAATTATCAAAATTTTCTAAGTACACGTGGAGTTGAAGTGGAGTTTGCCCAAGACCAACTTCCGGCGAGGAATCGAGCAAGTTCCGGTAACCCCGTGACTCCACAAGGACTACACCATCTTCTTCTACCTCATCTTGATCCTTTTATCTAGTAAGTCTCACTTCTTATTTTACTCTTTCATCTTAAAAAAGTTCTTTTTTCAAAACACGTCGGTAAGTGGAGTTACCACCGACATTTCTTTCTAAAACCTAGAAAATTTTATTAATTCATTCATAACTTACATTCAAACTCTTACCCTATAATTATAACCTTGAATCTAATGTTTAAAATTCATTTTCACTCAAATACAACATGCTAGATAACTTTAAATCAACTTTTATATTTAAATACCATGTACTTTTTATACGACGTGTTTTAATTGTTTTGCTTAGCATACCTTTAGAAAACTTCACGAGGTAATGACATACCTCTCACATACACACATCTTGACATATTACGATTCTCTTGAGACAAAATTTTGTTGGCAAAATACGACTTTTCATCAAAATACCTTGAACTTTAAAAACTTGGTTATCTTTAAATGGTATTATCAAATTCTTTGCGATTATACCTCTACAACTTATTTTGGGGAACCCGCTATTGGATAGTGCGGATTATCATACATCCTCGGGACTAGTAGAGCGAGAAGCAGACCTCATCACGGAGCATACGATCTCGAAAGAATTTTAATACGATTTTTAAGAAAAATGAGATTTTCTACTTAATAAATAAAATTAATTTTTAATAATTATATAAATATTATCAAACTATATATTTTTAATATATAATAAAAATTCCATATTTTTTAGAAAATAAAAGAATGATAGGTTTCATTAAAATACCATTAAGTATCAATACAAGACAAGTTTCACTAAAATACTATGAACTATTCAAGCTAAGTTACTATTCACTAATATACCTCATTCTTTAAAATTCATATCCATGAAAACCCTAAAGAACATAAATAATTACTCGAGATTATTTTGAAAGTATATAAAATATTTTTCATAAAACCCCCTCGAGATAGATAAAATTACATTAAGGACTCTAGTAAATATAGGTTTAACCGGGGCCAACTCTCTTAAGCCTTAGGGAGTCGGAGAAAGTGGGTGCTTGTCTATTTAAGGTAGAAAAACTAAAACGGAGTTATCAATCATAATTGTCCTGGAAAAATACACAAATCCTGCCGTCCATGTGAAGCAGTTACCGATAACTTCTAAAGCTAATTCAGGATCCAAATTCTGTTTAAAGTGTCTAACTCAAGTCTGAGTACAAATATCAATCTGAATCCAATCCAAATATAAATGCAATTCAACGTGAATCCAATATACCAAACATGAACTTGAATACCGGAACAATATCAATATGCAACATGACTTGACTTGACGGAACCATGACTATGACTTAACTTCATTACATGAGTACTTGATACATCTTGAAACTGTTTACATGAACAACTTACACCATGGTCTCGGCAAGTCTGATAACTACTGTTGGGGTCAAAAGTTTTCACCCCGATCGACCAAGTCAAAACCAAGGTCAACCCCAAGTCAAGTGGGTCTGAGCCCAAGCTAAGTGGGTCTGAGCCCAATTCAAGACCAAGCATGGAAGAGTCCGGCTCCATGCCAAAAAGGATGCAATAAATTAGTCTAAATATAATTTTTAGAAACAAATATACGTAAAATGGACAGAAAGCGAAAATTTTGTAAACCCCATGGCTTATGTGCAAAAATAAATAAGCACATAAGGCATGGGGGTGGCACAAGTGTCATTTCGCAAAGCCCAAGTGGCTATATGTAAAGTGTGTAGCATATAAAGGCAACATGATAAAAAAAATCAAAGCATAACTTTTTCTCTCTCTAAAAAAATTAGGGTTCTGTGCCTCCTTCTCCTTCCTCAAGGTTTTAAGATTCACACGTCCTTTGAACGCTATTTCCTTTTTTTTTTATATATACACACACACTCCACAATACTGTCCCCACGTCCAGCTCCCACGTGCCAAGCACGTGAGGCGCTGGCGCTCATGCGTCCTTTGGACGCTATTTCCTTTTTTTATATATATACACACACTCCACAACACTGTCCCCGTTAGAAAAAAATTTCTAACGGGACTCTGCCCCGTACCCCGCAAGGAAGCTGCTAGCCCCTTGACCCCCAGCCCGCTATCCGGGTAGCGGGATCTTCGTAAAATCTGTGAGGCCCCAGATATACCTAAGACCTTTCAAAACACAACACACACACACTTCACATTGAGTTCGCATGACCAGTTTGACCCGTCAATCGGAGGTTCCCTCGCTCCAAAGGCGAGAGGTAATTAACGACAGCTTAGTCCATGGCTGCCGGATATTCGGATCCCCATAATCAATAAACCCCCGCCTATCCTAGACAGGGGGAATCTGTAGTACGCCTGACAAGCGGCGCATGTTCCTATCTCAATGGGGTGATGAAAAACATTCTATAGATTCTGGCACGCTCGGTGGGACATTTTCTCTCCTCCCATATTTCAGGTTAATCGTTCATGCGAACTCAATCAACATATATATCGATTTCCTGTTTTGAAGACATTTTTTTCTTTCTTTTCCTTTCTTGTGTGTACAGGTTAACAGCTTTCAGTTATAATCTCGAACTCAGCAATCATGTCTCCCAAGACGAGCTTCGTTTCCGATGTGACCCCGATCCAGTACGTGGTCAAGATCAACGCCCGCGTGGTTCTCCCTGCAAGTCTCAGCCGGTAATGGGAGGAGTAACCCCGTCAATTTGGTTCTGCCATAATCTACCCTGCCGGAAGCGCTCATCTGGCAGAAATCTCGGCAAACCAGGTGGCCAAGACGGTCTCAAGGGGCAAGAGACCGAACGTTGTGATTGCTAAGGCACCATAACCCAAACTTAAGACGGTGTACGAATGACTCTCTGGTGCTCCAGCTGGGGGCAAGACTTCCGGTACAAAGGGCAACATCAAACGTTGTGGACGAGCTCAGGCAACGACTCCAACAAGTATACAATCAGGTGTATCTCCAAAGCCTTCTATCGCCTGGTCTATGGCTGCTTCCCGAAGAGCCATAGGCAGTCAAGTGCTCAAATCAGAAAATTTAAGGCAGAAGAGGCTCAGGAATCGAGCCAACAAGAGGGCCAGGACTCTGGCCAAGTGGAATCTTGTGAGGTTCCAAGAGCGGGGTTACTGTTCATATCAGATTTTTGCATTTTCATACCGCCCAATTTTTATCACATTGCATATCGGTAGGTACTCTTGAGCCGTGTTTGCTAGTCAATTGCAGGATACAGGTTCTCGGCTCTAAATGGTGAAATTCATGGAAAAACACGACAAAATCCGGGTTCCTGCCATTCACAGATAAAACACGGATCTCTGCTCTTTATCCGTCTGTTGCCACACACCAGTTTAAGAGACAAAATGGCAAATCGATGTCATTTTCATGCACAAGGCTCAATGGCAACACAAGATCCAAGAAATCTACACGGAGCTCGAGAAAATCATTACAAAAGATCCATGTCCAATCACCTTTTGATCCACTAGAATTCTGGAAGAAATGTGGAAATATTATTAGAAAAAACATGTACCAGACAAAAGGGGACAGCAGACCAGGGAAGCAAGAGAAACCGGAGGGCCCAACTCCTCTATTAGGCCGCGGAACCGCGGCCGTACGGCCTTGTCGGCTGAAGATACTTCAGGGGTATTTTGGTCTTTCTATGTACATGCAGAATTTTTCCCTAGATTTCCATTTCCCTGCCTATAAATAGCCCAGAACCTTGTGAAGCCAAGGGTGCATAATCTTGTATTTAGATTTTAGGTTTTAGTTGTTGTTCTTCTTCCTCCTCTCATCTCTTCTCCATTAAAAAAACTTGTAGTGAGCTTTTGTGAGTGAAGAATGAATAAAGGAGTTCTTGTTCTTGCCATGCTTATCTTGTTGTAATTGTTCTTTTATAATTGCTTGTAATTTTCTTTTGCTAATCTAGTTGTTGTTATTTATTGTTTGTTTGTTTCTTTTCTCTTTTCCTTTATCTTTAAAACAACCATGATGCTTACGCTTGATCCTTACCAAGGTGAGGTCGCAAATAGCTAGTTGTTATCTTCTAATCTCTTTCTTTCTATCTTCCTCTTTGTTTTATTTTCTTTTCGTTATGATGTGTGAGTAGTTTCCATACTTGTTAGGGTAGGATAAGGGAAGTTTGAGAGAAGGAAATCTCTCTCACTCTTTCCTTGCCCAACATCTTAAATCGACTCCCGTTAATTGAACCACAATCCGCTCCCTCTGGCACCCTATCCTACATGATAGCGGTGATTCCGTAGTGAGACCGGTTGTGGTTGAATTAACCGGAGGTTATGGCTAAGAGCCAAGAACGGACGGACAAGCACCAAAAGGAAGAATTTAAGCGTTGGAAAGCCTAACTTATACTCGCAAGTTCCTTCCTAGTCGTGCTAATCCCCGTTGTTGCCGATTACCATAACACCGATATTAAGAGTGGCAACGAAAGAAGTGAGCGACTCCTAACTCAAACTAACCTAATCCTAACCCTAACAAGCTTTCTTTACATATCATTTTAACACTTAGATAATCACAAACAAATCTGGACTTTCGGACTTAACTCGTTAAAGCACATAGAAAAAGATTCCCATCTCCCTGCGGACGACCCGTACTCAACCGGCTAGCTACAAGCGAAACCGTTTTGATTGCGGTAATTAACTAAACTTGAACACGCAGAATCTCTAAGAATCAAATGGCGCCGTTGCCGGGGAGACGGTAGTTTATTTCTTTGTGTAATTTCGGGTTAATTTGTGAATACCAAGCTAACCGAAAAACAAAACAAAAAAAATATACATTGTAAAAAAAAAACCCCATCTTGTTATTTTTGATTAGTTTTTGTGCAAGTGTGCAGGATAATACGGAATTCGAGTTCAGTGCCAAAGACGTGGGATATTCGAAGTTCAAGTTCAGTGCCAAAGACGTGGGAAGATTGACCCATATTTCGCGGCTACACCGCGACGGATCAAAACGAAGCTACCGGTCTACTGTAAAAATCTGGAGCAGATACAGTAAGCAAATCAAGATTCAGCAACTCCAGACAAGCAGAGGATAACCACAGCAGAACACCCAAAATTTTTGAAGTCCCAATCCCACCTTTCTGTCGCGGAACCGCGGCATAAGCAAGCTTAAGCCGCGGAACCGCGGCCGTTTGGCTCCTTCAGGGTGCAAAACTCTCTGTAAGTCCTCCTTTTCTTTCCCCCACTCCTCTGGACTCCAATAAACTATGTTTTCTGCAGCATTCTTTGCGCAAATTCTCTTCCCCCTTCCAATAAACTGTTCTTGTGCAGGATTCTTTGCGCCGCGCTAAAAATAAAAATTGTTTGCAGTTGATTTGTTACCACTTTGCATTCATTAATACGGACTTAAGAGGCTTGAAACCAATTCAGATTGGGTGGGGATTTCATCACCCTTCCCAGGACCCCAGAAATCACAAAAAGCATATGCATTGACCATTGTTAAATTAAAAAATACTAGACTCAGCCCTAAGGACTTCGCGCTCAATAGGACAGAGGACTAGTTACAGGCATCGGCCGTTTATCCTATCTGACTTTTGCGGTGTCTAGGCAAGTGTGTCGAAGGAAAGTGGTTATTTAATTAAGGAACTTCGTGAAAGCGTTGGACAACCTCCCACTTACCTGGCACTTACCTGGTCGCAATTGACGGAGAAGAGGCGGTTTGAGCTCTTATTTCTAGCCCTCTGGAACAGTTAGGAGCTGTCTAGCAGACCTAGGTGACCCTAGATCTAGGTGTGATTGTGCATATCTTGTTTGTGATTGCTTAAAGACGTAAGTCCGTACATATTTCTGTAAAGCTCTTTCTAAAAAAAAAACCAAAAAAAAAGGGAAAAAAATCAAAAACTTTTATAAAAGCTTGCCCTTTGTCGCCAAAATCCATTTCTCACCCACCACCCATCGCCTTTCTCCATTGACGTTTTCTTACCCTCACCTTCTCCGCTTTGACTATACTAAACTCGTTTAGTGTATGTCCGCTTGGACTCGGGACACTAGCGCCCGTCTAGTCCGCGTTACGTTAGTCGCTACCGACTCAGACGTCGAAACTCCGTCCACTCCTCTTTCACCTTTACCTTTGCCGGCCAGCTCCGACGTTGACCAGAATTCTGTTCATACATCTTCACCTTCACCATCACCAACCTCTTCTTCCGCGATGTCAGTATTTAATCCGAACATCTCTTTGACTACCCCTGTATTGGCTCCACCTCCTACGGAGACCAATAACCCACCACCACCGCCTGTTGTAGCGCCGCAGCGAATCGCGCTCCAGGATCGTTTCTATCCCACCCGTTCTGCACTTCCCACCTGCCTTTCTCTTCCACCGGCCAATGGGGATAATTTTGAAATTAATCCCCACTTCATCAACATGCTTCCACGATTTCATGGGCTTGAATCTGAAGATGCCTATATCTTCATCAATAAATTTCAAAACGTTTGTGCCATGATGAAAACTACCCAACTGTCGGACGATGCTATACGTCTACGGGTCATTCCGTTCACTCTATGCGATCTTGCTGAAAAATGGCTGTATAGCACCGCTTCCCACTCCATAACCAGTTGGGACGAGTTTGTAAAAGCGTTTCTAAAGAAATTTTATCCAAATCATAAAACCGCAAGGATTCGCAATGAAATCAACCAATTCTCTTAGCTTCCTTCTGAACCCTTCTGGAAGTGCTTTGACCGGTACAAAGACCTTCTTGTTCAGTGTCCTCACCACGGTATAGAAAAATGGCAACTTTGCCAAACCTTATACGAGGGCCTGAACCCAGCAACGAAGCAGTTGTTGGAAACCATCTGTCAGGGCCACTTTCTATCGAAATCTGACGAGGAAGCGTGGCAATTCTTTGACGATCTTGCGGAGCAAACGCTACAATGGGAGAGCACCAGACCGACTTCTTCTTCTTCTACCTCCACTTCTACCGGTCAGTCTAGGGTAGGAATTCACCAACTTGACGTCTCTATTGCGATGAAAGCTGAAATGGCTGCGATAACAAGAAAGCTTGAAGCGATAGAGAGCAAATTTTCTTCTCCTGCTCCTACCCCTGTTCTTCCCCTTCGTACCATCTGCGCTTGTTGTTCCGATCCTTCTCACTTGACCGAAGAGTGTCCTTACAATCCACCATCGCAAGGACAGGATCAGGTTAATGCTGCATTCCAGCAAAGACTGAGGAATGATCTATACTCTTCCACCTACAATCCCGGTTGGAGGAACCACCCCAATTTCGCCTGGAATCAGAATCAGAATCAATTCCAAGGCAACAATTTCCAAAGGGCCCCTCCGCCGCAACAACAAGCGCAACAACAAACTCAACAGCAGTTTCAGCAACCCTTCCAACCCCAACCTTTCCAAAATCAGACGAACAACTTTGCACCCAACAATTCTTTTCCACCAAACAACTTTGTTCCGTCGAACAACGATAAGGTTTCCTCGCTCGAACGAAGTCTGGAGGCGTTCATTAAACAATCGACACAATCCACTGCCAACATCCAGTCTTCCATTCAGTCCTTAGTGCAACACACTGCCGCTCACGGGCAAAGCATCAAAACCATCGAGGCCCAGATTGCACAACTGAATGCGGCCTTAAGCGAGCGAGAAAAGGGGAAGCTCCCGTCCCAGCCACTCCCAAATCCCGGTCACCCACAGAATGTACATGTTGCTCTTGAACAACAGAACCATAATGTGAGTGCCGTGACCACATTGAGATCGGGAAGGATGCTGCAAAACAACATTGGCACACGGATCAACGATGACACCCCGGCCGCTGCTTCTTCTTCTTCTTCTTCTTCTTCTTCGTCTCCTGCTTCTTCGTCTTCTGAGCCGATTCTCCATTCTTCAAAAGGCTCTCCTCCTTCTTCTTCTTCTTCTGCTCTGAACGGACCCGCTTCTCACTCCACGGAAACACCTGTTCTGGGATCCGTTCGAACTCCACAATCTCCTCCACAAGCATTAGACTCAACCAATTTTAAAAACGTCCCATTTCCAAACCGGTTGAGGTCTAATAAACAAAATCCTCAAATGGAGAAGATTCTGGAGTTATTTAAGCAGGTTAACATTAACATTCCTCTTTTAGATGTCGTCCAACAAGTCCCATCCTACGCGAAAATCTTAAAGGACTTGTGCACGAAAAAGAGGAAGTCTCAGGTACCAAAGAAAGTTTTCTTGGCTAGTGCTGTGAGTGATGCTCTTACCCAATCTTTACCACAAAAACGGAAGGACCCTGGCTGTCCTACGATTTCTATTACCATTAGGGATAAGAATATCAACCGCGCACTATTAGATCTTGGTGCCAGTGTTAACCTGCTTCCGTACTCAGTATACGAGCAATTAGGGGTAGGAGAGCTGAAACCCACGCACTGCACTCTCCAAATGGCCGACCGATTGATCACCCATCCTAGGGGTGAGCTAGAGGATGTGTTAATCAAAGTCGGGGACTTCATATTCCCCGTCGACTTCATTGTATTAGACACACAGCCTGTAGCTAACCCCCGGAATCAAATTCCGGTGATACTCGGTCGCCCATTTCTTGCAACCTCAAATGCTGTGATCAATTGTCGCAATGGTTCGATGAACCTCTCCTTTGGAAACATGACAATTGAACTCAACATTTTTAGGTTGGGGAATCAGCCCTCCGAACCTAATGCTCATATACTGGACGTCTGCTCGATCCAGGAGATCACCCCTGAAGAGTGTGAATTCGAGGAGTTTCTGTTCGATCATGATAACCTTAACGCCATTAGTGCGTTCCTCCTCGAACCTGCTGCTGTTTTTGCGCCCGACAACGACTACGAGTGTTTTACGTTCTTGAACGATCTTAGCCGCACGCATCCCGAGTTTGAATCCTTTGAATTTCCGGATGAGTTACCTGAACCATCCGACTCGGTCGCTTACACTCGTTTTGAACCTTTGCTGGAATCTTTTGAGTTCGAGACCGCTTCACCAATCTTGCCTTCCATCGTTTCACCTCCAACGCTCGAACTCAAGCCTTTGCCGTCTCACCTTAAGTACGCTTACTTAGGTGAGAACGAGACCCTCCCTGTCATCATCTCGGCTTCTCTAGCTCCAGAGCAAGAGAAAGCCTTTCTCGCGGTCTTGCACAGCAACAGGCAAGCTTTTGGCTGGTCCATGGCGGACATCAAGGGGATTAGTCCCCTGATCGTTGAACATCACATTCATCTGATGGATGAAGCCAAACCAGCCCGGGATCCACAAAGACGTCTCAATCCGGTCATGAAAGAGGCTGTGAAGAAGGAGATCGTAAAATGTCTGGATAGTGGTATCATTTACCCTATCTCTGATAGCCAGTGGGTTAGCCCCATTCACGTTGTCCCCAAGAAATCAGGTATAACGGTCATCACTAACGAGGCGAACGAGTTAATCCCTACTCGCACCCAAACTGGGTGGCGAGTATGCATCGATTACAGAAAACTCAACGCCGCAACGCGGAAGGACCACTTTCCGCTACCTTTCATTGACCAAATGCTTGAATGACTGGCCGGACACGAGTACTACTGCTTTCTTGATGGCTACTCTGGCTATAATCAAATTCCCATCGCCGAAAAAGACCAGGACAAGACCACATTCACTTGTCCTTTCGGCACGTTTGCATATCGTCGCATGCCCTTTGGGTTATGCAATGCGCCCTCTACCTTCCAGCGGTGTATGATAGGAATCTTCTCAGACATGGTGGAAAAATTTCTAGAGATCTTCATGGATGATTTCTCCATCTTCGGCGATTCCTTCAACGAGTGTTTGCTGCATCTTGACGCTGTCCTTACCAGATGTAAGGACAAGAATCTCACTTTGAATTGGGAGAAGTGCCACTTCATGGTGCGCGAAGGTATTGTCTTAGGACATATCATCTCGCAAAATGGCATAGAGGTTGACAAAGCAAAGATTGAGGTCATTTCCAATCTACCTCCTCCCAGATGCGTCCGAGACATCCGAGCTTTCCTTGGCCATGCCGGTTTCTATAGACGGTTCATCAAGGACTTTCGCAAGATTGCTAGGCCCTTGACTCTTTTGCTGGCCAAGGACACGCCATTCGACTTCAACTCGAGCTGTGTGACTGCATTCGAGTCATTGAAAAGCTCACTCACTTCTGCTCCCGTTCTTTCTTCACCTGACTGGACGCACCCATTTGAGATTATGTGCGATGCATCCGACTTTGCCATTGGTGCTGTCCTTGGACAACACATAAACAAGATGCCGCACGTAATCTATTATGCGAGCCGAACTCTGAACGACGCCCAACTCAATTATACAACAACTGAGAAGGAATTCTTAGCTGTTGTATTTTCTTTAGAAAAGTTCAGGCCCTACCTCATCGGCTCTCCAGTCATTGTCTACACAGACCACTCTGCTCTGCGCCATCTTTTTGCGAAGAAAGATGCCAAATCTCGGCTAATACGTTGGATCCTCTTACTTCAAGAGTTTGACCTTGTCATTAAGGACAAACGGGGATGTGAAAACGTAGTTGCCGACCATCTCTCACGACTTCCTTCTTCGCCTTCACTTCCAATTCCGATCAATGACGTTTTCCCGGATGAACAGCTCTTGACAGTGTCTTGCGAACCCTGGTTCGCAGATATTGTGAACTATTTGGCCACGGGATTACTACTGACTGAATGGTCAAGTCAGGACAAACTTCGCTTCTTATCCCAAGTAAAACACTTTTACTGGGACGAACCCTATTTGTTCAAGTACTGTCCTGACCAGATTATTCGTCGGTATGTCCCTGACGAGGAATTCAAGAGTGTGCTGTCATTTTGCCACGATCAAGCGTGTGGCGGGCATTTTGGCCCCAGAAAGACAGCTGAGAAGATCTTGCAATGTGGTTTCTACTGGCCACAACTCTTCAAAGACGCTCATGACTATTGCAAGACTTGCTTCCGGTGACAACACTTGGGCCGGATATCCCGGAGGAACGAGATGCCGCTCCAACCGATCTTGGTTGTGGAGATTTTCGACGTTTGGGGGATAGATTTCATGGGGCCGTTTCCCAGCTCTTTTGGGAACTTGTACATCCTTCTCGCTGTTGATTACGTCTCTAAGTGGGTCGAGGCTGTGCCCAGCCGGACTAACGACAGGTTTCTTAAAGAAAACATTTTCTCCCGTTTTGGGAACCCCCGAGCGATCATTAGTGACAATGGAAGTCATTTCTGCAACAAGACTTTCGAGGCCTTGATGCGAAAATATTCCATTAATCATAAGCTCTCTACGCCCTACCACCCCCAAACATGCGGGCAGGCCGAAGTTTCAAATCGGCAAATCAAGCAGATACTGGAGAAGACGGTTTCCAAAACCCGTACGGATTGGTCGCTAAAACTCACTGATGCCATTTGGGCATTTTGAACCGCTTATAAGACCGATCTTGGCATGTCTCCCTATCGGCTTGTGTACGGAAAAGCTTGCCACCTACCTGTCGAAATAGAGCATCGCGCATTTTGGACGATAAAGAAGCTGAATCTGTCTCTCGAAGATGCGGGCAGCCATCGGAAGCTGCAGTTGAACGAATTGAGCAAGCTTAGGGATGAGGCTTACGATAACGCGGTTGTCATGAAGAATCGAACGAAGGTGTTCCACGATAAACACCTTTTGCGCAAAACTTTCGTACCTGGTCAACAGGTACTGCTTTACGACACCCGACTACACTTCCATCAAGGAAAGCTTAGATCTCGCTGGAAAGGGCCGTATTTTGTGCGGAACGTGTATCCGCAGGGCGCTGTGGATTTGGAGAATCCGAAGGACGGTTCATTTTTTAAAGTGAACGGACACCGACTCAAACTGTACCTTAGCGCCGAACCATCAGAGGAGCTCCTGTTCTTACAGGAGCCGGTTTACCCTTGATAATCTTCCTCTGCCTACCTCCAAACTTCGGTTATTCAGCCAAGAACAAGTGGACACTGTTTTAAAAAAGTTTGGGGGTATGTATATACCATTTTGTACATTTTTGTGGATATTCTTTTTCTTTTTCTTTTTCTTAAAACCAAAAAACACAAAAAAAAAACAAAAATAAAAACAAAAATAAAAATTTTGTATATATCTAACCGACAATTTTGACCCTTCAACTGATCTTTTCATGCAATGACAGTGAGGACACTGTCCAGTTTAAGTTTGGGGGTACGCTCGGTACGCATTTCTTACCCTCGCATTCATATGTATATTTTGCATCTGCATATTAAAATCCATAAAAATCTGAAAATTTTCTAAAAACATAAAAACTTTTTGTCAAGATAGCTAGTGGGAAAACTCTGATTCAACATTTCGACGGTTTTGTTTGATAAAATAAAAATAACTAAATCTTGTTTTTAGATTTTGAAAACCTGAAAGATAACTCTCCTTTGAAGTTAACTATAGCTGATATACGTCTTTACATCACACTACAGGTGTCGTGAGTTTTGGAAATTAGATGACAAGTCTTTTCTGTCTAAAAACTTTTAAATGGATAAATAATTTTCTGAGGATCAAATAGGTTTGTTCTGAAATAAGTAATGTCAAGAATAGTTTATGAAGTGAAGTGAATATGAAGGAATGTTATTGATGCCTTAATTGAAACTAAGTCTGAAAAATAACCCATCCGAAACTTGATTGGAATGATTACACACCAAAACCCACTAAACACGTCTTTTATCCAAAAAATAATTGAACTGCCGGTTATATCTCCGTTCGTATTGAATCATCATGATTTTCACGCGAAACTGTCTTTTGTTTTTTGGACCTAGCTAACTTGAGTAATTAAGTCCGCTGGCGTGTTTCTACACCTAATGCCCTAAAGCCAACTGGTTTGGGTGCATTGGCCCAAAACTCGCTAAGAAGCCTAGAAAGTTCAGATTAAAACAAAGTCAAGCAAGTGTTCTCTCCGAGTTAAAATTCCTAATGGTTCTTTGTGTGAGAATAATCTTGATAAAAGACAGGCTTTTATAAAAAAATTAGCTGAGATATGAAGGTTTTACTCTATGATAAAGACTATTGCACGTTCACAGAGGTGTATATGAAATGAAAACAAGAAAAAGGTGGAGTGAAATATAAGACTAGTTTCCTGTTAAGGAAGATAGAAATTCTAAAGTTGAAACTTTGCTGGAAAACGAAACTTGAAAAATGCTTAACTCTTTATAAAACTTATGTGATCCTTTCAAAAATTTTATCTGGGCTTTATTGTGTGACATAATGACTTTAATCGATCCTTCTGGAAACTTAACGACACTATTTGCACTGCACGTAAAGACATATAAAATCTGTAGTTAAAGAAGAAGCGAGGTGTGAAAAATAAGGGTTTGATAGTCTAGACTTGGGATCATAGAATTGTTATTTTCTGAAACAAAACTTTTGGGGTTTGAATCATAGTAATTTCGCAAAACTAGCTTGACCGGATTTTGTGGGTGTAATCCGCTGAAAACCCTCAGGAGACAACACTCCTCCTACTAGGGACACCTAGAGGTTTAACGGCTTGTTGCACATGCTCAGTGCAATCGCGTTCCCTGCGAAAGTGAGGTTAGAAAATTTTTTGTATAAATTGGCTTTGCTCGGGACGAGCAAATGATAAGTTTGGGGGTATTTGTTCATATCAGATTTTTGCATTTTCATACCGCTCAATTTTTATCACATTGCATATCGGTAGGTACTCTTGAGCCGTGTTTGCTAGTCAATTGCAGGATACAGGTTCTCGGCTCTAAACGGTGAAATTCATGGAAAAACACGACAAAATCCGGGTTCCTGCCATTCACAGATAAAACACGGATCTCTGCTCTTTATCCGTCTGTTGCCACACACCAGTTTAAGAGACAAAATGGCAAATCGATGTCATTTTCATGCACAAGGCTCAATGGCAACACAAGATCCAAGAAATCTACACGGAGCTCGAGAAAATCATTACAAAAGATCCATGTCCAATCACCTTTTGATCCACTAGAATTCTGGAAGAAATGTGGAAATATTATTAGAAAAAACATGTACCAGACAAAAGGGGACAGCAGACCAGGGAAGCAAGAGAAACCGGAAGGCCCAACTCCTCTATTAGGCCGCGGAACTGCGGCCTAAGCATGCTTAGGCCGCGGAACCGCGGCTGTACGGCCTTGTCGGCTGAAGATACTTCAGGGGTATTTTGGTCTTTCTATGTACATGCAGAATTTTGCCCTAGATTTCCATTTCCCTGCCTATAAATAGCCCAGAACCGTGTGAAGCCAAGGGTGCATAATTTTGTATTTAGATTTTAGGTTTTAGTTGTTGTTCTTCTTCCTCCTCTCATCTCTTCTCCATTAAAAAAACTTGTAGTGAGCTTTTGTGAGTGAAGAATGAATAAAGGAGTTCTTGTTCTTGCCATGCTTATCTTGTTGTAATTGTTCTTTTATAATTGCTTGTAATTTTCTTTTGCTAATCTAGTTGTTGTTATTTATTGTTTGTTTGTTTCTTTTCTCTTTTCCTTTATCTTTAAAACAACCATGATGCTTACGCTTGATCCTTGCCAAGGTGAGGTCGCAAATAGCTAGTTGTTATCTTCTAATCTCTTTGTTTCTATCTTCCTCTTTGTTTTATTTTCTTTTCATTATGATGTGTGAGTAGTTTCTATACTTGTTAGGGTAGGATAAGGGAAGTTTGAGAGAAGGAAATCTCTCTCACTCTTTCCTTGCCCAACATCTTAAATCGACTCCCGTTAATTGAACCACAATCCGCTCCCTCCGGCACCCTATCCTACATGATAGCGGTGATTCCGTAGTGAGACCGGTTGTGGTTGAATTAACCGGAGGTTATGGCTAAGAGCCAAGAACGGACGGACAAGCACCAAAAGGAAGAACTTAAGCGTTGGAAAGCCTAGCTTATACTCGCAAGTTCCTTCCTAGTCGTGCTAATCCCCGTTGTTGCCGATTACCGTAACACCGATATTAAGAGTGGCAACGAAAGAAGTGAGCGACTCCTAACTCAAACTAACCTAATCCTAACCCTAACAAGCTCTCTTTACATATCATTTTAACACTTAGATAATCACAAACAAATCTGGACTTTCGGACTTAACTCGTTAAAGCACATAGAAAAAGATTCCCATCTCCCTGCGGACGACCCGTACTCAACCGGCTAGCTACAAGCGAAACCGTTTTGATTGCGGTAATTAACTAAACTTGAACATGCAGAATCTCTAAGAATCAGTTACCCCGTGATGATGGCTGAGTCGGCCGTAAAAGTCAGCAATTCCTTCGAACCTCTGAAGTGGGTTCAGAAAAACGCCATGACTGCCAGAATCAAAGAGACATCAGTCCGAATGTTGCTATAAAGAGACGTGTCCCAACCCCAATAGAGAAAGCATGACACTGTCTCTTTAAGTGTCTATCAGGCGTTCTGTGCCGCGTGAAAGCAGCGGGACAAATAGAGAAAAGAAGTGCCGGCGCTACTCAAGAATCCGGTCAGGCCAGCCATCTTTAATCGATTGTCTGTTACCAAAATAGAAGGGCCGAGACAGCAGTCTATGAAATCTGCTACCAATAATGAAAAGACGGCCGGATATGTTATCCATACGATCTATATGGCGGGTGCGCGGCCCAGCGATAACTTGCGCAGCAAAAGTAGGGATGGGGCCACCACATCTCAAGCTCAATCTGGCTTGAATGTGGTTGCTGTTGCCTAAGATCGGCCGCCTCCGCTGGACGATGAAAACCCTCTCGATGAGGCCGATAGGAAGAAATACCCCTCATTCTATGTGGAATCAAGCTCGGACAGTAAAGAAGAGCCGACTTTCCGTCCCAGGACCGCAGAGCTAGAGTTGCTTCATGAGCTTCGAAAACAGCTCAGGAGCAAAGATAAAGAAATGGCCAAGCTTTACTCCAAAATCGATGACCTGACGAATGTTGTGGTGCAGCTCACTGCTCAAATTGCTCGAGCACCATTCAATCAGGCACATATTTCTACTCATGAGCGAGGTGATGACAACCGGATGCAACCGATGCATGTCCCCTTAGGTCCAAGATTGGGTGAGCCGCACGAAAGCCGGCCACATTCCGCTTGTGGGGACGCCTTGGCCCCAGATAGCACTATCTCACTAACATAAGATCGGATAATGGATTTAGTCACCAGCAAGGTTAAAACATTGGTGGCCGAAGCCGAAACTTATAAAGAAATTGACAGCAGTGGGCGGCCATATCCTATACAGTACAATCTGATCGAGGTCCCCAGCGGCTACGTCATTCTTAAGTTCGGAAGATTTGACGGGATAGGAAACGCAAATCAGCACGTCACCTACTTCAAACCGTCGTGCGGAAATATAGGGGGTTATGATGCACTCCTTCTTTGTCAGTTTGTCAACAGCCTGACCGGTGTCACTTTCGACTGGTACGTAAGCATACCAGACGGGTCCATCGCTACTTTCGCCTAAATGGAGTCTCTGTTTCGGCCAAGATTCATGAGTGTTAGTGATAAAATCTCCATCGCTGACCTCGTGAGAACCAAGATGGGGAAAAACGAAAGCAACACGGACTTTATTGCCCGATGGTGCAACCTCACTATCCAGTGCGAACCGCCGCTAGAGCAGGACCAGTCCGTCAGCATCCTCATTGGGAACCTCAACAATTGGATGGTCTCATTCTTATGTACAGCAGGCCTCAAGACGTTTCAGAAGCTGACCAAGAAAGTCCAAATGCTGGGACGCTCGAAGCAAGAGTCTACCCCAGACTCTCAAAGAGACAAGACTTGGAAGAGCAAGAGGGACAACCATAGAAGCGGGAATTCTAGCAATTCCAATGTCTTTAATGCGTTCGATAATGAAGACAAGGGAAAGGCAGGCGAATTCAAAACCAACCGGTCTCGACACCCAGTGCTGGTAGGAGAAGGGCCTTCCTTAGAGGAGAAAAAGAAAAATGTTTACTTTTTCAGAAGGGACAAGGTCCGCAAGATATTCAAAGATGCCTTGAACAACGGTCTATAATTGCCAGAGTCGAAAAGATCTCATGAAGCAAAAATGATTGACAATCTTTTATATTGCCCGTACCACCGAGTAGTGAGCCATGCGATCGAGGATTGATATATTTTCAAAGACTGGGTTGAGAAGCAGTACAAGACCGGGGAGATCGTGATGTCCAAGAGTGTGTTGGTGAACATTCAAGCTGTAACTACCAATTTCATACAGACACAAGCTGGAGCCTTTGGGGAGCAGACAGCTGAACCCGCTATCCTAAAGAATGAAACTGACTTGCCGCAACCTCTATGGAGCATGCACATGTCTAAAAATATGAAGAAGATGCTAAAACTACTTCAGAAAGAGCCCAGAATGGAATGGGAAGGGCAGAAGGAGCCCACCGTTCCAGCTACCAATTTGGCTCAAAATCCAAACAACTCAAGAAGAAGAAAAGTGCAGCTCGACGCGGAAAAGAGTCTGCAGGGAGATCGACCATTCAAAAATATATCGATTCTCTCGAAAACTATGAACAAAAGGAAAGAACTCTAATTTAATTAAAGGAGTTCTTCCCTGTAGAAGCAGCTGAGATTCTGGAGGAGCTAGAAGAAGACTCTAATGAAGAGATCCCTATAGTGACCTGCTACGCCATCCATCTGGGCAGCGACTCTGAGGAGGAGCTCTTTTTTCCCGAAGAGGACAAGGAGCTCGCCACAAAGGCCAACCAAATCCAGTTCAGAAGCAGCAGGGCTCTACCGCCTAATCAGGACAACGCCCTAAAAGGGAAGGAAAAACAAGTCGCTAATATAGAAGATGGTGGAGAGTCGGCTTATGAAAATTCGAGTCCTTCCTCGGTGGACTATAATGTCTTAGCTCATCTCCGAAATCATCCGTCTCTCCTGAGTATCTACGATGCCTTAGTCCTATCTAAGGAGCTTAGAGATGTTCTCATTAACGCTCTACAAAACCCCGAGCGGTACCAGACTAGCTTTGCGGAAATTGATATGAAAGAAGTCCGGTACACTCTGCATATAGCCGCAGTCATATTTAAAGATTAAGACCTGTTATTAGGAACAACTGAGCACAACTGACCGCTTTACGTGACAGAGTACAGCGACGGAGACCGGATTAATCGTATATTGATTGATCCAGGTCCTTAGTGAACATCATGAACTTGCGGACTCTAAAAAGCTTGTCAATGGACATCCGACACCTGTCAAGGGAAAGGATTGTCATTCAAGGCTTCAATCAAAATTGCCAGCAAGTTCTGGGATCCACAGCTCTGCCGATCAGGTTCGAAAACCTACAAACTGAAGCCAAGATATACGTGATCGACGCTGACACGTCCTATAAGATTCTACTAAGAAGGCCATGGCTTCACGGTTATGGCATCGTTCCATCAACTTTCTATCAGTGCATGAAGTATACCAAAAATGGAGAAAAAAAGACGCATTGATGGAGATATCCAGCCGTTCGGTGTACATGAAGTCCGATAAGAAAATTATCGGTACTTTGTGAACCTCCAAAGTGTTGAGCCACAGCTGAATGAAGATAGAATGGTCTTGAAACTCAAAAGAAAATCTGAGTCGGCTGTCACTTTCAAAAGAAAAAAACCCCAAGTGCGTTCGCATTTCGGCAGTGACACTGATGAGTTCAACGTTGGAAGTCCATCTGTCCATAAAAACCGCCCTCATCTTGGTAGCGATACAGATGAGTCTCATATCGAAGGCCTATCCGACAGCAAAATTCGCCCTCGTTTAGGCAGTGACACTGAAGAATCAGAAGAAGAGGATCTGTCTTGCAACAGCTGTGCAGATCGGGCTCTCGTGTAAAAAGAGAAGCTAAGAGAGACCTTCAAAATTACGGAAGGATCCCTAGCCATCAAAAGGGTGCCGGAGACGATGTAAAAGAGCTCGACGCATTGTCAGTCTCCACCGTGGACCAGCTGAAAACCTTCTATTTTCCTGAAAGAAAGAGTGGGCAGAAGGGCATCCTGTTTTATGGGTCAAATCCTGTCGTACACCCGGAAGATTTGCTTGTCACGTGCCTTCCTTATGAAAGAGGCATAAGAGCCGTCCTAAACCCCAGATATTATGCGCTCGAGATGCGGGAATATTTTAAAATGTGTGGTTGTCGGTTATATCAAACAGACTCCGAAGCGATGTTTTATGAGGGGCTGTGGCACCCGCCTCAGGTCCGAGCACTCATCGATTGACGAATCCCAGATAGACGGGGCATAGGTTTCATTCAACCTAATATCAAGGCATGTTACATGATTCATATTGGTGAAGCCAGTGAAGAGTCAAATGATGAAGACAAGCTATTCGAGCCAGAAGAGGCCCCTCAAGAGTTCGAAGATGGTGGATAAGCAACCTTCGACGAGCTAACCGAGATTGATTTGGGAATGCCTGATAATCCAAGACTGACCTACATCAGCTCACTCTTGTCAGAGGAAATGAAAGAGAAGATAGTCTCCCTGCCGCATGAGTTCGTCGACTGCTTTGCGTGGACATACAAAGAAATGCCTGGCCTTTCCCCTGAAGTGGTCGTGCATAAGCTAGCTATATCTCCGATGCTAAGCTAGTCAAACAACCTCCTCGAAGAATGAGAAGGGAACTGGAAGAAAAGGTCATCGAGGAAACCAAGAAACTCATCGATGCCGGCTTCATCAGGGAAGAGAAATACGCGGACTGGACCGTGTGCATCGTCCCAGTGATGAAAAAGAACGAGCAGATATAAGTTTGCGTCGATTTCAGGGATATCAATAAGGAATGCCCTAAAGACGATTTCCCGCTGCCGGTCATGGAAATGATGGTCGACGATACCTCAAATTAAGAGTTGTTCACTTTCATGGATGGCTCGTCTGGATATAATCAGATCAAGATGTCGCCCGAGGATGAGAAACACACAGCATTCCGAACCCCGATCGGAATGTACTGCTACAAGGTGATGCCATTCGGACTGAAGAATGCAGGCGCCACATATCAAAGGGCAATGACCAAAATATTTGATGACTTAATCCATAAAGTCATAGAATGTTATGTTGATGATTTGGTCGTTAAGACCGAAGCCAAGGCCGATCACATCCGAGATCTCAGAACCGTTTTCACCTGACTGAGGGAATACGATCTAAAGATGAATCCTCTGAAGTGCGCTTTTGGCGTGTCGTCGGGAAAATTCTTGGGCTTCATAGTTCGACATCGGGGGATCTAAATTGACCCATCAAAGATAAAGGCCATCATAGAGATACCTTCTCTAAAGAACCTGACACAGTTAAGATCCTTTCAAGGCAAACCCGCTTACATATGAAGGTTCATCTCGAACCTATCGAGGAGATGTCGGCCTTTCTCAAAGCTTTTGAAGAAGGGAGCTCCTTTTGTCTGGGACGTCGAATGTCAAGAAGCATTCGAAAATATCAAATATTACCTGTTGCATCCTCCAGTGCTTGCTGCTCCTATTCCAAATAAACCGTTGATTCTCTATACTGCCGCGCTAGATGAGTCACTCGGTGCGCTCCTTACCTAGAACAACGAGGAGGGAAAAGAGAATGCCCTCTACTACCTCAGTCGAACGTTAGTCGGGGAGGAACATAACTATTCCCCGATCGAAAAGCAGTGCCTGGCCCTGATATTTGTCGTGAAAAAGCTAAGACACTATTTTCTCGCTCATCAGGTTATGCTAATCTCTAAGGTCGACCCGCACAAACACTTATGACTAAACCAAGCCTAGCCGGTAGATTGGCAAGATGGGCTATCATGCTGCTAGAATTTGACATAATCTATACTCCTCAGAAAGCAGTTAAAGAGCAAGCCCTTACCGACTTCCTTACTGCTCATCCCATACCAGAAGGGTCACCGCTCAATTGCGAGTTACCCGACGAATAAGTGCTGCACCTTGAGGATGACGAGCCATGTTGGGAGCTCTACTTCGACGGAGCCTCATCAATTAGGACCTACAGCAAATCAGGCATCCCACTGATAAAAGCAGGGATAGGATTGGTGTTCATCACGCCATCAATGGGAACCCTATGGCGTTCTTTTGCTCTCACCGAGTCTCGCACAAACAACGAGGCTAAGTATGAGGCTCTGATAGCTAGTCTGGATCTCGCTATAGAAATGGAAATCCTTCGTCTATGAGTCTATGGTGATTCCTAGCTTGTTGTCAACCAAGTAAATGGAGACTATAAGATATACAAATCCGAGTTAGCTCGGTACAGAAGCCGGGTGGTGGAGCTTATGAAACAGTTCACCCATATTGAACCGATGAGAGTTCCTAGGGTGTTGAATGGAAAAGCTGACGTACTCGCTCGCTTAACCAAGGAGCTGGCTGATCCCGATATGGATTAAATTCTGATAACAGTCAGAAGCCAACAAATTCTGCCCCTAGTCTCTTTACGAGAGGAGGAAAGCGCAGAATAAAAGAGCAATCCTACCGAAGAAGTTCTGATCATTCAAGAGGAGCCCGATTGGAGAGAGCCCTTCATTGAGTACCTCTGATACGACAAGTTGCTCAAAGGAAAATCTGTGAGGATTCAGCTGAAAAAGAGAGCTCTTCGATATGTGTTTATAAATAATACGCTATACCGCAAATCATAAGACCAACTCTGACTCAGATGTCTGTCATCGGCCGAAGCCCAAAAAGTCATGAAAGAAGTTCACTCAGGCGTCTGCGGAGCTCACCAATCTGGCCCTAAAATGCAGCTTCAAATTAAACGGCTTGGGTATTACTGGCCTACTATGATAAAGGATTGCGAAGAGCATGTGAAGAGGTGTCATCTCTACCAAATTCATGATGACTTCATTCATAAGCATCCCAATCTGCTGCATCCTACGGTGGCGTCATGGCCCTTCGAAGTTTGGGGCACCGACATAATTGGTCTAATCGATCCTCTGTTATCTAAAGGCCACCGGTTCATATTGGCCACAACTAAATACTTCTTCAGATGGGTTGAAGCTGTCCCGCTAAAAGAAGTCAACACAGAAGATATTCTGACGTTCTTCTGGCATAATATTCTATACCGCTTCCGTACACCGAGAAGAATCATATCTGACAATGGGCCTTCTTTCAAGAGCTTCAAAGTCTCGAGGTTCGCTACTCAGCACAAGATAGACTGAAGATATTCCTCCATCTATAATTCAAGAGCCAATGGGCTAGCCGAAGCCTTCAATAAAACTTTATGCAAGGTCCTGAGGAAAAATACTTCAGCCAACAAGAGAGACTAGAATCTCAAGCTCCACGTTGCATTGTGGGCATATCGTACCATGCACCGCACTCCAACATAGTCTACTCCATACTCACTGTTAGTTGTATGTATGCCCTAGAGGCCAGTATTGTACAGATGATGTATATTATATTGGATGCTTGGATATATATAGAGATGACTTTCTTGCTCGATATGATAGTATGCTATCTGGTTGCTCTTTATCTTAACATGTATACTTGTCTCTTTATACTGTCTTATAGTTACATGTTGGTAAAGCCCTTAGGATGTGTACTTGACTACCTGGACTATGATGCGGATCAGACTAGTGGGGACATGGTAGTCCATAAGTACATCCTTCAAGGTGCCTAGTCGTGGGTGTATCGAGACGGGGCATCGATATACCAGGGTAGACTAGCGTATACGCTTCTCGACCCATGAGATGGGCGATGGATGATCCTATATCCATTGGTGTTTGACATCAGGGATGGTATACGGGTGCTCAGTGGAGACTGGGTACACTGGACGGACTCGCTGAGAACTCCCAGATGGTATTATACCTCACGTCAGATGGCAGTTCTCTGGTGACACTTGTGCAGGTTAGTCTGCAGACCCGAGATCGTCATAGACTCTTGTGTGATTCCCACCGTGCTTTGATTTCCACCTTACCACGTCCATGAGGGCGTGCAAAATGGTGGTTTTTGGGTACAGTCCCGAGTCACATGGAGGCAATGAGCGATAGGAAGGGTTTCGTCTCTCCCGGTATTGAGGGTTGATGTTGCGCTGTGCTCGATTGGCCGTAACAGGGAAGTCCCTGGCCAGGGCTGATTAGAGATTTACTGGTAAGTGTTACCAGTAGTTTCTCGACCTGTTATGAGCCTCACATTGGCACGACTTATCGGTTATTGGGGTCTGACGTTTACCACCCCTAGACTTGATATGCGACATATCAAACGAGGAGACCGGACTGCATGGGTAGTGTTGCTGGTTGGCTCGACGGGAGTTGTGGCAGGTTCGCTTGTTTTCTTCTGATCGCTCAATACCCGGGTGGCCGTTACGTTTATTTGACCGCTTGCGGCTTGAGGGTGTTTGATATGATCATCACCCACTGCCGGCGTATTGACGAGTCTTAGAGTCCCACAAAGGAGTTACCTAGTCCAGGCGAAATGTTGTGGTGCGCGTATGCGATATGCGCATGGACCCGGTTAAAATCCGCGTATGAGATACCGTATATTAATCGGGCAGCTTGCTTTTGGTTGGGTCGTATGTGATATGGCCGGATTGATAAATCAAGTGTTGATTTATCATTTAACCATTAGTTTCTCACTGGAAATCCTTTCTTGTATTTTTGGATGTATGCATGCATGTATGCATTCTTTCTAGATTCATGCACATATGGATGTGCATGCACACATACATACATACATCATCCTTTATGGTTGCATATACATTGAAAATGGTGGCAATATAAGACTCACACGTTTATATGTATGGATTATTATTTCTATTTATGTTAAAACAAAAGAAAAGAGAAAAGATTAATAAATGGTTATATTCTACACTCTTCCTTGAATTGACCATGTTCACCTACTTATTAACCATGATTTAATCTTCCTCTTGTGTTTTTAACTCAAGTGAAATAAATATCCATAATATATAACCATGGTTTGAGATGAAGAGGGAAAATATATATAGATATATTTTCTTTTTTCTCATAAGAGTTTATCTTTTACTCTTGTTCAAAAAAGGCCATCATCTTCTTCCTCCTTCTTTTTTGCTCTCTAGATTTCTCTAGTGAGCAAATTACTCACCAAGTTAGGATTTTGAAGTGAGAAAAACCACCACAACATCATTCTACACAAGTCTTGCCTACTTGTTTAGAGTGTTAGCTTCATTTCTTTCTCTTGATCAAGTGAAGTTGCAAGCTTGAGCTTGGACAAAGCGGACTCCGGGTGGATCATCGTGGACCTAGAGGAGTTCAAGCGGACCTTTTCCAAACCCCAAGTAGCCGAGGAGTTTAGCGTAGGGAGCTACAAAGGTTGTACTCTCAAAACCCTAGCTTTTCTTACTTGAGATGATGTGTTGTTTTTGAAACCCTAATTTTCTAGGAATGATTCTTTGTGTGTTCATTTAGCACCCTAAAAATTTAATCTTTGGTACATGTGATGCTTCCAAACCCTTCATAAGGTGCTAGGTAAACCTAACATTGGTATCAGAGCCGACCTAGAACATTAGGCGACACTTTAACGAAGTTAAAACTCCGATCGAACCGAAAAATTCGGTTTTTTAGCACTCTCCGGACATTTTTTCAAATCTGTTATTTTTCAAAATTAAAAATATGTAAAAAATACAGCAGGGAATTATAAGACACACTGTAAAAAACGAAACCCTAATAAGCAAATCCCACCGCGGAACCGTGGCCTAAGCTTGCTTAGGCCGCGGCTCCGCGGCCGTACAGAGACATTAAGGCTTCGTTTTTGTACAGTGAGCTTCTTGTCTGCTTGTAGATGTTTTTGGGTATTTTTAATCTGGTTTCAGTGACATATGTTCTGGAGATTGTTTTGGATTCAATGATTCGATCGGAATTTTAATTTCGTGCTTTTTTCCTGGTAATTTAGAAAGTATTGAATTGTTCGAACGAGTATCATTTGCTCAGTTTTCACGGGGTTTAAATTTTTCGGAAATACGTGCAAGTTTTGTGGTGGACCCTCTAGAAGACAAAAAACCTTAACTCGATTATGTGACCGTCTTGAACTGCCCTTTGAAGCTTAGGGTTTGGGGCAGTACGGCGTGCCACATGTGAGGCGTTGGCTTGACCCTTCTACGGCTGGACCGCTACTACTGTGTCACACTCCGGGTTTTTGAACTCCGCTCAAGTGTTGAGCTTTGGAAAATTTTGGGTATTTGATCACTCGTTCAAAAACTTTAATACTGTCTAATTATCTGGAATGTGATGCAATATGCGGAATTCATATAGTTGGACATGAAATACGAAGTATGTGATATTTCGCATTTACGATGTCTAAAGAGAATGTGGATTCCAAATATTGCAGTTTTACACTTTCTTTTCTGTGACCGTAAGTGTAGTATGTCGATATCGCCGGTTTCGTTGCTATACATCAACGACAATCGGGGTACGCATACTTACTTACGTTGATGATATATGATATTATGTGTTGCTGAGATATGATGTGCAGGATTGTCGCGATTGAATAGCCGGGGGGGTTTTATGTGAGATGAGAGTTTTATTTTTCATTCATGTAAAATTCAATTGTAATGTAATATTCTTTTATATTTGGGGCACTTCCGGGTTGAGGTTGATGTCACCAGTGTTGTATATTATTTACTTTTCCGCATTAGGATGGACCCAAGGAGGGGAGCACAGGTGACCGGGTTCTGGGGTTCAGTGGGAGGCCATCTCGAGGAGTCGAGACCGGGTCTCTTAAACTCCAGAATTGGTAAGGTCGCTTGCCGCTCTCGTAGGGGTCCAGGGTGTGGGCTTGGCTATTCATCGCGAATGTGGAATCCGTATTTTCTATTATTGGCTAAATACTAAATACGGACGTCCCAGTATATCCCACATTATATCTATGTTTCTGCTGCGATATCTGTGATTTGATCATTTGATGTGTTATGATGGATACAGTATATAGTATATATGATATATTATATAGACATTACTTATGTTTTACACCCGCACTAGCCATGCCCTGCTCTGTTGTTAGTTACCTAACCTAACAGTGCACGAGGGGACATCGAGGCGAATGTGGATGGTATAAGTGTACGTCGTATTTATCTGTGATGTTTAGGTGACTTAAATGATGGGACTTCATTAATGTGATTAATGAAAGAAAAGAAACCTAAAAGATGTTGTAGAATCAAATTTTTTCAAAAAGGGTAGCTACAGTTTTGCTTTGCATAGCGATATATATGATATATCCCGCACCTTATTCGATGAGGAAAGAGCCGAGATCCCTTCACCGGGAGTGACCTCTTTAGCGAAACTGGCAGATGCTACAACACTCGGTTTGCTTTTGATTGCTTTTGGAGTTTTGCTTTGCATAGTGATATATATGATATATCCTGCATCTTATTCGATGAGGAAAGAGCCGAGATCCCTTCACCGGAGTGACCTCTTTAGCAAAACTAATAAAAGCCTCAAAATCACTCCATTTCAAAATTCACTGGATTCTACAACGATATCAAGTTCATTACGCAATAGGTTTTCAGAAAAACCTGTCGTAGCCCTCCGTTATTTCAGATAAGTCCTGCTTAGTATTCGTGCTGCGTTTGTTGACCTTGTCAAGGCGCAGTGTGCGGTAGCTGACCAGTATTTATCTGCTTATGCATATGATGCAGATTGGATTAGGGTAGTCGTACAGCCTTGTTGACCTTGTCAAGGGTCGTACAGGTGGGTTTAATTCAATCAAGAAGTGACGGGTTGAACTTGACTTACGGTCTATGGTTTGTTGACCTTGTCAAGGTCATAGATCGTTTGGGGAAAAATATTATCGGGAATTTCAAGTGTTGAAATTTGCAATGAGATTGCATACCTTCTATGAGATAGTTGGATCCCGATACCCACTGCGAGTAATTGTTACTCCTGGGAGAGTTTTACACAGGACAATTAGCCGATCAAGTAGGTGTCTAAAAAGGTGTCAACGGGGTTACGCCTCTGGGAAAACGAGGTTTACTTTAATTAGGTCCGTACGAAAGCACGGGGAACCTCCCTCAAAGTACCGACACTGGCCTGGCTGAAAGATTGGCAAAATTGTAAGGTGTAATTAATCCCGGCTAGTCTTTCCTTTTAGGGTTTGAAGGAAGATTTGATAAAAAAACAGTGGGAGCCATCCTGATTAGATAAAATAATAACCAATCTGATCTTGCAAGAGCATACGCTAAAGTGTTTTTTCTCTCTCTCTCCATGTAACGACCATGTCATGCCTTAATCAAGATAATAATATGGATGTATTGACTGAACCCGCATGTTATACTGTGCTGGGGAACGTTGGTTCCGTTCTTTCTTATAAGAGTTATAGGACTGAACAGGACATAGGGGAATACCAGGATTCCAATGCCACCCGAATGAAGAAAGTACATGTTGATGCATTTTCTTCGGGTGTGTTCGTTACTGAGAACTGTTTCTCCATTTCCTCTACGTCCTGGGTATTAGATACCGGGTCAGGATCCCATATATGTAATCAGTTACATGGGCTTAGAAAAGGTAGAGAACTTGGAGAAGGTGATAAAGACATAAGAGTTGAAAATGGTGCAATTGTTGCAGCTAAAACCGTCGGGGAATATCACCTTGTATTACCAACTGGTAATATATTGATTCTGAACGAATGCTATTATATGCCGAACCTGATATGCAACATTATATCGGTTTCTTTGTTGAGTAAAGAGGGATATAATTTTGTATTACAGGATAATATTATGAACATTTTCCGTAACCAAAAGTTGGTTGGATTAGGCACGTTGTGCAATGGCATTTATGTTCTAAATCAATCAACAGTTCTGAGCATAACAAACACACACAAAAAGAAATGTTCAGAAATGAACGAATCCTTCTTGTGGCATTGTAAACTGGGTCACATCAATGAGACACGACTAGCTAAGTTGCATAAGGATGGATATTTGAAACCGTTCGAATTTTCATCTTATGACACTTGCCAGTCATGTCTCAAAGGCAAGATGACCAAAACTCCGTTTACGGGATACGGAGAAAGAGTTACTGAACTCTTGGGACTGATACATAGTAATGTATGCGGTCCCATGTCTACACATGCCAGGGATGGTTCTTCGTACTTCATTACATTCACTGACGATCTCTCTAGATTCAGATATGTGTTCCTGATGAAACACAAATCAGAAGCTTTTGAGAAATTTAGAGAATATAAACAAGAAGTCGAGAACCAAACTGGAAAAAGTATTAAAATCCTTCGATCTGATCGAGGAGGTGAATACTTGAGCAATGAATTCCTGGACTTCCTAAAAGAGAATGGGATTCTCTCTCAGCTGACTCCTCCATATACACCACAGCACAACGGTGTATCTGAACGGAGGAACCGCACCCTATTAGATATGGTGCGCTCTATGATGAGCACAGCTGAGTTACCTATTTCCTTCTGGGGATATGCGCTGGAGACAGCAGCATACCTATTGAATCAAGTTCCATCTAAATCTGTACCTACCACACCATATGAGATATGGAGTGGGAAGAGGCCATATCTTAAACGAGTTAAGATATAGGGTTGTCCGGCTTATGTCAAAAGACAAAATCCGGACAAACTCGAGGCACGGTCAGTTCTTTGCAAGTTTGTGGGATATCCAAAGAACTCATATGGGTATTTTTTCTACCACAGTGAGGAACAAAAAGTGTTTGTTGCTCAACATGCCACCTTTTTAGAAAAGGAATTTCTTGTAAAAGAAATTAGTGGCAAAGTGGTGGAGCTGGAAGAGGTTCCAGATACACAAACCGCAACTGAAGATTTAGTGGAACAAGAGGATTCAGTAGCTCCCAACGAACCTCAGGCTATCCGCCGATCTAGTAGGGTTCCTCGCCAACCTGAGAGATACTACGGTTTTCTCATGGATGGTGGGAGCGAGGATTGCATCATGGAGGATGATGACCCAACTAGCTTCGAGCAGGCTATCATGAGTGGGGACTCAGTGAAATGGATGGATGCTATGCGGTCCGAGATGGAATCCATGCACACCAACAAAGTATGGACTTTGGAAGATGCTCCTGAAGGGGTAAAACCCATTGGGAGCAAGTGGATCTTCAAGAAAAAACTTGGTGTAGATGGGAAAGTGGAGACTTTCAAAGCTAGACTTGTTGCAAAGGGTTTTCGTCAAAGACCAGGTGTGGACTATGACGAAACCTTTTCTCCAGTGGCTATGCTTAAATCCATCCGGATCATGCTTGCCATCGCTGCATATCATGACTACGAAATCTGGCAAATGGATGTTAAGACCGCCTTTCTAAACGGTGATTTAGAAGAGTGCGTGTACATGACTCAGCCAAAGGGCTTCGTAGATAGTGGGAGCAGCGGGAAGGTATGCAAGCTGCTTAAATCCATTTATGGATTAAAGCAAGCATCGCGGAGTTGGAACATCTGCTTTGACGTCGTTATCAAAGAGTTTGATTTCATCAAAAACGTAGATGAACCTTGTATCTACAATAAGGTGGCAGAGAGTAAGGTTGTCTTCCTCGTATTGTACGTGGACGACATACTCTTGATAGGAAATGACATTCCTATGCTGCAATCGGTCAAGCTCTTCTTATCACAAAGATTCTCAATGAAAGATCTAAGTGATGCCTCCTGCATATTGGGAATCAGGATCTATAGAGATAGATCTAAAAGGATATTGGGATTGTCCCAGTCCAGGTACATTGACACCATACTAAAAAGGTTTAGTATGGAAAAGTCCAAGCGTGGGAACTTACCCACGATCTCTGGAGTCACTCTCTCCAAAGAGATGTCTCCCAAGACTGATTTGGAGAGAGCTTGCATGCAAGGGATACCCTATGCTTCGGCTGTAGGCTCTATCATGTACGCGATACTATGTACCAGACCCGATGTAGCATACTCACTAAGTATAGTGAGTAGGTATCAAGCTGATCCTGGAGAGAGTCACTGGACAGCTGTGAAGAGCATTCTCAAGTACTTACGAAGGACTAAAGAGATGCTCTTGGAGTATGGTAATGGAGAACTCCAAGTGGAGTCCTTTACCGACTCAAGCTTCCAGAGTGATAAGGACGACTCTAAGTCGCAGTCGGGATTTGTCTTTACCCTTTACGGAGGGGCGGTTAGCTGGAAGAGTTCCAAGCAGGAAATAGTGGCAGACTCGACGATGGAGGCTGAATACATCGCTGCCGACGATACTGCCAAAGAGGCTGTCTGGATTAAGAAGTTCATTACTGAACTGGGAGTGGTTCCATCCATTGAGCATCCAATACCTTTGTATTGTGATAACAATGGAGCGGTGGCTTTGGCCAAGGAACCCAGGTCCCATCAGCGATCCAGGCATATTCTGAGGCGGTATCACTTGATCCGGGAGATAGTTGATCGCCGGGAGATCGAGGCCAGGAGGGTTGACACGAAGAATAACACAGCGGATCCACTCACAAAGGCCATTCCCCAGATACAGTTTGAGAGACTCTTCGGGATGCTCGGTATGCGATACTACAGCAGCTGGCCCTAGTGCAAGTGGGAGATTGTTAGTTGTATGTATGCCCTAGAGGCCAGTATTGTACAGATGATGTATATTATATTGGATACTTGGACATATATAGAGATGACTTTCTTGCTCGATATGATAGTATGCTATCTGGTTGCTCTTTATCTTAATATGTATACTTGTCTCTTTATACTGTCTTATAGTTACATGTTGGTAAAGACCTTAGGATGTGTACTTGACTACCTGGACTATGATGCGGATCATACTAGTGGGGACATGGTAGTCCATAAGTACGTTCTTCAAGGTCCCTAGTCGTGGGTGTATCGAGACGGGGCATCGATATACCAGGGTAGATTAGCGTATACGCTTCTCGACCCATGAGATGGGCGATGGATGATCCCATATCCATTGGTGTTTGACATCAGAGATGGTATACGGGTGCTCAGTGGAGACTGGATACACTGGACGGACTCGCCGAGAACTCCCAGATGGTATTATACCTCACGTCAGATGGCAGTTCTCTGGTGACACTTGTGCAGGTTAGTCTGCAGACCCGAGATCGTCATAGAGTCTTGTGTGATTCCCACTGTGCTTTGATTTCCACCTTACCATGTCCACGAGGGCGTGCAAAACGGTGGTTTTTGGGTACAGTCCCGAGTCACATGGAGGCAATGAGCGATAGGAGGGGTTTTGTCTCTCCCGGTATTGGGGGTTGATGTTGCGCTGTGCTCGATTGGCCGTAACAGGGAAGTCCCTGGCCAGGGTTGATTAGAGATTTACTGGTAAGTGTTACCAGTAGTTTCTCGACCCGTTATGAGCCTCACATCGGCACGACTTATCGGTTATTGGGGTCAGACGTTTACCACCCCTAGACTTGATATGCGACATATCAGACGAGGAGACCGGACTGCATGGGTAGTGTTGCCGGTTGGCTCAACGGGAGTTGTAGCAGGTTCGCTTGTTTTCTTTTGATCGCTCAATACCCGGGTGGCCATTACGTTTAGCTGACCGCTTGCGGCTTGAGGGTGTTTGATATGATCATCACCCACTGCCGGCGTATTGACGAGTCTTAGAGTCCCACAAAGGAGTTACCTAGTCCAGGCGAAATGTTGTGGTGCGCGTATGCGATATGCGCATGGACCCGGTTAAAATGCACGTATGAGATACCGTATATTAATCGGGTGGCTTGCTTTTGGTTGGGTCGTATGTGATATGGCCGGATTGATAAATCAAGTGTTGATTTATCATTTAACCATTAGTTTCTCACTGGAAATCCTTTCTTGTATTTTTGGATGTATGCATGCATGTATGCATTCTTTCTAGATTCATGCACATATGGATGTGCATGCACACATACATACATACATCATCCTTCATGGTTGCATATACATTGAAAATGGTGGCAATATAAGACTCACACCATGGTTTATATGTATGGATTATTATTTCTATTTATGTTAAAACAAAAGAAAAGAGAAAAGATTAATAAATGGTTATATTCTACACTCTTCCTTGAATTGACCATGTTCACCTACTTATTAACCATGATTTAATCTTCCTCTTGTGTTTTTAACTCATGTGAAATAACTATCCATAATATATAACCATGGTTTGAGATGAAGAGGGAAAATATATATAGATATATTTTCTCTTTTCTCATAAGAGTTTATCTTTTACTCTTGTTCAAAAAAGGCCATCATCTTCTTCCTCCTTCCTTTTTGCTCTCTAGATTTCTCTAGTGAGCAAATTACTCACCAAGTTAGGATTTTGAAGTGAGAAAAACCACCACAACATCATTCTACACAAGTCTTGCCCACTTGTTTAGAGTGTTAGCTTCATTTCTTTCTCTTGATCAAGTGAAGTTGCAAGCTTGGACAAAGCGGACTCCGGGTGGATCATCGTGGACCTAGAGGAGTTCAAGCGGACTTTTCCAAACCCCAAGTAGCCGAGGAGTCTAGCGTAGGGAGCTACAAAGGTTGTACTCTCAAAATCCTAGCTTTTCTTACTTGAGATGATGTGTTGTTTTTGAAACCCTAATTTTCTAGGAATGATTCTTTGTGTGTTCATTTAGCACCCTAAAAATTTAATCTTTGGTACATGTGATGCTTCCAAACCCTTCATAAGGTGCTAGGTAAACCTAACACTCACTACTCTTCGGGATGGAAGCAATCCTCCCGCTCGGAGTCGAAGTTCTAAGCCTGAGAATGGTTATCCAACACGAGTTGACGGATGAGGAAAACGTCCTCCTTCGGCTCGAAGAGCTCGTCGCTCTCGAAGTAAAGAGGCTTGCAGTACAACAAAATCTGGAGCTGTATCGAGCCCAAATGTCACAGGCTTATGATAAGATGACCCGTCTCCACGCTTTTAAGAAAGGCGAATTGGTGTTGGTCCTCAAAAGACCGATCATCACCAATCAACATGCCAAGGGAAAATTCGAGCCAAACTGGGAAGGAACATACGTCATCGAATAAGTGTTTGATGGAGGATCCTACCCGCTGATAAATGCCAAGGGAGAAAGGCCGATGCCACCCATCAATAGCCGACACCTCAAGAAATACTACGCGTGAATGCTCCAAGTCACAGGAGAATCGAGCACACCAGCCCTACGGTCTGGATCATACATCCTGTAAAACCGTATACAATCCACGGGCATAAATGACCCTTATCTCTCCCAATTCCTACAGGAGTGACTACATTTAAAGTCCTACCAGTGATGAAGATCTGCCAATGTAAAATAAAAAAGAAAAAAATGGGATATGTCCACAAGCAAAACGGGCACGGATGAAAACCCAAAAGGGCTCCGTGAGTAAAATCAGCAGGACTGTCGGCGAGTTTGTGAAAACTCGAAAGGGCGAAAACTCATGAAAAGAAATGAAATACACTCGCAAAGTCCTCTCGACTTTGTGAGGAGAAAATCCCCGCGTGAGATACTTATGACTCACAAAGGAGCAACACACTTAGGAATCCCCACGATTCCTAGGGAGAAATACACCTGCGAGATCCTCTCGACTCGTAGGGAGAAAATGATTTTATAAGACCCTTACGACTCATAAAATTGAAAATCCTTAGGTGATGGAGATCTAAACCTGTCTCCTAAGCCATCGCTCCATAATGGGCAACGGAAAATGATGAGTCACTCCTGGCATTGCTTCAGTGTTAGCAGTACTGATGCCGACCCAAAACCTAAATCCCAAGTCTTCCCAAACGCAAATGATGAGTCGCTCCTGGCACTACGCTTTATTGTTGGCGGTGCTGATGTCGACCCGAAAAAAAAAACCAAATCCCAAGTTTTCCTGTCACGACCCGAAATAGTAGCTCGTGACCAGCACTTGAATAACGTAACGTCTAAAGGCGTAACGGAATTCAAGTAAGCTGAAACCCAGAAATCTAAACCATTTAAGAAAAATAAAGGAGGTGAGGTTTGAAATAAAGGTATAATGAAATCAAGTTTTCTTAATGCATAGAAAATAAACATGAATGAGGCAAGTGATGTTTACTAGTTTGAAAACATGTTTCGTCTTTTAAAAATTTTGGTAGCACCTCCTTTGTATATTTTGATCCAAAACCATAGATACATAATAATGATAAAGGCATCCCCAAGCAGGAGCTAGCTCTTCGCCAAACGGCGGATCACAACCACGCAATACAGCATAAATAATTATACGACGCCCAACGGCGAAGTTCACCACAAAAAGATAAAGAAATGAGCAAGATATAACCCTAAAAGTGAATATAAAACCCTTCGCTCAAATATTGCAACTACAAGTCTCACTAAGTCTCATCATTTATACAATTTACAACTTTTGATTGATGGAGTTAACTAGATACAATAAGAATACAGATACAAGAGTGGGTACGATACAAGTGTCCTACCCACCAATGCAAAACACCCAAATGCAACTGTGTGCCAGCGAAGCCGCTACTGATCCAAGCGGTCAACCTGCAAGAACTGTGGCACAACGGGGTTGAGTTGCCAACTCGTGAGTAGAAAAATATCAATAGATAGAAATCGAATAAACAACGACTCCTAGGTCAACTATATCATAAAGGTAATAATATGACATCTAGGGTGACCGGGTCTGTATATGTGCCAACAAGGTTGTCAATACCTATATGTATGCGGATAACATCCAACAGTAATAATCAATGCATGTATATGGATCTCATCCAACCATAATCAAGGTATGTATGCACGTGGATCTCGTCCACCCAAAATCAAGGTATGTATGCATGTGGATCTCGTCCACCCATATAATCAATGTCTGTATGCACGTAAATATCATAAAGGAGTGTGCATGAAAGTATGAGGATATATGTATCAACGGTGTCCCTCGTGACACATCAAAATCATGGAACCTGAGTGACTAGCATCGACACTCGAAAACATCATGAAAACCGTGCCCAGTATCGGCACGTAAATCCTCATATATCGAGCTCCGTTAGTCCGGATCGGCCCATATCATCTCTCGACTCCGGTCGGTATCCTCCGGATATATGCCGAGCCCAAGTATTATCACCGGTAGGTAGTAGTCCCTCTGCCAGGCTCACCGTCTGTATACACAGCATCCCTTTCTTGCCCCGGGGTACCATACCGGGCCCCACCATGTACCCGCACACGGCTCATGACTCCTCCTTGCATGGGGTATATATATATATATATATGCATCAGAGCCTATAAAACTCATGGTGGGCGCACTGAAATATGATATTAAGGGTAACCGGGTTTTTAAAACAATACATACTATCTTTTGAAATAACCACGGTTCCCAAATCCAGAAATATCATGGAAACAGCATATCTCAATGCGTATAATCATAAAGCATGATGTATGCGACATATAAAAGAAATGTAAGCATATCAGTATATCATGCAACATGGAACAGTGATATGACATATTAAGGGGAAACCGCTCTTTTTAAAATGATTCCAGTTTTTAAAATATAACATGCGATTTCCAATTTCCCAATAAAATCAGTTATCTATGTATGTACAATATGTATCTGCGCAAGCATAGATGTGCCAATGTATGTGTGCACCAATATGGGTATACAATGTGTATGTGCGCAAATATAGATGTATCAATGTATATGTGCACCAATATGGATATACAAATGTGTATATCCGCAAGTATGGATGTATCAATGTATATGTGCACCAATATGGATATACAATGTGTATGTCATGATGCAGCAACCCTATTGTGTAGTGACATGGAAATTATCGAAGATGAAGTGTGTGAGCCGGAAAATCTGTGTACGTGTAACATGCGCATCATCGATAATGGTGCAAGTGTACTAGCACAGGTATAAGCAATGCAATGGAAATAATATGAATGCAGTATAAGGCAAAACATATGCAAATGCGGACGGGTATACGTATCTAATATGACCGAGTCAGGGAATTTATCAATCGGCATCCAGCCTAACAACATCGCGTACGGTATGATCCATCGTACGGCAACCTCTAGTCAAGGGTAAGGATCAATCATTAAGTCAAACTCACCACACACGGAAAATCATCATACGACGGCATTAAGATAATAGGGATCCTATCATCCTATACGACAAATGAGAGTACGGCCTGAAATCACGTACAGCCTATCATCCATAATTCATAACATTCTATATATGTATATGTAATTATGTACCTATGTCCCGGTTCACATCCGCAATAATCTCATATCAGGGGACCGGCAGGGTATAAATCTTCTCGATCGACTCGCATCCGTATACCAACATACCATCAGATCATCATATCATCATATCCGTCTTATATTCCTTTATTGCATTTATATCACATATCAAATCGAATTTACATAAATATTCTATCTCTACTAAGTATAAGTGTCTAATCTAACAAACACACCCGAACCATACAATCAGATTTTTAAAGAAGTGAATCGTAGTTTTGAAAATAGGGGTTATGGTGTTTTTAAGAAAGAGATATCATTTGAAAATCTGTAACATCCCTCAAGGTATATATTTAAAAGGTACATACGACTCTTTGTTTTAGAAAAAGGTATGGTTCGGATGACGCATCTACATCGACTATCTAGTCCTACAGTACCCTAAACGGCAATATCGCTAAACGTCATCCTATGATAGTAGTAACATATCACTTCTAACTATCCTCTAGTTTCAAATATGGTTTCATAACTATCTCATTCTAACCCTTGTTTCCTAATCTAGGTTTCCTAACCATATTTTCTAAATCAATTTTCCATCAAAACTTTGCGGAGGTGCTATACGCCATCCACCCGACTTCCCCCGTGGATATAGATCCACACACCTGGTCTTCGCTCGCCGAAATCGATGACGCCACGCTCCTTCACCTCAGAATCCATGCGAAGGTACCTACAATAATCAACAATCGCAATGCGTATTAAAATCAAGGCGGAAAACCAAAACGGTATACGTTTCGCTCATAGGTCAAAACCTATAGCTTTGCGTGCAAAACACGACCAAAAACCCTGGTCGTGGACGTCCAAACACTACACGACGGAAACACAATACCAAATACCAAAATCAAGTCAAAACAAAGTCATAAAACAATCCATCAACTTATGGAAATGGTGCCAGATTTTATCCTAAGCCAAATTGGTCAATTCTACATATATGGAGGGCCTAATTTACATCTAAAGGGCACCAGAACGAATACGGATCAATTCTAACCTATCCTGGCCGCAAATTGCGGCCATATTGAATAAATCTGAGGCCCAGGTGCTGGGGTTGGGGCTCAGGTCTTGGTGGTAGCTTCTTAGGTGCCTGCACGACTCTCAGTAATTGCAAAATCATTTCTAGTGTCCCCGGGTTGCTCCAGATTCCAAAATACCCTCACAATTCACACATTTATCTGATGTTGGGGTTTCTAAATCTGTGTTTTGGGTTTTCTAAGCTATGGTCTAGATCACTAAAATATCACCCTAGTCTAGTTAACAGCCACAACATCACCAATTTCCCAAACCCTTCTCTTAGGATTTTCCAAGTTCACAATCCAATATTAAACGATGTCTAAACTTAACAAAAGCTAGGAATTCAAAACTGTTTTAAAAGAAAAGAGATATATCTCATTGTTACTCCCAAACAAAACCCTAGAAATCCCCAAGTTGTCAAAATCCGACTTTTCTTGGTTCATAACGATGAGGGTGAGGAGGTGATCATTTTTTTGTGAAAGGGCATAGGGTTTTGGCAAGGTATTTTGGGTGGATCAAGAGGGTGGAAGATGGAGGGAGATGAGGGAGAAGAAGAACAAGAAAATGGTGGAGGGATGAGGATGGGGAAGCACTCTCTCCCTCTCTCTCTCTTTCTCACTCTCATTCTCTCTCCTACACAAGTATACCTATCCTAATCATTATGTCCCATTGACTTTTCTTTTTCTCTTTTTTTTCTCTCCACCAATAGACCATAATACATAACCCAAATGAAATGAAACATGTAACAAAATGAAACATGTCATGGTGCACTGGCCACGAAAAACTGTAGAAATGCGGATTTGGCTTAATCGCGATTAGCAGTGCACTAATCGGGTTTTTATCGAAACTGCATATAATAAATTTTAAAATTGCCAAATCCTTTAATTATATTATTAAATGAATAAATCATGTTAATTTCCATTTATTTAACAATTATTGCTATATATTTATACCCTTTTTCGAAAACACCAATTTCACAAATCGGGCAGTTTTCGGGAAAAATATCATTTTAATATTAAATTCCAAAAATAATATTTTATATTTTCTGAAATGTTACAGTCTTCCACCCTTAAATAAATTCGGTCCCCGAATTAAAATTTAACCTCCAAAATCTAAAACATTTTAATAATCAGCTCAAATCAACGGGGCTCCGAAGTCATGGAAAACGCAGAAATAACACAGCGCATCAAGTGCCCATAAAAACGAGTACAAAACTCGAAATCGAACTCCGTCAAGTGTCACGCAAATCATCGTATTTGCACACATATCCTCAGAGTTACAATAGAGATACAGATCTCGAAATCTACTACTGAAATCCAATATACACTAGTCAAACACTATTATACGTGTATAGTACGCATCTTTGAAAACTCCAAAATCTGAATAAAATACATGCAAAATCTTTTCTAAATCGCAGCGGGAATGCGTAACTCACGGCATAAATGACGGACGCTCATTTTAAAATAATAATATATGTCCATATATGTTTCTTAAATACACGTTCCGTCGTTTTCAAAATATCCTAAAAGGTTTTCCTTTATAAACGTTCATGTCGCTCACGGACACGTAGGAAATAGCGAGACTATAACTCCTCTTTTTCAAAAACCTCTTGGCAAATTTTTAATGCATGCAAAGTACTCAGGTACTGTCCTCGGATCAGTCCTGTTTGGCTACTACACAATATAGTGCCTAACATGAAAACAAAGTGCTCAAAAGCAAAATCAGCCTCAGAAGGCGTATCCAATAATCACATGCGTCTGGTGCGCATGGAAATCAAATCCAATACAGGTGCCACAATACGCACAAGGGAAAACTACGGGTGTGCACAAAAGCATCTGTCCACTGCAACGGTGTGCATGACAACAATATCTGGTGCACCTATTGTGCACGAAAACAACATCTGGTGCATCAAATGCACGAAATACAATCAATATATCAAACGCATAAAAAGCAACACCGAGTACACCAAGGTGTATAAATCAAAATCGTGTGCAACCATGTGCACAATATCCGTATCAATGCACTACGAGCACATGTGAGCTATACCGAGTGCAAAAATCACATCATCCATATGAAATCCATGAAATCATAAACATGTGTAGCCAAGGCACAAAACCGAATCTCAGGTTTAATAGATATGCACAAATCGCAAATCAACATAACGGTGTATAAAATATATATCAGGTGCGAAACTATGCGCAAATATGCAAATACCCAGTAGGTGCAGCCATGGTGCACGAAATCAATATCAGGAAACTCATCATCAAAACTCAAATCCAAGCGATATAAGCGTGATACTCGAATCACAACACAAATCGCAATAAAGGACATCGAGGTACACATCCTACAATGTCGAAAAAAGGTCGGTGCGCCCAAAATTGGCAGAGCAAGAACATCTGCTTGCCTCCTGCTCACGGCCTGGCGTCCTTTGTCTCTGGGTCCTTATCTTCTCTGTGGATTACCAATCCCGCAATCCATCGGCTCATCGGCCCTGTCAGGTGTGCTAACGGGAACGATTCCGCTCTAGCACTTCTCTGGTCATCTCTCGGTCAATCATCACGACCACTCGTAAGGCACACGTCACTGGCGTCGGCCTCTGTCTCTCTGAATACGCGTGACACATCTGATCCTGGGTGCAATTCTCATTGCAGCAGTGTCCCGGAAGGAATCCTGCTCAAGGTCTCTTCCGATCTCGTATATACCGAACTGTACGGAGGCTGGTACTCTTATATAATCTTTCCCCGTTTTCTGGACATCTGCGTGTTCCGCACACGATTCCTCGGAAACTGGTCGTATCCCAATGCTCTATATGCCTATCAGGTCTCTAGTCTCAATGGGGAGTAATGACAGCTCATCAGTGTCTCGCACGAACCACTGGTTCCACTTGTCTTTATCGTCTTCCACAATGACGTCACGCCATGCTATCTGCGTATTGCAACCGTTCTTGGCCACGGTCAATCCGAAGTCTCTCACACGGACTCGAAGTCACGCACTCGGTATCTTCATCACTCGGTAGAAGATATCTGGCCGAACACGTCCTCGGGAACTCGCCCCAACCATCGGAGGAATACTCAATACTTGTCCGTTCTCGATCAACTCACAACGTATCTGGGTGAGGTCCTCTATCCAAAGCTGGTCAGCTTGCTGATCTCTTATTACATGATATCTGGACGGCGTCAAACCTTTCGATCGAGTCATCAAGGTTCCAAAATTTCCTGAAGGCTCAACACCTGAGCGCAGTCTAAAAATATCTGGTACATACCACAGCACCTCTGGACTAGCCGTAAAAGGGCAAACCCAAGCCTCACTGATGGCATCGCTAAACTGCCACAAACCATAAGGTTCAAAGCGGTTCCATGGTCACCATGTCGAGTTAGGGTTTCATTCTTCTAGAGGGTCCACAGAATTACCTGCATGTTCCTCCGAACACTTTAAACTTGGGAAAAATGGGTTTCCGACACTCACTCAAACTTTTTAGCTTCGCCTATACAACATGTGAATATTCTTCACCCGCATGCTAAACAATGCCTCAATCCTCCAGAAAAGGCGATATATCGGCGGTCATCTATGGATCGGTCTGCTCTAGCTCTGAGTAAGATTCTCTCCACACTGGAAATCTTCAACTCAACTGGGCCTGCTCCGGCGCATAAATCTGACGAATCACCTTCGTCTCTCAAATCGGGGTAGACTAGCTATCAACTATCTCATATCTTCCTGGAAGCTCCGGCGATCTCAGCTCGTAAGCTCCGGAAGCGACATCCTATCAATCTCAACAACAGCTGGGTCATCTGTCTGCACGGTAGGCGACATCATAATCTCTGAGGTAGGCTGTACATCAACAGTCCTCTCGCAACTGGCGGCTCTATCGATGGCCCGATCATTCGGTGCAAAATAAAACACTCGCCTCATCAGGAGGTCACAACACAACACTACATCGAGACGGTCTCATTCACCAGAAAACACAATGGTCAGCCCTCGTACCAGACGAGCTCGCCCTGACCGCAACACTAGCAGCAGCTCAAACTGCGCTCAAACTATGGTGACAGGAACCTCAATCGAGTATCGAAGATGTTAGTTATATGTATTCCCTAGAGGCCATTACTATACATAGGATGTATATTGTAGTGGATGCTTGGACATATATAGGGAGGACTTTCTTGGTCGACATGATAGTATGCTATCTGGTTTATCTTTACCTTAACGTGTACACTGATTGTCTCTCTGTTACATGTTGGTAAAGCCCTTAGGATGTGTACTTGACTACCTGGACTATGATGTGGATCATACTAGTGAGGACATGGTAGTCCATAAGTACATCCTTTAAGGTCCCTAGTCGTGGGTGTATCAAGACGGGGCATCGATATACCAGAGTAGACTAGCGTATACCTTCTCGACCCATACAGATGGGCGATGGATGATCCCATATCCATTGGTGTTTGACATCAGAGATGATATACGGTGCTCAGTGGAGACTGGGTACACTGGACGGACTCGCCGAGAACTCTCAGATGGTATTATACCTTACGTCAGATGGCAGTTCTCTGGTGACACTGGTACAGGTTAGTCTGTAGACCCGAGATCGTCATAGAGTCTTGTGTGATTCCCACTGTGCTTTGATTCCCACCTTACCACGTCCAAGAGGGCATGCAAAACGGTGGTTTTTGGGTACAATCCCGATTCACATGGAGGCAATGAGCGATAGGAGGGGATTCGTCTCTCCCGGTATAGGGAGTTGATGTTGCGCTGTGTTCGATTGGATATAACCGGAAATCCCTGGCCAGGGTTGCTGAGATTTACTGGTAAGTGTTATCAGTAGTATCTCGAACTGTTATAGACCTCATATCGACATGACTTATCGAGCTACTGGGGTCTGACATTTACCACCCCTAGGCGAGATATGCGACATATCAGACGAACAGACCGGACTGTACGGTAAGTGTTACTGGTTGGATTCACAGGAGTGTGAGCGGGCTTGCTCGTTGATCTTCTGATCGCTCAATACCCGGGTGGCCGTTACGTTTAGCAGACCGCTTGCGGCTTGTGGGTGTTTGATATGATCATCACCTACTGCCGGCGTATTGACGAGTCTTTAGAGTCCTACACAGAGGTTTCCTGGCTCAAGCGAAACGAAATAGGAGCGCATATGAGATATGTGCGGGACCGAGAATAATATCAGTATATGATACTGAATTCTATTCTCGCGATTTGTATCATCGGACGGTTATATAAGATATAGCCGGGTTACCGAATCAAATGTTGATTCGATATATTGATACATTTGATATTAGTCGGTTATATGCAGTATGACCGGATCATTAAATCAAGTGTTGATTTAATGATTTAATGTATAATTATATATTTGATATATTACTTTACATTAACTAGTATTGGTTCACTTAAGATGATTTTCTCACTTGAATGTGCATATTGTATATATGATATATGTTTGTGCACTAGTTTGTATCATGTTTGATGATACATGCAAACTTGGGTGTGTGTATGTTTTAAACCATGTTTAGGTTAATGGTTAGGTTTTATTTGTTTTATTTATTTTCTTTATTTATTTTTGGCAAGAAACAAAATGGTGGTGGCTTTCTTTGTTTTATTCTTGAAGTTTCATGAAGTTTCAATCATTTTGTTTTTTCCTTAACCTAACCATTTCACCTAAACCTTAGTTTATTCTCTACATTAGTTACCTCACCCATGGTTGCTAAATGATAAGCATCACTTGATTTTCTATTTTAATTATTCATTCATTCTTTCTTTTCTTTCTTCTTCTTCTTCATGAAGAGAAGAAAACCTTGCTAGAAAAATTCCAAGTGATGAATCAAAGTGAGAAATCCAAATCCAAAGTGAACCCACTTCCTATTTCTTCATCCTCTACCACTTGCCATGTAGTAGAGTGTGTTATCTTCACAAATTTCATGACCTAGTGAAGATGGAGCTTGAGTTTGAGTCGCCTCGACGTAGATCATCTTCGGCATCGAAGTCAACGACCTAGCCCGATCATTTCTCTGACGAAACCATCGCTAAAGTCTGGGATCCTGATGATCGCAGCGGAGGGACGTCATCACGGAGCTAAAGAAGTGGAGGACCAGATCTACAAAGGTTGTAGCCTCTTTCACTTAGTAGCAAAGTAGTTTGCTTGCTTAGTTTCGCCTTTACCTCTAGTTAACGATCTTGCATAGAGTTCTTTGGCACATAGAAAAATTTGATTTTGGTATGGTTGATCAGTTGTGGAACCTCTTGAGTGTGCCTAGGAACCTTACAGTGGTATCAAAGCCTAGCTAGAGCTTTTGGCGAAGTATAGACGAAGTTAGAAGTCCGATCGAACCCGAAACCCTAATTGAATACCCCTCTCTGTACAATTTTTGAAACAGTGGATTTTTCCTAATTAAAAATGCTCAGAAAATAGAGCAGGAAATTCTAAGAAAAACTGGGGGAAACGACAACCTAACGCTACAGTGCCGCCGCGGAACCGCGGCCGTACCTCACTTCTTGCGGCGGTTCCGCGGCCGTATGTGATGATTAGGCAGTCTTGTTTCTACAGTTATCTCCGTAGCAGTTTCCTCTTTCTTCTGGGAATTTTTAATCTGTACTCAACAGTTGAGTTTTCTGGGGTGTATTGGGAACTCGTTAGTTCGATCGGATATTTTAACCTCGTTTATGTTTTTCCGGATAATTTTAGAACATGTTAAAAAGTTCGACCAGATATAAATACCCAATTTTTTCCCTGTTGGGAAATTTCCAAGTGTTGGATTTTCCCTGGTTTAATAACGTTTTAAGTAGTGCAAGTAACGCGATGGACCCTCTAGAAGACAACAAACCTTAACTCGATTATGTGACCGTCTTGAACTGCCCTTTGAACCTTAGGGTTTGGGGCAGTACGGCGTGCCACATGTGAGGCGTTGGCTTGACCCTTCTACGGCTGGACCGTTGGTACTGTGGCATGAAGTGAATGTTTTTAAACTTTTTTCATGTGTTGAGCTGTTTCGGGAAAACTTGGGTGTTTGATTGTTCGATCGGAAAGTTTAACATTTTCTATTTATCTGGAATGTGATATAATATTTGGAATCCACAAGTAGTTATGAGATAACTGATTTGAATGTTATAAACATAGCAGTTTAGTCTCATTTGATCGGTTGCCACGGAATTTTGATGTGATCAAAAGTCCGTCGCAATCACGTAGCGTACGCGGATACTCGCCGGGTAAACTTAATAGACAGCCACACCCCATAGCCCCGACCAAGTGACTGTAGGAGAATCTCGTCGCCGAAAGCATCCGTTCGGGTGCTCGTGGTAGCGGTGTTCCACCTTAGTGCACTTCGTCGACGGTATCGGGGGTGCGGCCGTCTACTAAAGTTTGCGACGAGCATTCGATCAGAATGTCAGGAATCTTGTTGAATTGCCCGACTAGATATTGAAAAGTGTTTTCGATATAGATACTAAAATGCGGGGTTTATAATTGTTAGGCATGCGATGTCTAAGGAAGTTGCGGATTCCAACTGTTGTAGTTTCACACTTTCTTTTCTGCGACCGTAAGTGTAATATGTGATATCGTCGGTTTCGTTGCTATATGTCAATGACAATTGGGATGTGCATATTTACTTACGTTGATGACATGTGATGTTATGTGTTGCTAGATATGTTATATTGGATCATCGCGTTCTGAATAGCCGGGTTTTTTTTTATGTGAGATGAGAGTTTTTATTTTCATTCATGTAAATTTAAATGTATGTAATATTCTTTTATTGGGGCACTTCCGGGTTGAGGTTGCTGTCACCATTTGTATATTATTTACTTTTCCGCACTAGGATAGACCCAAGGAGGAGAGCACAAGTAACCGGGTTCTGGAGTCCAGTGGGAGACCAACTCGAGGAGTCGAGTCCGGGTCTCCTAACTCTAGAATTGGTAGGGTTGCTTGCCGCTCTCGTAGGGGTCTAGGGGTGTGGGTTTGGCTATTCATCACGACCGTGGAATCCGTGTTTTATAGAGGCTCAAAATAAAACACGGACGTCCTGGTATATCCAATGTTTCATATGTTTCTTCTGCTGCGATATCTGTGATGTGATCATGTGATGTGCTGTGATAGATACTATATATAGTATATATGATATATTATATAGACGTTACTTATGTTTTACACCCGCGCTAGCCCTGCCCTGCTCTGTCGTTAGTCACCTAACCTAACGGTGCACGAGGGGACATCGAGGCGAATGCGGATGGCATAAGTGTCCGTCGTATTTATCTGTGATGTTTAGGTGCTTAAATGATGGGACTTCATTAATATGATTAATGAAAATAAAAGAAACCTAAAAGATGTTGTGGAATCGAATTTTCAAAAACAGGTAGCTACAGTTCTTTCTTTGCATCGCGGTGTTCCTTGTAGAACATCCTGCACCTTATTCGATGAGGAAAGGGCCGAGATCCCTTCACCGGGAGTGACCCCTTTAGCAATAACTGGCAGATGCTACAACACTCGGTTTGTCATTTGATTGCTTCTATAGTTCTTGCTTTGCATAGTGGTATATATGATATATCCTGCACCTCATTCGACGAGGAAAGGGCCGACGATCCCTTCACCGGGAGTGACCCCTTTAGCAAAACTAGAAAAGCCTAAAAAACACTCCATTTCAAAATCATTTGATTCTACAACGATATCAAGTTCATTACGCAATAGGCTTTCAGAAAAACCTGACGTAGCCCTCCGTCATTTCAGATAAGTACTAGTTAGTATTCGTGCTGCGGTAGTTTGGCCTCCGTCAAGGCGTAGTGTACGGTAGCTAACTAATGCTTATCTGCTTGCATATGATGCGATTGGATTAGGGTATTCGTACGGCGTAGTTTGGCCTCCGTCAAGGGTCGTGCGGATGGGTTTAATTCAATCAGGAAATGACGGGTTGAACTTGACTAGCGGACTATGGGTAGTTTGGCCTCCGTTAAGGTCATAGGACGCTAGGAGTAAAATATTATCGGAATTTCAAGTGTTGAAATTTGCAATGAGATTGCATACCTTCTATGAGATAGTTGGATCCCGATACCCGCTGCGAGTAAGAGTTACTCCTGGGAGAGTTTTACACATTACAATTAGCCGATCAAGTAGGTGTCTAGAAAGGTGTTAACGAGGTTACGCCTCTGGGAAAACGAGGTTTACTTTAATTAGGTTCGTGCGAAAGCACGGAGGACCTCCCTCAAAGTACCGATACTGGCCTGGCTGAAAGATTGGCGAACTTGTAGCGTGTAATTAATCCCGGCTAGTCTTTCCTTTTAGGGTTTGAAGGAAGATTTGATAAAAAAAAAGTGGGAGCCATCCTGATTAGATAAAATAATAACCAATCTGATCTTGCAAGAGCATACGCTGAGTGTTTTATTCTCTCTCTCTCCAGATAGCGACCATATCACGCCTTAATCAAGATAATAATACGGATGTATTGACCGAACCCGCTTGTTATTCTGAGCTGGGGAACGTTGGTCCCGCTCCAACTTATAATTGTTATAAGACAGAGCAGGAATTAGGGGATTACCAGAATTCTCGTGCCGCCCAAACAAAGAGAGTGCATGTTAATGCATCATCTTCGGGTGTGTTCATTACAGAGAACTGTTTCTCAGTATCCTTTACGTCCTGGGTATGTGATACCAGATCAGGATCCCGCATATGTAATTTGTTACATAGGCTACAGATAGGTAGTGAACTAAGAACGGGTGATAAGTTTCATGAGATAGAAAACGGTGCAAGTGTTGCAGCCAAATCTGTTGGTCACTATAACCCTGTGTTTCCAAATACATTGATTCTGAACAAATGCTATTAGATACCGAACCTGATATACAAATTCATATCATTCTCTTTATTAGTAAAGAAAGGATATAATTTTGTATTGTTGAATATTGTTTTGAACATTTCAAAAGTTGATCGGTTCATGCACGTTATCTAAAAGCATTGACGTTCTAAATCAAACTACAGTTCTTAGTATACAGAACACACACAAGAAGAAGAGTTCAGAAATGAACGAATTCTTCTTGAGGTATTGTAGACTAGGTCATATCAATGCGACCCGACTAGCTGAAGTTACATATAGATGCATATTTAAATCAGTTTGAATTTACATCTTGTGAAACTTGCCGGTCATGTCACAGAGATAAGATGACCATAGCTCCGTTTATTAGAAACAGAGAAAGAGTTACTAAACTCTTGGAACTGATACATGATGATGTATGTAAGGTCCCCCGTCTACACATGCCAGGACCGGTTCTTTATACTTCATTACATTCTCTGATGATCTCTCAAGATTCAGTCATATGTTCCTGTTGAAATATAAGTCCGAAACTTTTGAGATATTCACAGGATATAAGTTAGAAGTAGAGAACCAAAATACAGGTATAAGTATTATGTCCTATGATGAGATCAGGGAGGAGAATACTTGAGCATGGAAATCCTGGACTATTCTAAAGGAGAATGAGATTCTCTCTCAGCACTACTCCTTCGTATACACCACAGCACGTCGGTGTATCGGGGCGGAGGAATTGCACCCTATGTGATATGGTGTGCTCTCTGATGAGTACTACTGAGTTACCTATTTCCTTTTGGGGTTGTGCACTTGAGAAGTTGCATACCTATTGAATTGGATTCGAATCAAATCAGTGCCTACCACTCCATATAAGATATGGTATGGAAAGAACCTATCTCTTAAGTAAGTTAAGATTTGGGATTGTCCGGCCTATGTCAAAAGCAAAATCTGGACAAGATCGAGGCAAGGTCAGTTCTGTAGAACTGGAAAGGTTCCAGCTATACAAACTGCACCTGATGATTTAACAAAACCAAGGGATTCGATAGTCTCCGACGAACCTCAGCCTCTCCGCCGATCTGGAAGGGTTCCTCATCCGCCTGAGAGATACTTCGGTTTCTCGATGTCAGTGGGAGCGAGGATTGCATCATGAGATGATGACCCAACTAGTTTCGAGCAGGCCATCGAGAGTAGGAACTCTGTAAGAATGGCTGGATGCTTAGCGATCTGAGATGGAATCCATGTACACCAACAAAGTATGGACTTTGGTTGCTATATCTGAAGGGTTAAATCCCCATCAGGAGCAAGTATATCTTGAGAAGATTACTTGGTGTAGATGGAAAAGTTGAGACTTTCAAAACTTGACTTGTTAAAGGTTTGCATCATAGACCAATTGTGGCTAATGATGAAACCTTTTTCTGGGGCCTATGCTTAAGTCCATCCATATCCTACTTGCCACGGCTACATACCATGACTACGATATCTGGTGGTTGGGTGTCATGACAGCTTTTCTAAAATGATGTTTTAGAAGAGAACGTCTATAAGAATACAGCCAGAGGGCTTATAGACAGTGGGAGCAGCGGAAACGTGTGCAAGTTGCTTTATAGGATAAAGCAGGCATCGCGGAGTTGGAACGTCTGTTTTGATGTGGTAGTCAAAGAGTTTGACTTCATCAAAATGGTAGATGAACCTTGTATATACAAAAAGGTAGTAGGGAGCATGGTGATGATCCTCGTAGAGTACATGGATAACATACTCTTGATAGGAAAGGAGTTTCCTATGCTACGCTCGGTCAATCTCCGCTTATCACAAGGATTCTCCATATAGGATCAAGATGATACCTCCTAAATCCTGAGTTTTGGATCTATGAGATAGATCTAATTGGATGTTAGGACTCTCACTAGTTGTAGTAAGATGGAATCAATGGATCCTGGGGAGAATCACTGGAAAAGTTCCAGGGTGATAAGGACGACTGAATGTCAGTCGCAGGCATTGTCTTTACCCTCAGTAGAGGGACGGTATATTGGAAGAGTTCCAAACTAGATACCGTGGCAAACTAGACGATAAAGGCTGGTAACATCGTTATTAAAGATACTACCAAAGAGGCAGTTTGGGTGTATATTGGTTCATGAGATGAATTAGGTTCCTACCATTGTGTGACAATGGAAGTGTGGCTTTGGCCTAGGAACCCTGGTCCCATCAGTGACCCAGACATATTCTGAGGCAGCATCACCTGATCATGGAGATGGTTGATCTCCAGGGTGATCGAGGTTAGGAGAGCAGACACAGAGGACAACAGCGCGGATCCACTCACGAAGGCCCTTTTCCCAGAGAGAGACTTTTATGGGATGGTTGAGTATGAGATACTACAACCACTGCTCTCAGATGGCCCTAGTGCAAGTAGGAGATTGTTAGTTATATGTATGCCCTAGAGGCCATTACTATACATAGGATGTATATTGTAGTGGATGCTTGGACATATATAGGGAGGACTTTCTTGCTCAATATGATAGTATGCTATCTGGTTTCTCTTTACCTTAACGTGTACACTGATTGTCTCTCTGTTACATGTTGGTAAAGCCCTTAGGATGTGTACTTGACTACCTGGACTATGATGCGGATCATACCAGTGAGGACATGGTAGTCCATAAGTACATCCTTCAAGGTCCCTAGTCGTGGGTGTATCGAGACGGGGCATCGATATACCAAAGTAGACTAGCGTATACCTTCTCGACCCATACAGATGGGCGATGGATGATCCCATATCCATTGGTGTTTGACATCAGAGATGATATACGGGTGCTCAGTAGAGACTGGGTACACTGGAAGGACTCGCCGAGAACTCCCAGATGGTATTATACCTTACGTCAGATGGCAGTTCTCTGGTGACACTGGTACAGGTTAGTCTGTAGACCTGAGATCGTCATAGAGTCTTGTGTGATTCCCACTGTGCTTTGATTTCCACCTTACCACGTCCATGAGGGCGTGCAAAACGGTGGTTTTTGGGTACAGTCCCGATTCACATGGAGGCAATGAGCGATAGGAGGGGATTCGTCTCTCCCGGTATAGGGAGTTGATGTTGCGCTGTGTTCGATTGGCTATAACCGGAAATCCCTGGCCAGGGTTGCTGAGATTTACTGGTAAGTGTTATCAGTAGTATCTCGAACTGTTATAGACCTCATATCGACACGACTTATCGAGCTACTGGGGTCTGACGTTTACCACCCCTAGGCGAGATATGCGACATATCAGACGAACAGACCGGACTGTACGGTAAGTGTTATTGGTTGGATTCACAGGAGTGTGAGCGGCTTGCTCGTTGATCTTCTGATCGCTCAATACCCGGGTGGCCGTTACGTTTAGCAGACCGCTTGCGACTTGTGGGTGTTTGATATGATCATCACCTACTGCCGGCGTATTGACGAGTCTTTAGAGTCCTACACAGAGGTTTCCTGGCTCAAGCGAAACGAAATAGGAGCGCATATGAGATATGTGCGGGACCGAGAATAATATCAGTATGTGATACTGAATTCTATTCTCGCGATTTGTATCATTGGACGGTTATATAAGATATAGCCGGGTTACCGAATCAAATGTTGATTCGATATATTGATACACTTGATATTGGTCGGTTATATGCAGTATGACCGGATCATTAAATCAAGTGTTGATTTAATGATTTAATGTATAATTATATATTTGATATATTACTTTACATTAACTAGTATTGGTTCACTTAAGATGATTTTCTCACTTGAATGTGCACATTGTATATATGATATATGTTTGTGCACTAGTTTGTATCATGTTTGATGATACATGCAAACTTGGGTGTGTGTATGCTTTAAACCATGTTTAGGTTAATGGTTAGGTTTTATTTGTTTTATTTATTTTCTTTATTTATTTTTGGCAAGAAACAAAATGGTGGTGGCTTTCTTTGTTTTATTCTTGAAGTTTCATGAAGTTTCAACCATTTTGTTTTTTCCTTAACCTAACCATTTCACCTAAACCTTAGTTTATTCTCTACATTAGTTACCTCACCCATGGTTGCTAAATGATAAGCATCACTTGATTGTCTATTTTAATTATTCATTCATTTATTCTTTTCTTTCTTTTTCTTCTTCTTCATGAAGAGAAGAAAACCTTGCTAGAAAAATTCCAAGTGATGAATCCAAGTGAGAAATCCAAATCCAAAGTGAACCCACTTCCTATTTCTTCATCCTCTACCACTTTCCATGTAGTAGAGTGTGTTATCTTCACAAGTTTCATGACCTAGTGAAGATGGAGCTTGAGTTTGAGTCGCCTCGACGTAGATCATCTTCGACATCGAAGTCAACGACCTAGCCCGATCATTTCTCCGACGAAACCATCGCTAGAGTCCGGGATCCCGATGATCGCAGCGGAGGGACGTCATCACGGAGCTAAAGAAGTGGAGGACTGGATATACTAAGGTTGTAGCCTCTTTCACTTAGTAGCAAAGTAGTTTGCTTGCTTAGTTTCGCCTTTACCTCTAGTTAACGATCTTGCATAGAGTTCTTTGTCACATAGAAAAATTTGATTTTGGCATGGTTGATCAGTTGTGGAACCTCTTGAGTGTGCCTAGGAACCCTACAGAAGAAAGCAGATCAACGGCATGAGAGGAAACGACAGATCCAGAATGGATACATGATCATAAGAAGGAACAACATCAATGGGAGTATGATCATGAAAACAAATTGATCAAGGATCTCAAATGGATGTATAATCATGGATATGAAGAGAATCACTGGTCTCAAAATATGTACATCCTAAGGTTTCTTAAGTGGAGTATCATACCGTAAATATGCCGCGGAACATACGTACGGTACGTTACTCTACTCAAGCTACCTACTCCATCAATCAGGGTCAGCCTATGAGACGAAAGTTTGGGTCTAATACCCCCCCGTTCAAGTCTACGTTCCGTAAGGTCAAGCCTAGGTTCCGAAATACATACCCGCCCTAGACTCCACATAGTCAAACATAAACTTGAAACAAGGTTAAACCTAGCGCTCTGATACCAATTTTGTCACGACCCGAAATAGTAGCTCGTGACCAGCACTTGAATCACATAACGTCTAAAGTCGTAACGAAATTAAAGTAAGCTGAAACCAAGAAATCTAAACCATTTAAGAAAAATAAAGGAGGTGAGGTTTGAAATAAAGGTATAATGAAATCAAGTTTTCTTAATACATAGAAAAGAAACATGAATGATGCAAGTGAAGTTTACTAGTTTAAGAACATGTTTCGTCTTTTAAAAATTTTGGCAGCACCTCCTTTGTATATTTTGATCCAAAACCATAAATACATAATAATGATAAAGGCATCCCCAAGCGGGAGCTAGCTCTTCGCCAAACGGCGGATCAAAACCACGCAATACAGCATAAATAAGTATACGACGCCCAACGGCGAAGTTCACAACACAATGATAAAGAAATGAGCAAGATATAACCCCAAAAGTGAATATAAAACCCATCGCTCAAATCTCGCAACTATAAGTCTCACTAAGTCTCATCACTTATACAATTTACAACTTTTGATTGATGGAGTTAACTAGATACAATAAGAATATAGATACAAGAGTGGGTACGATACAAGTGTCCCACCCACCAATGCAAAACACCCAAATGCAACTGTGTGCCAGCGAAGCCGCTACTGATCCAAGCGGTCAACCTGAAAGAACTGTGGCACAACGGGGGTGAGTTGCCAACTCGTGAGTAGAAAAATATCAACAGATAGAAATCGAATAAACAATGACTCCTAAGTCAACTATATTATAAAGTTAATATTATGATATCTATGGTGACCAGGTCTGTATATGTGCCAACAAGGTAGTCAATACCTATATGCATGCGGATAACATCCAACAGTAATAATCAATGTCTGTATGCACATAAATATCATAAAGGAGTGTGCATGAAAGTATGAGAATATATGTATCAACGGTGTCCCTCGTGACACATCAAAATCATGGAACCTGAGTGCCTAGCATCGACACTCGAAAACATCATGAAAATCGTGCCCAGCATTGTTAGTTGTATGTATGCCCTAGAGGCCAGTATTGTACAGATGATGTATATTATATTGGATGCTTGGACATATATAGAGATGACTTTCTTGCTCGATATGATAGTATGCTATCTGGTTGCTCTTTATCTTAACATGTACACTTGTCTCTTTAAACTGTCTTATAGTTACATGTTGATAAAGCCCTTAGGATGTGTACTTGACTACCTGGACTATGATGCAGATCATACTAGTGGGGACATGGTAGTCCATAAGTACATCCTTCATGGTCCCTAGTCGTGAGCGTATCGAGACGGGGCATCGATATACCAGTGTAGACTAGCGTATACGCTTCTCGACCCATGAGATGGGCGGTGGATGATCCCATATCCATTGGTGTTTGACATCAGAGATGGTATACGGGTGCTCAGTGGAGACTGGGTACACTGGACGGACTCGCCGAGAACTCCCAGATGGTATTATACCTCACGTCAGATGGCAGTTCTCAGGTGACACTTGTACAGGTTAGTCTGTAGACCCGAGATCGTCATGGAGTCTTGTGTGATTCCCACTGTACTTTGATCTCCACCTTACCACGTCTATGAGGGCGTGCAAAACGGTGGTCTTTGGGTACAGTCCCGAGTCACATGGAGGCAATGAGCGATAGGAGGGGTTTCGTCTCTCCCGGTATTGGGGGTTGATGTTGCGCAGTGCTCGATTGGCCGTAACAGGGAAGTCCCTGGCTAGGGCTGATCAGAGATTTGCTGGTAAGTGTTACCAGTAGTTTCTCGACCCGTTATGAGCCTCTCATCGGCACGACTTATCGGTTATTGGGGTCTGACGTATACCACCCCTAGACTTGATATGCGACATATCAGACGAACAGACCGGACTGTACGGTAAGTGTTACTGGTTGGATTCACAGGAGTGTGAGCGGGCTAGCTCGTCGATCTTCTGATCGCTCAATACCCGGATGGCCATTACGTTTAGCAGACCGCTTGCGGCTTGTGGGTGCTTGATATGATCATCATCTGCTACCGGCGTATTGACGAGTCTTTAGAGTCCTACACAGAGGTTTCCTGGCTCAAGCGAAACGAAATAGGAGCGCATATGAGATATGTGCAGGACCGAGAATAATGCGTGTATGTGATACCGCATTTCATTCTCGCGATATATGTTTCGATTGGTTATATTCGATATGACATAGTTATCGAATCATTGATTCGATAAATCGATACATTGGATTCTAGTCGGTTATATGCGACATGACCGGATCATTGAATCAAATGTTGATTTAATGATTTAATGTATAATTATATATTTGATATATTGCATTGCATTAACTAGTATTGGTTCACTTTAAATGGATTTTCTCACTTGATGTGCAAGAAGTATATGTGATATACTTTTGTGCACATATTTGTATCATGTTTGATGATACTTGATAATGTGGTTAAGTGTAAAGGATTAAACCATGGTTAAATGATGATTAGGGTTTTGGTTTTTCATTTATTTATTTGTTTATTTATTTGGAAAGGATTTAGTTAAGAATGGTGGATTATTTTGTTTCTATGTTGAAACTTCTTGAAGCTTTGACAAAGTCCACCATCCTTATCTCATCCTTAACCCTAACCATTCCAACTAACCTTAGTTTAATCTCTACAATTGACCATGGTCAAGATATGATAAGTATTCATATTAGTTTCATTTTTAAATAACACTTATCATATTCTTTTTCTTCTTGATCATCTTCTTCTTCAAGAAAAGCTTAAGGTCCATCAATGGCAACTTGAGCTAAAGTGAGAGAAATCCAATTCTAAAGTGAACCCACCTCCTATTTCTTCACCCTCTACCTCTTGCCAAGTTGTTTTGGGTGTTTTCTTCATAAGTTTCACAACTTAGTGAAGTTGGAGCTTGAACTTGTGCAACCTCGACGTAGATCATCTTCGGCACGAAGCCGACGACCTAGTCCGCCCTATTCTCCGATGAAGCCGACGTTTGAGTTCGGGATTCGAGATGGACAGCGAGAGGACGCCTACGTGGAGCTAAGGAAGTGGAGAACCGGATCTACAAAGGTTGTAGTCTCTCTCCCTTAGTTAAAGTGTTAACTAGTTTCGTATTTCGCCTAAACATCTAGTCTACGATCCGTATTAGGGTTTCTCGGCACCCATAAAATTTTAAATTGGCATGGTTGATGCCTTGTGAGACCTCTATAGTGTGCCTAAGAACCCTACAGTGGAGTCAGAGCCTAGCTAGAGCCTTAGGCGAAGTCTAGACGACGTTTGAAATCCGAACGAACTGAAACCCTAGAATTTTCATGCTCTCTGGACTTTTTTCAAATTCTGGGATTTTCCTGAATTAAAAATATGCAAAAAACTCAGTAAAGAATTGTAAGAATTACTGTGAAGCCCGTACCCATAATTCCTCCATACTGCTGCGGTTCCGCGGCCAATTGATGACGTCACCTTCTCGTTTTTGCACAGTAATTCCTCTTTCACAGTTCTGAATTTTCTGGGAATTTTTAAGAATTAAGAGCTGAGTGTTCTGGGGTTGTATTGGGAATCGTAGATTCGATCGGATTGTTAAACTTCGTCTATATGTTTTTCCGGATATTTTTTTGATATGTTAAAAAGTTTGACCGGATATAAATACCCAACTTTTCCCCTGCCGGAAAATATCCAAGTGCTGGATTTTAGCATGGTTTAAGGACGTTCTAAGTAGTGCAAGTAACGCGATGGTCCCTCTAGAAGACAACAAACCTTAACTCGATTATGTGACCGTCTTGAACTGCCCTTTGAACCTTCGGGTTTGGGACAGTACGGCGTGCCACATGTGAGGCGTTGGCTTGACCCTTCTACGGCTGGACCGTTGGTACTGAGGCATGAAGTGAATGTCTTTGAACTTATTTCATGAGTTGATCGGTTTCGGGAAAATTTGGGTGTTCGAATGTTCGATCGGAAAGTTTAATATTTTCTGTTTATCCGGAATGGGATACAATAATTGGAATTCACAAACAGTTATAAGATAACTGAATGAATGTTATAAATCTAGCGGTTTAGTTTCATTTGATATTGAAAAGAGTTTTCGATAATGAGACTAAAATGCGGGGTTTATAGCTGTTAGGCATGTGATGTCTAAGTATTTCATTTGTTTAGGCATGCGATGTCTAAAGAGGTTGCGGATTCCAACTGTTGTAGTTTTACACTTTCTTTTCTGTGACCGTAAGTGTAATATGTGATATCGCCGGTTTCGTTGCTATATGTCAACGACAATTGGGATGCGCATATTTACTTACGTTGATGACATGTGATGTTATGTGTTGCTGGATATGTTATATTGGATTGTCGTGTTTGAATAGCCCGGGGTTTTTATGTGAGATGAGTGTTTTTCATTTTCATTCATGTAAAAACTTGTATGTAATATTCTATTATTTGGGGCACTTCCAGGTAGCGGAAGTCGTCACCTTTTGTATATTATTTACTTTTCCGCATTAGGATAGACCCAAGGAGGGGAGCACAAGTAACCGGGTTCTGGGGTCCAGTGGGAGACCAACTCGAGGAGTCGAGTCCGGGTCTCCTAACCCTAGAATTGGCAGGGTTGCTTGCCGCTCTCGTAGGGGTCTAGGGGTGTGGGATTGGCTATTCATCACGACCGTGGAAATCCGTGTTTTATACTGGCTCGTATTGAAAACACGGACGTCCTAGTATATCCAATGTTTCATATGTTTCTTCTGCTGCGATATCTGTGATGTGATCATATGATGTTCTGTGATAGATACAGTATATAGTATATATGATATATTATATAGACGTTACTTATGTTTTGCACCCGCACTAGCCCTGCCCTGCTCTGTCGTTAGTTACCTAACCTAACGGTGCACGAGGGGACATCGAGGCGAATGCGGATGGCATAAGTGTACGTCGTATTTATCTGTGATGTTTAGGTACTTAAATGATGGGACTTCATTAATGTGATTAATGAATGAAAAGAAACCTAAGATGTTGTAGAATCAAATTTTAAACAAAACAGGTAGCTACAGTTCTTGCTTTGCATAGCGGTATATATGATATACCCTGCACCTTATTCGATGAGGAAAGGACCGAGATCCCTTCACCGGGAGTGACTCCTTTAGCAATAACTGGCAGATGCTACAAACTCGGTTTGTTTTTGATAGCTTCTATAGTTTCTGCTTTGCACAGTGATATATATGATATATCCTGCACCTCATTCGACGAGGAAATGGCCGACGATCCCTTCACCGGGAGTGACCCCTTTAGCAAAACTAGAAAAGCCTCAAAATCACTCCATTTCAAAACTTCATTTGATTCTACAACGATATCAAGTTCATTACGCAATAGGTTTTCAGAAAAACCTGTCGTAGCCCTCCGTCATTTCAGATAAGTACTAGTTAGTATTCGTGCTGCGGTTGTTTGGCATGCGTCAAGGCGTAGTGTACGGTAGCTGAATAGTGCTTATCTGCTAGCATACGATGCGATTGGATTAGGGTATTCGCACGGCGTTGTTTGGCATGCGTCAAGGGTCGTGCTAGTGGGTTTAATTCAATCAAGAAATGTACGGGTTGAACTTGACTAGCGGACTATGGGTTGTTTGGCATGCGTCAAGGTCATAGCACGCTAGGGGCAAAATATTATCGGGAATTTCAAGTGTTGAAATTTGCAATGAGATTGCATACCTTCTATGAGATAGTTGGATCCCGATACCCACTGCGAGTAAGAGTTACTCCTTGGAGAGTTTTACACATTACAATTAGCCGATCAAGTAGGTGTCTAGGAAGGTGTTAACGAGGTTACGCCTCTGGAAAAACGAGGTTTACATTAATTAGGTTCGTGCGAAAGCACGGGGGACCTCCCTCAAAGTACCGACACTGGCCTGGCTGAAAGATTAGCGAACTTGTAGTGTGTAATTAATCCCGGCTAGTCTTTCCTTTTAGGGTTTGAAGGAAGATTTGATAAAAAGCAGTGGGAGCCATCCTGATTAGATAAGATAATAACCAATCTGATCTTGCACGAGCATACGCTAAAGTGTTTTCTTCTCTCTCTCTCCAGGTAGCGACCATTTCATGCCCTAATAAAGATAATAATATGGATGTATTGACCGAACCCGCATGTTATACTGTGCTGGGGAACGTTGGTTCCGTTCTTTCCTATAAGAGTTATAGGACTGAACAGGATATAGGGGAATACCAGGATTCCCATGCCACCCGAATGAAGAAAGTGCATGTTGATGAATTTTCTTCGGGTGTGTTCATTACAGAGAACTGTTTCTCCATTTGCCCTACGTCCTGGGTATTAGATACCGGATCAGGATCCCATATATGTAATCAGTTACATGGGCTTAGGAAAGGTAGAAAACTTGGAGAAGGTGATAAAGACATTAGAGTTGGAAATGGTGCAATTGTTGCAGCTAAGACTGTCGGGGAATATCACCTTGAATTACCAACTGGTAATACATTGATTCTAAACGAATGCTATTACATGCCGAACCTGATATGCAATATTATATCGGTTTCTTTATTGAGTAAAGAGGGATATAATTTTGTATTACAGGATAATGTTATGAACATTTTCCGTAACCAAAAGTTGGTTGGATCAGGCACGTTGTGCAATGGCATTTATGTTCTAAACCAATCAACAGTTCTAAGCATAACAAACACACACAAGAGGAAGAGTTCAGAACTGAACGAATCCTTCTTGTGGCATTGTAGACTGGGTCACATCAATGTGACACGACTGGCGAAGTTGCATAAGGATGGATATTTAAATCCGTTTGAATTTTCATCTTATGACACTTGCCAGTCATGTCTCAAAGGCAAGATGACCAAAACTCCGTTTACGGGACACGGAGAAAGAGTTACCGAACTCTTGGGACTGATACATAGTGATGTATGCGGTCCCATGTCTACACATGCCAGGGATGGTTCTTTGTACTTCATTACATTCACTGACGATCTCTTTAGATTCGGATATGTGTTCCTGATGAAACACAAATCAGAAGCTTTTGAGAAATTTAGAGAATATAAACAAGAAGTCGAGAACCAAACCGGAAAAAGTATTAAAATCCTACGATCTGATCGAGGAGGGGAATACTTGAGCAGAGAATTCCTGGACTTCCTAAAAGAGAATAGGATTCTCTCTCAGCTGACTCCTCCATATACACCACAGCACAACGGTGTATCTGAACGGAGAAACCGCACCCTATTAAATATGGTGCGCTCAATGATGAGTACAGCTGAGTTACCTATTTCCTTCTGGGGATATGCGCTTGAGACAGCCATGGACCTATTAAATAGAGTTCCTACCAAATCAGTGCCTACCACTCCATATGAGATATGGAAAGGGAAGAGACCACATCTTAATTATATTAAGATATGGGGTTGTCCAGCCTATGTCAAATGACAAAATCCGGAAAAACTCGAGGCAAGATCTGTCTTATGTAAGTTTGTAGGATATCCCAAAAATTCACAAGGGTATATCTTCTACCACCCCGAGGAACAAAAGGTGTTTGTTTCTCGACATGCCACTTTCTTAGAAAAAAGTTTTCTTATGAAACATATAAGTGGCATTGAGGTAGAACTGGAAGAGGTTCCAACGACACAGACTACAACAGAAGATTTGGTTGAACCAGAGGATTCAGTAGTTCCCGATGAACCCCAGCCTCTCCGCCGATCTAGCAGGGTTTCTCGTCCACCTGAGAGATACTACGGTTTTCTCATGGATGGTGGGAGCGAGGATTGCATCATGGAGGATGATGACCCAACTAGCTTCGAGCAGGCCATCACGAGTAGGGACTCAGTGAAATGGCTGGATGCTATGCGGTCCGAGATGGAATCCATGTACACCAACAAAGTATGGACTTTGGAAGTTGCTCCTAAAGGGGTAAAACCCATTGGGAGCAAGTGGATCTTCAAGAAAAAACTTGGTGTAGATGGGAAAGTGGAGACTTTCAAAGCTAGACTTGTAGCAAGAGGTTTTCGTCAAAGACAAAGTGTGGACTATGACGAAACCTTTTCTCCAGTAGCTATGCTTAAATCCATCCGGATCATGCTTTCCATCGCTGCATATCATGATTACGAAATCTGGCAAATGGATGTTAAGACCGCCTTTCTAAATGGTGATTTAGAAGAGTGCGTGTACATGACTCAGCCAGAGGGCTTCGTAGACAGTGGGAGCAGCGGGAAGGTGTGCAAGCTGCTTAAATCCATTTATGGATTAAAGCAAGCGTCGCGGAGTTGGAACATCTGCTTTGACGTCGTTATCAAAGAGTTTGATTTCGTCAAAAATCCAGATGAACCTTGTATCTACAAGAAGGTGGTAGAGAGTAAGGTTGTCTTCCTCGTATTGTACGTGGACGACATACTCTTGATAGGAAATAATATTCCTATGCTGCAATCGGTCAAGCTCTTCTTATCACAAAGATTCTCGATGAAAGATCTTGGTGATGCCTCCTGCATATTGGGAATTAGGATCTATAGAGATAGATCCAAACGGATATTGGGATTGTCCGAATCCAGGTACATTGACACCATACTAAAAAGGTTTAGTATGGAAGATTCTAAGCGTGGGAACTTGCCCACGATCTCTGGAGTCACTCTCTCCAAAGAGATGTCTCCCAAGACTGATTTGGAGAGAGCTCGCATGCAAGGGATACCCTATGCTTCGGCTGTAGGCTCTATCATGTACGCGATGCTGTGTACCAGACCCGATGTAGCATACTCACTAAGTGTAGTGAGTAGGTATCAAGCCGATCCTGGAGAGAATTACTGGACAGCTGTGAAGAGCATTCTTAAGTACTTGCGAAGGACTAAAGAGATGCTCTTGGTGTATGGTAACGGAGAACTCCAAGTAGAGTCCTTTACCGATTCGAGCTTCCAGAGTGATAAGGACGACTCTAAGTCGCAGTCGGGCTTTGTCTTTACCCTTTACGGAGGGGCGGTTAGCTGGAAGAGTTCCAAGCAGGAAACCGTGGCAGACTCGACGATGGAGGCTGAATACATCGCTGCCAACGATGCTGCCAAAGAGGCTGTCTGGATCAAGAAGTTCGTTACTGAACTTGGAGTGGTTCCATCCATTGTGCATTCAATACCTTTGTATTGCGATAACAATGGAGCGGTGGCTTTGGCCAAGGAACCCAGGTCCCATCAGCGATCCAGGCATATTCTGAGGCGGTATCACCTGATCCGGGAGATAGTTGATCGCCGAGAGATCGAGGTCAGGAGGGTTGACACGAAGAACAACACGGCGGATCCACTCACGAAGGCCATTCCCCAGATACAGTTTGAGAGACTCTTCGGGATGCTCGGTATGCGATACTACAGCAGCTGGCCCTAGTGCAAGTGGGAGATTGTTAGTTGTATGTATGCCCTAGAGGCCAGTATTGTACAGATGATGTATATTATATTGGATGCTTGGACATATATAGAGATGACTTTCTTGCTCGATATGATAGTATGTTATCTGGTTGCTCTTTATCTTAACATGTACACTTGTCTCTTTAAACTGTCTTATAGTTACATGTTGATAAAGCCCTTAGGATGTGTACTTGACTACCTGGACTATGATGCAGATCATACTAGTGGGGACATGGTAGTCCATAAGTACATCCTTCATGGTCCCTAGTCGTGAGCGTATCGAGACGGGGCATCGATATACCAGTGTAGACTAGCGTATACGCTTCTCGACCCATGAGATGGGCGGTGGATGATCCCATATCCATTGGTGTTTGACATCAGAGATGGTATACGGGTGCTCAGTGGAGACTGGGTACACTGGACGGACTCGCCGAGAACTCCCAGATGGTATTATACCTCACGTCAGATGGCAGTTCTCAGGTGACACTTGTACAGGTTAGTCTGTAGACCCGAGATCGTCATGGAGTCTTGTGTGATTCCCACTGTACTTTGATCTCCACATTACCATGTCCATGAGGGCGTGCAAAACGGTGGTCTTTGGGTACAGTCCCGAGTCACATGGAGGCAATGAGCGATAGGAGGGGTTTCGTCTCTCCCGGTATTGGGGGTTGATGTTGCGCAGTGCTCGATTGGCCGTAACAGGGAAGTCCCTGGCCAGGGCTGATCAGAGATTTGCTAGTAAGTGTTACCAGTAGTTTCTCGACCCGTTATGAGCCTCTCATCGGCACGACTTATCGGTTATTGGGGTCTGACGTATACCACCCCTAGACTTGATATGCGACATATCAGACGAACAGACCGGACTGTACGGTAAGTGTTACTGGTTGGATTCACAGGAGTGTGAGCGGGCTAGCTCGTCGATCTTCTGATCGCTCAATACCCGGATGGCCGTTACGTTTAGCAGACCGCTTGCGGCTTGTGGGTGCTTGATATGATCATCATCTGCTACCGGCGTATTGACGAGTCTTTAGAGTCCTACACAGGTTTCCTGGCTCAAGCGAAACGAAATAGGAGCGCATATGAGATATGTGCAGAACCGAGAATAATGCGTGTATGTGATACCGCATTTCATTCTCGCGATATATGTTTCGATTGGTTATATTCGATATGACCTAGTTATCGAATCATTGATTCGATAAATCGATACATTGGATTCTAGTCGGTTATGTGCGACATGACCGGATCATTGAATCAAATGTTGATTTAATGATTTAATGTATAATTATATATTTGATATATTGCATTGCATTAACTAGTATTGGTTCACTTTAAATGGATTTTCTCACTTGATGTGCAAGAAGTATTTGTGATATACTTTTGTGCACATATTTGTATCATGTTTGATGATACTTGATAATGTGGTTATGTGTAAAGGATTAAACCATGGTTAAATGATGATTAGGGTTTTGGTTTTTCATTTATTTATTTGTTTATTTATTTGGAAAGGATTTAGTTAAGAATGGTGGCTTATTTTGTTTCTATGTTGAAGCTTCTTGAAGCTTTGACAAAGTCCACCATCCTTATCTCATCCTTAACCCTAACCATTCCAACTAACCTTAGTTTAATCTCTACACTTGACCATGGTCAAGATATGATAAGTATTCATATTAGTTTCATTTTTAAATAACACTTATCATATTCTTTTTCTTCTTGATCATCTTCTTCTTCAAGAAAAGCTTAAGGTCCATCAATGGCAACTTGAGCTAAAGTGAGAGAAATCCAATTCTAAAGTGAACCCACCTCCTATTTCTTCACCCTCTACCTCTTGCCAAGTTGTTTTGGGTGTTTTCTTCACAAGTTTCACAACTTAGTGAAGTTGGAGCTTGAACTTGTGCAACCTCGACGTAGATCATCTTCGGCACGAAGCCGACGACCTAGTCCGCCCTATTCTCCGATGAAGCCGACGTTTGAGTTCGGGATTCGAGATGGACAGCGAGAGGACGCCTACATGGAGCTAAGGAAGTGGAGAACCGGATCTACAAAGGTTGTAGTCTCTCTCCCTTAGTTAAAGTGTTAACTAGTTTCGTATTTCGCCTAAACATCTAGTCTACGATCCGTATTAGGGTTTCTCGGCACCCATAAAATTTTAAGTTGGCATTGTTGATGCCTTGTGAGACCTCTATAGTGTGCCTAGGAACCCTACAAGCATCGGCACGTAAATCCTCATATATCGGGCTCCGTCAGTTCGGATCGGCCCACGGGCTCCGTCAATCCGGATTGGCCCATATCATCTCTCGACTCCGGTCGGTATCCTCCGGATATTCGCCGAGACCAAGTACTATCACCGGTAGGTAGTAGTCCCTCTGCCAGGCTCACCGTCTGTATACACAGCATCCCTTTCTTACCCCGGGGTACCATACCGGGCCCCACCATGTACCCGCACATGGCTCACGACTCCTCCTCGCATGGGGTATATATATATATACACACACACATCAGAACCGATAAAACTCACGGTGGGCGCACTGAAATATCATATCAAGGGTAACCGGGTCTTTAAAACAATACATACTATCCTTTGAAATAACCAAGATTCACAAATCCAGAAATATCATGGAAACAACATATCTCAATGCGTATAATCATAAAGCATGATGTATGCGACATATAAAAGAAATGTAAGCATATCAGTATATCATGCAACATGGAATAGTGATTTAACATATTAAGGGGAAACCGCTCTTTTTAAAATGATTCTAGTTTTTAAAATATAACATGTGGTTTCCAATTTCCCAATAAAACCAGTTATCTATGTAGGTACAATATGTATCTGCGCAAGCATAGATGTACCAATGTATGTGTGCACCAATATAGATATACAATGTGTATGTGCGCAAATATGGATGTATCAATGTATATGTGCACCAATATGGATATACAAATGTGTATATCCGCAAGTATGGATGTATCAATGTATATGTGCACCAATATGGATATACAATGTGTATGTCATGATGCACCAACCCTACTGTGTAGTGACATGGCAATTATCGATGATGAAGTTGTGAGCCGGCAAATCTGTGTATGTGTAACATACACATCATCGATAATGGTGTAAGGGTACTAGTACAGGTATAAGCAATGCAATGGAAATAATATGAATGCAGCATAAGGTAAAACATATGCAAATGCGGACGGGTATACGTATCTAATATGACCGAGTCGAGGAATCTATCAATCGACATCCAGCCTAACAACATCGCGTACGGTATGATCCATCGTACGACAACTTCTTGTCAAGGGTAAGGATCAATCATCAAGTCAAACTTATCACGCACGGAAAATCATCGTACGGCGGTATTAAGCTAATAGGGATCCTATCATCCTATACGACAAATGAGAGTACGGCCTGAAATCATGTACGGCCTATCATCCATGATTCACAACATTCCATATATGTATATGTATTTATGTACTTATGTCCCGGTTCACATCCGCAATAATCTCATATCAGGGGACCGGCAGGGTATAAATCATCTCGATCGACTCGCATCCGTATACCAACATATCATATGATCATCATATCATCATATCCGTCTTATATTCCTTCATCGCATTTATATCACACATCAAATCGAATTTACATAAACATTCTATCTCTACTAAGTATAAATGTCTAATCTAACAAACACACCCGAACCATACAATCAGATTTTTAAAGAAGTGCATCATAGTTTTGAAAATAGGGGTTACGGTGTTTTTAAGAAAGAGATATCATTTGAAAATCCATAACATCCCTCAAGATATATATTTAAAAGTTACATACGACTCTTTATTTTAGAAAAAGGTATGGTTCGGATGACGCATCTACATCGACTATCTAGTCCTACAGTACCCTAAACGGCAATATCGCTTAACGTCATCCTATGATAGTAGTAACATATCACTTCTAACTATCCTCTAGTTTCTAATATGGTTTCATAACTATCTCATTCTAACCCTAGTTTCCTAATCTAGGTTTCCTAACCATATTCTATAAATCAGTTTTCCATCAAAACTTTACGGGGGTGCTATACGCCATCCACCCGACTTCCCCCGTGGATATAGATCCACTCACCTGGTCTTCGCACGCCGAAATAGATGACACCATGATCCTTCACCTCGTAATCCATGCGAGGGTACCTACAATAATAAACAATAGCAATGCGTATTAAAATCAAGGCGGAAAACCAAAACGGTACACGTTTCGCTCATAGGTCAAAACCTATAGCTTTGCGTTCAAAACACGACCAAAAACCCTGGTCGTGGACGTCCAAAGGCCACACGATGGAAACACAATACCAAATACCAAAATCAAGTCAAAACGAAGTCGTAAAACAATGTATCAACTCATGGAAATTGTCCCAGATTTTATCCTAAGCCAAATTGGTCAATTCTGCATATATAGAGGGCCTAATTTACATCTAAAGGGACCCCAGAACAAATACGGATCAATTCTAACCTACCCTGGCCGCAAATTGCGGCCAGATTGAATAAATCTGCGGCCCAGGTGCAGGGGTTGGGGCTCAGGTCTTGGTGGTAGCTTCCTAGGTGCCTGCACGGCTCCCAGTAATTGCAAAATCATTTCTAGTGTCCCCGGGTTGCTCCAGATTCCAAAATACCCTCACAATTCACACATTTATCCGATGTCGGGGTTTCTAAACCCGTGTTTTGGGTTTTCTAAGCTCTCGTCCAGGTCACTAAAATAGCACCCAAGTCTAGTTAACAGCCACAACATCACCAATTTCCCAAACCCTTCTCTTGGGATTTTCCAAGTTCACAATCCAATATTAAACGATGTCTAAACTTAACAAAAGCTAGGAATTCAAAACCATTAAGAAAAGAGATATACCCCATTTTTTCTCCCAAACAAAACCTTAGAAATCCCTAAGTTGTCAAAATCCGACTTTTCTTGGTTCATAGCGATGAGGGTGAGGAGGTGATCATTTTTTTGTGAAAGGGCATAGGGTTTTGGCAAGGTTTTTGGGGTGGATCAAGAGGGTAGAAGATGGAGGGAGATGAGGAAGAAGAAGAACAAGAAAATGGTGGAGGGATGAGGATGGGGCAGCACTCTCTCCCTCTCTCTCTTTCTCACTCTCATTCTCTCTCCTATACAAGTATACCTACCATAATCATTATGTCCCCTTGACTTTTCTTTTTCTCTTTTTTTTCTCTCCACCAATAAACCATAATACATAACCTAAATGAAATGAAACATGTAAAAAAATGAAATATGTCATGGTGCACTGGCCACGAAGAACAGTAGAAATGCGGATTTGGCTTAATCGCGATTAGCAGTGCACTAATCGGGTTTTTATCGAAACTGCATATAATAAATTTTAAAATTGCCAAATCCTGTAATTATATTATTAAATGAATAAATCATTTTAATTTCCATTTAGTTAACAATTATTGATATATATTTATACCCTTTTTCGAAAACCCCAATTTCGCAAATCGGGCAGTTTTCGGGAAAAATATCATTTTAATATTAAATTCCAAAAATAATATTTTATATTTTCTGAAATGTTACAGTTCCTAAGGGTAAATGATGAGTTGCTCCTGATATTATTCCAGTGCAGCAATGCCGATGCCAAGCAAAATCCAAATTCCAAGTTCCTCTCATAATCAAAAGTCCCACTAAATAAGGCAGAAATCAAATAAATCAAATTAATGTCCCACCCGGTAGCGCTTCCAAGCTCAAAAGCCCTACTGGATAGGTTAGGAACTCCCAAAATAAATTAAATCAAACAAATCAACTCTGACACCGCAGAAAGCAGAGCAAGTCAAATCAAATCCCGACACCATAGAAAGCGAAGCAAGACAAGTCAAATCACCAACCTTCCAAGTCGCAAAAATGGCACCACCGATCGTCCACGCCATGAAAAGGTCAGCATCGACCTCCACGTTGTCAAAATGGGAGCCAAGTCAACCTCCACGCGAAAGAAGATCCATAAATTTCATGCACACGACCCATATATGTGGCGTGCATGTATTGATAGGGGCACTTTGTTAGGGTCAAAAGTTTCACCCCGTTCGACCAAGTCAAAACCAATGTCAACCCCAAGTCAAGTGGGTCCAAGCTCAAGCTAAGTAGGCCCAAGCCCAAGTCAAGACCAAGCACGGAAGTGACCGGCTCTATTCCAAAAAGGATGCAATAAATTAGTCTAAATGTAATTTTTAGAAACAAATGTATATAAAATGGGCAGAAAGCCAAAATTTTGTAAACCACGTGGCTTATGTACAAAAAGAAATAAGCACATAAGGTATGGAGTGGCACAAGTACCATTTGGCAAAGCCCAAGGGGCTATATGTGAAGTGTCTAGCCTATAAAGGCAACATGATGAAAAAATCAAAGCATAACTTTTTCTCTCTCTCAAAAAATTAGGATTCTGTGCCTCCTTCTTCTTCCTCAAGATTCTAAACCTTCTTCCTTATTCTTAAATTAAATCAAGAGTTTCACTCTTCTTTTCCCAAAAGAGGAATAGTTTTTCACCATGAAACCTACAAAAGGGAGCTAAGATCTCCCACCAGATCCCTAGAATGGGAGATTTTTAAGTCTCACCCCCCTTTTCTCCCAAGATCCAGCCAACAGAGAGGAAGAAGAAGTAGACCCATCTCCACGAACCCATTTTGGGAAGATTCAGGGCTCATGGGAGAAGAAAGGGGTCCCCTTTCATTAGCTCCAAAAAATGTGTTAGGAGTTTAGCTCCACAAAATAATAATAATAAATAATAATAATAAATCCTTTTTTAGGAGTTTAACTCCAAAAGTCAATTGGGAGTACAACTCCCAGTGCATGGGGTAAGCCCCTCTGTCCCTTTTTTAGGAGTTTAAATCTAAAAGTCAATTGGGAGTACAACTCTGAGTATCGGGGCCTAAGCCCTCCCCTTTTCCTGCTGGCGCCTAGCGCCCGCGTGCCAGCGCCCCACGCTCGGCGCCCGCATGCCAAGCACGTGAAGCGCCCATTGCCCCGCGCCCAGCGCCCGAGTGCCCCGTGCTCAGCGCCCGCGTGCCAAGCACATGAGGCGCCCAGCGCCACGCACCTAGCGCCCGCGTGCCAAGCACGTGAGGCGCCCAGCGCCCTGCGCCCAGCGCCTATGTGCCAAGCACGTGAGGGGCTGGCGCTCATGCGTCCTTTGGACACTATTTCCTTTTTTTATATATACACACACTCCAAAACACCCCGTAAGCTCTGCGAGGCCCCCGATATACCCAAGACCCTTCAAAATACAATACGCACACTGCACATTCGCATAACCAGTTTGAATCGTCAATCGGAGGTTCTCTCGCTCCAAAGGAAAGGGGTAATTAACGGCAGCTTAGTCCGCGGCTGCCGGAGATTCGGATCCCCACAATCAATAAACCCCCATTTACCCTAGGCAGGGGGAATCTGTAGTACGCCTGACAAGCAATGCGTGTTTCCATCTCAATGGGGTGAAGAAAAACACTCTACAACTACAATCTGTACAATATACATTACAGGGTTTAACAGGGTAGACTGGTATAGAATGTATTAGAAGTGGAACGAGATGGTTAATAAAAGACACCTACACGATTATTCACACCGTTGTCCTGTGGGTATTGACGGGGCCTTGTACTTCCGATTACCATAGTCTACGGAGCAATTTGGACTCCTCTCATATACATTGATATATATTCTGTACCAAGCTACAAACAACTACGTTAGCATAACAAACAGATAATTTACCAGTTCTTTTCTCTTTACTTGTCTATTCCATTCTAGTTTTTGGGACTTACCGAGCGCTAGTTCGCTGACGACATTCCTATCTCTTATTTCTTTAGAATGTTCGTCAGGAGGACCCGACTCTTAGGAGACCAGTCAGCACAATTTGGAGCAGTTCACAGAGGAGCCAGACTTCTAGGCTTTTACTTGTACTTATTTCAGTTCATATACCACTGTTTAGGTATCGCTTTCTATTATTATACTTTCTTTTTCAGTTGTATGTAAAGAATGAATGTTAATAAAAGTTGTTGTTGTTATTAAATCTCTTGTTATTCTTGTGTATTCATTTATATTGCTTATTTACACTTAGCGTGTTTACTTCTGAGTAAATACGTCGCGGCCTGTCACGTCTACTTCTCCGTACACTGGGAAGCGGGGCATTACAGGTTTTGTTGGCGGCCCATGCAGGTTAGTTCTGCATGTAAACCTAAGCAATATGTCACAAGAATTATAAGAATCAGCAACTAAATATTTCTTACATTTCTAAGCTCTTGACGTAGCCCTTGTGTTCGAATCCCATCAGCCACATATTATTTTTTACTGATTTTTCTTTTAAACTTTGCGAGGACCCCCGTAAACTCTGTGAGGCCCCCGATATCCAAAACCCCTCAAGACACACATACACACACTGCACATTGAGTTCGCATGACAAGTTTGACCCATCAATCAGAGGTTCCCTCGGCGATGGGTAATTAACGGCAGCTTAGTCCGCGGCTGCCGGAGATTCAAATCCCCACAATCAATAAACCCCCGTCTACCCTAGACAGGGGGAATCTGTAGTACGCTTGGCAAGCGATGCGTATTCCCATCTCAATGGGGTGATGAAAAACACCCTACACTTACTTTTATGCATCTTCATTATGCTTTCATTAACCTTCATCCTCTCTTCTAAGTTAACCATGAGCGAGTAATTCCTAGCTTGCTAGAGTTTGTAGGATAGGGTAGAACAATGGATGAGAAAGTCTTTTAACTTCTTTTATATATTTTAAAGTTTATAAATTTTAGCAAAATAAATGTTAACCTCCTTACCGGGCGTGCTACCAATTTATTGATAGTCACGACCGCGATTTGAGATTGATTAAACACTTATTTGTTAAAGGCTAGACATGAATAGAGATCAATGAAAGGACAAGGGTTAGTAGTGGGGAAACCCTAGTTTCCTTCAAGAACCCTAATCTACATTCATCACTATTACTCTAGTTTTAAATTATTAAAAGATAAAAGGAGTCATTTTTAATATTCATCCATTACTACCAAGTCCTATGAACCCTACAAACCTTTTTATTATAAATCTTATATCCGTTTTAAAATATAACGACAAACAATCACCCATCTTTTATCAACTCAAGAGTTCACATTTTCCTGCGGACGACCCGTACTCATCGCGGCTAGCTATTAGCGACACCGTCTTGATTGTGGTTATTTACAAAACACTTATTTCGCACACGATAAATCAATGATCATTCGAGATACATGTATCTATACCTCTTAAATGAAAAGTCCGAAGCATTTGATGCTTTTAAGACTTATAAAACCGAGGTAGAGAATTAAATGAACAAGAAAATAACGATTGTGAGATCGGATAGGGATGGAGAGTATTATGGAAGGTATACCGAAAAGGTCAAATTCCTAGTCCATTTTCCAAATTCTTTAAAAATGAAGGTATAGTAGCATAATATACAATGCCAGGTACACCCCAACAAAATGGTGTGGCTGAAAGAAAGAATGCGACATTAATGGATATGGTTAGAAGCATGATCAATGATACTGATTTACCGACATCTCTTTGGAGTGAACCACTAAAGACAGCTGTGTATATGCTTAATCGAGTTCCATCGAAAGCAGTTCCAAAAAATCATTTTGAGATTTGTAAAGGATGGAAACCTAGTTTAAGTTAAATGCATGTATGAGGTTATCATGTTGAATGTTGGAGATAGTGCCCTCAGAGTCAATTATTAGGTCACAGGTACGTGATTGTAATGATTGAGGGAGGACCTATCCCGGTAGGACAGTCTTACTCGAGATGATAGTATGCTATCTGGTTTACCTTTATCATCGTGTACTGCTTTAGGTGACATGACACGTCGCTATTACACGTTGATAGAGCCCCTAGGATTCTTGCTTGACCACCAGCAGTATGAGGGCGATCATATAAGTGGGAGCTGGGGGTCTACAAGCATATCCTTAAAAGGTCCCTAGTCGTGGGAGTTTCGAGATCGGGCATCGATACTCCATTAGTAGACTAGTGTATACAGTCGAGACCCCGACGAGGGGCGGTGGCCGGTCTCACAAGCCACTGGTGTCAGTTGGATCACCTAAGATGTATACAGGTGCTCATTGGGTTATGAGTACACCGGACAGGACTCGCCGGGAACATGCTAGTTGGTCATATACCAGACGTCAGATGGCAGTTCCCTGGTGACATGTGTGCAGGTTAGTTCATCGACCTGGGGATCGTCATTTGTCTCGTGTGAGTTCCCACTGTACTTTGATTACTACCCTACCACGGCTCAAAGGAGTCGTGCAAACAGGTTTTAGTTGGGTACAGTCCCGAGCCACATGGAGGCAGTGAGCGTATCTTCAGGGGTTCGTCTCTCCCGGTATTGGGGGTGAGGTCGTGCTGTGTCTAGGAGAGCCATTACACAAAGTCCTTGGCCAAGGCAAGGAGATTTTCTGGTAGGTATTCCAGTAGTATCTCAGGGTGTTCTGGGCTACACTCCGACACGACTTGTACCGCTTTTGGGGGTCTGACTTTTACCAACCCCCTAGGCCCGCCATGCGATACTCATAGACGAACGGACCGGACTGCACGGATATTGTCACTGACAGGCTCAGTAGGGTGTCAGGATGAGTTCGCTCATCGACGTCCCTTTTAGTCAATAGCTGGTGGCCCGTTACGTATTGGCTTATACCTCTGACGGGCTAGTGGTTAAATCCACAGCCATAGTATTGACGAGTCTTTAGAGTCTACCACACTTTCAGTTACTCAGCTTTCGGGCGAAACGCTGTAGAGGCCGTATGGAGATATGGCAGGGTTCGATCAGATACGTGTGGTATTGCACAGATCGTGATCGGACAGTTTTTACTAGCCGGCTTTGGCTTAAGCCGGATCCTAGTATTTGATAGTGTAGTTTTGTCTCTTTACATTTGTATTTCGGTCGAAATACAAATGCGGGTGTGTATGCACTGTATCGGGGTTTTCCTGTAATTTATTATGGGACCAGTTTTCTGGGGTTGCCAGTTTGCTTTCCGTTCCGGCCGGTTTTCTCTTTTTCCTTCCCGGTCGGACTTTTCGTTGGAGGGTGTTAATTGCAAGTTTGCAATTAACATTTTGTTGAGGGGGTTTCTTGCAAAAGGATTAATTTAATTTGATTGCATTTTTGGCTCCTTGTTGCATTAATTATGACTTGATAGAGTATGGGGTTTTTGGGTATGGCCGGCACTGTTTGGGTATGGAGTGGGGGTTAATTTTTGGTGGTGGACAAATTGGCCGGCCACTTTTATGAAGCATGGGGATTCTTTATGGAATGATGGACATAATGGTTTAATTAATGATATAAGGAATCAGCCCATCTTGAAGTGTGCTGGAATTGAGATTTGAGGTGTGGATTAATTAATATATATATATAAAGGTTACAATGAGATTTCATTCACAGCAAGATAGAAGGAGTTGCTTCATTTTCTTTTTCCAGTGGGATTTTGTGGCCGAGCTCATCACAGAGCATGCTTGATTTTTCCATTCCCAGCAAGCCTTCATGGATATTTCTTTTGCACCAATTCCTCCATCATCTTTATGGCAACAAAACCCCAATGAGACATGAGTCCTACACATATTCTACAGCAAATCTTGGGCGCGTCGGCTAGCCAACTTCGCGCCCGAGTTGCCTCGGTATTGAGGTGGGAGCCCGTAAAAGAATCCGGCTATGTGGTGCCCTTCCGGGGAGGAGATGGAGACCGGACATTCCGCGTAAGATCGGGACGACGACGAGAAGACCGGAGGACTCGGATCACTCGGTACATCTCTTCCCTTTCTTTTTAGTAGCTTAGACTTGTTAATGGTTACGATCCGGAGTTTTGTGCGCAGTGGTGCCGGTTTGCAAAGTCCGCAAAAAATTAAAGTTTATCACCGCTTCCGCATTCCGGCCTCTGATTGACGGCCGGGGCGCCGCCGTGCACTTACAGTGGTATCAGAGCCTCGCCATTAACTTAGTCTAGCTTTGTGTAATGTGTTTTTCAGTTCCGATCGATCGAAATGTCCGAAAACCCAAATACACCCACGACAGTTTCTGTTGAAATTTTTCAGTCTCCAAAAATTTTTCAGGTTGTAAAATATTGATGTACTAGAAATTGTAAGCCTACTGTTCAAATTCGAGGCATTGATCTCCTGATCAGAGCGCGGAAGCGCGGCAAAAACCCACTTTTGGCCGCCCTTCCGCCGCAGTATAAAAAGATCAATGGGCCGGATTTTTTCAGTGGGCTTCTGGGGATAAATTTGGGTTTCTGGAATATTTAAATTGGGCTCATATTTTCTGTAACTGCTACAGTATTGTTTTGGGGCCCACTTGATATAATTTGATCGGTCGGATATTTTAAACACATTTTTCACAGTATTTACATTATATCTGCGACCGTGAATGTCACTTGATCGGTAAATCCTGTCTAACTGCTATAGCCCGGTTAGACGGATTTGCGAACGTGACTTTCACGTTGATGTTCTATGTATTTGCTGTGATGTTGCGGATCGGTCGTGGGGGATAGCCTGGATGCAATGCTAGTACAGTTTTTGTTGTATTATGTACATTTGTTATTGCGGGGCGAGCGTCCGACATGTGGACTGCCGTCACTGCCTGATTGTATTATTATTTTGGGGCACGACCTGGTTGCGGTCGATGTACCCGTTGTATGTATATTTTACTTTCTGTACTAGGATTGCCCCGCGGAGGAGTGCACGGATAGCCGGGTTCTGGAGAGCAACAAGCCCGCATCTCATGGCATTGAGACGGAGGGGGCTTCACTCTAGGATTGGCGGGCTATTCGCCGCACTCGTAGGGGGTACAGGTTGACCCAGGAGGGGTGCCCAAGTTACCGGATTCCGTGAAGTGCTGGGTGGTCCATTCACGGAGCTAAAGGGGGCTGCCTCGCTTCAGGTTTTGGCGGGTGACTTGCCGCGCCCGTAGGGGTCTAGGTTTTCATTGCACAGGCTATCCACACGACCAGGGGAACGTCGGGTTTCAGTAGTGGCTCTGTGAAACCCGGGGATCCCAGATATCTGTATTGTTCTGTGATGCTGTTCATTCTCTGTGATGTTGCATTTTATTCACGCCTTGAGCGAAATACTATATATTGGTATATATATTAGTAGATGTTGTATATGTTTTTCATCCGCGCTAGTCCAGTCCCCGCTCTGCCGTTAGTTAGCTAACCTAACGGGTGATGACGGGACCCAGTGGCGAATGCGGATGGCATATACGTACGTCAGTATATTTTCGTTCTTTGTGGTGTGATCAATTGATGGGACTGCATTGATTCGGATCAATGCAAGTTAAAAACAAACCTAATCTGATGTTGTTGGAACACTTTTCAAAAAGCTGTTATTGCAAGGACGTTCATTTCTGTTTTGCATCGTGGTATTCATTTGGAATATCCTGCTCCTCAGTCGACGAGGCAAGGGCCGAGATCCCTTCACCGGGAGTGACCCCTTGGACAGAAGTTTGCGTCAGGGCATTAACTTCACTATAGCCGATTACTTTTGCTTTGCACAGTGATATTCGGTTATGAATATCCAGCACCCCATTCTACGGGGAAAGAGCCGAGATCCCTTCACCGGGAGTGACCTCTTTAGTAAAGGTTTTCGTCACTATATTTTCTAAAAAGCTATCCGTTCCTTCAACGATATCAAGTTCATTACGTTAAAGGTTTTCGCCAGAAACCATTCGTACCCCTCCGTCGTTTCATATGGGTAGTCAATAGTATTCAAGCTGTGTTTGTTGGCCTTAGTCAAGGCACAGTGTTTGGTAGCTATTGGGTATTCATATGCTGCATAGATAGATGCGTTGGTTTGGGACAGTCGTATAGCCTTGTTGGCCTTAGTCAAGGGCTTGTACGGGTGGGTTCAAATCAACCTGGACAATGACGGGTAGAACTTGACATGTGGCTTATGATTTGTTGGCCTTAGTCAAGGTCATAAGAGCATGGGGCGGAAATCACATCGGGAGTTTCAAAAGAACTGAAACTTGCCAGATATGCGCATACCTTCTGGAGTGTGATAGCGTGAGCGGATTCCGTCACGTTATCATGCAATGATAGTTGGATCCCGATTCCCACTGATGAGTTAGTTTACTCCTCGGGTGACCCCGACTAATTCTTCTTTTAGGTTTGGAGGAGAATTTGAGGTACAGTGGGAGGATTCCAGATTAGATAAATTGGTGACCATTCTGATCTAGGTTAGAGTGCACGCTGAGTGTTTCTTTTCTCTCTCTCTTTGGCAGCGACCATTGACCCGACCCTAAGACTATGACTCAGTGACCATGTTGACCGAACCTTCTTAACACTGGCTTTTGGATTGTCAGAGTTGCAAACCTCATTGCCACTTCTACTTTTACCCTTTTCTCCAGGACACCCCGTATTACTACGAACGTCCACTTCCATTGGACAAAACCATCGTATGGTTAGATACGAACTCGAAGGAATTCGAGGATGGTTTCCGGTTCTGGAGAAAACGGATAGGATTATTCAGTTGTCTTTTCCTTTTACCCTCTCTCAGGTTACGAGTACTCCTTGGTTTAGGGGTAGTACACCTATTACGCAAATTGGATTGTCTTCTTCCAAACCTTAGGCTGGTGCCGACCGGTAGGGAATGAAGAAAACCAATTAGCCTAACGATGGTGTACAGAAGGTATTAAGTTCAGACAAAGCAAGGGATTAGTAAGAGGGCAAAGTAAATTGCAATAGATATTCACGACCAAACCAAATATTCCGTTACCACTCCCACATCACCTTTGTATTTCTCCAGGACACTCCGTATCACTACGAAGATCCACAATTTATTTGGATACTCCATCGTATGGTTATATACGAACTCGAAAGGAACTTGTTCCAGTTCGGGGATGGATTCTGGTTCAGGAGAAATAGGAATAAGTTTTATTCGGTTGTCTTTTATCTTCACCCTCTCTCATTGCGAGTGTTCCTAGGATTGGGACAGTACACCCATTATGCTTATTGGATAGTCTTCTTCCAAACCATAGGCTGGTGCCGAACGGTAGGGAAGGAAGAAAACCATTTGGCCCAAAGGGGTGTACAGAAGGTAATGACTAAAGACATATGAAGGGATTTGGAGAGGTGGCAAAGAATTATACGGTTATAGTTGTGAATCTGGATAATGGTAGAGGCATTACTAAGAATACCAGAATACCCCATCGGAACATTTCAATGTTTCAGTTTCACTGTGTAATGTTAAAGGAAAACTGATTTCCCGATTAGATACTTACTCCAGGGTATGTATTTACCAGGTACGATTCTCACATCTATATGGTTTTACAGATGATGAGTGGGAGTAAGTTATTGGGAATTGGGTGATTATCCTCATTATATCGGGATTCGTTGTAATCGGTGATATTTGAGGAAATCACCTGGGCTGTTTGCCGGTCGGCAAATATTTGGTTTTGAATATCCGCTGTTATGCACCAATTTCAAATTGATATATCTGTACGTCTATTTTCATAGAGTGAGATATACCTTTCTGAAATTATGTCTACGACATTTACCTATATCAGTGGATGGTTAGGTAAGGAGCATTGAACAGCGGTGTAATTCTTCTTAACCATAAGTACAGTTTTCAACCTACGACACACAGTGAATGAGTTTTCAGACTCAAGGGACTTATACAGAGTATTGTATGTTGTCCAGGGTCCATCAGGACAGAGGGGTTGGTCCTCGTACTATATTCGGTTTACTTATAACTTCTCTAGTTTTTAGACAAGTGTTTCGTTGGAAACACAGGGTCCGAATTTTGAGAAGTTATAGGTATTTGAATAGAGTAGAGAACCAGGTATAGCAAGTATCGGGATTCTTCAAAGAGATCGAAGATGTAGATACTTGTGTACGGTATTCAGTTGATAGTAATGATTTAAGAGATCTTGCTTCTCTTTCAGGTTACTCATGATTGGAAGTATTCCTAAGTTGAGTAACGCTGATCGGCCTCCTTCCATTTAGTTGACATGCGCTGGGGACAGCTGCATGATTTGAATCTGGTTCAATTAAATCAGTGCCTCTGTTTCTATATTGGATATAGAACAGTTCATATCTTAACGATGTTAAGGTACGGGGAGTTGTCCGGTTTATGATTAAAACCAGACACTGGACAACTCAAGGCACGTTTCTGTAATGGCTGTTTGTGGGTTGACCCAGGCTATGACGAGGGTTGACTTTCTACCATCTGGATGAACAATAGCGATATTGTTCTAGACTCGCCACAGTTTTATTAAAAATGGATTTTTTCAGAAAACAGTAGTGGGAGTATGGTAGAACTGGGAGTGATTCCAGAACCACAAACGATTACTGAAGATTTGATAAGGAACCTAAAGATTCAATCTGGATTGACATTCCATTGGCCACTCCGCAGATAAGGTGGGTAACTTCAGCCACCCGAGAGGTACTACGGTGGCCTCAAGGACGGTGACAGGGAAGTTCTTGTTTACCCACAATTACCATTGCTGTTGTTCCAGGCTGCGAGACCCGGCGGGAGGATGAGTATAGCGTCATTCTAAACTAGTTTTAGAAGTGTACGTCTATATGACTCTGCCAGAGGGTTGTCGTAGTCAGTGGGAGCAGCGGAAGCATTGGTGGTCAGGTAGCTTATGTCTATTTATAGACTAAAGCAGAAGTAGCGGAGATAGATCATCTATTTCTGATGTGACAGTCATGGGTTTGACTTCATCAGAATAGGGGATGGATCTGTTGAGAAGGTAGTAGGGTGTGATGTCCTGGTATCTGGATGACATACACAGAATAGGAAAAGAAACTCCTATACTACAATCGGTTATACTTTGGTCGTCACACAGTAGTTTCTCCACAAAGGAAATGGATTTTATATCTGACATACTGGTTACTAGATCTATGGTTTTAGATCTAGATTTGGGTGGTTTCCCAATCAGGGTACTTGACAGCATTCTAAGAGTATTTAGGATGGACGACTCCTGGCATGGTAGTGTACCTGCAGGTAATGGAGTCACCCTCTCCAAAGGTGTCTTACAGACTAAAGGGGAGAGGGACGTGCATGATTGGCAGATCACTTGCTAAGGCAATTGAGTCAATCGTGAGATGTCAAGTACCACACCAGATGTTGTTCTTGCACAAGATGCAATAAGTTGACATTAATCCAATCCTGGAGAAACAGTCGGAAGCAGTTTTAGAACATAAGTGGATGTTCTAGGGATATGATAACGACAGCCTCATTCAGGAGACAGTTATCATTCCAGGCTTCCAAGGTGACATGGACGACAAGGAGGTTGTCAGAGTTATAGTTTTCCCTCTGACGAGGGGCAGTATTTTGGACAGGTGATCCAAGGCAATACTGAAGGAGGCATGGCGCAGGATACTGATTAAGTTCAGTTGACGATACAGTCTAAGAAGTTTGGATTTGGAGTTCATTTATGAGCTAGGTCCCATCAGACATCCAGACATATTCTGAGACAGGTATTGCTCTTTCGGGAGATGGCTTTCTCCGCGAACTTGAGATATAGAGAGACATAGAAAGGAACAACTAAGCGGATCCACTCACTGAGGCTATTCCTCGAACGCAATAGTTCCGCAAACGAGCTTTGTGAGACTGACTAGTAGAGGAGTTGGATGTTCGGTATCACACGGGCTGTGAGTATGCGACATCGCAATAATTAGCCTTGAGTGCAAGTGGGAGATTGTTGGAGATAGTGCCCTCAGAGTCAATTATTAGGTCACATGTACGTGATTGTAATGATTGAGGGAGGACCTATCCCGGTAGGACAGTCTTACTCGAGATGATAGTATGCTATCTGGTTTACCTTTATCATCGTGTACTGCTTTAGGTGACATGACACGTCGCTATTACACGTTGATAGAGCCCCTAGGATTCTTGCTTGACCACCAGCAGTATGAGGGCGATCATATAAGTGGGAGCTGGGGGTCTACAAGCATATCCTTAAAAGGTCCCTAGTCGTGGGAGTTTCGAGATCGGGCATCGATACTCCATTAGTAGACTAGTGTATACAGTCGAGACCCCGACGAGGGGCGGTGGCCGGTCTCACAAGCCACTGGTGTCAGTTGGATCACCTAAGATGTATACAGGTGCTCATTGGGTTATGAGTACACCGGACAGGACTCGCCGGGAACATGCTAGTTGGTCATATACCAGACGTCAGATGGCAGTTCCCTGGTGACATGTGTGCAGGTTAGTTCATCGACCTGGGGATCGTCATTTGTCTCGTGTGAGTTCCCACTGTACTTTGATTACTACCCTACCACGGCTCAAAGGAGTCGTGCAAACAGGTTTTAGTTGGGTACAGTCCCGAGCCACATGGAGGCAGTGAGCGTATCTTCAGGGGTTCGTCTCTCCCGGTATTGGGGGTGAGGTCGTGCTGTGTCTAGGAGAGCCATTACACAAAGTCCTTGGCCAAGGCAAGGAGATTTACTGGTAGGTATTCCAGTAGTATCTCAGGGTGTTCTGGGCTACACTCCGACACGACTTGTACCGCTTTTGGGGGTCTGACTTTTACCAACCCCCTAGGCCCGCCATGCGATACTCATAGACGAACGGACCGGACTGCACGGATATTGTCACTGACAGGCTCAGTAGGGTGTCAGGATGAGTTCGCTCATCGACGTCCCTTTTAGTCAATAGCTGGTCGCCCGTTACGTATTGGCTTATACCTCTGACGGGCTAGTGGTTAAATCCACAGCCATAGTATTAACGAGTCTTTAGAGTCTACCACACTTTCAGTTACTCAGCTTTCGGGCGAAACGCTGTAGAGGCCGTATGGAGATATGGCAGGGTTCGATCAGATACGTGCGGTATTGCACAGATCGTGATCGGACAGTTTTTACTAGCCGGCTTTGGCTTAAGCCGGATCCTAGTATTTGATAGTGTAGTTTTGTCTCTTTACATTTGTATTTCGGTCGAAATACAAATGCGGGTGTGTATGCACTGTATCGGGGTTTTCCTGTAATTTATTATGGGACCAGTTTTCTGGGGTTGCCAGTTTGCTTTCCGTTCCGGCCGGTTTTCTCTTTTTCCTTCCCGGTCGGACTTTTCGTTGGAGGGTGTTAATTGCAAGTTTGCAATTAACATTTTGTTGAGGGGGTTTCTTGCAAAAGGATTAATTTAATTTGATTGCATTTTTGGCTCCTTGTTGCATTAATTATGACTTGATAGAGTATGGGGTTTTTGGGTATGGCCGGCACTGTTTGGGTATGGAGTGGGGGTTAATTTTTGGTGGTGGACAAATTGGCCGGCCACTTTTATGAAGCATGGGGATTCTTTATGGAATGATGGACATAATGGTTTAATTAATGATATAAGGAATCAGCCCATCTTGAAGTGTGCTGGAATTGAGATTTGAGGTGTGGATTAATTAATATATATATATAAAGGTTACAATGAGATTTCATTCACAGCAAGATAGAAGGAGTTGCTTCATTTTCTTTTTCCAGTGGGATTTTGTGGCCGAGCTCATCACAGAGCATGCTTGATTTTTCCATTCCCAGCAAGCCTTCATGGATATTTCTTTTGCACCAATTCCTCCATCATCTTTATGGCAACAAAACCCCAATGAGACATGAGTCCTACACATATTCTACAGCAAATCTTGGGCGCGTCGGCTAGCCAACTTCGCGCCCGAGTTGCCTCGGTATTGAGGTGGGAGCCCGTAAAAGAATCCGGCTATGTGGTGCCCTTCCGGGGAGGAGATGGAGACCGGACATTCCGCGTAAGATCGGGACGACGACGAGAAGACCGGAGGACTCGGATCACTCGGTACATCTCTTCCCTTTCTTTTTAGTAGCTTAGACTTGTTAATGGTTACGATCCGGAGTTTTGTGCGCAGTGGTGCCGGTTTGCAAAGTCCGCAAAAAATTAAAGTTTATCACCGCTTCCGCATTCCGGCCTCTGATTGACGGCCGGGGCGCCGCCGTGCACTTACATTGAAGTGAGAATATATAACCCCCACATGAAGAAACTTGATCCTAAAACTGAAAGTGGATTCTTTTGTTAGTTGTATGTATGCCCTAGAGGCCATTGTTGTATATGATTATATATTACAATAGATGCTCGGCATATATAGGGGGGACTTTCTTGCTCGACATGATAATATGCTATCTGGTTACTCTTTATCTTAACATGTTGACAAGTATTGTTATACTGTCTCTCTGTTACATGTTGATAAAGCTCTTAGGATGTGTACTTGACTACTATGACTATGATGGGGATCATTCTAGTGGGTCCAGGATAGTCCATAAGTACATCCTTTATTTTTTCCTAGTCGAGGGTGTATCAAGACAGGGCATCGGCATTCCAGAGTAGACTAGCGTTTACGCTTCTTGACCCATTTGATGGGCGATGGATGATCCCATATTCATTAGTGTTTGACATCAAAGATGGTATACGGGTGCTCATTGGAGAATGGGTACACTGAACAGGATACACCGAGAACTCCTAGATGGTATTATACTTATCGTCAGATAGCAGTTCTCTGGTGACACTGGTACAGGTTAGTGTGTAGACCCGAGATCGTCATAGAATCTTGTGTGTCTCCCACTGTGCTTTGATTTCCACCCTACCACGGCTCTACAGAGGCGTGGAAATAGGTGGTTTTTGGGTACATTCCCGAGTCACATGGAGGCAATGAGCGATAGGAGGGGTTTCGTCTCTCCCGGTATTGGGGGTTGATGTTGCACTGTGCTCGATTGGCCATAACACGAAATCCCTGGTCAGGCTTGCTGAGATTTACTGGTAAGTTTTATCAGTGGTTTCTCGAACCATTATGAGCCTCACATCGACATGAGTTATCAGGATATTGGGGTCTAACATATACCACCCCCAGGATAGATATGCGACATATTAGATGAAGAGATTGGACTGTACGGTAGTGTTACTGTTCACCGCTGAAAACGAGAGACGGAACCACGTAGGTCGTCTTGCTTGAATTTGGGGGCAGATGCTATTTGGATTTATCCGTCCACCACTCCGAATATTCTAAGTTGATTTATGGCACCATATATCAGTGGTTTGGAAAGATACGGCTGTTGCAGTAGACTTCGTAAGATTCCCCCTCATTTCTGAGGGGTGTTTGATTGTGGGGACGCTCTTCCCTGCAGGTACAAACCCCTGCAGTTAATTACGTTACCGCATCGCGATAACCACTTTCTCCTGCTCCAGAAGGTCACATCGTGTCGTTTGTGTTTGTTTTATTTTTTGGTTGCCCGTGGATTGTATACGGATACTAATTTATGTTGTCATCCGTTGGGTGTGGATTAGTCTAAATCCGTATATTCTTAAATTTGGGTTTCGGTTGATTTAAGGATAGTTAATCTCGTTTGAGATTAAGATCAACTTAAATGTTTGTTAATGATACGTTAGTCTAATTTTAGACTAAGATCCACTCAACAGGATTTTGGGATCATTCAGACCCGACAAAAGAGCATTTGGGCTCCTTTGTGTTAGTTTAAGGACGTTTCAGTCCGTTGTTAGTTTAAGGACGTTATGGTCCATAGCTAGTTTACGGACATTGCGGTCTGTTGTAGTTTAAGGACGTTGTGGCCCGTTGTAATTTAAGGACGCTGCGGTCCATAGCTAGTTTAAGGACGTTGCGGTCCGTATTGGGATGTACCCGTCAATTTGGGAGTGCACCAAAGAGTTGTTGGTTATCGGGACCCACCACCTCTCTTAAGACGCCGAAGAATTATAACGACATATATCAGAGGTGTGAGGAGATGTACCCTTTACCCAATGTCCGTTGGAAGATCTGTAGTCGTGTTTGGGACCAAGAACAATTTGGAAAATGATGAGCACATGGGCTCAGTTGATCTGAATTAGAAATTTGGTCAACTTGGACTCAACCCGCTCAGTCTTTGAATAAAGTGTTAAACACTTGCTTGGGCTCAGTCCCTTTTCTATGCAAACAATGCTGAGCATTCATATGGTTCTGACACTCATACTTTGCTTTGCTCCCCCCTTTTTTGTTTTTATGGAGTGTTGAATACTCTTTATGGAGTCCACGTGCGGAGCATGTGAGGCGCTTGGCGGTGAGCGCCAACCACTGAGTGCGAGGCACTCCTTATTAAGCAGCGCCCACGTGAGGGGTGCGTGAGGTGCTTGGCGCTGAACGCCAAACATTGAGTGCTAAGCCGTCTTTATTGAGCGACGCCCACGTGAGGGACACGTGAGGTGCTTGGCGCTGAGCGCCAAGCTCTGCGCCAAACATTAAGTGCTAAGCACTCCTTATTGAGTAGCGCCTACATGAGGGGCATGTGAGGTGCTTGGCGCCAGGTTTTCTTCGTGTATTCTGTTTTAGGGAGTTCAATTCTCTATTCTTTTCTAGATATTTGATCTCCAAGAACAAGTTCATCCCCGTGAGAATTAAATTATCATTTGTGGGAGACTTGTCTCATGGATCTCAGATTCAGGGAAAGAACTAAGTTCTTTTATACGGGTTAAACCCTTGGATAGGCAGATGTGATGCTCTGATCTCTATTATTATTTTTATTTACCTCGAAAAGAAGTATTTCTCTTTTCTACCCTCTTAAAGCATTATTCTTCGTTGCTCTAAAATTTATGGGGGGTTTCTCTATACAAGACTTGAAGTCTTCGGTCCTTTATATAGCAGAGGCTAGTCTGTTGATTTAGTTAAGGAAATCTCACGTTGAGAGATCCTGATTGATTTGGGAATTTTATCCACCGTTGGATCTTTGATCTAAGTACTTTGTTCCTGCCAAAATCTTCGGCCAAGAGCTATTTGTTCCTATTTACACCGGTTTAATTTTCGTTTACAGATATGTGTGAAATCGGGCTCATTCATATATGCACATGCACACATCAGAGGAAGAACAGGAGTTAGAAAGGGAGCACTTGGTGGTCAACAACAAAAAGAAAGCATTTAATTGAACATTTTATTTTACAGGAAATAGATCACCAAACATGGGATCGAAAGTACATGGATTCACAAAACTATGGATAAAATTTCCTAACTCCCTCTCTGCCTTCTCCACCATGTCAAAGCGGCGATCTTCACGAGGAGTCGCTTCCTATCGGTCAGCACCGTGCTCATCAGCGAAGGCAGACATGATGGCCCGCTGAGCCCGTATCTGGCTTAACAGCTGAATAGAGCGATCCCTCAGAGCCGTGGTAATCAAAAGCGCCTCATGAAAGCACTCGATCTTGTTTTCTGCTGCGTCGAGTATCGCCGGAGTCATCTCTGCTGGATGAGGGGGAATGTCATCGGACACGGACAAGAAGAACATCCGGAGCCAAATGGAGCCGATGGGGAGAGGAGATCCTCTACGAGTCAAAAGCTCGTAAACCACCGTATCGCATTGGTCATCCGTAAGAGCAGAGTTCACCAAGCGTGCAGCAAACAAGGAACAATTTCCTCAATAGGCACCTCCCATGGCTGCCGGCGAGTATGCGGACGATTACAGACCATAGCTCTTCTCTATTAAATGATTCTCTGAAAGTGAGAGAGAGGAGAAGTATTGCTTCAGATTATGAAGGGAGACATTTAAGTCTAGGCACAAAAGATGTTGTGCATGATGGAACTATTTCCAAGCATTGAAAAAGAAAAGTCTGACTCAGGAAAAGCAAAGAAAGAAGGCGAAAAGACACCTTCAGTAAAGACGCAGCGCCTCACGTGCAAAGCACGAGAGCGCCAGCGCCCAGAGTTAAGAACTCTGAGGCAACGCCAAGAGTTAAAAACTCTGAGGCGGCACCTCACGTGCAAAGCACGAGAGTGCCAGCGCCAGAACTAAAAGTTCTCCACCCTTGGATCAAATATCCAACGAAGATTATAAATCATCAAATTACAGAATTAAATTCTGTTGAGGAAATACTCCTCAAATCTTTCTAAATAAGGAAGATTGTGCCATGTAAATCATAGCACCGTTGGATCAAAGATCCAATGATGATTAAAAATCACCAAGATACAGAATAAGTTCTGTATGGGAAAGTATTTTCCCAATCTTATTAAAAACAAGAAAAATGTCTTCTGTAAAACAGAATCCTTGGATCAAGGATCCAACGGTAGATAAATTCCCCAAATCAATTAAAAAATCTCTCAATGAGAGATTTCCTTAACTGAATAAACAAATCAGCCTCCCCTATATAAAGGACCCAAGACTTCAAACCTCAAAGACGAGATCAATTTCTTCTCAAGGTAAATAACAATAAGAAAGATCACACCATCTCCTCTATATTTATGAGTTTAACTCTCACATCAGAAAAACTTAGTTTTTTTCCAAATCTCATATCTATAAGACAAAGTCTTTCAAAAGTGAGAATCTAATTCTCAGAGAATTGAATTGAGCATAATAGAAAACTCAGTGCTTGAGAGTTTAACTCTCATATCAAAAGAACTTAGTCCATTTTCCAGATCTTAGATCTATAAGACAAAGTCTTTCATAAGTGAGAATCTAATTCTCAGAGAATTCAATTAAGCAGAACAAAAAATTCAGTGCTTAGCACTCAAAGTCCGGCGCTCAGCGCCGAGCGCTCCACGTGCTCCTTACGAGGGCGCCATTTAATAAGAAGCGCTTAGCACTCCAAGTCTGGCGCCGAGTGCTCCACATGCTCCTGACGTGGGTGCTATTTTATAAGAAGTGCTTAGCACTCCAAGTCTGACGCTCAGCGCCGAGCATTCCACGTGCTTCTTACGTGGGCGCTATTTTATAAGAAGCGCTTAGCATTCCAAGTCTGGCGCTCAGCGTCGAGGGCTCCATGTGCTCCTCACGTTGGCGCTATTTAATAAAAAGTGCTTAGCACTCAGTGTTTGGCGCTCAGTGCCGAGTTCCCCACGTGCTCTGCACGTGGGCGCTATAAATTGTTTAACACTCCATATAAAAGAATATGAATAAAACAAAAAGAAAGAGCGGTGTCAGAACCTAAATCAATGCCAGCAGTGCTGATACAGAAAGGGGATCAAGCCCAAATAAGTAATCAAGTGGGTTGAGCCCAAGGTTGGCCAAACTCCAAATTGAACGAGCTCATATGTCTTCTTCTAAATTTCCCTTTGACCCAGACAAGACTACCAAGTCCCTGATGAAAATTCATTGGTTCAAGGGTACATCTCTTCACACCTCTGATATATGTCGTTGTAATTCTTCAACGTCTTCACAGAGGTGGTGGGCCCCGATAACTAGCAACCCAATGGACCACAACGTCCCTAAACTAAACTCTATGGACTATGATGTCCTTAAACATGGACTATGATGTCATTAAACTCTCTGGACCGCAACGTCCCTAAACTAAACTCCATGGACTATGATGTCCTTAAACACGGACTATGATATCCTTAAACCCAATAGACCGTAATGTCCCTAAACTAAACTCCATGGACTATGATGTCCTTAAACCAAAAACCCCATGGACTATGTTGTCCATAAACATGGACTATGATGTCCTTAAACCTAATGGACCGTAACGTCCCTAAACTAAAACGATAGAGTCCAAATGCTCTTTCATTGGATCAAAAATGATCCCGAACCCCCATTAAGTAGATCTTAGTCTAAAAATTAGACTAACTTATCCTTAACAAATATTGAAGTTGATCTTAATCTCAAACGAGATTAACGATCCTTAAATCAAACCAAATCCAAATCTAAGAAAATACGGGTTTGGACTAATCCCCGCCCTACGGGTAACAACACAAATTAGTTTCCGTATATAATCTACGGGAAACCTAAAACAAAACAAATACACACGACTTGAAGTGAACATCTGGAGTAGGAGAAAGTGGTTATCGGTACACGGTAACGTAATTAACTGCAGGGGCTTGCACTTGCAGGGAAGAGCGTCCCCACAATCAAAAACCCTTCGTAAACGAGGGGGTATCTGACGAAGTCTGCTACAACGGCCGCATCTGTTTAAACCTTCGATACATGGTGCCATAAATCAACTTGGTATCTTTGGAGAGGTAGACAGATAAAACCAAATAGCATCTGCCCCCAAAATTCATGCCAGACGTCCTAAACGTCCTTGTCGCATCTTTCGGCGGTAAACAGATTCTGGCACGCCCGGTGGGACCTTTTCCTTTTTCCACTTCACACTTCATGTGTCTTGTTTCGCAAACAAATCGTAGTCTGCTATGGTTGCCTGTGGATTCGAGTACTAAGATTTAGTTTCTTGCTCCCGTGTAGAGAAAAGAAGATCAATGGCTTCCAGTTGCACCAACTGCAACAACTCCCGCTCCATCTCGTCTGGTGGAGTGACTTACGGGCCCCAAGCGGCCTCCATCTTCGCAATGCCAGTGGAACAGGTGACACAGGCCACCACTGGGTTGTTCTTCGGGACCATGATCCCGCCAATAAGCTTCAATGATCCAATGCTGTCACAGGAATCTCCGAAGATGTCGGTCTTCAATCGGCTTGCAACAACCGCGGCCCCTCTCAACGGGTTGTCCAAGTCTAACACCTCAGTCTTCGACAGGCTGAGGCTAAGCACAAATAGGCCCACGAAGAGGCTCACAATACTGGAGAAGGCTATCCCAACTCCTGCTACAGGTGTAGTCGTCCAAACTACTTCCCCTACTCGAAAGTCGGCCTTCGACAAGTTGACCATTCCTCCCCAGCGGATGTCAGTCTTTGACAGGCTGGCGCCAATAACAGCCTCTCCTCAAAGAAAGGGGCATGACGAAGCTACTCCGACGATAGAGGTGATCCCGGCTACATGACATGCTCGACGTCAGTACTGGCGCCGAGTGAGGAATGCTGGGGGCAATTCCCCTTCTGGACTTACCCCACCAGCTCCAATGGTGGAAGTTGATGCTGCTGTTCCAACTGGGAACAACTTTGAGCCACTCAGGAGGGTGTGCAAGAACTCTCCAACTACCGTGTTGAAAAGTCTCCTCCACCTATGGAAAATTTTACTAAAGCAAAGCTGGAACAACCCACTCAGCGGCTGTCCTCTAAAATCCACAGGGTCTGGAAAAGAGTCCAAGACTCTGTGGTCGACAAAGACTACTCCCGCCAACGGAAGAAAATGAAGATCCGGCAAGAAGAGGATCGTCCCGCTGTCGTACCATGGAAAGTATCATCTGCAACAACCCCCTCAACTTCGACCGCCCATAAAAGGACAAAGACAGAGAAGATCCCCATTTCTACGAAAAGTCTTAAGGGCACTGAATCCAAACTCCCCGAGTCTGGGGGCATGGTAGTGCACACCGTCTACATGGCTTCCGGAAAAGAGGAAAGCCTTGCTTCTGGGGGTTATCGACCACTTACACGATCAGTAACTAAGGCTCAAGAGCAACAACAGAAACTCCAGGTGAAGCTGAAAAAGATGGCTTCATTTACTGGGCAGAAGGAAAGCCTGGAAGTATCGTCGAATCAACGCCAGGAGAAGGAAACCGACGCCGAGTTCCTCCGAAGGATGCTTGAAAAGAAAGATAAAGAAGCCGCGGAACAAGCGGCTAACATAAAACAAATGGCGTTCCTGTTCCAAGATATGGTGGGGATGATGATCCAGATGGACCCTCCAGCCGAAGATCCCTAATAATCATTGAAGACAACAGAGGGGAGACATCAAACCCTCTTCCGGCTTTATCAGCAGCCAGGGAGGAGTCGATCTCGAAAGATGCGCTTGATGACTACATAGCTCAACAAATACGAGCTCATCAGGCAAGTGAAGCTACTGGCCAAGTCGTCAGAACTGGGCGACCCTATCCAAGCTGGTATGATCAAATTAAGTACCCGACGGGATATACGATCCCTAAATTTCACGTATATAAGGGGACGGGCAATCCCCATCAGCACGTCGCTCAGTTCAGGGCTCTCTGCGGCAATACTGGAGGTGACGACAAACTGCTGCTTTGCCAGTTCGTCGGCAGCTTAGCGGAGACGGCATTTGAATGGTACTCGAAACTTCCGAATGACTCCATCAAAACATTCACAGAAATGGAGTTTCTATTCACCCAGCGTTTCGCGAGCGCCAGTGAACGCACCCCGATCATGACATTGATCAATGCCAAGGTGAAGCCAGGAGAGATATGGGTTCAGTATGCAATTCGGTGGCGGAATCTATGGTCGAAATGTGAACAACGTATAGAAGAAGCTCCTACTGTGGGCATGTTCGTAGGGACCCTGGATCCGCAGGCAACTATATCCCAATTCATGATGTTCTTCAAGCCGACCACCTTCTAAGCCTTGATCAACAAGCTGGCCCAAATGGACCAGATGGGCCATAGACCGCCCTCCTCGAAAATAGAGGTTCGAAATGAAAAGGGCAAAGGGAAAGCGACCTTCGTCGCCAACGCTCAGCAACAGCCGAGTGATCCGAAACTAGCTGCTCGCCAAAATGATAAACATCAATCACTCGGAGAAAAGATGAGACGTCCTTACTCATTCCCTCGGGATAAAACGAGAAGACTGTTCGAAATGGCAGTGAGAAATAGGCTCATCACTCTGCCAGATCTAAGACGCCCACTGCAACCAGGCGATGTCAACAATCCCAATTACTGCCCTTACCACCGAATAGTGGGCCACCCAATCGAAGACTGCTTCGTCTTCAAAAACTGGATTGAGGACCAGTACCAACAAGGCAAATTTGCGCTGTCTGAAAATTGGAGGGTAAACCCGCCACAACCGCACGCTCCTAAAAATATGGACACGCCGGGGAATTAGGATCATTTATAAAGGAAGCTCCATGGGAAGTTGTTCTGTCGGCTAAAACTAAAAGAATGCTGAAGGATCTTCAAGCATGTCCGGCGATTAGGTGGAAAAGCCCGCTAGAGCCAGAAATCATTGAGGGGATGCTGAAACCACGCCCAACATCGGGAGTTGGTAGCAATGGGCAAAATACCCAGGCCCAGCCGTCGAAGTCTACGAAGAAGAAGAACAAAAAGCCTGCGCAGTCTGATGACAAACACACGGATTTGCAAAGGCATATTGACGCACTGGAGGAATATAACCAGAAGGCGTGAACCCCGGTCACACTCCAAGAGTTTCTCAGCCATATCCTTGAGAGCAGAGATAATGACAATGATGAGGGAGAAGACTCGTTAGAAGAACCCGGGGATTACATGGCAAGTTGTCACATGATCTCTCATTCACCAATAAATGACGAAGAAGCTCACTCGGTATCAGAAGTTAATATAGAGGAGCTGGGGGCAGGATCGGTGCCAAAATCCTTGGAACCGTCAGACGAAATGATTGACATGTTGTTAAACGAAGCCCATCAGAAGAGTAATGCTGATCAAGAGCGTGAAATGGCCATATTTGAAAGGGCCAGACGTCAGCATCAAGTTGAAGAAGTAATGGTAGGATAAGTCGCAAAGCACTCCAACCAGATCGAAGTACGCCCATGGCAGACAAAAACAGGCTTAAGACAGAGAAACGATTCGCTAAAGCCCTGTCAATGGGAATGAAGCTGCCATCTTACAAAGGAAATACTCCTGGCGGTATACACCTTGATGACGCAGATGTACATCCTAACTACTGCTTATACCATCAGAGGATTGTATACCATACTAAAGAATGCATGGCTTTTAAAAAGTGGTGGCAGGGATACATTGTCCACCGACAACATTTCAAGCGGATGAAGCGCAAAACTCGTCGGGAGCAGAGAAGCACGACAGATGAGCACAAAAGAACTGCCGGCAACTGTCACATGGTTGATACCAGGGGATTGCAAGTTCTCACCTTCGGAAGTGATTCTAATGAAGAAGTAGCCCTCGGCTCTCTCTTCAAGAAATCCACCTCAGGAGAAGAGGAATAGATGAAGAGCTATGAAAACATTCAGCTGCGTAATCGTACGTTACCCAAAAAGAATCTCAGACCTACGAACAAGGGATCGAACAAAAAAGATAAGGGGAAGGAAAAAGTCCCTGAGGATATCGCCCTCGATGATCGAGTCGTCGAAGAGCTGGCAGCCAAGGACCTGCTCAAGAAAAACAAAGTGGATTATAATATCCTGGCACACCTGAGTAAGATACCCTCACAGCTAAGCATTTTGGATGCCTTCTGTTGTCTAAAGAGGCACGAGACTCTCTGATCAGGGCATTATAAGAGCCCGAGCAGTTTCAACCTTTCCTTGCCGAAGAAAATATGAATGACGAGCTGGAAGAAGTGCACACAGCTGACATCACTTTCGGCGATGAAGATTTCATACTCAAAACATGCGAGCATAACCGTTCCCTGTATGTAACCGCGTATTGCCATGACATCAAGATAGGGAAAATCTTAGTTGACAACGGGTCCTCTGTCAACCTCCTAAATGTGAGGGTGCTAAAAGAGATCTGCATGAGCATTCAGCACCTCGCTCGAGATAAGATCACCATCTCCGGGTTCGACTCCTAATCATCATGGATGCTTGGGTCTGTAATACTGACGTTACGCTTTGGGTTGCTCATCACTGACATCAAATTTCATGTCATTAACGCCAAGACCTGCTACAACGCTTTGCTAGGCAGGCCTTGGTTACACAAGTACAACATCATCCTTTCTACACAACATCAGTGTATGAAGTATTTCAAAGATGGTCTCGAGTATACTGTAACGGGTGAACTAAACCTATTCTCCATAAATGAAGTCCAAAAGTACGAAGATGCAAAGTATTTCCTACCAGACTTTGAAGACACAGAAAGATGCCATAAACTGGAGAATAAGCAAAAATCTATCACCACTATTCCAGTCTTCGCGAGCGATACCGAGGAGGAAGAAGAGATAGTCTATTCGGGGCTGCCCCAATGGAACAGGCCGGGACCATCTACCCCTATTCTGGTCTTTTGCAGTGACTCTGAAGACGAAGTCAACGTAGTGTTCTCGGTCCGTCCATCAGTGCAGGCCTTCACTGGGGATGATCAGAGTTTGCAAATTGCCATGGTTCCGCGGCAGCACTACAGAGAGCTTGATGTGCTTGAGACGTATAGTGTGCAAGGGCTGCAGACATTCTACGTCCCTCCCAGGCGAAGTGGCGAAAAGGAGATCCTATTTTATCGATCCACGGAAACAAAAGTAGAAAGAAAAGTATAGCACAGTGCCGAACCTGCACTCGACAGGCTCCAACCCATCCGTCTGCCCAGATACTACACGAAAGGATTGAGAAGGTTATTAAGATGCCAAGGCTCACCTTTCAAAAAGACTCCTCGACAAGCTCAGTTCTTCAACAGGATTTGGAACGTCCCTGGAACTCAACGAAAATTCCCCAACGGAAAAATGGAAACTATTAGGCTTGGATATGTCCAGTCCAAGAAACGGGAGCAATTTCATGACTTCTATGTCATAAATGATCTCGATGAAGAAGGGGATGCAATTTTAAAAGACGCTGACGTTGAACCAGAACGAGGTCCTGCCATAAAAATGCCGAGCCCGTCGTTTGAGGAACAGATTGACAAGCTAATAAGAGAAGCATGCCAAAGGGTTCAGGATGACCACAGCCGCGAAATGGCCATTTACGAAAAAGCAAGAACGCAATATATCATTCAGCAGGCTACGGAGGATGACGATCCCTTTCACCCCCAACCCGTTGTGCGCTCTCGTGGCAAAAAGAAAGCCCGGTGCAGAAGCAATGATAAGGTCAAGAATGGGGACGACATTCCAAGACAGCAAAACGGATCCAAAAGGCCACGCGATCGAAAAAAGGTCAGTTAGAATCCGTCTCTTATGAAAAAGATGGGTCGAGCATATTCTTTCCCTCGAGACAAGACAAGGAGGATCTTTGACCTTGTCATTAAACATCAGATGATGACACTCCCGGAGTCTCGGCACCCCGTCAAGCAAACGAGGTTCATCACCCGGATTATTGCTCCTATCACCGAGCGATATGACATCCTCTTGAAGACTGCTTCACCTTCAAAAACTGGGTCGAAGACCAATATCAACTTGGCAGATTCGCTCTATCCAAAAGTTGGAAAGTAGCCCCACTATAAAAGCATATACCAAACACAACGTATATAGCGAGAGTAGAACCAGATCAACACCGGTCTCGGAAACGATCTCGTACCTGTCACGTGATAACGCTGTCGGAAGAAGGAATGCACAAGAATATGGATGACCTCTCCAGGTGCTTCGAAAATGAGGATGAAGATGAGTTGATCTCAGAATTTCCACCGGCGCCAAAAGAATTGAAAGATAGGATACACACCACGGCGGACAACCGGAGAAAAGTCGACTTAGGAATAGCAGACGACCTACGGCCAACGTTCGTCAGTGAGCTGCTGTCTAAAGAGCAGGTGGTTATGCTAAAAGATGTGCTCATGCAGTATAAAGATTGCTTCACATAGAACTATTCTGAGATGCCGGGGCTTGATCCAGAAATAGCGGTGTATAAATTGACGATATCTCCGGACGTCAAGCCAGTCAAACAAGCACCAAGAAGAATGCGGCTCGAACTTGAATTGAGTATCAACGCCGAAGATAAGAAGCTAATTGACTCTAGCTTCATCCAAGAAGTTCAATATCTCGACTGGATCGCCAACATTGTCCTAGTGATGAAGAAAAATGGGACGGTGCGCATCTGCGTGGACATTCGGGACCTTAACAAAGCTTGCCCAAAGGATGATTTTCCTGTACTGGTTACCGAGTTGATGATAGATAACACGTCCACTCACAAAGTCTTCTCCTTCATGGACGAATCATCGGGGTACAATTAAATAAAGATGCATCCTGAAGACCAGAAGCATACCGCTTTCCAGACTCCTCTGGGCATATTCTGCTACAAAGTGATGCCTTTCGATCTGAAGAAGGCCGGCGCTACCTATCAGAGGGCCATGACAAAGATCTTTGATGACCTCATACACGAGATTGTCGATTGTTATATTGACGATCTTGTGGTGAAAAGCAAATCGTAAGAGGAGCATTGGGAGCATCTGAAGATAGTGTTTCAGCGCCTCCGAAAATATAACCTGAAGATGAACCCTCTGAAATGCGCGTTCGGAGTTTTATCAGAAAAATTCTTAGGATTCATCGTACGACATAGAGGCATCAAAATAGACCCATCAAAGATCAAGGCGATTATGGAAATGCCTTCTCCAAGAACTTAAAAACAATTGCGGTCTCTACAAGGGAAGCTCGCATACATCCGACGGTTCATAGCTAACCTCTCTGGAAAATGCCGCCCCTACAGTCATCTAATGAAGAAGGGAACCACGTTCATTTGGGATCGCAAATGCAAAAGTGCACTGGACGAAATCAAGCAATACCTGCAGAATCCGTCGGTACTGACCGCTCCGGTCAAGAGAAAGCCCCTCATCTTGTACACAACAGCCTTTGAAGGTTCTTTAGGTATGCTATGGGCACAGGAGAACGATCAGAGGAAGGAGAGAGCTCTCTACTATTTGAGTCGAGTTCTCCTGGGGGAAGAAAACAACTACTCCCCTATCGAAAAGCACTGCCTGGCGCTAATCTTCACGATAACGAAGCTTTGGCATTATGCTTTGGCGCATGAGGTCCAGCTCATATCAAAAGTGGATCCTCTCAAATATTTGATGTCAAGAGCCATACTAATAGGACGGATCGCTAAATGGGCCCTACTCTTAATGGAATTCTCGATAACATACCAACCTCTCAAGGCAGTGAAAGGACAGGCCATCGTCGACTTCCTCGCTGAGCATCCGATACCTGCCGATTCACCCCTAAATTGCGAATTGCCAAACGAGCACACGTTTGACACGATCGACAAGGAGAGAGGAAGGGAATGATACCCGAGGGGAACTCTACTTCGATGGAGTGTCCTCCTTGAATAAGCAAAAGCAAAACTCTCCTATAATCAAATCTGGGGTAGGCCTCATCTTCGTGACTCCACAAGGAGGGTTAATGCGCTTTGCCTTTTCCTTAACGGGGCCAAGAACAAACAACGAAGTGGAATATGAGGCTTTGATAGAAGGTCTTGAGGTCGCTGTTGACATGGGAATAAAAAATCTCCTTATATACGGAGACTCCCAGCTCGTCGTTAGTCAAGTAAACGGCGACTATCAAACGTGCAAACCAGAGTTGGTAAAGTACGGCGAGAGAGTGCAACAGTTACTAACTCAAATTCCCTCCTACGTCTTGGAAAGCATACCGTGTACAGAAAACAGCAAAGCGGACGCATTAGCTAAACTCGCTAAAGAACTGGCTGACGAAAACCTCGATGACGTAAGGATCATTGTACAAAGTCGTTGGGTTCTTGCACCAACGGAAATGTCTCCGGAGTCGTCTGAGGAAAAGGAAGCAACCAAGCAAGAAGCCCTACAAATAGAGGACCAAGAAAAGACTGAGGATTGGAGAGAAGTCTCTATAGACTACTTCAAATCCTGTCAAACACCGGAAGATGTATTCTCAAGACATTAGCTCATGAGATGAGATCTGTCTTTCGCCTTCGTCAATGATACTCTATATAAGAGATCGTTAGACTCTCTGTGGCTGAGATGCCTAGGACCGGAAGAAGCAAGGAGAGTCATCCAAGAAACTCACGATGGACTTTGTGGTTCTTATCAAGCTGGGCCAAAGATGAAACTGAAAATTAAAAGAATGGGCTACTATTAGCCCAAGATGATTCAGGACTTCCTCGAATACGCCAAGCAGTGACACTCATGCCAAATTCTTGGAGACTTCATCCACCAGCATCCAAACCCGCTACACCCAACAGTGGCTAGCTGGCCGTTTGAAATGTGGGGAACCGATATAATTGGGCCCATCGAACCATCGTCATCCAAAGGACATCGGTTCATATTGGCGACAACTGATTACTTATATAAGTAGGCAGAAGCCATACCGCTAAGAGAAATGAAGATGGAGAACATCCTCCATTTCTTCAAGACGCACGTTATCTATCGGTTTGGCACTCCGCGACGGATTATCTCCGATAACGGGCGGGGCTACAGAAGTCACAGAATCAGCCGCTTCGCACAGCAGCATAATATAGACTGGAGATACTCTATAATCCCCGAGCTAACGGTCTAGCTGAGGCTTTCAAAAAAACCTTGATAAAGATCATAAAGATGACGGTGTCCAAAAATAAAAAGGACTGGCACGAGAGACTACATGAAACTCTCTGGGCGTATCGAACTGCGTTCAAAACAGCTACAAATACAACACCGTATGAATTGGTATTCGGCGCGGAAGCAGTACTCCCCTTGGAGATAGAGTTACCCTCTCTACGAGTGGTGGTTCATTACGAATTAACAGATAAAGAGAATGCTCATCTTCGGCTTGAGGAGCTCGACGCCCTCGATGAAACTCGTCTCATGACGCAAAAAAACCTAGAAGCTTACAAAGCAAGGATGACGCGCTCATACGAAAGATTAAGTAGGCCGAGAACATTCCGCCAAGAAGAACTCGTGCTAGTTGTCAAAAGAACTATGATCCCCAATCGTGCCAAATGGGGGAACTTCGAGCCAAACTACGAGAGCCCGTATATCATAGACAAAGTCTACCAAGGTGGGGCTTACTTGCTCATGGATATGCATGGCGAAAGACCCTTCCGGCCAATAAACGACCGATTCTTGAAGAAGTACTACGCCTGACGAGTCACAGCCCAGGTTAATGATAGATGACGATGCTTATGTCCGCTCGCTATCTTCCTAAGTACCAAACTCTGTAAGTGCTATCTAGCAAAACTTCACAGCAAAAACTAACACAGACCGAAACGTCCCTAAACTAACAATAGACCGTAATGTCCTGAAACTAATTGCTGACCGAAACGTCCCTAAACTAACAATGGACCGTAATGTCCTGAAACTAGCTACGGACCGAAACGTCCATAAACAAATAATAGACCGTAATGTTCTGAAACTAATCACGGTACATCCCTAAACTAACAACAGACCGAAATGTCCTTAAGCTAGCTGCGGACCGAAACGTCCTTAAACTACTACGAACCGCAGCATCCTCAGGCTAACGCGGCAAAAAAATGATACGCCTATAAGAGAAATGGTCACGGATGAAAACCCGAAAGGGCTTCGTGACTAAAAACAGCAGGGCTACCGGCGAGTTTGTGAAAACCCGAAAGGGCACAGACTCGTAAAAAAAATTCATGCACACTTGCAAGATCCTCTCAACCTTGTAAGGAGAAAAGACCTACGTGAGATCCTTACGACTCACAAGGGAGCAATACACTTAGGGATCCCCACGATTCCTAAGGAGAAATTACACTTACGAGATCCTCACGGTTCGTAAGGAGAATCCTCTTATGAGACCCTTACGGCTCATAGGATTCAAAAGCCTTAAGATACAGGGATCTGAACCTGTTCTAAAGCCATCACATTCCCCAGATTGCTCTACAAACAGTTCTAGCTGAGGCTTTCAAAAATACCTTGATAAAGATCATAAAGATGACGGTGTCCAAAAATAAAAAGGACTGGCACGAGAGACTGCATGAAGCTCTCTGGGTGTATCGAACTGCGTTCAAAATAGCCACAAATACAACGCCGTACGAATTGGTATTCGGCGCGGAAGCAGTACTCCCCTTGGAGATAGAATTACCCTCTCTACGAGTGGCGGTTCATTACGAATTAACAGATAAAGAGAATGCTCATTTTCGGCTTGAGGAGCTCGACGCCCTCGATGAAAATCGTCTCATGGCGCAACAAAACCTAGAAACTTACAAAGCAAGGATGACGCGCTCATACGAAAGATTAAGTAGGCTGAGAACATTCCGCCAAGGCGAACTCGTGCTAGTTGTCAAAAGAACTATGATCCCCAATTGTGCCAAACGGGAGAAATTCGAGCCAAACTACGAGAGCCCGTATATCATAGACAGTCTACCAAAGTGGGGCTTACTTGCTCATGGATATGCATGGCGAAAGACCCTTTCGGCCAATAAATGACCAATTCTTGAAGAAGTACTACGCCTGACGATTCACAGCCCAGGTTAATGATAGATGACGACGCTTATGTCCGCTTGCTGTCGTCCTAAGTACCAAACTCTGTAAGTGCTATCTAGCAAAACTTCGCAGCAAAAACTAACATAAACCGAAACGTCCCTCAACTAACAATGGACCATAATGTCCTGAAACTAATTGCTGACCGAAACGTCCCTAAACTAACAATGGACCGTAATGTCCTGAAACTAGCTACGGACTGAAACGTCCATAAACAAATAATAGACCGTAATGTTCTGAAACTAATCACTGTATGTCCCTAAACTAACAACGGAACGAAATGTCCTGAAGCTAGCTGCGGACCGAAACGTCCTTAAACTACTACGAACCTCAGCATCCTCAGGCTAACGCGACAAAAAAAACAGTACGCCCATAAGAGAAATGGTCACGGATGAAAACCCGAAAGGGCTCCGTGAGTAAAATCAGCAGGGCTACTGGCGAGTTTGTGAAAACCCGAAAGGGCGCAGACTCGTATGCACACTTGCAAGATCCTCTCGACCTTGTAAGGAGAAAAGACCTAAGTGAGATCCTTACGACTCACAAGAGAGCAACACACTTAGGGATCCCCACGATTCCTAAGAAGAAATTACACTTACGAGATCCTCACGGCTCGTAAGGAGAATCCTCTTATGAGACCCTCATGGCTCATAGGATTCAAAAGCCTTAAGCTGCAGGGATCTGAACCTGTTCTTAAGCCATCACATTCCCCAGATTGCCCTACAAACGGTTCAATACTGACCCTTGTATACAATCCATGGGCACAAATAAACGTCTCCCCCACCAAGTTCCACCAATGGCGCGAAATGTCCTCATGTGGTAAACGACACTTGTAACTCCTTTCGACTTATAATGAGAAAACACTCTTGTAAGATCCTTACGATTTATAAGAGAACACGCACTTAAGAATCCTTATGATTCCTAAGAAGAAAACGCACCTACGTGATCCTCACGACTCAAAGGGAGAAACACCTTTATGAGACCCTTACGGCTCATGAAGTCAAAAGCCTTAGTCGATAGGATCCTAACCCTATTTGCTAAGCCACCTTTGTTCGAATCAAAAAGGCAAATGATGATTCGCTCCTGGCAATATTCCAGTCGCAGCGATGCTGATGCTACGATTGGTATCAGATCTCAGGTCCATACTCGCAACAAAACCAGCGAGTCAAAAATACAAAAATATATATATAGCCGAAATGATTGGGCAACTCACAATAAAAAGCAGCGAGTAAAAAGAAAAATAGCTGAAATGTTTGGGCACCGCGAAAAATAGCCGAAATGATTGGGCAATTGCGACTTTCGCGATATAAAAAGCTGAAATGATAGAGCATCGCAGAAGGAAATAAAAAAAATGATGAAAGAATGAAACTTTTGCCCAACAGGAGAGTCCATACTGACCCCTGTATATAATCCATGGGTATAAATAAAAAGAGAACCACATTTCCTAATAGACACTGTCAAAGGGAGAGTCAGATCTCGACGGTAACATCTGTATCCCAGAAGATCAACATGGCGTTCCTTCTTGACACCGCAGAAAGCGGAAACAAGTCAACCAATGATCTCCCCGCTGGAACATCGCTCCATCTCGGAAACAAGTCAGCCAATGACCTCCCTGCCGGAACAACGCTCCGATCCGAAAACAAGTCAGCCAATGAACTCCCCTCCGGAACAACGCTCTGTCTCGGAAACAAGTCAGCCAATGACCTCCCCGCTGGAACAATGCTCCGTCTTGGAAACAAGTCAACGAATGACCTCCCCGCCGGAACAACGCTCTGTCTCGGAAATAAGTCAACCAATGACCTCCCTGCGGGAACAACGCTTCGACCCGGAAACAAGTCAACCAATGACCTCCACGTCGGAATAACGCTCCGTTTGGGAAACAAGTCAGCCAATGACCTCCCTGTCGGAACAACGCTTCGACCTGGAAACAAGTCAACCAATGACCTCCCCGCCAGAACAACGCATCGTCTCGGAAACAAGTCAACCAATGACCTCCTTGTTGGAACAACGCTCCGACCCAGAAAAAATTCAACCAATGACCTCCCTGTCGGAACAACGTTTCAACCCGGAAATAAGTCACCCAATGACCTCCCCGCCGGAACAACGCTTCATCTTGGAAACAAGTCAACCAGTGACCTCCCCGCCGGAACAACGCTCCGTCTCGGAAACAAGTCAGCCAATGACCTCCCTGCCGGAACAACGCTCCGTATCGAAAACAAGTCAACCAATGACCTCCATGTTGGAACAACGCTTCGACCCGGAAACAAGTCAACCAATGACCTCCCCGCCGGAACAACGCTCCGACCCGGAAACAATTCAACCAATGACCTCCCTGTCGGAACAACGCTCCGACCCGGAAACAATTCAACCAAAGACCTCCCTGTCGGAACAACGCTCCGACCCGGAACAAGTCAACCAATGACCTCCCTGTCGGAACAATGCTTCGACCCGGAAACAAGTCACCCAATGAACTCCCCGCCGGAAAAACGCTCTATCTCGGAAACAAGTCAACCAATGACCTCCCCACCGGAACAACGCTTCGTCCCGGAAACAAGTTAGCCAATGACCTCCCCGCCGGAACAACGCTCCGACCCGGAAAAAAGTCAGCTAATGACCTCCCCACCGGAACAACGCTCTGTCTCGGAAACAAGTTAGCCAATGACCTCCCCGCCGGAACGATGCTCCGTCATGGAAACAAGTCAGCCAATGACCTCCCCGCTGGAGCAACGCTCCGTCTCGGAAACAAGTCAGCCAATGACCTCCTCGCCGGAGCAACGCACCGTCTCGAAAACAAGTCACCAATAATCTCTCGACTCGTCTCGACCCCTAGGGAAATCAGTTTCCCTGCGCAAACCTCTCAACCCATAAAAAGAAAACTCTCTTGTAAGATCCTTACGACTCTCAAAAGAAAACGCACTTAGGAGTCCTCACGACTCCTAAGGAGAAAATACGCATACGGGATCCTCTCGACTCGTAGGGAGAAAAGTCTTTATAAGACCTTCACGGCTCAAGAAGTTGAAAAGTCTTAGACGGCAGATCCAAACCTGTTTCCTAAGCCATCTCTACCCTACAAGAAGGTCAAGATGGACTATCTATGGTCCACATTTGCCAAAGCCACATTCGCCAAAGCCACATTCGCCGATGAAATAAAGAAGCTGTTTACAGATCCTCACGATTCGTAAGGAAAAATACCCGAGTGAGATCCTTACGACTCATGGAGGCGGTGAGCACTTAGAAATCCTCACGATTTCTAGGGAGAAAATACATCTACGGGATCCTCTCGACTCGTAGGGAGAAATAACCTTCTTGAGACCCTTACGGCTTATGAAGATATAAAACAAAATGGAAGTCTTAGGTTACAAGGACCCTAAACTTGTCTCCTAAGCCCTCAATCCTATGGCCATGCATAACTCTGCACTACTTCACCCACGTACATACTTACATGGGCAAAATAGTAAGGGGTATTTGTTCCCGCCAAAATCTTCGGCCAAGAGCTATTTGTTCCTGTTTACACCGGTTTAAGTTTCGTTTACAGATATATGTGAAATCGGGCTCATTCATATACGGACATGCACACATCAGAGGAAGAACATGAGTTAGAAAGGGAGCGCTTGGTGGTCAACGACAAAAAGAAAGCATTTAATTGAACATTTTATTCTATAAGAAATAGATCACCAAACATGGGATCGAAAGTGCATGGATTCACAAAACTATGGATAAAATTCTCTAACTCCCTCTCTGCCTTCTCTACCATGTCAAAGCGGCGATCTTCACGAGGAGTCGCTTCCTATCGGTCAGCACCGTGCCCATCAGCAAAGGCAGACATGATGGCCCGCTGAACCCGTATTTGGCTTAACAGCTGAACAGAGCGATCCCTCAGAGCCGTGGGAATCAAAAGTGCCTCATGAAAGCACTCGATCTTGTCTTCCTTTGCGTCGAGTATCTCCAGAGTCATCTCCGCTGGATAAGGAGGAATGTCATCGAGCATGGATAAGAAGACCATCCAGAGCCAAATGGGGCCGATGGGGAGAGGAGATACTCTATGAGTCAAGAGCTCGTACAACACCATATCGCATTGGTCATCTATAAGAGCAGGGTTCACCAAGCGTGCAGCAAAACGAGGAACAATTTCCTCAATAGGCACCTCCCATGGCTGCCGGCGAGCATGTGGACGATTACAGGCCATAATTCCTCTGTTAAAATGATTCTTTGAAAGTGAGATAGAAGAGAAGCATTGCTTCAGATTATGAAGGGAGACATTTAAGTCTAGGCACAAAAGATATTGTGCATGATTGAACTATTTCCAAGCATTAGAAAAGAAAAGTCTGACTCAGGAAAAGTAAAGAAAGAAGGCGAAAAGACACCTTCAATAAAGAGGCAGCGCCTCACGTTCAAAGCACAAAAGCGCCGGCGCCCAGAGTTAAAAACTCTGAGGCAGCGCCAAGAGTTAAAAACTCTGAGGCAGCGCCTCATTTGTAAAGCACGAGAGCGCTAGTGCTAGAACTAAAAGTTCTCCACCCTTGGATCAAAGATCCAACGAAGATGATAAATTATCAAATTACAGAATTAAATTCTGTTGAGAAAATACTCCTCAAATCTTTCTAAACAAGTAAGATTGTGCCATGTAAATCATAGCACCGTTGGATCAAAGATCCAATGGTGATTAAAAATCACCAAGATACAGAATAAGCTCCGTATGGGAAAGTATTTTCCCAATCTTATTAAAAACAAGAAAAATGTCTTCTGTAAAACAGAAGTCCTTGGATCAAGGATCCAACGGTAGATAAATTCCCCAAATCAATTAAACAATCTCTCAATGAGAGATTTTCTTAACTGAATCAACAAATCAGCCTCCCCTATATAAAGGGCCCATGACTTCAAGTCTTGTAGAGAGGAAACCCCCCCCCCCCCATAAACTTCAAACTTCAAAGACGAGAGAAATTTCTTCTCAAGGTAAATAACAATAAGTGAGATCATAGTATCTCCTCCATATTTAAGAGTTTAACTCTCACATCAGAAGAACTTAGTTCTTTTTCCAAATCTCAGATCTGTAAGACAAAGTCTTTCATAAGTGAGAATCTAATTCTCAGAGAATTGAATTGAGCATAATAGAAAACTCAGTGCTTGAGAGTTTAACTCTCATATCAAAAGAACTTAGTCCCTTTTCCAGATCTCAGATCTATAAGACAAAGTCTTTCATAAGTGAGAATCTAATTCTCAGAGAATTGAATTGAGCAGAACAGAAAATTCAATACTTAGCTCTCAAAGTCTGGCGCTCAGCACCGAGCGCTCCAAGTGCTCCTCACGAGGGCGCTATTTAATAAGAAGCGCTTAGCACTTCAATTCTGGCGCTCAGCGCCGAGCGCTCCACGTGATCCTCATGTGGGCGCTATTTTATAAGAAGCGCTTAGCACTCTAAGTCTGGAGCCAGCGCTGAGCATTCCACGTGCTCCTCACGTGGGCCCTATTTAATAAAAAGTGCTAAGGACTCGGTGTTTGGCGCTCAGCGCCGAGCGCCTCACGTGCTCTGCACGTGGGCGCCATAAATTGTTTAACACTCCATATAAAAGAATATGAATAAAACAAAAAGAAAGAGGGGTGTCAGAACCCAAATCAATACTCAGCAGTGTTGATACAGAAAGGGGATCAAGCCCAAATTAGTAATCAAGTGGGCTGAGCCCAAGGTTGGCCAAACTCCAAATTGACCGAGCCCATATGTTTTCTTCTAAATTGACCTTAGACCCAGACAAGACTACCAAGTCCCCGATGAAAATTCATTGGTTCAAAGGTACATCTCTTCACACCTCTGATATGTGTCGTTCTAATTCTTCAACGTTTTCACAGAGGTGACGGGCCCCGATAACCAGCAGCCCAATGGACCGCAACGTCCCTAAACTAAACTCTATGGACTATGATGTCCTTAAAAATGGACTATGATGTTCTTAAACTCTATGGACCGCAACGTCCCTAAACTAAACTCCATGAACTATGATGTCCTTAAACACGGACTATGATGTCCTTAAACTCAATGGACCATAATGTCCCTAAACTAAACTCCATGGACTATTATGTCCTTAAACCCAAAACTCCATGGACTATGTTGTCCTTAAACATGGACTATGATGCCCTTAAACCTAATAGACTGTAACGTTCCTAAACTAAAACGATAGAGCCCAAATGCTCTTTCATTGGATCAAAAATGATCCCGAACCCCCGTTAGGTAGATCTTATTCTAAAAATTAGACTAACGTATCCTTAAAAAATATTTAAGTTGATCTTAATCTCAAATGAGATTAACGATCCTTAAATCAAACCAAACCTAAATCTATGAAAATACGGATTTGGACTAATCCCCGCCCTACGGGCAACAACATAAATTAGTCTCCGTATACAATTCACGGGCAACCTAAAACAAAACAAACACACACGACATGAAGTGAACATCTGGAGTAGGAGAAATTGGTTATCGCTACGCGGTAACGTAATTAACTGCAGGAGCTTACGCCTGCAGGGAAGAGCATCCCCACAATTAAAAACTCTTCGTAAACGACGGGGAATCTGACGAAATCTGCTACAATGGCCGCATCTGTTTAAACCTTCAATACATGGTGTCATAAATCAACTTGGTATTTTTGGAGAGGTAGACAGATAAAACAAAATAGCATCTGCCCCCAAAATTCAGGCCAGACATCCTGACGTCCCTGTCGCGTCTTTCGGCGGTAAACAGACTTCTATTTTACAGAAGATATTAGAGAAATATTTTTCCATATAGAATTTTTCTGTATATAGGTGATTTTTAATCACCATTGGATTTTTTAATCCAACGGCACTCTGTTTTACAGAGAGTAATATTTCTTATTTAGAAAGATTTGAGGAATATTTCCTCAACAGAATTTAATTCTGTATTTTGATGATTTATCATTTCCGTTGGATTTTTTATCCAATGGCTCTGTTTAATAGAGAGATTTTAGTTCTGACGCTGACGCCCTCGTGCGAGGCGCGTGAGGCGCTCCCTCAGAGTTTTTAACTCTAAGCGCCGGCGCCCTCGTGCAAGGCACGTGAGGCGCTGCCTTATAGTTTTTAACTCTTGGCGCTGCCTTTCAAATTTTGAACAGAGCTTTGCTATCTTATTGGGGAAACAAATGCCCTCCCCCCACCGTTGCGCTCACGTGGCTCACACGTGAGTGCAGTGGTGGCCGCATTTCCACCGTTGGATTTTCTTGGAAGTTGGATCAACTTCCTGTGCCTATAAGTAGGGCCGTTGGCCCTTGAGATGACCGATGTTCATCTTCTCTTGATCTTCTTTTGCTGAGAATTTAATTCTCCATTCAGAGTTTAGATCTCTGCCTAAAGAAATCCCTTCTAGAGTTAGCACTCTGCCCAAAAATTTGGTAAGAATCATAATCGAACCGCTTAACAGTGCTATGCTCTTCTTAAATCGTAGATATTAAGATGTATTTTAGGGTTTCTTAACACATTAATCAGAGGTTTGCTCATTTTCCATGAAGGACTCTTAGAGTTTGTTTTGCAGATCTTAAAGATCTTGGGGTTTTACCCTGTTAAAAAGCTTTGCTTTTGAGGGTTCTGTTAGATTACCCTATCGTCTTTACAGAGCATAACTCTTAGAAATATTTGGGGGAATTTTATTACCCTCTTAATTAAAGTTGACAGATGTGAAATCTGTCTGCAGAGCACAGCTCTTGAGGGAGTTTAACTGAGGTTTCTCATTAAAAGAGAATCCTCTTAGAATTCCATCCTTAATGAATGGCCGCACCATCAATGATGGGACATCATCTTGATTTTGTGGGTCCCTCTTTTGTCCCATTATTCTACATTGTAGTGCGGTACAATTTTTAAGTACTAAGTGTCAGAGTTCAAAACATAGCGTTGATAACTAACCCTCGTCTCTCTTTGTGTAGGTACTATGGCTTCCGACTCTTCTTTTCCTTTTGTACGTTTCGAGAGCGCCTTTGCCGACGCGCCCATGGATCGGGAAGTCTTAGCGCTTATTAAAGATCATGACCCAGAGCAGAAATCTCTTCACCTATGGGGGTCGTGGTACAATCAGACTATCCAGGGTTGGCGCAGTTTTTCTTATGCAGTGCCCTCAGAGCCCATTTCAGCAATTCACTACGTCGACTCGCCTCAAGTGAATTATGCTGTAGAGGAGGTCAACTGGACCTCGGAGGGTCGCCTTCAGCCTTCTATGGCATCAATACCCGTACAGCCGCCGATTGCCTTGGATATTTTGGGGCGATGCATATGTCAAGGCGAGTCGCGCCCTTAGGGGTAAGTATATATGATAGGTTTGACTCCTCGCCATTCAGCCGGCTACTTGCAGTAGGCTCGGTATGTTCTGTCGGCCATGAAGTCACTGCTAGTGAAGCTCGGGTTGTATCCTACGATTTATGCATCAATATCACGCGCCTCATGTATGGTGGGTCAAGCTTTCCTAGAACAATGGAATATCCCGACCCACACATTTCTTCTGTCGGACCGGGTAGTCTCTATTTCCTTAGAGGAATTTGCGGAAATTTTAGGCCTACCCGTCAGAGGGGAACATTATGAGGAGATACTTTCCCCTGATGAGTACATCTTTGCCACCAAATCAGTGGTAATGGGCCTCACTTCGGCGAATGCCATTCAACACCGGTTCCCGAGTATAATCAAAGTGTTGAACATTTATGAGAGTCTATTCTTGGAATCTGGAGGGCACGGAGATGGCTTCACCGATTTCATCACCCGCTTTCTTCGCCCTGAAGTTTTGTCAAACAATCCGCAAAATTCGCCAAGCTTGATGACCCAATTGGTTTTGGTTTGGATAACCAACCAATGGCGGAAGCGGATCTAAAAAATTTCTTTATTCCAGACACTCCGGTCGCCCCTTTTACAAAACTTGTTGCTTCAGACGTCGATGAAGAGACGTTCTTTCTGGGGTTCATCGGCCTGTGGTTGAGCTGGTTTGTGCTTCTGATGCACCCTCGCTACATGAGGCCATCTGTTTTTTATCCAGCCCACTGCGTGGTTGCAGGGACGCGTGGAGTCGTTGGGATTGCAGGGATAGCTCATCTATATCATGGCCTGAGCTTAGCAGCAGATACTACTCAGCCAGGGGTAAAACCTGTACATCTTCCGTTGCACTATTTCATGTCCTGGGTCGAGATGCACGTGCTGGGTGCTTTCGGTGTCCACAAACGACCCCACTTCTATGACAGCTACAACTTTGCCCGAGTCATGTTTCTAGTTGACGCTTCTGCATTAGATCCGTCGCAACGAGAGGCTCGACGTTTGATCCTTCAGCCGCGTATGGTCGGGGATAGTATGACTTTTATCGATAGAGTCTTAACTATCGGCAAGGAATCTGCTAAGGCAGTGCAACCGCTGCATGATGCTTTCAAAGACGGGGCTCCTATGTTGAAGGCTCGGGAGATCCTGCACTTGTATTCAATTAGGCCAGGCATTTTAGTGTTCAGGAAAAACGCCTCAGCACTGTTCATGAGGTATAACCCGCACCGTTTCACTCAACAGTCGGGTTACAATTAGGGTGTTCCCCTCTAGGCATTCTTAGCTGAGCCGGTCGCTACAGAAGAGGGTATTCGCAGTGCACTGCACCACTTTATGCGACTAAATACGGGTCTAACTTTCTCATCGGCGAGCCGAGCTATGTGCCGAGAGCTTCGAACGCTTACGTGGCATGGTATCAGCATGCGACGGGTGCTGTTATGAGAGAAGAAAGGTGGATATTACTTGATCATAAGGATGCTGTCCCAGCTGGTAACCCAGCGATCCCTTTAAAGAGATGGATCACTTTTCCTCCCTCCATAAAAGAAGTCACTATGGTTGTGGTCCTGCGCGCCTTCCTTGAGAAGCCTCAACCCAGTGTTCCCGTAGATGCGGTAGCCGTGGCATCCCCAGAATCCGGTGCTGGTACAGAAATCGGGACCCGCTGCCCTAAAATGCCTGTCAAGCGCAAGCTCTTGTCATCGGCCGCTGGCATCCATTCGCAGAAAAAGAAGAAGTCGCTATTTTCTGCCGATGTCATATTTGGCCAGGAGCCACATGCTCCCTACAGTGAGGGTTTGTGCGAATACAGGAGCAACGAGAGTTTATTCGACACGCCTACGACTGATACTGATCTACAAGCTGTCCTCGCGGCTTCCGAGCGACTGGCTCACAAGGAAGCGGCGCTGATCACTATCGCGAAGTCAAGTATACTTCAGTTAAATTCTTCCGTGGCTATCTCTTTTCTCTTTATTATGCTTCTATTGAAGTTTTCTTCTTCAACAGGTATTTCTGCCGAAGAGGCTCTCATGGCTTCCCTCAGGACGTTCGAGGAGGAAAAGAGGCTCCGCGCTTCTTTGGGTCTTGGTATAAGTTGCTTTATTACACCTTTATTCTTTTTATTCGTGCTCTGACCCTCTCTTTCACTTTATTGCAGGGACTATCTCAACTTAGGTTATTCCAAGTGCAGTGCCGATCCCGAGTGGCGATGCAGCAAAACTCTAGAGCCAGCTACTGTGGCCACGACTCTCCCAAAGTCACCGCAAGAGACTTTGTTGAAGCAGCCGATGATGGACGTCGTAGCGGCTCCGGAGGCAAAGCTCGGTTCGGACGACGATGTCCCCTTGTCAGAAGTCTTGAGGAGGTCACCTCTCACTTCCTAGACTGAAAGGAAGCGCAGGAAGCACGCAGCAAGGGAACGCGGTGCCATTTTGGCCATAGATGCAGGCTCAAGCAGTATTCTGCTTGCTGATACTCCTTCGGCGGATGTTCCGTCTGCCCTGTCTACCGCCTGTAGACATGTTGCATGTGCAACTTGGGGAGAAACTGAAAAGCTGCTCCAAGGTAACGTAACGCCCAATATTTTATTAGAACTTGGATCTCAAATTCTGACATACTCATTTTCTTTCATACAGGGCCGAGTCCTGGCGACGGTATGGCAGGTGGAACGTTGACGGTTATAGAGCCCGAAATGGCTACTATTTCTCAGGAATCTGGGACTGTCCAGACCGTTGCTCTTTCTCCTTGTGGCTACTTAGTATCGGCGGGTGTCGCAAGTGTTACGACGGCCCTCGTCGAGTTAGGGGATGGAGCTATGGGCACAGAATCTATTCCCCCGAGAGAGAGTGAAGAAGCCGTTACACCTGGTGATGCCTCCGTCACGGTTTTCGTCGATGATTCATTAAGTAATCCTTGGATTGTTGTTTTCGAGTTTTTCAATCCTGTTCATCCCTTCTGATGATATTTCGTTTTTCTTGAGCATAGGCGCAGTGAACCCTGAGGCTATGCCGTCAGAAGAAGTATAGCTGGTCGCTACTCTGACGGTCGCTGTCCCCTCGCCTTCTTCTATTCCCCCTCAAATCATGGAAGGTATGGGTTTCTCACTTATTTGTTTCACTGTGGATACAATCCTCCTTGTATTGACAATATATCATCGCAACTCTGCAGGAGTCCTTTCGACCATTTATACCAGGTGTTTAACCCGCATTTTTCCTTTCAATCGGAAATCGTTCCACCTTCTGGTATTGGTTAGTATATTCTTCAGTTAATGTCTCCCCCTTTCTTTTATGGATAGACTTATTATTGCTAAGTCTTCTTCATATTGATCATAGAGTCACGGGTTGGAGGAGGAGATGAGAGAATGGTCGTGCCTCCGATACTCCCCATCCTGCTGCCTGTCACAGCCGGTATAATAGACTCCATCCCTCATGTATTTTCTTTATCTCCTGAGTAGACATTTGACCATAATTTATTTTGCAGCAATTGCACTTGCTCCAGCTCCTTTTGAGTCTCGCATTCCCATGCCCGCAGGGCCCTTCGCTAAACGCATATCTTCCAGGGGCGCCTTAAATAGCCAGCGAATGTTGAGCGAATTTATCAAAGATCTCAATGTCGAGGCCTTCAGTTCTGCTATGGATTTTGCAGTTGAAATCAATCTAATGCTGAAGACACTCGTGAACTTCCATAATGAAGATCTCGTCGGCTCTTGGGTTGATTATTGCAGAAAGATCAAGGCTTGCCTGCACGAGATTGAGCTCAAGCGTCTCGCTCCTTAGGGGTTGGCTTCGAACTCCCAAAGGGCTGCATGGGTCGAGCTTAGTGCTCCTTTCATTCACCATTTTGAACAAGAGGCGGCCCCGAGACGAAAGGAACATGAGGTGGCTTCCAGCGAATCTGTCCGATTGCACGCCCAGGTTGAAGCAAATGCTGCACAGTTAAAAGTTGTTTTCGACAACCTCCAGCGATGTATCTCTAATGGGTTGACGCTGAGGCAGACACTTGACTTTACCGAGCGGGTCATGCAGGACTGCGAAGCTGCCATGCTAGAACCGATGAAAATCTTTCGTCCTGTTTTCAGCAATGGACTCAAGTTGAAGCGGAGTTGGCCGCGGTAGCTGACCACGAGAAAGGATTGAGAGGAGCATGCCAGCAGCTTGCTGATCTGCTAAAGACGCCTCCTCCTTAATAACCATCTTTGTACCGACTGTAAACTTGTAATTCATGGATAAGATGTATTCATTTTGATTCCTTTACGAAATGTATCTTGTATTCACTTGAATTCATGAATAAAAGACATATTTTATTTCATATTAGAATGTAACTCTGGAAAATGTGGCCCGTAGATAGTCCATCTTGACTTCCTTGTAGGGCAGCGATGTCTTAGGAAACAGGTTTGAATCTGCCACCTAAGACTTTTCAACTTTATGGGCCGTGAGAGTCTTATAAAGAATTTTCTCCCTACGATTCGAGAGGATCTCGTAGGTGTATTTTCTCATTAAGAGTCGTGAGGATTCCTAAGTGTGTTTTCTTTTGAGAGTCATAAGGATCTCAGAAGAGAATTTTCCCCCTTACCAGTCGAGAGGACTCGTAAGTGGTTTTTTCCCTCCTTACCGATATTCGAATTTGGAGAGTGTGGCCCGTGGATAGTATACAATTTTCCATCTTGGAACTACTTGCAGGGCCCCAGTGCTTAGGAAACAGGTTGATATCCCCATTTCCTAAGACTCTTTCCTTACGAGTCGAGACGAGTCGAGAAGTTCTCACAGGAACATTGTTTTCCCTACGAGTCGAGATGAATCGATAAGTTCTCGCAAGAATGTCCTAACGTCACAGTTAACCTCTGCTGATAGAAGTCCGTTAGGGTCTGTGGTACTAGAGTTTTGTCCGTCATACCGTCGCATTGGCCAATGTATTTCCCGATATGCAATCTTGCTATTTGAGTAGCCTCACGACTGTCGTGTTTCTGATCCCTTCGGGGGCTGGACAAGACGTCAAGTAATCTCCCGGTCATATTACCGTCGGAAGAGCAAGCGTTAGGGATTTTCCATGCCGCTTTTTACTTGAGGTTAGGCTCAATTTGGGAGCCCCGATGAGTCATGACCACTCCGCGCTAGTGTGGGATGATCTCCAATAGTCTTTCTGGTTTTATCTGAGTTTCTATCAAGACCCTGAAGTTAGGGATCTTCCTTCGCTTCGTTTGTTGACATTGTGACTGCTATATTACGACGAATCTCGAGGTTGTCTCTAGGTTGTTCGTGAACCATTGAGTCTTGGAACTAGGGACTTTGCCATGGCTCCATTGTTTTGACCCTGGGATCGGTTGTTGACGTTGCGTCTGCATCCTGCTGGAGTGAGAAGGAACACCGTTGTGATCTCTAGGCTGTAGATGTTGTCGTCGAGACCCTGAAGCTAGGGATCTTCTTTCGCTTCGTTTGTTGACATTGTGTCTGCTATATTGCGACGAATGTCGAGGTTGTCTCTAGGTTGTCTGTGAACCGTTGAGTATTGGAACTAGGGACTTTTCCATGGATCCATTTGTTTTGTTTTGACCATGGGTCGCTTGTTGACGTCACGTTTGCATCCTGCTGAGATGAGGAAAAACGCCATTGTTGATCTCTAGACTGTCGATGCTGCCATCAAGACTTAGCTCTCTTTCTGATGGAGCCTGGTAGGAAAATATGGTTCCTTTTTCATTTGTGCCCATGGAATGTATATAGGGGTCGATGTGGACTCACCTGCAGGGCAGAATTTTCATTTCATTTTATTTGTTTCCACGATGCTCTATCATTTCAGTTTCTTATATCGCTAAAGTTGAGATTGCCCAATCATTACGGCTTTTTGTCGCGGTGCCCAATCATTTTGGATATTCCTTTCTTTTTACTCGCTGTTTTTTATTGCGAGTTGCCCAAACATTTCGGCTATTTTTATATGCATATATTTTGCTCACTGATTTTTATTACGAGTTGCCCCATCATTTCGGCTATTTCATATGCATTTTTTTTGCTCACTGATTTTTGTTGCGAGTATGGAACTTGAGATCTGATACCAATCATAGCATCAATATCGCTGCGACTGGAATATTTGTCACGCCCCGCTTGCCAGAGTGCGCTAAGATAGGCACGTGACAAACCCAACCATGCTACCTGTGGATAGGAAACATCCCTCCACAGTCGCATTACGGCTGTCTAGAGATATCAAGAACAGGAAAATAAAATAAACTATCTAGTACATGTCCATGAGCCAGAATAAACGAGTCAAGAAATAATATGTGGAAGCAATAAATCCAAAGAGCAAAAACATATGGAAAGTAAAACATAACTAAACTGGATACTAACTGGATCATCACTGCTCGGCCTAACGGCGGAAGTACTCCTGATCAGCCTGCGACAAGAGTAGAGGATCTGGACCATGCAAAACCCAGACGTCAGTGCGTCATAATATCAACAATAACATAATCAGGGGGTAGCAAGACATGCAGGCATGAGTATGAACAGTAACAAGTCATCAGTAACAAGTAAACAGTAACATGAATATTGATCAGTGAACAGGATATAAACAGGTGAAGTGCAGTGAGTAGTCTAAACTGTGCTATATGGTTATCTACTCTAAAATTATTCGAAATCAATTAATGTAATCTTCATCGTAACCCATCGGTCTATGCCCCGTTCATTCCCCATGGGACCACGGTACAATATATAATAGACTGTGAGTCTATGTCCCGTTCATTCCCCACGGGACCACGATAACATGATGTAATAGCCCTTTGAGTTACGTTCGGCTACATTCTTGATTTCCCCATACCCCCAAGGTTATGTGTGTAAGTCAGGTATTGATAAATCGGGAGCTAATGCCAATACAGGATCAAGTAGGTACAGGTTTGTCTAAATAGACACAGGATATGTCCGTAGGGACAACAGGTCAAGATTGTTGGCATTAGTAACAAGATCAGGTAATAAGTCAAGTAGTAATATATTAGGTCATGTCAGGTAGAGTACATGTATCAAGTCATATCAAGTAGTGGTGTATCAGGTCATGTCAAGTAGTGCACAGGTGTCAAACGGGTGCTCATAATCAAACTGTAGCAAGTATTGTATTAAGGTGAAAGTACGGATGTACAATAAAAGCATTGATGCACAAATATCGATCAGGGGTCACATCATGACCAAGTAGGATGCACAATTATCAAGCATGGTGCACTAATATAACAGTAACATGAAATAATATGGTCTCGGCGTGCAACTAGATATATAATAAACCGTACGGATACAGACGGATACTATAAAACTTTAAATCGGTAAAATTTGCTGAATATTAAAACACAAGCACTATTATTTATTAAATAGATATTGATATAATAATATTAACATGGATAACATATTCAAACCGATTAATAACTATAAAAGCGGTATTGATTAACAATGCACAAGAAAGTTCCGTTCAGAAATTTGGCGTCACCCTGATTTGTAAAATAGCTTAAAAATAACAAACTTTCTCCAAAAGGGACGTGTCTTATACCAAAACAAAGATAATTCAATAAGATTTTCATTTTTATAAGTTGAAGTATCTCAGGTTGTTCATACAAAAAGTTATGAACATTCGAAGTTGAAAGTTTGTTGCTGGAATTTCCCTGGACAACAGTTTAGAGATATTTTCATTTGCATTTTAAGTTATTTAAACAATTTATTTTGCAAGTAAATATTTCATAGTGTTATATTATTCTGAGTTAGATTCGTAACAAACTAAAGAACGTATACTAATGATTTTTCTATGATTTATAATGAATTTTATAAGATAAGGTGTACAGTAAATTTCAGATTTGTCGTATCCGCTTTGCAACGACGTTTCATGTGTAAACTATAATATTTTCAAACTATATTTTGTATAACATTATAAAATGCAGATTATAAACTAATTAAAGATAATAATAAGAAATATTACGAAGATATATATTTTTATAGATATAATTATAGCATGTCGTAAGTTGTAAACTTTCATACATTTTATATTATAAAACCGATTAATGTTAAATAACTACGGTGTATAAATTATATAGATATAGCTGTATGATGATGATGATGATGATGATACGGAAACATATAAATAAATTATATAAAGCATAGCATGTAGCAAGTTGTAAAATTGCCTTGATCGAATCACGCGACGGATACGCACGATACGTCCGACGTTGGTAAATCGTCGCAACGCACACGCGGCACGCGGAACGGGTCCAGGCAAGGCAAGAGGGTGATCACACAGGCAAGGTACGTTCACTGAATCACTCGGATCGTCAGCGACGAGCACGGCTCCGGCGGTGATCACCGGAATCAAGAAACAAGATCAAGAAAATAAAAAAGAAAGAAGAAGAAGTAAGAAGAAGAGGCTGTGATTAAATAAGGAAAGAAAAAAATAAATAAATAAAATATAAATAAATATATATATGCAGAGGAGAGAGAGAGAGAAAGGGGTTGTTAGTTTGTTAGGAAATTAGTTTAGATTTAAATCTAAAAAATCTTTTATTAGTTATCTAAATTTTAATTTGTATCAGTTTATAAAATTAATATTATATAAATAAAATTTGATATTCTGGTAAATACAAACATAGTCTAAAACATGCCCGGGTTGGATCTAAAATTCAGTTTTTAAAATACGAAAAATATACATGTCGACCAAAATTAATGTTGGATATCCGGGTAACGAAAATACATACCCCCAAGAAAGGATACACGCACGTGCACGTAGTCATCCAAACAAGTCTGTTTTACTGAACGGGACGAGAACAAGATGCGCGGATGCTACCATAGGGTCAGGGGTATCATGCAGGCCGTGCAAGATATTTTTTAAAATATTTTATGTGACTTTAAATGTTATATTTAAAAATGCAGACGCCAGATGAATGCCAATATGCAGAGTGTATAAATGAAAGTGCACGGATCCACGTAACAAGCCATGATAAATCACAAATATGAATCAAGACTGGTTTCAAGCATGTGGGTCGGGTCGGATGCAAATACAGATACCAACTACACTATTCGCACCCAAAACACAGTAAATCAAGAAATATCCATAAATAAAGAAATACCCAAAATAGAATTGGTATAAATGAACCAGGGTGTTACATAATACCCAACTATAAAAAGAATTTCATCCTCGAAATTCCCAAAACAAGAAAAGACAAACAAACATGAAACTACGAGAAGAGGTGTGGAAACTTCTGTCGAATCTCGTTTCCTCGTTCCCAAGTCGATTCTCCGTGCGAGCGATTTCCCCAAGAAATAAGTACGAGAGGCATAACCTTATTCTTAAGGACCTTTTCTCTTCGATCAACAATCGACATCGGTCGTTCTTCAAAGGTCAAATCCTCTCTTACTGTCAGCTCCGAATGATCCAGCACGTGTGTTTCATCTCGAACATATTTACGGAGTTGAGATACATAAAACACGTCATGTATATTTTCCAAAGATTCTGGTAACGCCAATCGATAAGCCACTTCTCCAACACGCTCCATAATCTCGAAAGGCCCCACGAATCGAGGACTGAGCTTGCCTCGACTCCTAAAACAAATCACTCCTCTAGTCGGTGATATCTTCAAGAATACCAGATCACCAACAGCAAACTCTAGAGGTCTTCCCAATATATCGGCCCAACTCTTCTGCCGATCTTGTGCTGCCTTCATGTGATTCCGGATAGGATTAACTTTCTCTACTGTTTTCACGATCAAATCCGGTCCCAACAATCTTCATTCTCCAAAATCGTCCCAACAAACAGGTGAACGACACTTGCGACCATACAATGCTTCGAATGGAGCCATCTGAATAGTCGCCTGAAAGCTGTTGTTGAAAGAAAACTCCACCAAGTGTAGATGATCCTCCCATGAACCCTTGAAATCTAACATGCAAGTTCTCAACATATCTTCAAGAGTTTGGATCGTTCTCTCTGACTGGCCATCTGTCTGAGGATTATAAGCGGTGCTGAACTTCAATCGCGTCCCCAAACTTTCCTGTAAACTCCACCAGAAGTGCGATAAGAATCGGGTGTCACGGTCGGACACGATCCTCACAGGTACTCCATGCAATCTCACAATCTCCTGCATGTACCGTTCTGCCAACGCTTCCGTTGATTGACCAAATGTAACACCTTAGAATGTGATTAGTGGCTAATTATACTTTAATATATGGTTTTTAGTAAAAAGTTTACCAAAACGATTTTCAAATATTTTATCAAAATTAATGAATATTTTATTAGAATTTATTTCGGTTTGCACACACTTGTGCATGTAAACTAGGGTTAAATTAGGGTTAAACCATGTTTAACAACCATGGTGGACTAAACTATTCTCAATAAGCTAATTTGATTTTTATTAAGTGTTTTGTTTTTTTTAATGAAAAATGAATTAGTTTAGGTGTTGACTTGAGTAGGTAAGGGGGAGAGAGAGGGCATGATGGCTTGAGCCATGCTCAAATTTAATGAGGAGAGAGAGGGGTTGACTAGCTTAGGCTCTCATTCTTTTTTTCTTTTGTTAACTCATTCACACTTCTCTCTCTCTCACTCTCACTCACAAACACACCCACTTCAGCAACAACAGCAGCAGTTGCAAGCAGCAGCAACACCCAGCAGCAGCACAAGCAGCAGCAGTTCCAGGTAGCAGCAGCAGCAGCAGCTCCAGGCAGCAGCAGCAGCAGCATGCAGCAACAGTAGTAGCATGCAGCAGCAACAGCAACAAGCACATCTCCTCCTCTTCTTCTTCTCCTTCTCCTTGCACCTAGGGTCAAGTGAGGTATAATTTTTAGGCCAACTTCTTTGCTTGCTAAACTTATGAGTTATTTAGCTTCGGTTAGTGCTTATTATGAGTTTTAGTGCTTGAAATGGTGATTTGAGTGGATATTTAGCCAAGTAGTGATTTTTATGGTTAGCTTAGCTTAACTAAGTGTTATAAGACCCTTTAAACTAATGTTTAAAACCAGATTTCACTAAAATACCATAGGGTTTCAATTTAGTGTACATTTAACATTTTAAGGTAAATCTTTAGACTTTTAAAATCTGCCGTTGACCCGGATACTTCAGACTAAAACTGAGATTACTGGAGCATGCACACTAAACCTAGACCACACACACGAAGCACGAGCCCCAAATTCCACACTTTGGCCGCCGGAATATTCATTCTAGCCGCAATTTGCGGCCAGAAAGGGGAGTTGGGTTCTGGGGTTTTGTCTAGGGTAGTCTGCTATATATTCTAGTGTTTTGGCATATGCAACTTTTCACTTTTTCAACCGAGTCAAAATCTGGAGCAAAATACTGTTTTTCCAATATGTTTAGCTTGCGCGACACGTGTGATACGTGAGTGGGTTTAGTGTTCCTGCGTGTCGCGACGGGTCGGGGTAATTTCAGACTCGTATACACACGTTTCAACGTATCGGATACACACGCGTTTAGTTCGCGACGCGAGTTTCTCGTTTGGTTTCGATATCGCGCTTTTGCAAGATTTTTGCTTATGTGTATTCTTTGTGTAATTCTAGGTTCACAGGCGGGTACGTCGGACGCCGCAAAGAAGGGGAATCAAGTGGTCGGCTACGCTTAGCACGAGACCAGGTGAAAAGATTTAACATCTATAGGGAAATCGCCCGTATGGCGTTAAGCGTCAGGGCGTGATAGGATATTGTAGTCGCATATATATTTATATGTATATTGCTGCGTGCATATATACTATTGTAGCGTATCCATCTTTTGTTGCATGTAGAAATGGTAGTTATATGACAATGCACTGTCACTAACGGTTTAAGCTGCACGAGCATTATTTGTATGTTACACTCACACCGTTAGTGATTGCCATGACACTCGCACTATAGGACTGCTACGAACTATACATACATTGATATATTCATACTTGCGCACATGCACACTGTATATCCATATTGGTGCACACATACCTTGACATATCCATATTTGCGCACATACACACTGTGTATCCATATTAGTGCACATATACATTACTACACTCATATTGGCATATATATCCACTTGCATATCCATACCTATATACATACATATGCTACATACATGGATGATATTGGCTTTGATTTCTAGAAAATAGGGATCGCATGAGATATTTTCAAAACTGGATCCTTTTTAAAAAGAGCGGGTTTCCCTTTTTATTCTTAGTGTCATACGACACATTGCATGGATTTACGCATTGAGTTTTGGATTCATGTGATTTCTGAATTTGAGAACCGTAGTATTATTTTAAGAAAATGCGCACTGTTTTAAAAACCCGGTTTCTCTTTTTATGATATTTCAGTGCGTCCACCATGCGTTTTCTCGGTTCTGAGACGTGTAACATGTGAACCCGAATCGAGGAGCTGGACGAGGCCGATTGCGGGTATATGGTGGACCCGGTATGGTACCCCCGGGCAAGAAAGGGATGCTGTGTATACAGACGGTGAGCCTGGCAGAGGAACTACTACCTACCGGTGATTAGTTGGACCTGGCGGTTATCCGGAGGATACTGACCAGAGTCGAGAGATGGATACAGGACGACCCGTACTGCCGGGGCCGAGGGCCGATTCCGTAGACGGAGCCCGTGGGCCGATCCGGACTGACGGAGCCCGATACTTGAGGATTTGCGTGTCGATGCTGGACATGATGATTTAATGATATTTTCGAGTGCCGATGCTGGGCACTCACGATTCCATGAGATGTACAGGATTTAGGGCCGATTAGAGTGACAGCGCCTAAGTTTTTATTGGGATTTGGGTGTATTGATGGACACCGGTTATTTTTTCCATGTTGATATTCCGTGTAGATGATATTTTATCCCATGCTCAACAATCATTGTTATGCATCTCATCCTATAGTCGTAGTACCTGATAGAGTAATTTGGCATGATTATTGCATACCCTGCTCATTGTATATAGATGTTATTAGATTGCACTTGTTATGCATGATTATTGCGTATCCAGTTCATCATATAGATATTATCTGTTGGCATATGTTAGAGTATCGCAGTACGTGCATACTCGCGATTACCTTTATATGTTATCTACTATTCACGAGTTGGCAACTCACCCCCGTTGTGCCACAGTGTTTGCAGGTTGCCCCTCAAAGTAGTTACGGCAGGGCTACTTTCTTGTATCTTTTGCTACGGATACCACTGTAGTTAGTGCGTGAGCCCTTTTGCGGATAGGTGGGTTTTTTGCGGTATCCGTTTATTTTCCAGTTGTACACACTATTGTATCTAGTACTCTCCATTTACTATTCATGTATTGACTTAGAGACCAGTTGTGAGGACGATGTATATTATTTTGTACTCTGGTGTCGAGCTCGTTGTGAGCCGACTTTATTTATGCAGTTTTATCTTTCATGATATTTTTCCACTTATATTGCTCTTTTCTTCGCTACGGCATCGTATATTATTATTATGGTGGTTGTTTCCACCGTTGGGTGTGATTACTCCTGTTTGGGGATGTTTTATCCTTATTGTATGTCATTTTTACTTATATCTTGTTTTGTACCCGATTTCGGTGCTAGTTTTTACAAAGGAGATGCTGCCGAAATTTTTATGAAAACAACTTAAACTTTAAAGAATTTTACTAAATTACTCAAGGTTTTCTAAATAATTTAAACTTGAAAGGTTTTACTTGAGATTTCCAAATGTTTTAACAAATTTTTTCATCAAATGTTTTCAACACTCACTACTTTTAGTGGTTTTGATTTCTGGGTTTCGGCTTACTTAGTCGCGTTACGCCTGTAGACGTTACGTGGTTAAGTGCCGGTCACGGGACGAACTTTGGGTCGTGACACCAACTCGAAATGGTATGAAATGAGCTGCCTTGGTCAATCGATCAACAATCACCCAAACTGCATTGTTTCCCTTTGGACTCCGCAGTAAAGCTGTCATGAAATCCATGGTTATATGTTCCCACTTCCACTCAGGAATCGGAAGTGGTTGCAATAAACCAGCTACCCTTTGATGTTCAGCCTTAACTTGCTGACACACCAAGCACTTTGCTACAAAGCGGGCAATCATCCTTTTCATGCCTTCCCACCAGAAATGCTGTCGTAGATCGCGGTACATCTTCGTGCGTCCTGGATGTACAGAATATGCGGAACTGTGCGCCTTCTTCATCACTTCTTCATGAATGTCTCCTTTTGGCACACACAAACGGCTACCATATCGCAATGAACCATCTTCATGGATTAACAAGTCCGTTCGAAGTCCATCTTCAACCTGTTCTCGAAACTTCTGCAATCTTGGGTCCTGTGACTGCGCTGCTTTAATATTATCGATCAACGACGACTGTACTTGCAGCTGCATCAACTATCCCGAAGAATGCGGTAGCATGATCTCCAGCTCGAATCTCCGAAAGTCTTCAATAAGCTCCTTCTGTGCAGTCAACGTCCGAATTGCTGGCAACCGACTAAGCGCATCCGGCACTACATTAACATTCCCTGGATGGTACTTAAGATCAAGATCGTAGTCAGCCATCAGCTCCAACCATCTGCACTGCCTCATGTTAAGCTCTTTCTGCGTGAACACATACTTTAGGCATTTGTGATCGGTGAATATTTTGACCCTTTCGCCCAATAAGTAGTGTCTCCAAATCTTCAAAGCGAAAATCACAGCTGCTAGCTCCAAATCATGAGTTGGGTAATTCTTTTCATGGGTCTTCAACTGTCTCGATGCGTAGGCTATAAGCTTCCCATACTACATCAAAACACATCCCAAACCTTTCTTAGATGCGTCGCTGTGAATCACCAATCCTTTGGAACCGTCTGGTACAGTCAAAATAGGAGCGGTTGTCAATCTTTGCTTTAACGCCCCAAAAGCTGACACACACTTATCCGTACATACAAACGCTACTTCCTTGCACGTAAGCTTGGTCAAAGGCTCAGCCAATCGAGTAAAATTCTCTACGAACCTTCTGTAATATCCGGCAAGTCCAAGAAAACTTCTGATGTCTGCTTCGTTCTTCGGAATCGGCCAATCTTGAACTGCTGCAATCTTCTCGGGATCAACGGCAATTCCATTTCCGGATACGACGTGCCCCAAAAACTTCACTTCTCCAAGCCAAAACTCGCACTTGCTCATCTTTGCATACAATCTTTCTTGCCTCAATGTCTACAGTATGATCTTCAAGTGTTCTGCATGCTCTTCAATGCTCCTCGAATAGACCAAAATATCATCGATGAACACCATTATAAACTGGTCCAAGAACGGTGAAAAGATTCGGTTCATCAAGTCCATAAATATCGCCGGTGCATTCGTGACTCCGAATGGTATCACTAAATACTCGTAATGTCCATACCGAGTTCGGAACACAGTCTTGCAAATATCCTCTGATTTAACTCGAACTTGATGATATCCGGACCGCAAATTCAGCTTCGAGAATACCCTCGCGCCACTAAGTTGCTCGAACAATTCGCTAATGCGAGGGATCGGGTACTTGTTCTTAATAGTCACCCGGTTTAATTCTCAATAATTGATGCACATCCTCCTTGTGCCATCTTTCTTCTTGACTAGAAGAACTGGAGCTCCCCAAGGTCAATTGCTGCTGCGAATCCAACCCTTCTCAAGCAATTCGGTAACCTGCTTCTTTACTTCTTCCAACTCCACTGGTGCCATCGGATAATACGCCTTTGAGATTGGTGGTGCACCAGGAACAAGATCGATCGCGTACTCCACATCTCATTTTGGCGGTAAACCCGAGATTTCCTCGAACACGTCCATGAACTCTCGAACTACAGCTGGCGCTTCCTCCTTATCAACTTCCATCGACGAAAGAACACTGTTTTTCGGCCTACCCCTAAACTCGACTGGCCCGACAGAACTGCTACCTCCAGCAAAAACAAACTCTGGATGTCCGGGGATTTAGAAAATCATTTTCTTTGCCCTACAATCAATGTGAGCGTGGAAAGTGCCGAGAAAATCCATTCCCGAGACAACTTCATAACTGCCGGTATCGGTCACCAAGAAATCTGCAAAACATAAACTGGTAAGCAATGAAACTGAGAGAACCAAGGTAATAGAATGACCATGAAACAAGGAAATGAAACAAGACCAGGACTCCAAGTTACTTAAATAGAGTACCGCATTTTAATTATGCTGCAGTTCATATTTACAATCACATAACTCCACTCAAGTCGCCTAAATCCTAGTATCAGAATCAAGGAACATGGAGAAACAATAAGGAACCAAAAGATTTCAAGTCAAGATGAAAAGTGGTTTGCATATCGTTAAGGAAAAGGATAAAGAGAAAGATATGATTCAAGAATTATGATAACAATGTGGCAGGACATGTTCCTAATCACGGATTTTCCGATTCATGTATTGGGTTCAATACCCAACTATAAAAGAATCAAACCCGATTAATCTAAATCATATGGCTCTGATACCAAACAAAACCTGTCACGCCCCGCTTCCCAGAGTGCGTAGGCACGTGACAGAGCCAACCATGCTACCTGTGGATAGGAAACATCCCTCCACAGTCGCATTAAGGCTGTCCAGAGATATTAAGAATAGGAAAATAAAATAAATTATATAAAGCATAGCATGTAGTAAGTTGTAAACTTGTCTCGATCGAATCACGCGATGGATACGCACGGCACGTCCAACATCGGTAAATCGTCGCAACACACACACGGCACGCGGGACGGGTCCAGGCAAGGCAAGAGGGTGATCACACAGGCAAGGTACGTTCACTGGATCACTCGAATCGTCAGCGACGAGCACGGCTCCGGCGGTGATCACCGGAATCAAGAAACAAGATCAAAAAAAAGAAAGAAGAAGAAGTAAGAAGAAGAGGCTGTATATTAAATAAGGAAAGAAAAAATATATATATATATATATATATGCAGAGGAGAGAGAGGGGGGTTGTTAGTTTGTTAGGAAATTAGTTTATATTTAAATTAAAAAAAATCTTTTATTAGTCATTTAAATTTTAATTTGTACCAGTTTATAAAATTAATATTGTTGGAGATAGTGCCCTCAGAGTCAATTATTGGATCACAGGCACGTGATTGCAATGATTGAAGGAGGACCTATCCCAGTAGAACAGTCTTACTCGAGATGATAGTATGCTATCTGGTTTACCTTTATCATCGTGTACTGCTTTAGGTGACCTGACAGGTCGCTATTGCACATTGATAGAGCCCCTAGGATTCTTGCTTGACTGCCAGCAGTATGAGGGCGATCATATAAGTGAGAGCTGGAGTCTATTAGCACATCCTTAAATGGTCCCTAGTCGTGGAAGTTTCGAGACAGGGCATCGATACTTCATTAGTAGACTAGTGTATACAGTCGAGACCCCGACGAGGGGCGGTGGCCGGTCTCACAAGCCACTGGTGTTAGTTGGTTCACCTAAGATGTATACAGGTGCTCATTGGGTTATGAGTACACCGGACAGGACTCGCCGGGAACCTGCTAGTTGGGATTATACCATACGTCAGATAGCAGTTCCCAGGTGACATGTGTACAGGTTAGTTCATCGACCTGAGATCGTCATTTGTCTCGTGTGAGTTCCCACTGTACTTTGATTACTACCCTACCACGGCTCAAAGGAGTCGTGCAAACAGGTTTTAGTTGGGTGCAGTCCCGAGCCACATGGAGGCAGTGAGCGGATCTGCAGGGGTTCGTCTCTCCCGGTATTGGGGGTGAGGTCGCGCTGTGTCTAGGAGAGCCATTACGCAAAGCCCTCGGCCGAGGCAGGAGATTTACTGGTAGGTATTCCAGTAGTATCTCAGGGCGTTCTGGGCTACACTCCGACACGACTTGTACCGCCTTTGGGGGTCTGACTTTTACCAACCCCCTAGGCCCGACATGCGATCCTCATAGACGAACGGACCGGGCTGTACGGATATTGTCACTGACAGGCTCAGTAGGGTGTCAGGATGAGTTCGCTCATCGACGTCCCTTTTGGTCAATAGCTGGTGGCCCGTTACGTATTGGCTTATACCTCTGACGTGCTAGTGGTTAAATCCACAGCCATAGTATTGACGAGTCTTTAGAGTCCACCACACTTTCAGTTACTCAAGCTTTCGGGCGAAACGCTGTAGAGGCCGTATGGAGATATGGCAGGGTCCGATCAGATACGTGCGGTATTGCACGGATCAGGATCGGACAGTTTTGTACTAGTGGCCGTATAGTTATATGGCAGGGTTCGATCTGATACGTGCGGTATTGCACGGATCAGAATCGAACGGATATTACTTGCCGGCTTTGGCTTAAGCCGGTCCTAGTTTAGTACAGTGTAGATTTTGTCTCATTGCATTTGTATCCGGTCGGGATACAGATGCGGGTGTGTATGCACAGTTTCGGGGTTTTCCTGTAATTTATTACGGGACCAGTTTTCTGGAGTTGCCAGTTTGCATTCCGTCCCGGCCGGTTTTCCTTTGTTCTTTCCCGGCCGGACTTTTCCGATGGAGGGGGTAATTTGCAGTTTTGCAAATTACATTTGTGGAGGGGGTTTCTTGCTTATGTGGGATTATGATATCTTTCATCCATAATGATTTTGCATTAATGAGATATGAAAGGTTATGGAGTGAATAGAAGAAATAAGCATGGTTGATGTTTTGCTTGTGGTTACCCTCCACCTTTTCCTACACTCACCTTCCTTCTAAGGTGAGGGTTTTGATATTCTTTTCTTCTCTTCTTCCACCATTTTAGAAATGATAAGTTTTTCATGAGAGGAAAAAAGAAAGAGAGAAGAAGAAGAAGAGAGCTTCATCTTGAGAGTTTCATTCATGATCTCATTTTCTTGCTAGAAAAATGCAAGCACCATTTTTCTATTCTTGATTCCTCCATCACCATGGCAACAAACCCCAAATGAGACAAGCATCTTCTACACTACATTCTACAGCATATCTTGAGCATGTCGAGTTGCCGGCTTCATGCTCGAGTTGCCTCGGTATTGAGGCGGGAGCCCGTAAAAGACGCAGGCGATGTGGTGCCCTTTCCGGCGAGGAGGCGACGATATGGAGACAAGACTTTCCGCGGGAGATCGGGACGATGAAGAGAAGACCGGAGGACTCGGATCACTCGGTATACTTCTCACCCTATCTCTTGATTGCTAGCATTAGGTTAATGGTAAACGATCCGGGTTTTCTTTGTCCGCGGTAGCGCCAGTTTCCGAGTAAGGAAAAATTTTGATTCCGCGATTTGGCCTCGAGTAAGACGGCCGGGGCGCTGCCGTGGCGCAACATGGTATCAGAGCCACGCCATTAACCTTACCTAGCTTGTTCAAGTGTGTTTTACATTTCCGATCGAACAAAATCCCAAAAACCACATTTTGTGTACATCAGTTTTCTGTCGATTTTTTCCGGGCTCGAAAAATTTTTCAGGTGGTTGCAGAATGATGTGCAGGGAAATATAAGAGATCTGGTAAAAATTGGTAGCCTGAATCCTTCATAGCACCGCGGAAGCGCGGCCAAAGCATTGCTTTGGCCGCGCTTCCGCCGCCAGTTAAATTCTTCACTGTACCAAATTTTTTCCAGATTGTCTTGCACTTGAAAATGGGGTTTTTGGTATATTATTTTTGGGCCCAGATTTTCTGTAAGTGCTACAGTATTACTTGTGGGGCCCACTTGGTAAGTTTGATCGATCGGATATTTTTAAACACATTATTTCACAGTATTTACATTATATCTGCGACCGTGAATGTCACTTGATCGGTAAATCCCATCTAACTGCTATAGCCCGGTTAGACGGATTTGCGAACGTGACTTTCACATTGATGTTCTATGTTTATGCTGTGTTGTTGCGGATCGGTCGTGGGGGATAGCCTGGATGCAATGCTAGTACAGTTTTGTTGTATTATGTACATTTGATATTGCGGGGCGAGCGTCCGACATGTGGACTGCCGTCACTGCCTGTTTGTATTATTCTTTTGGGGCACGACCTGGTTGCGGTCGATGTACCCGGTGTATGTATATTTTTACTTTCTGTACTAGGGTTGACCCAGGAGGGGTGCCCGAGTTGCCGGATTCCGTGAAGTGCTGGGTGGTCCATTCACGTTGCTGAAGAGGGCTGCCTCGCTTCAGGTTTTGGCGGGTGACTTGCCGCGCCCGTAGGGGTCTAGGGTTTCATTGCACAGGCTATCCACACGACCAGGGGAACGTCGGGTTTCAGCAGCGGCTCTGTGAAACCCGGGGATCCCAGATATCTGTATTGTTCTGTGATGCTATACATTTCTGTGATGTTGCATTTTATTCACGCCTTGAGCGAAATACTATATATTGGTATATATATTAGTAGACGTTGTATATGTTTTTCATCCGCGCTAGTCCAGTCCCCGCTCTGCCGTTAGTTAGCTAACCTAACGGGTGATGACGGGACCCAGTGGCGAATGCAGATGGCATATACGTACGTCAGTATATTTTCGTTCTTTGTGGTGTGATCAATTGATGGGACTGCATTGATTCGGATCAATGCAAGCTAAACAAACCTAATCTGATGTTGTTGGAACATTTTTTCAAAAAGCTGTTATTGCAACGACGCTTACTTTTGTTTTGCATCGTGGTATTCATTTGGAATATCCTGCTCCTCAATCGACGAGGCAAGGGCCGAGATCCCTTCACCGGGAGTGACCCCTTGGACAGAAGTTTGCGTCAGTGCATTAACTTCACTATAGCCGATTACTTTTGCTTTGCATCGTGGTATTCAGTTGGAATATCCCGCACCTCATTCTACGGGGAAAGAGCCGAGATCCCTTCACCGGGAGTGACCTCTTTAGCAAAGGTTTTCGTCACTATATTTTTATAAAAGGCTATGCAGTTCCTTCGACGATATCAAGTTCATTACGTTAAAGGTTTTTCGCCAAAAACCAGCCGTAGCCCTCCGTCATTTCCTACAGGTATTATTTGGTATTCGTGCTGCGTTTGTTGACCTAGTCAAGACGTAGTGTTCGGTAGCTAAGTGATACTTGTTTGTTGCATAAGTGGGATTGGTTAAGACAGTCGTGCGGCCTTGTTGACCTAGTCAAGGGCACGTACGGGTGGGTTTAATGCAATCCAGAATAATGACGGGTTGAACTTGACTAGCTGTTATGGTTTGTTGACCTAGTCAAGGTCATAAACCGCTTGGGGTAAAAATCACATCGGGAGTTTCAAAAGAACTGAAACTTGCCAGGCATGCGCATACCTTCTGGAGTGTGGTGACTTGAGTGGATTCCGTCAAGTTATCATGCGATGATAGTTGGATCCCGATTCCCACTGATGAGTTAGTTTACTCCTCGGGTGACCCCGACTAGTTCTTCTTTCAGGTTTGGAGGAGAATTTGAGGTACAGTGGGAGGTTTCCAGATTAGACAAAGTGATAACCATTCTGATCTAGGTTAGAGTGCACGCTGAGTGTTTCTTTTCTCTCTCTCTTTGGCAGCGACCATTGACCCGACCCTGGACTATGACTCAGTGACCAAGTTGACCGAACCTTCTTAACACAGGCTTTTGGATTGTCAGAGTTGCAGACCTCATTGCCACTCCTACTTTTACCCTTTTCTCCAGGACACCCCGTATTACTGCAAACGTCCATTTCCATTGGACAAAACCATCGTATGGTTAGATACGAACTCGAAGGACTTCGAGGATGGTTTCTGGTTCTGGAGAAAACGGATAGGACTATTCAGTTGTCTTTTCTTTTCACCTTCTCTCAGGTTGCGAGTACTCCTTGGTTTAGGAGTAGTACACCTATTACGCAAATTGGATAGTCTTCTTCCAAACCTTAGGCTGGTGCCGACCGGTAGGGAATGAAGAAAACCAATTAGCATAACGATGGTGTGCAGAAGGTATTAAGTTAAGACAAAGCAAGGGATTAGTAGGAGGGCAAAGTAAAATGCGACTGATATTCACGACCAAACCAAGTATTTCTTCGCCAATCCTAAATCACCTTTGTATTTCTCCAGGACACTCCGTGTCACTACGAAGATCCACAGTTTATTGGATACTCCATCGTATGGTTATATACGAACTCGAAAGGAACTTGTTCCAGTTCGGGGATGGTTTCTGGTCCGGGAGAAATGGGAATAAGGTTTATTCGGTTGTCTTTTATCTTCACCTTCTCTCGCTTTGCGAGTGCTCCTAGGATTAGGACAGTACACCCTTTATGCTTATTGGATAGTCTTCTTCCAAACCATAGGCTGGTGCCGAACGGTAGGGAAGGAAGAAAACCATTTGGCCTAAAGGGGTGTGCAGACGGTAATGACTAAAGACATATAAAGGGATTTGGAGAGGTGGCAAAGAATTATACGGTTATAGTTGTGAATCTGGATAATGGTAGAGGCATTACTAGGAATACCAGGATACCCCATCGAAACATTTCAATGTTTCAGTTCAACTGTGTACTGTTAAAAGAAAACTGATTTCCCGATTAGACACTTGCTCCAGGGTATGTATTTACCAGGTTGGATTCTCACATCTGTATGGTTTTACAGATGCTGAGTGGGAGTAAGTTATTGGGAATTAGGTGACCATCCTCATTATATCAGGATTCGTTGTAATCGGTGATATTTGAGGAGATCATCTGGGTTGTTTTGCCGGACGGCAATTATTTGGTTTTGAATATCCGCTGTTATGCACCAATTTCAAATTGATATATCTGTACGTCTATTCATATAGAGTGAGATGTACCTTTTTGAAATTATGTCTACGACATTTACCTATATCAGTGGATGGTTAGGTGAGGAGCATTAAACAGCGGTGTAATTCTTCTTAACCATAAGTACAGTTTTCAACCTACGACACACAGTGAATGAGTTATCAGACTCAAGGGACTTATACAGAGTATTGTATGTTGTCCAGCGTCCATTAGGACAGAGGGGTTGGTCCTTGTACTATATTCAGTTTACTTATGACTTCTCTAGTTTTTAGACAAGTGTTTCGTAGAAACACAGGGTCCGAATTTTGAGAAGTTATAGGTATTTGGATAAAGTAGAGAACCAGGAATTGCAAGTATCGGGATTCTTCAAAGTGATCGAAGATGTAGATACTTGTGTATGGTATTCAGTTGATAGTAATGATAAAGAGAAATTGCTTCTCTTTCAGGTTACTCATAATTGGAAGCATTCCTAAGTTGAGTAACGCTGATCGGCCTCCTTCCATTTAGTTTACATGCACTTGAGATACCTGCATGATTTGAATCTGGTTCAACTGAATCAGTGCCTCTGGTTCTATATTGGATATAGAACAGTTCATATCTTAACGATGTTAAGGTACGGGGAGTTGTCCGGCTTATGCTTAAAACCAGACACTGGACAACTCAAGGCACGTTTCTGTAATGGCTGTTTGCGGGTTGACCCAGGCTATGACGAGGGTTGACTTTCTACCATCTGGAAGATCAATAGAGATATTGTTCTTGACTCGCCACATTTTAAATGAAATGGTTATTTTTCAGAAAACAGTAGTGGGAGTATGGTAGAACTGGAAGCGATTCCAGAACCGCAAACGATTACTGAAGATTTGATAAGGAACCTAAAGATTCAATCTGATTTGACATTCCATTGGCCACTCCGCAGATAAGGTGGGTAACTTCAGGCACCCGAGAGGTACTCCGGTAGCCTCAAGGACGGTGACAGGGAAGTTCTTGTTTACCCACACTTGCCATTGCTGTTGTTCCAGGCTGCGAGACCCGGTGAGAGGATGAGTATAGCGTCGTTCTAAACTAGCTTTAGAAGTGCGCGTCTATATGACTCCACCAGAGGGTTGTCGTAGTCAGTGGGAGCAGCGGAAGCATTGGTGGACATCAGGCTTATGTCTATTTATAGACTAAAGCAGATATAGCGGAGATAGATCATCTGTTTCTGATGTGACAGTCATAGGTTTGACGTCATCAGAATAGGGGATGGATCTGTTGAGAAGGTAGTAGGAAGTGATATTCCTATACTACAATCGGTTATACTTTGGTCGTCACACAGTGTTTTCTCCACATGGGACTTGGACATTATATCAGACATACTGGTTACTAGATCCATGGTTTTAGATCTAGATTTGGGTGGTTTCCCAATCAGGGTACTTTGACAGCATTCTAAGAGTATTTAGAATGGACGACTCCTGGCATGGTAGTGTACCTGCAGGTAATGGAGTCACCCTCTCTAAAAGGTGTCTCATAGACTAAAATAGAGAGGGATGTGCATGATTGGCAGATCACTTGCTTAGGCAATTGAGTCAATCATGAGATGTCAAGTACCACACCAGATGTTGTTCTTACACTAGATGCAATAAGTCGATATTGATCCAATCCTGGAGGAACAGTCGGAAGCAGTTTTAGAACATAAGTGAATGTTCTAGGGATATGATAACGGCTGCCTCCTTTAGGAGACGGTTATCACTCCAGGCTTCCAAGGTGACATGGACGACAAGGAGGTTGTCAGAGTTATAGTTTTCCCTCTGACGAGGGGCAGTATTTTGGACAGGTGATCCAAGGCAATACCGAGGGAGGCATGGTGCAGGATACTGATTAAGTTCAGTTGACGATACGGTCTAAGAAGTTTGGATTTGGAGTTCATTTATGAACTAGGTCCCATCAGACATCCAGACATTCCACGACAGGTATTGCTCATTTCGGGAGATGGTTTTCTCCGCGAACTTGAGATATAGAGAGACATAGAAAGAAACATCTTAGCGGATCCACTCACTGAGGTTTTTCCTCGAACGCAATAGTTTCGCAAACAGGCTTTGTGCGACTGACTAGTAGAGGAGTTGGGTGTTCGGTGTCACACGGGCTGTGAGCATACGACATCGCAATAATTAGCCTTGAGTGCAAGTGGGAGATTGTTGGAGATAGTGCCCTCAGAGTCAATTATTGGATCACAGGCACGTGATTGCAATGATTGAAGGAGGACCTATCCCAGTAGAACAGTCTTACTCGAGATGATAGTATGCTATCTGGTTTACCTTTATCATCGTGTACTGCTTTAGGTGACCTGACAGGTCGCTATTGCACATTGATAGAGCCCCTAGGATTCTTGCTTGACTGCCAGCAGTATGAGGGCGATCATATAAGTGGGAGCTGGAGTCTATTAGCACATCCTTAAATGGTCCCTAGTCGTGGGAGTTTCGAGACAGGGCATCGATACTCCATTAGTAGACTAGTGTATACAGTCGAGACCCCGACGAGGGGCGGTGGCCGGTCTCACAAGCCACTGGTGTTAGTTGGTTCACCTAAGATGTATACAGGTGCTCATTGGGTTATGAGTACACCGGACAGGACTCGCCGGGAACCTGCCAGTTGGGATTATACCATACGTCAGATAGCAGTTCCCAGGTGACATGTGTACAGGTTAGTTCATCGACCTGAGATCGTCATTTGTCTCGTGTGAGTTCCCACTGTACTTTGATTACTACCCTACCACGGCTCAAAGGAGTCGTGCAAACAGGTTTTAGTTGGGTGCAGTCCCGAGCCACATGGAGGCAGTGAGCGGATCTGCAGGGGTTCGTCTCTCCCGGTATTGGGGGTGAGGTCGCGCTGTGTCTAGGAGAGCCATTACGTAAAGCCCTCGGCCGAGGCAGGAGATTTACTGGTAGGTATTCCAGTAGTATCTCAGGGCGTTCTGGGCTACACTCCGACACGACTTGTACCGCCTTTGGGGGTCTGACTTTTACCAACCCCCTAGGCCCGACATGCGATCCTCATAGACGAACGGACCGGACTGTACGGATATTGTCACTGACAGGCTCAGTAGGGTGTCAGGATGAGTTCACTCATCGACGTCCCTTTTGGTCAATAGCTGGTGGCTCGTTACGTATTGGCTTATACCTCTGACGTGCTCGTGGTTAAATCCACAGCCATAGTATTGACGAGTCTTTAGAGTCCACCACACTTTCAGTTACTCAAGCTTTCGGGCGAAACGCTGTAGAGGCCGTATGGAGATATGGCAGGGTCCGATCAGATACGTGCGGTATTGCACGGATCAGGATCGGACAGTTTTGTACTAGTGGCCGTATAGTTATATGGCAGGGTTCGATCTGATACGTGCGGTATTGCACGGATCAGAATCGAACGGATATTACTTGCCGGCTTTGGCTTAAGCCGGTCCTAGTTTAGTACAGTGTAGATTTTGTCTCATTGCATTTGTATCCGGTCGGGATACAGATGCGGGTGTGTATGCACAGTTTCGGGGTTTTCCTGTAATTTATTACGGGACCAGTTTTCTGGAGTTGCCAGTTTGCATTCCGTCCCGGCCGGTTTTCCTTTGTTCTTTCCCGGCCGGACTTTTCCGATGGAGGGGGTAATTTGCAGTTTTGCAAATTACATTTGTGGAGGGGGTTTCTTGCTTATGTGGGATTATGATATCTTTCATCCATAATGATTTTGCATTAATGAGATATGAAAGGTTATGGAGTGAATAGAAGAAATAAGCATGGTTGATGTTTTGCTTGTGGTTACCCTCCACCTTTTCCTACACTCACCTTCCTTCTAAGGTGAGGGTTTTGATATTCTTTTCTTCTCTTCTTCCACCATTTTAGAAATGATAAGTTTTTCATGAGAGGAAAAAAGAAAGAGAGAAGAAGAAGAAGAGAGCTTCATCTTGAGAGTTTCATTCATGATCTCATTTTCTTGCTAGAAAAATGCAAGCACCATTTTTCTATTCTTGATTCCTCCATCACCATGGCAACAAACCCCAAATGAGACAAGCATCTTCTACACTACATTCTACAGCATATCTTGAGCATGTCGAGTTGCCGGCTTCATGCTCGAGTTGCCTCGGTATTGAGGCGGGAGCCCGTAAAAGACGCAGGCGATGTGGTGCCCTTTCCGGCGAGGAGGCGACGATATGGAGACAAGACTTTCCGCGGGAGATCGGGACGATGAAGAGAAGACCGGAGGACTCGGATCACTCGGTATACTTCTCACCCTATCTCTTGATTGCTAGCATTAGGTTAATGGTAAACGATCCGGGTTTTCTTTGTCCGCGGTAGCGCCGGTTTCCGAGTAAGGAAAAATTTTGATTCCGCGATTTGGCCTCGAGTAAGACGGCCGGGGCGCTGCCGTGGCGCAACAAATATTATGTAAATAAAATTTGATATTCTGGTAAATACAAACATAGTCCAAAATATGCCCGGGTCGGGTCTAAAATTCAGTTTTTAAAATACGAAAAATATACATGTCGACCAAAATTAAAGTTGGATATCCGGGTAACGAAAATACATACTTCCAAGAATGATGCACGCACGTGCACGTAGTCATCCAAACAAGTCCGTTTCACTGAACGGGACGAGAACAAGATACACGGATGCTACCACAGGGTCAAGGGTATCATGCAGGCCATGCAAGATATTTTTTTAAAATATTTTATGTGACTTTAAATGTTATATTTAAAAATGCAGATGCCGGATGAATGCCAATATGCAGGATGTATAAATGAAAGTGCACGGATCCACGTAACAAGCCAGGATAAATCACAAACATGAATCAAGACTGGTTTCAAGCATGTGGGTCGGGTCGGATGCAAATACAGATACCAACTACACTATTCGCACCCAAAACACAGTAAATCAAGAAATATCCATAAATAAAGAAATACCCAAAATAGAACTGGTATAAATGAACTAGGGTGTTACAATATTGCCAGGAGCGAATCATCATTTATCGTGAAAGGACTTGGAATTTGATACCGATTTAGGCATCAACATCGCTACAACTGGGATATTACCAGGAGTGAATCATCATTTGTATTTGTCCATTTGAACAAAGATGGATTAGCAAATAGGGTTAGGATCCTGTTGACTAAGGCTTTTTGACTTTAAGAGCCGTAAGGGTCTCATAAAGGTATTTTCTCCCTACGAGTCGTGAGGATCTCGTAGGTGTATTTTCTCCTTAGGAATCATGAGGATCCCCAAGTGTGTGTTCTCTTATAAGTCCTAAGGATCTTATAAGAGTATTTTCTCCTCATAAGTCGAGAGGACTTACAGGTGTCGTTCACCATATGAGGACATTCCTCTTATTGGTGGGACTTGGTGAGAGAACGTTTATTTATGCCCGTGGATTGTATACAAGGGTCAATATTGGACCGCTTGTAGGGCAATTTGGGGAGTGTGATGGCTTAAGAACATGTTCATGTCCCTGTATCTTAAGGCTTTTGAATCCTATGAACCATAAGGTCTCGTAGGGGGAATTCTCCTTACGAGTTATGAGGATCTCGTAAGTGTAATTTCTCCTTAGGAACCGTGGGGATCCCTAAGTGTATTTCTCCCTTGTGAGTTGTAAGGATCTTACGAAGGCGTTTTCTCCTCACAAGGTCAAGAGGACCTTGCAGGTGTCTTTATTTTAACGAGATTGTGCCCTTTCGGGTTTTCACAAACTCACCAATAGCTCTGCTGTTTTTACTCAAGGCGTCCTTTCGGGTTTTCATCCGTGCCCATTTCGCTTGTGGAGGTACCTTTTTTTTTACACCACGAGATTGCGCCCTTTTAGGTTTTCACAAGCTCGCCGGTAGCCCTGCTGTTTTTACTCACGGTACCCTTTCGGGTTGGGTTTTCATCCGTGCCCATTTCGCTTGTGGACGTACCGTTTTTTTGCCCCACTGTCCGCCAGTGGAACTTATGGAGGACTTCGTCACCGGGGCAACTGTGCAGCGAATGGGACTTGAGTTGCAGTCTTCGCCGCTGGGACTTGTGAATTTGAATTCCACTATCGCCGTGTTTGAGGCGACGTATTTAATTTAAGAACATTATGGTCTATTGTTAGTTTAGGGACATCTCGGTCCAGTGTTATTTTAAGGACATCTCGGTCCATTGTTAGTTTAGGGACGTTTCGGTCCATTGTAGTTTAGGGAAGTTTCGGTCCATTGCAGTTTAAAGATGTTTCGGTCCATTGTTAGCTTTGAGGCGAAGTTTTGCCGGATACTACTTATAGAGTTTTGACTCATGAAGACAGCGAGCGGACACGAGTATCGTCATCTATCATTAACATGAGCCGTGACTTTTCAAGCGTAGTATTTCTGAAGGAACCGGCCGTTTATTGGCCGAAAGGGTCTTTCGCCATGCATATCCATGAGCAAGTAGGTCCCACCTTGGTAGACCTTGTCTATGATGTACAGACCCTTATAGTTCGGCTCGAATTTCCCCTGCTTTGCACGGTTGGGGATCATAGGTCTTTTTACGACTAGCACGAGTTCGCCTTGGCGGAATGTTCTCGGTCTAGTTAGTCTTTCATATGAGCAAGTCATCCTTGCTTTGTAAGCTTCCAGGTTTTGCTGCGCCATGAGACGAGTTTCATCGAGGGCGTCGAGCTCCTTAAGCCAGAGGTGGACATTTTCTTCATCCGTTAGTTCGTAACGAATCGCCACTCGTAGAGAGGGTAGCTCTATCTCCAAAGGAAGTACCGCTTCCATGCCAAATACCAACACGAATGGCATTGTATTTGTTGCCGTTTTGAACGTGGTTCGATATGCCCAGAGAGCTTTATGAAGTTTCTCATGCCGGTCCTTTTTGTTTCTGGATACTGTTTTCTTTATGATCTTCGTTAAGGTTTTGTTGAAATCCTCAGTTAGACCGATAGCTCGGGTATTATAGACCGAAGAGTATCTCCAATTTATTTTATACTGCTGTGTGAAGCGACTGATTTTATGGTTTCTGTAGGCTATCCCGTTATCAGAAATAATTCATCGCGGAGTAACGAACCGATAAATTACGTGAGTTCTAAAGAAATGGAAGATGTTCTCCATCTTCACCTCCCTTAGCGGTACTGCCTCTGCCCACTTCGAGAAGTAATCAGTCGTTGCCAATATGAACCGATGTCCCTTGGATGATGCTGGCTCGATGGGCCCAATTATATCGGTTCCCCATATTTCGAACGGCCAACTGGCTACCGTTGGGTATAGCGGATTTGGATGCTGGTGGATGAAGTACCCGTGAATTTGTCATAAGTGACACTGCTTTGTATATTCGAGGCAGTCCTAAATCATTGTGGGCCGGTAGTAACCCATTCTTTTGATCTTCAGCTTCAACTTTAGCCCGGCCTAATGGGAACCACAGAGTCCGTCGTGAGTTTCTTGGACGACACTCCTTACTTCTTCTGGTCCCAAACATCTCAGCCACAGAAAGTCGAACGATCTCTTATATAAAGTATCATTGACGAAGGCGAATGACAAAGCTCGTTTCATGAGCTGGTGTCTTGACGACGCGTCTTCGGGCGCTTGATGGGATTTGAAGTAGTCTATGAAGACTTTTCTCCAATCCTTAGCTTATTCTTCATCCTCTAACTAGAAGGCCGCTTGTTCGGTCGCTTCCTTTCTTTCAGACGACTCTGGAGATATTTCTGCTGGCGCGAGAATCTGGCGGCTTTGCACAATGATCCTTATATCATCAAGGTTTCCGTCGGCCAGTTCTTTAGCGAGCTTGGCTAACGCATCCGCCTTGCTATTTTCCGCACGCGGTATGATTTCCATGATGTAGGACGGGATTTGAGCCAGCAGTTGCCACACTCTTTTGCCATATTTTACCAACTCCGGTTTGCATGTCTGATAGTCGCCATTCACTTGGCTAACGACTAGCTGGGAGTCTCCATATATGAGGAGGTTTTCGTTTCCCATATCGACAGCAATCTCAAGACTTGCCATCAAAGCTTCATATTCCACTTTGTTGTTTGTTCTTGGCTCCGTTAAGGAAAGGGCGAAACACATTATCCCTCCTTGCGGAGTCACAAAGATAAGATCTACCCTAGCTTTGATTATGGGGGTATTGTGCTTTCGCTTCTTCATGGAAGATGCTCCGTCGAAGTATAGTTCCCATTGGGCATTATTCCCTTCTTTCTCCCCGTCGATTGTATCAAACGCGTGTTCGTCTGGCAGTTCGCAATTTCGGGGAGAATCGGCTGGTATCGGAAGATCAGCGAGAAAGTCAGCGATGGTCTGGCCTTTCACTGCCTTGAGGGGCTGATACGTTATTAAGAATTCCATCAAGAGGAGTGCCCATTTGGAAAGCCTTCCCATTAGTATGGCTCTTGACATCAAATATTTGAGAGGATCCACATTTGATATGAGATGGACCTCATGTGCCATGACATAATGTCGAAGTTTTGTTATCGCGAAAATCAGTGCCAGGCAATATTTTTCAATAGGGGAGTAATTGTTTTCTGCCCCCAGGAGGACTCGACTCAAATAGTAGAGAGCTCTCTCCTTTCCCTGTTCGTTCTCCTGTGCCCATAGTGCGCCTAAAGAACCTTCAAGGGCTGTTGTGTACAGGATGGGAGGCTTTCCCTTGACCGGAGCGGTCAATACCGGCGGGTTCTGCAGATATTGCTTGATTTCGTCCAGTGCACTTTGTCATTTATGATCCCAAATGAATGGGGTCCCCTTCTTCATTAGATGGCAGTAGGGGCGGCATTTGCTGGAGAGGTTAGCTATGAACCGTCGGATATACGCGAGCTTTCCTTGGAGAGACCGCAGTTGTTTAAGAGTTCTTGGAGAGGGCATTTCCATAATTGCCTTGATCTTTGATGGGTCTATTTCGATGCCTCGGTGTCGTACGATGAATCCTAGGAATTTGCCTGAGGAGACTCCAAACACGCATTTCAGAGAATTCATCTTCAGATTATATTTCTGAAGACGCTGGAACACTATTTTTAGATGTTCCCAATGTTTCTCGTATGACTTGATTTTCACCACCAGGTCATTGATGTAGCATTCAAAAATCTTATATAAGAGGTCATCGAAGATTTTCGTCATAGCTCTTTGATAGGTAGCGCCTGCGTTCTTCAAGCCGAAGAGCATCACCTTATAGCAGAATATTCCTAGCGGGGTCCGGAAGGCGGTATGCCTTTGGTCTTCAAGATGCATCTTTATTTGATTGTAGCCTACAGATCCATCCATGAAGGAGAAGATTTCATGAGTGGACGTGTTATCGATCATCAGCTCGGTAACCGGTAATGGAAAGTCATGTTAGTGTATATGCCCTAGAGGCCATTACTGTATCATACTAGATTGTATATTACTTGATGGAAGCTTGGGATATTCACAGTTGTATATACAATCTTGCTCGAAATGGTAGTATGCTACTTGGTTTGTCTCTGCTTTAATATGTGCATGTGTTTCTTTTAGCATATTGCTGATATACATATTAGTAGAGCCCTTAGGATCTTTGCTTGATTACCAGCGTTGTGATGGCGCTCGCACTCGTGGGAGCTGGGTGATCTATAAGCGCATCCTTATACAAGTCCCTAGTCGTTGGACTATCGAGACAGGGCATCGATACTCCGGAGTAGACTAGCGTATGCGCTTCTCATCCCGGTGTGGGAGACGGTCTGTCCCACAGCCGTCAGTACGTCGTACTTGAGATAGTATACGGGTGCTCGTTGGGTTACGAGTACACTGGACAGGACTCGTCGGGGACTGTTGGTTGGTATTATACCTATCGTCAGTTATCAGTTCCCAGGTAACATGAGTACAGCTTAGTCCGTTGACTTGACACTGTCACTTCACCTCGAGTGTGTTCCCACTGCACTTTGATTACTACCCTACCACGGCTCAAAGGAGTCGTGCAAACAGGTAGTTTTTGGGTGCAGTCCCGAAGCACTTGGAGGCAGTGACGGTTAGACAGGATTCGTCTCTCCCGGTATTGGGGGTTGACATCGCGCTGTGTCCAGGAGAGCCATTACACGAGTAGTCCCTGGCCAGGGCAAGCGAGATATACTGGTAGGTTTCCAGTCTTATCTCAGGGTGTTCTGGGCTTCACTCTGGCACGACTTGTATCGCTATTAGGGGACTGACGTTCACCGCCCCCGTAGGCCCACCATGCGATGTATCAGACGAACAGACCGGACTGTACGGAGATTGTCACATACAGGCTCAGTAGGAGTTCAGATGGGGTTCACCTCGTCAGTCTTCTTATCGACATCTACCTGGGGACCGTTACGTACAGCTAGTGCCGCTTGCGGTCTGTGGTTAAACCCACTGCCTGCGTAGTGTCGAGTCTTTAGAGTCCCACACAGAGAGCTATTCGCCTTTAGGCAAAATGAGTAGAGGTCGCATGGTTTTGCGACAGGGTTCGTTCACATTCGCGCACTTGTGCACGTTTGCTGTCCGGACAGTTTACACTAGCGGGCTTTGGTTTAAGCCGGATCCTAGTATATGATTTGAGATTGGTTATTCTCAGTGTATTCGTGTTCCTCGGATCACGAATGCGGGTGCGTATGCACAGTTGCTTGAGATTGAGGGAGAGGACCTTGATTAGGGCTAATGGCTATTGTCATTTTATTAACCCTAATGTTTATGTGTGTATTATTGTTAATTAATAATTAGTTTAATAATTGTCCATGGTTATGGTTGTTGACCATTTGACTTCTTTGACTTGTTGATCTAGGTTGACATTTTGACCATCATCATTTCTTTTGGAAGATGCTTCTTGATCTTTGCAAATTGAAATGATAATGGTCATGTCATGATTAACCATGACAATTATCTAGCTAATTATTCAATTAAAATAATTCACACATATTAGTGAGAATGGCTCAATTATTTCTCATTCTATCATATCCTTTCTCTCTCTTGTTCTTCCTCTCCCTCAAGCTATCTCCCTCTCATGTGTTGAGAAACACTTGAGCTTGAGAAAAACCCTCTCTTGATCTTCTCTACTCTCATCTAGGGTTGAAGGACTAGCACTTCTTGAACCCTAGTTACTTCTAGCTTGGAGTTGAAGCCAAAGGTCGAGGCTTTCGGGTGGATCTTTCTTCGGCCTGAGAAGACGAGCAAGGTGACCTCCTTCCACTACTCCAAGGAGCAAGGAGAGAAGGACTAAGAGACCAAAGGTATAACTTTTCTACCACTTAGCTACTTTCAAGTTAGCTTTAGCAAGTTTTTGTTTAGTAAAGATCCTTAAAGCATAGTCCATGTTGCCTATAGTTGATAAAAATCCGATTTTTATTATGTTTTCCGCCTCCCCGTAAGCACCGGGGTGGGCAACGTGGACTTACAGTGGTATCAGAGCCTAACTAAACATAAACTAGCTAGGTAGTGAAGTGTAACGAAGTTCGAAACCGAAAAATCCAAAAACCGAGTTTTCAAAAACCCTAGTTTCTGTTAAAAAATTTTCTGGTCAAAACAAAATTTGTCATACACCAAAAATCATCTCAGGGTTTTTTAAAGATAACCACAAAACCCGGTCCAGTGAGTCGACTAAACCGCCACGTTTCCGCGGCAATAGCAAGCTATTGCCGCGGAACCGCCGCCGTTTGGACTCCTCACTGGGTCGAGTTTGGTGCAGTGTATCTCTGGCTTGGTTTTAGGATTTTTAAGATATGTTATATGTGCCCAGATTTTCCAGAATAGAAATTTATTTTTGGGGGCCTATAAATCCGTATTTTTTCCGAACTTCACTACACTTTGACTATGATGGTTATATCTGTGATGTTTGTATGTATTGAACGTCGGCTATTCGCTATATGTCGATTAGTCGGGGTTATACATATCTGTGATCTGTGTTTGATATTGGTTTGTGTATATGAATGGGTTGGATCATCGTGGGTGAATAGCCGGGGTGGATGTGAGATGAGTGTTGCTTTTCTTTCATTCATTTGTAATATGTAAATTGATGTAATATTATTATTTGTTTGGCCGCACAACCGGGTCGGGGTTGTAGCCGTCATTGTATAATTCTTTTTACTGTTTTTTCTCCTAGGATAGACCCATGGAGGGGGTGCACAAACTACCAGGTATCTCGAAGTGCCGAGTGGCCTACTCACGGTGGTGAGGGAGGTTGCTTCGCTTCTGGTACTTGGCGGGTAGTTTGCCGCACCCGTAGGGGTCTTGGGTGGGGTATTTGGCTATTCACCGCGACCGTGTAATCCGCTTTTCGTTGCAGGCTCGAACGGATTGCGGATTCCTAGTATATCCAATGTATTCATCTGTGATCTGTAATGTCCATCATTGCTATATATTTATATATGATAACTATTTAGGCGTTGCTTATGTTTTACAGCCGCGCTAGCCCAGCCCCCGCTCTGTCGTTAGTTAAGTAACCTAACGGGTGATGACGGGGCCCCGTGGCGAATGCGAATGGCATAAGCGTACGTCATATTTTTGTTGTTTTCTGCAATGGTAGGATTAAATGATGGGATGCATTAAAAGAACTAATGCAAGAAAATAAACCAAGTAAAAGTCGATTTGAACACTTTGAAAACCACTCGGTTTTTTTCAAAACCAAACTTTTAAACGCGGAGCTTGAACCACTCCTTTTAAAAGCTATCTCGTTCCATCGATTAGATCAAGTTCACTACGTTCACGGTTTCGCCAAAACCATCCGTAGCCCTCCGTCATTCCACATGAATGGTCAAAAAGTATTCAAGCTATGTATTTTGGCCAAAGTCAAGGCATAGTGATTGGTAGCTATTGGGTATTCATGTGCAGCATAGATAGATGCGTTGGTTTGGGACAGTCGTGCTGCCATTTTGGCCAAAGTCAAGGGTAGGTACGGGTGGGTCCAAATTAACCAGGAGAATGAAGGGTAGAACTTGACATGTGACTTATGATATTTTGGCCAAAGTCAAGGTCATAAGAGCATGGGGCAAAAATCCACATCGGGAGTTTCATAAGTACTGAAACTTGCTAGCTTTGCATACCATTTGGAGTGTGATGATTCTGGTAGGATTCCTTCGGTTTTATCACGCGATGATATTTGGATCCCGATCCTACTGTGAGTATATGCTACTCCTCGGGAAAACTCTCACTTAACGATCAATGCTATAAACTTAGTAGGTGTCTAGAAAGGTGTTAGCGGGGCTACGCCCACAGGGAAAAGAGGTTACTTAATTAAGGAACTTCGCGAAAGCGTTGGAAAACCTCCCTCGAAGTACCGACACTGGCCTGGCTGAACGGTTAAGCAAGTATTGTACGGTGAGAGTAATCCTGACTAATCCTTTCTTTACGGTTTGAGAAGGGATTCGAGAGACAGTGGGAGCCATCCAGTTTAGACAAATTAAAAACCACTCTAAACTTGCAAGAGCATCATGCTAAAGTGTTTCTTTTCTCTCTCCTAATTGCAGCGACCATTCAAGATGACCGGACTTAAGTTATTACTAGATAAAAACATATTGACAGGGCCAAACTACAAAGATTGGCTCAGGAATGTCAAGATGTCAATCACTTACGACAAGTTGGGGTATGTCCTTACCACCAAAGCACCCCCTGTCCCAGGTCCCACCTCCAGCGTCGCGGATAAGGAAATCCGTAAGACATGGGAGATAGATCGCGCGAAGGCCAAATGACTCGTATTAGCCTCGATGGACAATGAACATCAGCGGAGGCACGAGAATATGGACCTAGAGTCTATATTTCTTCATACAAAAGAACTGTATGGGGAGCAGTCTCGTATCGCAAGATACGAAGTGTCGAAGAAGCTATTTTCGGCAAGGTTAGCCGTCGGATCATCGGTAGCGGAACACGTGCTTAAGATGATTGGCTACATTAAGGAGCTCGCGGACCTTAGGACCACGTTGGAGAATGAACTCTATACTGATTTGATTCTCCAGTCCCTTCCTTCCACTTACGCCCAGTTTATTCTTAACTTCAACATGCAAGGAAAGGAGGTAGAACTTTCCGAACTTCTGAACATGTTGAGGAGTGCTGAGGGCACCCTACAGAAAGGTAGGGAGACATCCACTTTGTTTGTAGGAGGATCTTCCTCTTCTAGATCCAGGGCGAAAGCCAAGGGTAAGAAGAAGAAAGCCCCCGCCAAACCAAGAGGCGGTGTCGGTAAAGTGGATACGAAGGGAAAAGGTAAAGCAACAAAGATAGCGGGGAAGCTAGTGGGGAAGGAAGAATGCTTCTATTGTCACAAAAGTGGTCACTGGAAACAGGATTGCAAGGCTTGGAAAGCCAGAACACAGGATTTGAAGCGAGTTGCAGCTTCAGCTTCAGGTGTGTATGTTATTGAAAACTGTCTATCAATAAACTCTACTTCCTGGGTATTGGATACCGGATCAGGATCTCATATCTGTAATTCTTTGCAGGCGTTGAGAAAGCGTAGAGTTTTGAAGGCAGGTGACATGACCCTCAGAGTTGCGAACGGTGCTAGCATGGATGCTGAGGCCGTGGGGGACTATCACCTGGGATTGTCGGATGGACATTTTTTGGTTTTACGTAGTTGTTATTATGTACCAAATGCAACCTGTAATATCATTTCTGTATCTTTATTATCTAAAGAAGGTTATGAATTTGCATTTGTAAGTAATGTAGTGAACATTCACCTTAATCAAGCTTTGATTGGGTCAGGTACATTGAACAACGGTATATACGTATTAAACCAACCACAGATTTTCAATGTCCAGAATACACACAAAAGAAAGTCTCCAGAAATCAATAAAACTTTCTTATGGCATTGTAGACTGGGTCACATCAATGAGAGAAGGTTGACTAAGTTACACACAAAAGGATATTTGGATTCGTTCGAATATCAATCGTATGCAACTTGTCAATCCTGTCTCAAGGGAAAGATGACAAAGACTCCGTTTACTGGACACGGAGAAAAAGCGAGCGAGCTCTTGGGACTCGTACACAGCGACGTGTGCGGTCCAATGTCTACACATGCGCGAAGCGGTTATTCTTACTTCATTACTTTTACGGATGACTTTTCAAGGTACGGTTATGTCTTCTTAATGAAACATAAATCCGAGGCTTTTGAAAAATTCCAGGAATATAAGAATGAAGTAGAAAAACAAACAGGCAAAAGTATAAAGACACTAAGATCTGATCGAGGTGGTGAATACTTGAGTGCCGAGTTCCTGGATTACTTAAAAGAGAATGGAATTCTCTCTTAGCTTACTCCTCCATACACTCCGCAACATAATGGTGTATCGGAGAGACGGAACCGAACCCTATTGGATATGGTACGGTCCATGATGAGTAACGCTGAGTTGCCGTGATCGTTTTGGGGATATGCGCTAGAATCAGCTGCATACCTTTTGAACCGGGTTCCAACTAAGACTGTGCCTACTACACCATATCAGATGTGGTGTGGGAAGAGACCCCATCTTAATCATATTAAGACATGGGGATGTCCAGCTTTTGTAAAAAAGCAGTATGCGGACAAGCTCGAGGCACGCTCAGTACAGTGCAAGTTTGTGGGATATCCAAAGAACTCCAAGGGATATTACTTCTATTGCGAAGAGGAACAAAAAGTCCTTGTTTCTCGCCATGCCCACTTTCTAGAACACCAGTTCATAGAAAAATAATTAAGTGGGAGCGCAATAGAACTGGAAGAAATTCCAGAACCACGAGCTATTACTGAAAGCTTGGTTGAACCAGAGGGTTCGAAAGATCAGGACATTCCCACGCCACTCCGCAGGAGTAGTAGGCAGTCTCATCCGCCCGAGAGATACTACGGTTTTCTCATTGACGGGGATAGAGAGGATTGCATCATAGATTGTGATGAGCCTACTAGCTTCCAGCAAGACATTCAGAGCGTCGACTCGGTAAAATGGCTAGATGCAATGCGGACCGAGATGGAGTCCATGTACACCAACAATGTATGGACGTTGGACATTGCTCCAGACGGGGTAAAACCCGTAGGATGCAAGTGGATCTTCAAAAGGAAGATTGGTGTAGATTGACAGGTTGAGACCTATAAAGCTAGACTGGTTGCAAAGGGTTTTCGTCAGCGACCTGGTTTGGACTACGACGAAACCTTTTCTCCAGTAGCTATGCTGAAATCCATTCGGATCCTTCTTCCCAATGCTGCCTTCCACGATTATGAGATTTGGCAGATGGACGTAAAGACAGCTTTTCTAAATGGACATTTAGAGGAGTGTGTCTATATGGATCAGCCAGAGGGTTTCATTCAGAGTGGGAGCAGCGGAAAGGTGTGCAAGTTGCTTAAGTCCATTTATGGACTAAAGCAGGCATCGCGGAGTTGGAACATCTGTATTGATGAGACGGTCAAGGAATTTGACTTTATCAAAAATCCAGATGAACCATGCATCTATTGTAGATTTGTAGCGAGAACTGTAGTATTCCTCGTTTTATACGTGGATGACATTCTCTTAATAGGAAATGACATTCCTATGCTACAATCTGTCAAGGAGTTCTTGTCACACAGGTTCTCCATGAAAGACCTGGGTGATACCTCATACATTCTGGGTATCCGGATCTACCGTGACAGATCCAAGAGGATATTAGGACTTTCGCAGTCCAGGTACATCGACGCCATACTGAAGAGATTCAGTATGGAAGATTCCAAGCGCGGTAATCTACCGGCTTATCACGGGATCACCCTCTCCAAAGAGATGTCTCCTAAGAATGATTTGGAGAGGGATCGCATGTCTATTATACCCTACGCTTCTGCGGTAGGCTCTATAATGTATGCAATGTTGTGTACCAGACCAGATATAGCTTATGCACTGAGTGTGGTAAGCAGGTATCAGTCAAACCCAGGGGAGAAACATTGGATAGCAGTAAAGAACATTCTCAAGTACCTGAGAAGGACTAAGGAGATGTTCTTGGTGTATGGCGGAAAAGACCTGCAGATTGAGGCCTTTGCTGACTCCAGCTTCCAGAGTGACAAGGATGATTCTAAGTCCATGTCGGGTTTTGTCTTCACCCTCAATGGAGGGGCGGTGTGTTGGAAGAGCTCCAAACAGGAAACCGTTGCTGACTCGACGATGGAAGCGGAATACATCGCTGCATCTGATGCCGCAAAAGAAGCTGTCTGGATGAGGAAGTTCTTGAGAGAACTTCAGGTGGTTCCGTCCATTGTTGACCCAATACCTCTGTATTGCGACAACAACGGGGCTATAGCTTTAGCGAAGGAACCCAGATCCCATCAGAAATCCAGACACATCTTAAGGCGGTATCACCTGATCAGGGAGATCGTGGATCGCCAGGAGATCGAGGTCCGGAGAGTTGCATCAGAGGATAACACAGCAGATCCATTCACCAAGGCCTTGCCCCAGACTCAGTTCGAGCGGCTGATCGAGATGATAGGTCTTCGATACGCCAGTACATGGCCTTAGTGCAAGTGGGAGATTGTTAGTGTATATGCCCTAGAGGCCATTACTGTATCATACTAGATTGTATATTACTTGATGGAAGCTTGGGATATTCACAGTTGTATATACAATCTTGCTTGAAATGGTAGTATGCTACTTGGTTTGTCTCTGCTTTAATATGTGCATGTGTTTCTTTTAGCATATTGCTGATATACATATTAGTAGAGCCCTTAGGATCTTTGCTTGATTACCAGCGTTGTGATGGCGCTCGCACTCGTGGGAGCTGGGTGATCTATAAGCACATCCTTATACAGGTCCCTAGTCGTTGGACTATCGAGACAGGGCATCGATACTCCGGAGTAGACTAGCGTATGCGCTTCTCATCCCAGTGTGGGAGACAGTCTGTCCCACAGCCGTCAGTACGTCATACTTGAGATAGTATACGGGTGCTCGTTGGGTTACGAGTACACTGGACAGGACTCGTCGGGGACTGTTGGTTTGTATTATACCTATCGTCAGTTATCATTTCCCAGGTGACATGAGTACAGCTTAGTCCGTTGACTTGACACTGTCACTTCGCCTCGAGTGTGTTCCCACTGCACTTTGATTACTACCCTACCACGGCTCAAAGGAGTCGTGCAAACAGGTAGTTTTTGGATGCAGTCCCGAAGCACTTGGAGGCTGTGACGGTTAGACAGGATTCGTCTCTCCCGGTATTGGGGGTTGACATCGCGCTGTGTCCAGGAGAGCCATTACACGAGTAGTCCCTGGCCAGGGCAAGCGAGATATACTGGTAGGTTTCCAGTGTTATCTCAGGGTGTTCTGGGCTTCACTCCGGCACGACTTGTACCGCTATTAGGGGACTGACGTTCACCGCCCCCTAGGCCCGCCATGCGATGTATCAGACGAACAGACCGGACTGTACGGAGATTGTCACATACAGGCTCAGTAGGAGTTCAGATGGGGTTCACCTCGTCAGTCTTCTTATCGACATCTACCTGGGGACCGTTACGTACAGCTAGTGCCACTTGCGGTCTGTGGTTAAACCCACTGCCAGCGTAGTGTCGAGTCTTTAGAGTCCCACACAGAGAGCTATTCGCCTTTAGGCAAAATGAGTACAGGTCGCATGGTTTTGCGACAGGGTTCGTTCACATTCGCGCACTTGTGCATGTTTGCTGTCCGGACAGTTTACACTAGCGGGCTTTGGTTTAAACCGGATCCTAGTATATGATTTGAGATTGGTTTTTCTCAGTGTATTCGTGTTCCTCGGATCACGAATGCGGGTGCGTATGCACAGTTGCTTGAGATTGAGGGAGAGGACCTTGATTAGGGCTAATGGCTATTGTCATTTTATTAACCCTAATATTTATGTGTGTATTATTGTTAATTAATAATTAGTTTAATAATTGTCCATGGTTATGGTTGTTGACCATTTGACTTCTTTGACTTGTTGACCTAGGTTGACACTTTGACCATATCATTTCTTTTGGAAGATGCTTTTTGATCTTTGCAAATTGAAATGATAATGGTTATGTCATGATTAACCATGAAAATTATCTAGCTAATTATTCAATTAAAATAATTCACACATATTAGTGAGAATGGCTCAATTATTTCTCATTCTATCATATCCTTTCTCTCTCTTATTCTTCCTCTCCCTCAAGCTCTCTCCCTCTCATGTGTTGAGAAACACTTGAGCTTGAGAAAAACCCTCTCTTGATCTTCTCTACTCTCATCTAGGGTTGAAGGACTAGCACTTCTTGAACCCTAGTTACTTCTAGCTTGGAGTTGAAGCCAAAGGTCGAGGCTTTCGGGTGGATCTTTCTTCGGCGTGAGAAGACGAGCAAGGTGACCTCCTTCCACTACTCCAAGGAGCAAGGAGAGAAGGACTAAGAGACCAAAGGTATAACTTTTCTACCACTTAGCTACTTTCAAGTCAGCTTTAGCAAGTTTTTGTTTAGTAAAGATCCTTAAAGCATAGTCCATGTTGCCTATAGTTGATAAAAATCCGATTTTTATTATGTTTTCCGCCTCCCCGTAAGCACCGGGGTGGGCAACGTGGACTTACAAGTCATCCTTCGGACAAGCTTTGTTGAGATCCCGAAAGTCCATGCAGATGCGTACTGTCCTATTTTTCTTCATCACCAGGACAATGTTGGCGATTCAGTCGGGATATTAAACTTCTTGGATGAATCTGGAGTCGATTAGTTTCTTGACTTCGGCATTGATGCTCATCTCGAGTTCGAGCCGCATTCTTCTTGGCGCTTGGTTGACTGGCTTGACGTCCGTCAATATAGCCAGTTTATGCACCGCTGTTTCTGGATCTAGTCGCGGCATTTCGGAATAATTCTAGGAGAAACAGTATTTATATTGCGTAAGTAGACCCTTTAGCATGGCCACCTGTTTTTCAGACAGCAGCTCACTGACGAACGTTGGCCTCGGCTCGTTTTCTGTCCCCAAGTCGATTTTTCTCAGGTTGTCCGCTGTGGTGTTGATTGATCTGTTTTAGAGAAGTGCTTGTAGAATAACCGCAATCAATAACAGTGCCGCATATAGCTAGACCGAGATGAGTACGGGTCGTCCTCAGGGATATATGGAATCTTTCAATCTTACTTTAGACGTGTTGAAAAAGAGCAAGAATAAAGGAATAAAGAATATTAGAAATAGTTTTTAGATCTACGTCAAAATACGGATGTAGAATACAAATCTATTTTTAACACGGATATAGATTTTATAAGAAGAATGCTTGTAGGGTTCATTTGGATTTAGTAGTCATGGATGACTAATAAAGATTACTCCTTTTATCGATTGATAGATTTAAAACTAGATAGATAGTAATGAATGAGGATTAGGGTTCTTGGAAGAAACTAGAGTTTCTTCACTATTGACCTCGTCCTTTCATTGATCTCTATTCATGTCTAGCTCTTAACAAACAATTGTTAATCTGATCTCAAATTGTGGTCGAGACTAGCAATAAATTGGTAGCGCGTCCGATAAGGACATTAACATTTATTTTGCTAAAGTTTATAAACTTCATAAGACTTAAAACAAATTAAAATATTTTTTTATCTATTGATCTACCCTAATCTTATGAACCCTATCAAGCGGAGAATTACTCACGCATGATGGAGATAGAAGAAGAACGGATAGAGAAAGAATTCATAACGTAAATGCAGAAAATAAATGCTAAACAATGATTTACCTTTATTAATCAACTTCACAATTACAAAGCCTTCAAGTTTATATTACAAGAGGAAGAAGAAGTTGCTCTCGATCTCTGCCTTATAGAAGTAAATACTCCGTCGAATCTCACGTCGCTCTATCACGTCGAATCGTGGACCTGTCGTGGATCTCGTGTTCTTTGATGGTGATTTGCTTCGTGTAAAAGGTGATGAATTCTAACTTTAGCCATCAGTCCTTTATATAGCTCTAAAAGAAGAAAACCTAGTTACCATATATGGTGACTTTCCATATATGGTGATTTGCTAATATGGCGACTTTCCATATATGGTGATTTTCCATATATGGTGACTTGTCTTTAGGATCCTACCAAAAAAATCCAAAACCTCAATTCCCTATAACGGTCGCGGATCCGCCATATATGGCTTGTTTTGGCCATGGAACCGCGGCCATTTGGTATGATCATCGCTTCAAAATTCTTGGGCTGCTTCATAGTGAAACATAGAGATTTTTTTGATGTCTGGAATCTTCATATCTTTTCTGAGTCTTTGCCAGTATTGATTCTTCGATTTACTTAACTTCATCGGCAGATTTTTGATTCCCGACACTCGATATCTCGATCTCCTGACCTGGGCTAAACCTTGCACAATATCTCAATGAATAATATTAGTAATATTTATTTTTATTGAGATATTATCATAACCATTTTATATGATATTATATTGTAAGAATATTGATTAGGGATATTTGATATGATATGCATATTTTAATTATCAAAATATTGTATAAATATAATATGCATATATTTTCCTTCATAATATTAATTATAATATATAGAACATATGACAATAGATATTTTGCAGATAAACCCTCATATGTTCTATATTTACAATAAACGCTTTTAAGCACTTAACAAAAGTAAGGAAAATATTATATCAATTGTGCAATATTTTCGATTGAACAAATACCCCCAAACTTAACTTTGATCGTCCCGAGATAACTATTTATTCAAGAGAAGGAGAAAAAGAAAAACCTAAGTAGCACACTTTCGTAGGCTACACGATTATACTGAGCACGTGCAACAATCCGTTCAACCTCTAGGTGTCCCTAGTAGGAGGAGTGTTGTCTCCTAAGGGTTTTCAGCGGATTACACCCACAAAATGACATAATAAAAGAAAGATGGTGAAAGTTACATGTAAGGATATGAACTATAAAAGAAAGAACTTGAAAATAAGAGTTTCCAACTATACCAGCTTTTCAGTTGCCATGAGCCCTATCTTAATGGTCATAAAAAGATATTAGAAATCACATCATCCCTTAATAAAACATCGTCTTTAGTTTTCCTCTCTATTTTTCCTCCAAACATTGATCATATACCCCTATATGTGTGTAAAAGATATCTCTACACTTAGAGAATTCAATTCAAGCTATCATATGCTTGTCCATCTTCCAATGTATTTTTTCGTCGGTGAATTTTTTGATGAAATTGCTCACACATCCTTCATGCGACCATTAATACTTCTTGAGGTACTAGCCGACCGATTACAAAATGTGCTTGCATTATTAAGGCATAATTTCTCGTCTTGCAACACCTAAGGCTTAGCAGTGGCTCCCAAACCAGTTGGTCTAAGGCACTAGGTGATAAAGCACTCTCGCTATATTTTTTTATGCTACCTTAGTAATTACAAAACCAGTGTTCATTTTTTTTTCTTCACCACTTATAATTTTTTTTCCTTCAAACTAAGACTTTTAGACAAGAGCATTTCAAGATATCCTCTATTATCCTAAGTTTCAAGATGTGTGCAAGTGCGTATAGTAGGGTATCAACGTTCAAATGTTTGGCCTTAAAAATAGTGACTATTTTTCAGACTTATTTTTATCCTCAGATTAGTAATTTCCTTTATCTTACTAACCCTCGGGACAACGGCTCATAACTACTTATTACTAGTTTCGTTTAAGAAAACATCTAATTTTCTTGCTTTTCTCAAACTATTCCTATCTTCCATATGTAAATTTTCACTTTCTAACTTCTATTATCAAAGAAAAAATTTTGTGCTTATGCAAAGTGTAATGCAAAGTAATGCGTAAATAAACACAAATCTCCCCCAAACCTGTTTACAGTAGTATCCTCACTGATGTCATCAGTTAAGCCTAAAAAAAACTATAGGCTTGGAAGGAAAAGTTATCAACGGGGACAAGAAATAATGAAAGTGAAATTCTCCCCCAAACTTATTTTTGGCTCGTAATTTTATAAAAATTTTCTTTCAAGAGCCAAAATATCCCCCCTCCCAAACTTGAGTAAATTAGTATTAAGCATTTAAAATTATTGGGGGGGTTTAAAGTTATTGGTCAAACTAAAGCCTTACAAAGACCAAAAGTCAACACCAACCATTTAAAAATTTTATCGATGTAACATACTGGATGGTGTAAAATCAGATATTTGAAGAAGTGGGGAGATAGGAGGCAGTATGGTTTACGTCTCGGTTGATAGAGACGAAACAATAATGGTGATCGGAAACGAGAATGTGGATAATTAGGAATGGGAAGAATGGTCACATTCTCGTATGGGATAAGAAGAAATGGTGGTGGTTCGACTTCTTCAGGTGGAGGTTGATTAATCACAAAATCCGTGTCTTTTAGGAATGCGAGTCCGTCGGCGAAAATATCTTCGAAACTTTCATCGATGGTCCGATTAAACGTTTCAATGTCAATAAGTGTCGCGCCAGAATTCAACATACTTGATTTGTCAAAAATTATGGAGGTAGGTGACTCGTAAAGCTCATCTATCTCATTCTCAAAAGAGTCTAAATCAAGTTGTCTTTCTAGAATTATCGAACTCGAAATATCGGATTGTGATTCATCAATACTCGCTATCATTAAAGGAAGATTAGAAGAAGAATCAGAGAAAGTAGAATATGAAATAGGTAAACAAATTGGTGTATCGAGTATTGCTGAACCAGATGTGGAAAATGAAGGTTGAATTTCGTTCTGCTTTTCGGTTATACATTTATCATCAACTTCAAGAAGAATATGGGGTTCGAGAAGAATACTTAGAGGCTCGAGATGATGACCACACGGGAGTGAAATGACTTGATGAGTTGGTGGGAAAAACTCATCCAAAATTTCGGGTTCATCATTCAATATATCCCCAACGTCAATCTCCTCAATCAAGTGAAGGTTAAAATTCTTAGACACCTCATCAAAAGAAGGGTTCTCAATCAATTGTGGTTCTAGAGTGGAGGTGTAGAGATCACAAGGATTGGGTGTGGCTTCACTTGAAATGGACCCTTCACAGTCGTGTAAATCAAACACTACAAAGTCACACAACTCATCAGACATTTTATCTTCAATTGGTGAATCATTTGGTGTACTTGATAGATTAGTGAAACTAGAGTTGTGGATTTTAATTTGGGATGGGGAGATTTGATTAGGAAGGGTGTACCGCTCTCTCTCACTACCCGAATTCTCAATTTATCCTACGGCCGTATCATACGTTGAAAAATTTCGAGCTGGTTTGAAACTAGTTGCTCGTTTGTTTTGTTTATTGAGGACGGCCATGCACTCTTTCAATTCCTCTCTGGTGCAGCGTAACTCTATCATATATTCTTCCAGTGCTCGCTCAAGACTAGACATGGGTCAGTAAGGGGTTTCAGTATAAGATTGAAATTCTTGTGGATAAGTAAAACTCCTAAATGACTGATTAGGAGGACTGTCTAGAGAAGGTGTAAAAGTCGGGTAGGAATGATAGGAATTGAATGGTTGTGAAAATTGGGCAAGAGTAGGATCAACATTGTGATTAAAAAAATATTGATATTGGTTGGTTGGTTGGCGATTTTCAATAGATGTCATATACGCCACAAACCGAGCAGTAAAATCTTCTTTAGAAAGTGGTGGTGTTTGTTGTCCTAACGGTTTGACTGGATTGAAACTTTGGCCGTTAGCCCTCGCTATATGCTTAGCGATGGACATGCATTTAAGAGTTCCTTCACTCGGAGTATCAACATAAGAAGATGTAGAATTTGGATGCGGTTGACAGAACCTGGAGTGAGGTGGCCAACTGTTTCTTTCCGTTTGCTCTATCCGATCTCTTAAATACATAGTAGAGTCGGATGGTATACCGAAACGATTATGATAACAAGAAATATCTGGTTCTGGATAGCAAAGCTCGGTAAGAGTTCTTTTATTTGAGTTACCCATTATAAGAAGGTGAAAAGAAAAGAGGGTGAAAAGATTTAAGCTCTATTTGGATTGTTTTGCTTTGAAAGTGGACATGGGGGTTTACTCACAAAAATCACAAAAATGCAAAAACAACCCTAGAACTAAGATTACCTAGGTCAAGCATTAGACCGCTCTTAGACTTCTAAAGGACAAGCCGCAGGATCAATCCTCTACCACCTCTTTATCACTCTTGCGGCCAGGGAAGTGCCAGGTAAGTGAGAGATATCCGCTATACAAATCACTAAAAATAGCGAGCCTAATTAAATAACCACTTGCCTTAGACACACTTGTCTAGAAACCACAAAAGTAATGCGGATAAGCGATAGATTACCCACGACCTTCCTCTGTCCTTATTGAGCATGACGGTACTTAGAGTCCTGGTCTAGATATTTTTTAATTAATGTAGGTTGATATGGATGCTCGTTTTGTGATTTGTGGAGCTTAGGAAGGGTGATGAAATCCCCACCTAATCTGAATTTGGTCTTTTCCCCTTAATGTATGTATTAAAATATGCAAAATCAAACCGTAAAACAAAACTCGCAAAAAGATTTTTGAGCTGCGATATTTTGCAAAGAATCCTGCAGAAAATATATTATTGGATTTTTTAGAGGGGAGAGAAAGAGATAGAAAAGATACCAGAAAAGTTTAAGGGCACAACTCCCCAAGACCACCGCGGTTCCGCCGCCGTTTGCACACAATAACCGCGGTTCCGCCGCGCTTTAAGGGGTTCTTTGTTTAAATTTTTTTCATTGTTGCTTCCTTTGCTTCTCTGGGTCTTGATGAATATCTCTGAATCTTTATCTCCTTGCTAATGTGACTCCAGATTCCCTCGCAAAAATCACACACTAATCGTTAAATACGCAAGATGCGGTTTTATTTTATTTTTATGATATATATCGAATAAGAATTCAACAAAAATAGTAAGAACAAAAAAATTACGCACGTATCCCCGGCAATGGCGCCATTTGATTGATTTGTTTTAGAGAAGTGTTTGTATAATAACCGCAATCAATAACGGTGTCGTGTGTAGCTAGACCGAGATGAGTACGGGTCGTCCTCACGGATATGTGGAATCTTTCAATCTTACTTTAGACGTGTTGAAAAAGAGGAAGAATAGAGGAATAAAGAATATTAGAAATAGTTTTTAGATCTACGTAAAAATACGGATGTAGAATACAAATCAAGTTTAAATACAGATATAGATTTTATAAGAAGAATGCTTGTAGGGTTCGTTCGGATTTCGTAGTCATGGATGACTAATAAAAAATGCTCCTTTTATCGATTGATAGATTTAATACTAGATAGATAGTGATGATGAGGATTAGGGTTTTTGGAAGAAACTAGAGTTTCCCTACTATTGACCCTTGTCCTTTCATTGATCTCTATTCATGTCTAGCCCTTAATAAAAAAAATTGTTAATTTGATCTCAAATCACGGTCGAGACTAGCAATAAATTGGTAGCGCGCCCGATAAGGATGTGAACATTTATTTTGCAAAAGTTTATAAACTTCATAAGATTTAAAAGAACTTAAAACATTTTTTCATCCATTGATCTACCCTAATCTTACGAACCCTATCAAGCGGAGAATTACTCGCGCATGATGGAGATAGAAGAAGAACGAATAGAGAAAGAATTCATAATGTAAATGTAAAAAATAAATGCTAAATAATGATCTACCTTTATTAATCAACTTCACAATTACAAAGCCTTCAAGTTTAGATTACAAGAGGAAGAAGAAGTTGCTCTCGATCTCTGCCTTATAGGAAGTAGATGCTTCGTCGAATCTCACGTCGCTCTATCACGTCGAATCGTGGACCTGTCGTAGATCTCGTGTTCTTTGAGGGTGATTTGCTTCGTGTAAAAGGTGATGAATTCTAACTTTAGCCTTCGGTCCTTTATATAGTCCTCAAAGAAGAAAACCTAGTTACCATATATGGTGGCATTCCATATATGGTGATTTCTAAATACGGTGACTTTCCATATATGGTGACTTTCCATATTTGGGACTTGTCTTTAGGATCCTATCCAAAAAATCCAAAACCCCAATTCCCTATAACGGTCGCGGATCCGCCGCATATGGCTTGTTTTGGCCGTGGAACCGCGGCCGTTTGGAGTGATCATTGCTTCAAAATTCTTGGGCTACTTCATAGTGACACATAGAGATTTATTTGATGTCTAGAATCTTCATATCTTTTCTGAGTCTCTGCCAGTATTGATTCTTCGATTTATTTAACTTCATCGGTAGATTTTTTATTCCCGACACTCGATATCTCGATCTCCTGACCTGAGCTAAACCTTGCACAATATATCAATGAATAATGTTAGTAATATTTGTTTTTATTGAGATATTATCCTAACCATTTTATATGATATTATATTGTAAGAATATTGATTAGGGATATTTGATATGATATACATATTTTAATTATCAAAATATTGTATAAATATAATATGCATATATTTTCCTTCATAATGTTAATTATAATATATAGAACATAAGACAATAGATATTTTGTAGATAAACCCTCATATGTTCTATATTTACAATAAACACCTTTAAGCACTTAACCAAAGTACGGAAAATATTATATCAGATGTGGAATATTTTCGACTGAACAGGTGTGTATTCCATCTTTCAACTCTTTTGGCGCCGGTAGAAATTCTAAAATTACCCCGTCCTCATCTTCGTCTGCGAAGCAGTGGGAGAGGCCGTCCATATTCTCATCCTCCTCCTCCTTTGAAAATGTTATCACGTGACAGGTACGAGTTCGTTTCCAAGCTCGATGTTGATCTGGAATTTCCCTCGTAGTGTAGGTTGCTCTTGGCTCATGCTTTCGTGTCGGGGGTTACCTTCCAACTGTCGGATAGAGCGAACCTGCCTTGCTGATACGGGTCTTCGACCTAGTCTTTGAAGGTGAAGCAATCTTCAAGAAGATTTCCTATTGCTCGGTGGTAGGCGCACTAAGCCTGATGATGGATCTCGTTTATTTGCTCAGGATGCAGAGACTTCGGGAGTGTCATTATTTGATACTTCATGCCAAGGTTGAATATTTTTCTTGTCTTGTCTTGAGGGAAAGAGTATTCCCAACCCATATTTTTCATAAGAGACGGATTCCAGCTGACTTTTTCTCGATCGCATGACTTCTTGGATCCACTTCGCTATCATTGAACGCCATTCCCGTCCTTGATATTTTTGTTGCTTCTGCGTCAGGCCTTTTTCTTGCCACGAGAGTGCATAGCGGGCTGAGGGTGAAGAGCATCGTCGTCTTCTCTTTCCGTAGCTTGCTGAATGATACGTTGCGTCTTGTCTTTCTCGTAAATGGTCATTTCGCGGCTGTGGTCATCCCAAACCCTTTGACCTGCTTCCCTTATTATCTTGTCAATCTGTTCTTCGAATGATAGGCTTGGTATTCTCACGGCGGGATCTCGCTCTGGTTTGACATCAACGCTATCTGGAATTGCATTCGCTTCTCCACCGGAGTTATTTATGCAGCCATGGAATCGCTCCTGTTTCTTAGACCGAACGTATCCAAGTCTCGTCGTCTCTATCTTACCATTGGGTAATTTTCGCTGAGTCCCGGGAATGTCCCAAATCTTGTTGTAAAACTGAGCTTATCGAGCAGTTTTTTTGAAGGGTACGCCTTGGCATCTTAACAGCCTTTTCAATCTCTCTGCGTAATATCTGGGCAGACGGATTGATTAGAGCCTATCGAGCGCAAAATCGGCACCATGCTAGATCATTTGGGTTCTATCGTTTTAGTTTAAGGACGTTACGGTCCATAGCTAGTTTAAGGACATTACGGTCTGCTCATGGGTTTGAGAGTGCATCCAAGAGCTGTTGGTTGTTGGGACCCTCCTCCTCTCTGATATCGTTGAAGAATTATAACGACATGTATCAGAGGTGTGAAGAGATGTACCCTTGAACCGAACTCCAGATTGAAGGGAAAGATCATGGTGGAACGAATATCATTTTAGATGCCATGTGTCAGGAGATCATTGGTCATATTTGGAACTAAGATTGATTCGGGGAGACCTGAGTATAGGAGGGCTCATTTGATTGATGGTCAAAAGATTTTACTCTCGGGAGACTTGGCTAATTTGGGCTAAGGTTGGCCTCTCACAATGTTAAACACTGATATCATCTTGGCGCTCACGTGCTCCCACGTGATGCTCTAAAGTAGTGTTAAACACTACAATTTTGGAGCGCTCACGTGTGGCACATGAGGCGCCTAAAAATTGGTGTAGTGCCCTTGGGTTCGAATCGCTATCTATACATATAAGTGTTAAACACTTAAATCTTGTGGCCATCACGTGTGGACACGTGAAGCGCCCCCAAGTTGGGCACTGCCGCCCTTAGATTTATCCTCCTATTCTTTTATGGATGCTAAGCACTATTGGGGGTCACGTGGGATCACATGAGGCGCCCCAAAATAGGAACTATATATGGGTTTATTGCCTTTTTCTTTTATAAGTGCTAAGCACTTGTCTTAAGGGGTCACGTGAAGAACACGTGAGTCGATCTCAGTTGTTTTATTTTATGCAGGATTAAACCATAGTTTTGTCAGAGGAATTAAATTCTTATATCTTTTGGAAGAATTAAATTTTTCAAATTTAGTTCTTTCCTCTAAGTTTTGGGACAGCATAACAGAATCTCCCCGATAAGAATTAAATTCTCAACTTGTGGGGAGATCTGCTTCTGCAGACCTCAACCAGAGAAAGAACTAAGTTCTTTTTTTTGAAAGAGTTAAACTCTTGTAAGAGGAGATAAAATGATCTGGATTCTTTTCTTCAAAGAAAACTCTTCTTCTTCTTTTTTTGTTTCTCAGATCTTATAGGGGGGTCTCCTCCTGTCTCTCCTTTCTGTCTCGAATCCTTTATATAGTAGAGGCAAGTTTGTTGATTTAGTTAAGGAAATCTCTCATTGAGAGATATTTTAATTGATTCGGGGATTTTATCCACCGTTTGATTTTTTATCCAAGGACTTCTGTTTTACAGAAGACATTTTTCTTATTTTTAACAAGGTTGGGAAAATATTTTCCCATACAGAGCTTATTCTGTAACTTGGTTATTTTTAATCGCCATTGGATCTTTAATCTGACGGTGCTCTGTTTTACAGAGCGTAATCTTTCTTGTTTAGGAAGATTGGGGAAATATTTTCCCATACAGAGCTTATTCTGTAGCTTGGTGATTTCTAATCACCATTGGATCTTTAATCCAACGGTGCTCTGTTTTACAGAGCATAATCTTTCTTGTTTAGAAAGATCTGAGGAAATAGTTTCCAAATAGGGTTTTGATCCCTCTTATTTAGAATTTAATTCTATCAGCTCAAAAGGCATTAGGGACCCTCACGTGTAGCACGTGACTCCATACCATTAAACCGGTTTGCTTATATGTAGCAGTCCCAGAGAAAAGCATCATGTGTTGGCACGTGAGCTGATGTAAAGGAATGTCACGTGTGGCACGTGCCCCCCACAAAATTAAGCCCAACAAAGAGCATCACGTGCTGACACGTGAGTTTCTCTGGCCTGTTATTTATTTTAGGAAGGCACCTATATACTTTGTATATAAATGCTCACATGCCTACACGTGAGGCTTAATTTCAGTCTTATTTGTTAAGCACGGTGCCTATAATCTTTTCTCCAAGGCACATCACGTGTAGGAACGTGATACTCCATTTGGGGAATTTTTCACATCGCTTTTTATTTATTTTTTTATTTTTTATAAGGGAACAAATGCCCTCACAGCGTTGTTCTCACGTGGTTTGCGCGTAAGTGCAACGCTGTCACCTTTACAGCCGTTGGATTGCCTAGGGGACCGGGGAGGTGAACCGCCCTTGTCACGTCTTATAAATGCAAGGGTTTGGTCTTTGGGAAGCCACTGTTCTTTCATCTTCTTCCTTCCTTGTCTTCTTTGAGAATTTAATTCTCCTCTTCATTACTTAGTTCTCTTTCCATTGCAGTTCCAGAGTTAAACTCTGTCAGAAAAAGAAACATTTTTTAGGTAAAGATCTTGAACATCAGAGAAACCCTTTTCATAAAGAAAACTTCTGAATTTTAAATCCACCATAAGAGTTTTGCTCTCTTCTGAAACCCATCTCTCAGAGATCCAAAGACGTGATCTTTGAGTAGTAAATCTCAATGTCTTGGGCATTCCCCCTCTGATCTTTAAGGATTCATGGCATTTTTATTTTTCATTTCCTCATCATAGGGGTTTCTGGAATTTAATTCCACCACATAAAAGGAATTTGATTTCTCACTAAAGAGCTTTGCTCTGAAGATCAAGAGGGCCCCTCGGGAATTTCATTCCCTGGTGTTCTTGAGCATATTTTCATAGGGTTTTTCTTTATTTGCACAAATTCAAATTTGTTGAGTATTTTAACAGAACTTGTTTTCTGTATGAGGATGTCAAGTGTTGTTTAAACTACCGTGTCTGTTTAATGAGAATCCCCCTTTTTTTTTCTAATTTTCACGATAAGCATTTTCTTGATCATTTTAATCACCAAACTCTCACTGATTTTTCTTTTCAGATACTATGGCCGCTTATCTGTATGATATTAACGAAATTATCTCTTATGAAGAGATTCGCGTCCAAGGCTGTTGTCAAAACCAGGAGCATACAAATGCCCAATGCTCTGAGGTTATGCGCCGCTTTGATGAATACAACGGTCGACTGCTCCCCCGTCGTTCCGCTCTCTTGAAGATCATCGTGGGGGCAATTTGGGAAGCACTTTCTGAATTTAACGAAGCCATGCCGCTTAAGGCACCTGATGATACTGAAGACAAGGTGCATTCAGTATATCTGATGGGCTTGATCTCGAAGAGGTGTCGAGATAATTTTGTTGATATCTTGCATCAAGTTTTCCAACAGATGACGATAATCTCTGCCTACCAGAGGACGGATGACATCAGCGAGAATCCTGACGCTTGCATTCGTGAGAAGATGCACACGAAAATGGTCAGATAAGCCAGAAGCATTTTACTCGGCCTTGCTTCTGAATTCCTTAATCCGTGTCCAGGATTAAGTGTTTTACCATTGTAAACATTTTTTTTATACCATGTATAATTTCCTGGAGCATGAATGACAAAACTTCCTCTTTCCCCCCCTTTTTTGCTCACATGTATTCTACATGAAGTGTTTGTTATACTATTGTTGGCATTCACGTGTTTTACGCATAAGGCGTTGTTGGAGGTTTTAATCCTGAACTAGCGTCGGCGCTCACGTGTTATGCACATGCGGTGCCGCTTTAGTTTTCAAAAGGATCAACACGGGTGTTCACGTGCCATGCACATGAGGCTCCGCTGATGAGGTCGTTTCGCCTCTCTACTCTGATTCCAATGAGTCACCCCTTTCTTTTCCCATGCCCCCCTTTTTTGGCCTTGGGAATAGGTCCACCATGCACGACATTTTCTGTGCATAGCTTTGAATGCATCTCTTTATAACCCGAAACTACATCTTCCTCTTTCTTCACAGAGAGAGAACCATTTGGACCTTATGGTGATCATTTTGAGAAACAAACCAAAGGTTAAGGCTTGCAAACATCCCCACGCTCGTCGGCAACTCTAGGAGTTGCCTAACGAGGAGATTATTCCTCGTTTTGTCGCGCGGTTATCGGATCCTCTTTTCACTGATGACCAATATGACGCGGCACTGTACGAACTCTTGACCCGTAGGGGCTCTCCTCTTCCTATGAGTTCCATTTGGCTCATGATGATTTTCTTGTCCGTGCTTGCTGATATCCCCCCTCATCTGGCAGAGATGACTCCAGCGATTCTTGATACGGCAGAGGAAAAAATTGAGTGTTTTCACGAGGCACACTTAATTACTCAATCTCTGAAGGTGTTAGTTATATGTATGCCCTAGAGGCCCTTACTGTACATAAGATGTATATTGTAGTGGATGCTGGGACATATATAGGGAGGACTTTCTTGCTCGACATGATAGTATGCTATCTGGTTGCTCTTTACCTTAACGTGTATACTGATTGTCTCTCTGTTACATGTTGGTAAAGCACTTAGGATGTGTGCTTGACTACCTGGACTATGATGCGGATCATACTAGTGGGGACAGATAGTCTATAAGTACATCCTTCAATGTCCCTAGTCGTGGGTGTATCGAGACGGGGCATCGATATACCATAGTAGACTAGCGTATACCTTCTCGACCCATACAGATGGGCGATGGATGATCCCATATCCATCGGTGTTTGACATCAGAGATGATATACGGGTGCTCAGTAGAGACTGGGTACACTAGACGGACTCGCCGAGAACTCCCAGATGGTATTATACCTCACGTCAGATGGCAGTTCTCTGGTGACACTGGTACAGAGTAGTCTGTTGACCCGAGATCGTCATAGAGTCTTGTGTGGTTCCCACTGTGCTTTGATTTCCATCTTACCACGTCCAAGAGGGCGTGCAAAACGGTGGTTTTTGGGTACAGTCCCGAGTCACATGGAGGCAATGAGCGATAGGAGGGGATTCGTCTCTCCCGGTATAGGGGGTTGATGTTGCGCTGTGTTCGATTGGCTATAACAGGAAATCCCTGGCCAGGGTTGCTGAGATTTACTGGTAAGTGTTATCAGTAGTTTCTCGAAGTGTTATAGACCTCATATCGACACGACTTATCGAGCTATTGGGGTCTGACGTTTACCACCCCTAGGCGAGATATGCGACAGATCAGACGATCAGACCGGACTGTACGGTAGTGTTACTGGTTGGATTCACTGGAGTGTGAGCGGGCTTGCTCGTCGATCTTCAGATCGCTCAATACCCGGGTGGCCGTTACGTTTAGCAGACCGCTTGCGGCTTGTGGATGTTTGATATGATCATCATCCGCTGCCGGCGTATTGACGAGTCTTTAGAGTCCTACACAGAGGTTTCCTGGCTCAAGCGAAACGAAATAGGAGCGCATATGAGATATGTGCGGGACCGAGAATAATACGAGTATATGATACCGTATTCTATTCTCGCGACTAATGTGTCGAATGGTTGTATGTGATATAACCTAGTTATCGAATCAAGGATTGATTCGATAAATCGATACATTGGATATTAGCCGGTTATATGCGATATGACCGGATCGTTAAATCAAGTGTTGATTTAATGATTTAATGTATAATTATATATTTGATATATTACCTTGCATTAACTAATATTGGTTCACTTTAGATGGATTTTCTCACTCGGATGTGCGCATTATATATGTGATATGATTTTGTGCACTTGCTTGTATCATGTTTGATGATACATGCTTTTTGGTTAAGTGTAAAGTATTAAACCTTGGTTAATGAAATGGTTAGGGTTTATTATTTGTTATTCATTTATCTTATTTAATTATCCTTTTATTTTTGATAAATGAATAAAAGAAAAGAGAAAAGAATGGTGGCTAATTTTGTTCTTTAGTTGAAGTTTCATGAAGCTTTGATCAAGTCAACCATTCTTATCTCATCCTTAACCCTAACCATTCCCACTAACCCTAGTTTAGTCTCTACACTTGACCATGGTTAATTTTATGATAAGAATTGATTTTCTTTTCTTTTTCAATTAACTTATCATAACATTTCTTCTTCTTCTTCCTTGAACTCAAGAAGAAAAAGCTTTCTTCATCAATGGTGAATTGAGCAAACAAGTGAGAAATCCAATTCTAAAGTCTACCCACTTCCTATTTCTTCATCCTCTACCTCTTGCCAAGTAGTAGAGTGTGTTTACTTCAAAAGTTTCATGACTTGGTGAAGTTGTGAGCTTGATCTAGCGATGCCTCGACGTAGATCATCTTCGGCATGGACATCGACGACCTAGCTTGCCCATTCTCCGACGAAGCCGACTCTAGAGCCCGGATTTGATTTGGACAGCGGAGACGACCTCGTTGCGGAGCCGTGGAGGTGGAGGACTGGATCTACAAAGGTTGTATTTCCGTATCTTGTAGTTAAGTGTTAACTAGTTCTTTTTCGCCTAGACATCTAGCAAACGATCCGTAGTTTAGGGTTTCTCGGCACGTTAAAATTTGAAATTGGCATGGTTGATGCCTTGTGAGACCTCTCTTGTGTGCCTAGGAACCCTACAGTGGTATCAGAGCCTAGCTAGAGCCTTAGGCGAAGTCCAGACGGAATTTGAAGTCCGAACGAACCCGGAACCCCAAACTAAACTTGCTCTCTGTACTTTTTTCAAAACAGTGCATTTTTCCATATTAAAAATATTCAGTGAAATCAGCAGGAAATTTTAAGGAATACTGCAAAATTCGAGTTCCTGATTCCATAATTGAGCCGCGTTTCCGCGGCACGAGCCTGTCTCGTGCGGCGGAAACGCGGCAGATTTGTCGTTTTGTGCGTATCATTCTTCACAGTAATTCTTAATTTTGTATGCTGGTTTTCCTGGGAATTTTTAATATTTTTTCAAGAGTTGAATTTCTGCAGTTGTTTTGGGGATTCGGTGTTTCGATCGGGGTATCAAATTTTGTCTGTTTGGCTTTCCAGATAAATCTTAGAATATGTTAAAAAGTTCGACCGGATATAAATACCCAATTTTTCCCCTGTCGGGAAATTTCCAAGTGTTGGATTTTTCCGAAGTTTAACGACGTTCTAAGTAGTGCAAGTAACGCGATGGTCCCTCTAGAAGACAACAAACCTTAACTCGATTATGTGACCGTCTTGAACTGCCCTTTGAACCTTCGGGTTTGGGACAGTACGGCGTGCCACATGTGAGGCGTTGGCTTGACCCTTCTACGGCTGGACCGTTGGTACTGAGGTACGAACTGAATGTTGTTAGACTTATTTCATGTGTTGATCTGTATCGGGAAAAGTTGGGTGTTCGATTGTTTGATCGAAAAGTTTAACATTTTCTATTTATCCGGAATGTGATACAATAATTGGAATTCACAAGTAGTTATGTGATAACTAAATGAATGTTATAAACATAGCAGTTTAGTCTCACTTGATCGGTTGCCACGGAATTTTGATGTGATCAAAAGTCCGTCGCAATCACGTAGCGTACGCGGATACTCGCCGGGTAAACTTAATAGACAGCTTCACTCCATAGCCCCGACCAAGTGACTGTAGGAGAACCCCGTCGCCGAAAGCATCCGTTCGGGTGCTCGCGGCAGCGGTGTTCCGCCTTGGTGCACTTCGTCGACGGTATCGGGGGTGCGGCCGCCTACTGAAGTTTGCGACGAGCATTCGATCAGGATGTCGGGAATCTTGTTGAATTGCCCGACTTGATATTGAAAAGAGTTTTCGATTATGAGACTGAAATGCGGGGTTTATAATTGTTAGGCATGTGATGTCTAAGTAATTCATTTGGTCAGGCATGCGATGTCTGAGGTGGTTGCGGATTCCAACTGTTGTAGTTTTACACTTTCTTTTCTGTGACCGTAAGTGTAATATGTGATATCGCCGGTTTCGTTGCTATATGCTAACGACAATTGGGATGCGCATATTTACTTACGTTGATGACATGTGATGTTATGTGTTGCTGGATATGTTATATTGGATCGTCGTGTTTGAATAGCCGGGGTTTTTTATGTGAGATGAGTGTTTTTCATTTTCATTCATGTAAAAACTTGTATGTAATATTCTTTTATTGGGGCGCTTCCAGGTTGCGGAAGTTGTCACCGTTTGTATATTATTTACTTTTCCGCACTAGGATAGACCCAAGGAGGGGAGCACAAGTAACCGGGTTCTGGGGTCCAGTGGGAGACCAACTCGAGGAGTCGAGTCCGGGTCTCCTAACTCCAGAATTGGTAGGGTTGCTTGCCGCTCTCGTAGGGGTCTAGGGGTGTGGGTTTGGCTATTCATCACGACCGTGGAATCCGTGTTTTATACTGGCTCGTATTGAAAACACGGACGTCCTAGTATATCCAATATTTCATATGATTCTTCTGCTGTGATATCTGTGATGTGTTCATGTGATGTTCTGTGATAGATACTTTATATAGTATATATGATATATTATATAGATGTTACTTATGTTTTACACCCGCGCTAGCCCTGCCCCGCTCTGTCGTTAGTTACCTAACCTAACGGTGCACGAGGGGACATCGAGGCGAAAGCGGATGGCATAAGTGTACGTCGTATTTATCTGTGATGTTTAGGTACTTAAATGATGGGACTTCATTAATGTGATTAATGAAATAAAAGAAACCTAAGATGTTGTAGAATCGAATTTCAAAATTAAAACAGGTAGCTACAGTTCTTGCTTTGCACAGCGGTATATGTGATATATCCTGCGCCTTATTCGATGAGGAAAGGACCGAGATCCCTTCACCGGGAGTGACTCCTTTAGCAATAACTGGCAGATGCTACACACTCGGTTTGTTTTTTGATTGCTTTTAAGTGTTTTTTGCTTTGCACAGAGATATATATGATATATCCCGCACCTCATTCGACGAGGAAAGCACCGACGATCCCTTCACCGGGAGTGACTCCTTTAGCAAAACTAGAAAAGCCTCAAAAGCACTCCATTTTAAAATTCATTCGATCCTACAACGATATCAAGTTCATTACGCAATTGGTTTTCAGAAAAACCTGTCGTAGCCCTCCGTCATTTCAGATAAGTTGTATATAGTATTCGTGCTGCATTTGTTGGCTTTCGTCAAGGTGCAGTGTGCGGTAGCTATATGCTGCTTATCTGCTAGCATACGATGCGATTGGATTAGGGTAGTCGTGCGGCTTTGTTGGCTTTCGTCAAGGGTCGTGCGGGTGGGTTTAATTCGATCAAGAAATGTACGGGTTGAACTTGACTAGCGGGCTATGGTTTGTTGGCTTTCGTCAAGGTCATAGCACGTTAGGGGCAAAATATTATCGGGAATTTCAAGTGTTGAAATTTGCAATGAGATTGCATACCTTCTATGAGATAGTTGGATCCCGATACCCGCTGTGAGTAATTGTTACTCCTGGGAGAATTTTATACATTACAATTAGCCGATCAAGTAGGTGTCTAGAAAGGTGTCAACGGGGTTACGCCTCTGGGAAAACGAGGTTTACAGTAATTAGGTTCGTGCGAAAGCACGGGGGACCTCCCTCAAAGTACCGACACTGGCCTGGCTGAAAGATTGGCGAACTTGTAGTGTGTAATTAATCCCGGCTAGTCTTTCCTTTTAGGGTTTGAAGGAAGATTTGATAAAAAGAAGTGGGAGCCATCCTGATTAGATAAAATAATAACCAATCTATTCTTGACAGAGCGCACGCTGAGTGTTTTCTTCTCTCTCTCTCCAGGTAGCGACCATATCACGCCTTAATCAAGATAATAATACAGATTATTGACCGAACCCGCTTGTTATACTGAGCTGGGGAACGTTGGTCCCGCTCCAACTTATAATTGTTATAAGACAGAGCAGGAAATAGGGGATTACCAGAATTCCCGTGCCGCCCAAACGAAGAGAGTGCATGTTGATGCATCATCTTCGGGTGTGTTCATTATACAGAACTGTTTCTCAGTGTCCTTTACATCCTGGGTATGTGATACCAGATCAGGATCCCAGATATGTAATCTGTTACATAGGGCTGCAGAAAGGTAGAAGAACTGAGAACGGGTGATAAGTTTCATGAGGCAGAAAACGGGGTAAGTGTTGCAGCCAAGTCTGTCGGTCACTGTCACCCTGTATTACCAATACATTGATTCTGAACGAATGTTGTTAGATACCGAACCTGATATACAAAATCATATCAGTCTCTTTATAAGTAAAAAAATGATAAAATTTTGTATTGATGGATAATGTTTTGAACATTTCCTATATCAAAAGTTGATCGGTTCAGGCACGTTATCTAAAAGAATTGATGTTCTAAATCAAACTACAGTTCTTAGTATACAGAACACACACAAGGGGAATAGTTCAGAAATGAACGAATCCCTCTTGAGGTATTGTAGACTAGGTCATATCAATGCGACCCGACTAGCTGAAATTACATATAGATGCATATTTAAATCAGTTTGAATTTATATCTTGTGAAACTCGCCAGTCATGTCACAAAGATAAGATGACCATAGCTCCGTTTATTGGAAACAGAGAAAGAGTTAATGTACTCTTGGGATGATACATGATGATGTATGTAGGTCCCCTGTCTACACATGCCAAGACAGGTTCTTTATACTTCATTACGTTCTCTGATGATCTTTCGAAATTCAGACCTATGTTCCTGTTGAAACACAAGTCTGAACCTTTTGAGATATTCACAGAATATAAGTTAGAAGTAGAGAACTAATAGAGGGTATAAGTATTATGTCCTTTGATGTGATCAGGGAGGAGAATACTTGAGCACGAAATTCTTGGACATTTCTAAAGGAGAATGAGATTCTCTCTCAGCATTACTCCTCCGTATACACCATAGCACGATGATATATCGGGGCGGAGCAGATACACCCTATTTGATATGGTGTGCTCTATGATGAGTACTGCTGAGTTACCTATTTCCTTCTTGGGGGTTATGCACTTATGAAATTGCATACCTATTGAATAGGGTTCCAATCAAATCAGTTGCCTACCGCTTCATATATGATATGGAAAGGGAAGAGCCCAAATCTTAAGTTAGTTAAGATTTGGGGTTGTTCGGCCTATGTCTGAAAGCAAAATCCGGACAAGCTTGAGGCAAGGTCTGTTATGTAGAACTGGAAGTGTTCCAGCTATACAAACTACAGCATGATTTGGTACAACCAGTGGATTCAGTGGAAACCAACGAACCTCAGCCTCTCCGCCGATCTAGTAGGGTTCCTCACCCACCTGAGAGATACTTCGGTTTCTCTATGACAGTGGGAGCGAGGATTGCATCATGAGATGATGACCCAACTAGTTTCGAGCTGGCCATCAGGAGTAGGACTCTGTAAGAATGGCTGGATGTTTAGCGATCTGAGATGGAATCCTTATACACCAACAAAGTATGGACTTTGGTTGCTATATCTGAAGGGTTAAATCCCCATCAGGAGCAAGTATATCTTGAGAAGATTACTTGGTGTAGATGGAAAGGTTGAGACTTTCAAAGCTAGACTTGTTAAAGCTTTTCGTCATCGACCAGGCGTGGATCATGATGAAACCTTTTCAAGTGACTATGCTTAAGTCCATCCAGATCCTACTTGCCACGGCTACATACCATGACTACGATATCTGGCGGTTGGGTGCCATGACTGCTTTTCTAAATGATGTTTTAGAATAGTGCGTCTATAAGTACACAGCCAGAGGGCTTCGTAGACAGTGGGAGCAGCGGAAACGTGTGTAAGATGCTTTATATGATAAAGCAGGCATCACGGAGTTGGAACATCTGTTTTGATGGATTAGTCAAAGAAATTGACATCATCATAATGGTAGATGAACCTTGTATGAACAAAAAGGTAGTAGGGAGTATGGTGGTGATCCTCGTAGAGTACGTGGATGACATACTCTTGATAGGGAAGGAGTTTCCTATGCTACGCTCGATCAATTTCCGTTTATCAAATGGATTCTCCACATAAGGATCAAAGTGATACCTACTAAATCCTGGATTTTGAATCTATGAGATAGATCTAAATGGATGTTAGGAATCTCACTAGTTGTAGTGAGATGGTATCAATCGATCCTGGGGAGAATCACTGGAAAGGTTCCAGGGTGATAAAGACGACTGAATGTCAGTCACAGGCATTGTCTTTACCCTCAGTGAAGGGATGGTATGTTGGAAGAGTTCCAAGCTGGATACCGTGACATACTAGACGATAAAGGCTCGATACATCGCTACTTAAGATACTACCAAAGAGGCTGTTTGGGTGTATATTGGTTCATGAGATGAACTATGTTCCTCCCATTGTGTGACAATGGAGTTGTGGCTTATGCCAAGGAACGCCGGTCCCATCAGTGATCCAGACATATTCTATGGCAGTATCACTTGATCATGGAGATGGTTGATCTCCAGGGAGATCGAGGTTAGGAGAGTAGGCTTAGAGGACAACACAGCGGATCCACTCACAAAGGCCTGTTCCCAGAGAGAGACTTTTATGGGATGGTTGAGTATGAGATACTGCAACCACTGCTACAGATGGCCCTAGTGCAAGTGGGAGATTGTTAGTTATATGTATGCCCTAGAGGCCATTACTGTACATAGGATGTATATTGTAGTGGATGCTGGGACATATATAGGGAGGACTTTCTTGCTCGACATGATAGTATGCTATCTGGTTGCTCTTTACCTTAACGTGTATACTGATTGTCTCTCTGTTACATGTTGGTAAAGCCCTTAGGATGTGTGCTTGACTACCTGGACTATGATGCGGATCATACTAGTGGGGACAGATAGTCTATAAGTACATCCTTCAATGTCCCTAGTCGTGGGTGTATCGAGACGGGGCATCGATATACCAGAGTAGACTAGCGTATACCTTCTCGACCCATACAGATGGGCGATGGATGATCCCATATCCATCGGTGTTTGACATCAGAGATGATATACGGGTGCTCAGTAGAGACTGGGTACACTGGACGGACTCGCCGAGAACTCCCAGATGGTATTATACCTCACGTCAGATGGCAGTTCTCTGGCGACACTGGTACAGAGTAGTCTGTTGACCCGAGATCGTCATAGAGTCTTGTGTGGTTCCCACTGTGCTTTGATTTCCATCTTACCACGTCCAAGAGGGCATGCAAAACGGTGGTTTTTGGGTACAGTCCCGAGTCACATGGAGGCAATGAGCGATAGGAGGGGATTCGTCTCTCCCGGTATAGGGGTTGATGTTGCGCTGTGTTCGATTGGCTATAACAGGAAATCCCTGGCCAGGGTTGCTGAGATTTACTGGTAAGTGTTATCAGTAGTTTCTCGAAGTGTTATAGACCTCATATCGACACGACTTATCGAGCTATTGGGGTCTGACGTTTACCACCCCTAGGCGAGATATGCGACAGATCAGACGATCAGACCGGACTGTACGGTAGTGTTACTGGTTGGATTCACTGGAGTGTGAGCGGGCTTGCTCGTCGATCTTCAGATCGCTCAATACCCGGGTGGCCGTTACGTTTAGCAGACCGCTTGCGGCTTGTGGATGTTTGATATGATCATCATCCGCTGCTGGCGTATTGACGAGTCTTTAGAGTCCTACACAGAGGTTTCCTGGCTCAAGCGAAATGAAATAGGAGCGCATATGAGATATGTGCGGGACCGAGAATAATACGAGTATATGATACCGTATTCTATTCTCGCGACTAATGTGTCGAATGGTTGTATGTGATATAACCTAGTTATCGAATCAAGGATTGATTCGATAAATCGATACATTGGATATTAGCCGGTTATATGCGATATGACCGGATCGTTAAATCAAGTGTTGATTTAATGATTTAATGTATAATTATATATTTGATATATTACTTTGCATTAACTAATATTGGTTCACTTTAGATGGATTTTCTCACTCGGATGTGCGCATTATATATGTGATATGATTTTGTGCACTTGCTTGTATCATGTTTGATGATACATGCTTTTTGGTTAAGTGTAAAGTATTAAACCTTGGTTAATGAAATGGTTAGGGTTTATTATTTGTTATTCATTTATCTTATTTAATTATCCTTTTATTTTTGATAAATGAATAAAAGAAAAGAGAAAAGAATGGTGGCTAATTTTGTTCTTTAGTTGAAGTTTCATAAAGCTTTGATCAAGTCAACCATTCTTATCTCATCCTTAACCCTAATCATTCCCACTAACCCTAGTTTAGTCTCTACACTTGACCATGGTTAATTTTATGATAAGAATTGATTTTCTTTTCTTTTTCAATTAACTTATCATAACATTTCTTCTTCTTCTTCCTTGAACTCAAGAAGAAAAAGCTTTCTTCATCAATGGTGAATTGAGCAAACAAGTGAGAAATCCAATTCTAAAGTCTACCCACTTCCTATTTCTTCATCCTCTACCTCTTGCCAAGTAGTAGAGTGTGTTTACTTCACAAGTTTCATGACTTGGTGAAGTTGTGAGCTTGATCTAGCGATGCCTCGACGTAGATCATCTTCGGCATGGACATCGACGACCTAGCTTGCCCATTCTCCGACGAAGCCGACTCTAGAGCCCGGATTTGATTTGGACAGCGGAGACGACCTCGTTGCGGAGCCGTGGAGGTGGAGGACCGGATCTACAGAGGTTGTATTTCCGTATCTTGTAGTTAAGTGTTAACTAGTTCTTTTTCGCCTAGACATCTAGCAAACGATCCGTAGTTTAGGGTTTCTCGGCACGTTAAAATTTGAAATTGGCATGGTTGATGCCTTGTGAGACCTCTCTTGTGTGCCTAGGAACCCTACAGAAGGATCGTTCGGTTCATTTACCGAGTCAGATAAGAGCTCGGCGGGCCATCATGTTCTCTTTCGCTGATGAGCACGGTGTTAATTGGTGGGGAGCAACTCCTCGCGAAGACTGTCGCTTCAACATGGTGGAGAGGGCAAAGAGGGAATTGGAGAACTTTGTATTCTGTTTTGTTAACCCCTGTATCTTTGATCCACTATTTGGTGATCTTTTCCCTGTAGAATAGTTTATTTATATCAATGTATTTCTCTCGTTATTGACTGTTGAATGTTTTCTGTTGAATGTTTTCTGTTCATCATATATTTGTACGTATATCTCGCCTCTGTATATGAGCTTTATACTTTACCCTTAGAAATTTTTCTAAGTGCAAGTGCCATTGTATTTTCGTGCGTAGATCAGCACGTTTTAGACACCATTCTCATTTAAGCAGGCACACAGTCGTGAATGCATACTTAGTAGGGCATGAACCAAAGACTCTTCTTACTGCCTTGCACAGTACAAGGTTGGTGTTCGTGGGTTGAGCCTTTCTTTTTTGACTGAATGTGAAGTAATTTATATAATTATCTCGGAGTTTGTTTAGTTTACCTCCCTTGGGCTTATAGGCAAACCTATCCTAACGTCATAGTTAACCCTTGCTCTTTACGACCGAGGTCTATCAGGTTGTGTGGTATTAAGGCATTCCCGATACGCAGTCTTGTTGTCGTGTCCCTGCTCCCTTTAGGGCTGGACAAGGCACCCTCGAATAATCTCCCAGGTCATGTTACCGTCAGGATAGCACATCCTCCCTAGAAATCGTGAGGATTTCCAAGAGTTTATTGCCTCCTTGAGTCGCCAGGCTCTCACTCGGATTTTTTTTCTATACCGGCGTGTCCCTTTAGCAAATGCGTCCTATGGATAGCCTATCTTGATCTCCTTGCAGGGCAGCGATGGCTTAGGAAATAGGTTCAGGTCTACCGCCTAAGACTTTTCAACTTTATGAGTCATGAGGGTCTCATAAAGACTTTTCTCCCTACGAGTCGAGAGGATCCCGTAGGTGTATTTTCTCCTTAGGAGTCGTGAGGACTCTTAAGTACATTTTCTCTTGAGAGTCGGAAGGATCTCACAAGAGAATTTTTCCCCTTACAAGTCGAGAGGACTCGTAAGTGGTTGTTTCCCTCCTTGTCGATATTCGACTTTGGAGAGTGTGGCCCATGAATAGTATGCAATAGTCCATCTTAGACCGACTTGCAGGGCCCCAGTGCTTAGGAAACAGGTCCTTATCCCCATTGCCTAAGGCTTTCCCTACGAGTCGAGACGAATCGAGAAGTTCTCGCAAGGACACTAATTTCCTCACGAGTCGAGAAGAATCGAGAAGTTCTCGCAAGGGTGTCCTAACGTCACAGCTAACTCCTGCTAATAAAAGTCTGTTAGGGTATATGGTACTAGGGTTTTTTACCCGTCGCACTGTCGCGTTGGACGATGTATTTCCCGATATGCAATCTTGTTGTTCGGGTAGCCCCGCGACTGTTGTGTCTCTGATCCCTTCGGTGGCTGGACAAGACGTCTTCAATTAATCTTTCAGGTAATATTACCGTAGAAAGAGCAAGCATAACTTTTTACTTGTGGTTAGGCTCAGTTTGGGAGCCTTAATGAGTCATGACCACTCTGCGCTGGAGTGGGATGGTCTCCAATAGTCTTTCGGGTCTCATTTGAGTTGTCGTCAAGATCCTAAAGCTAGGGATCTTCCTTTGCTTCGTTGGTTGATATTGTGTCTGCAATATTGCGATGAATGTCGAGGTTGTCTTTGAATCGTCGAGATTTGGAACTAGGGGACTTTGTCATGGCTCCGAGATAGTCACTAGGCTGTCTGTGAACCGTCGAGATTTGGAACTAGAGGACTTTACCGTGGCTCCGAGGCAGTCTCTAGGCTGTCTGTGAACCGTCGAGATTTTGAACTAGGGGACTTTGCCATGGCTCCGAGGTAGTCTCTAGGCTGTGGATGCTGCCGTCGAGATTTGGAACTAGGGGACTTTGCCGTGGCTCTGAGGTAGTCTCTAGGTTGTGGATGCTATCGTCGAGATTTGGAACTAGGTGACTTTGCCGTGGCTCCATTTTGCAGACGTCGTATCTGTTTCTAGTTGGAACGAGAAGGAATGCCGTTGTTGATTTCTAGGCTGTAGATGTAGCCATCGAAATCTGGCTTCTCTTTGACGAAGCTTGGTGGGACAATGTGGTTCCCTTTTCATTTGTGTAGGGTTCCTAGGCACACTAATGAGGTCTCACAAGGCATCAACCATGCCAATTTCAAATTTTACAAGTGCCGAGAAACCCTAATACGGATCGTTAACTAGAATTTTAGGCGAAACAAGCAACTAGTTAACAACTTAACTAAGTGAACAGAAATACAACCTTCGTAGATCCGGTCCTCCACCTCCATAGCTCCGTGTAGACGTCCCTCCGCTGTACAAATCGGATCTTGGACTCTAGTGTCGGCTTCATCGGAGAAATAGGCGGGCTAGGTCATCGACTACGATGCCGAAGATGATCTACGTCGAGGCATCACAAGATCAAGCTCCCACTTCACCAAGTCATGAAACTTATGAAGAAAACACCCTATACTACTTGGCAAGAGGTAGAGGATGAAGAAATAGGAAGTGGGTTCACTTTAGAATTGGATTTCTCACTCTTTTCATCAAATCACCATTGATGGAATCAAGCTTCTTCATCTTGAAGAAGAAGAAGAAGAAGATGATTATTATGATAAGTTAATTAAAATACAAAAGAAAATGAATACTTATCATAATAAGAACCATGGTTAGGTGTAGAGAATTGACTAAGATTAGATGAATGGTTAGGGTTAAGTATGAAGACAAAATGGTCACTTTGGTCAAAGCTTCATGAAGCTTCAACAAGCTTCAAGAATGAAAGCAATCATTTTCTTTTCTTTTGCCATTTCTTTTTAATCCAAATTAAAAAGATAATAGAATGAATAAATAAAAACCCTAACCATTTACTTAACCAAGGTTTAATTCTTTACACAAACCCTAGCAAACATGTATCATCAAACATGATACAAAAGAGTGCACAAAAGTATATCACATATACAACTTGTGAACATCAAGTGAGAAAATCCATTTAAAGTGAACCAATACTAGTTAATGCAGAGTAATATATCAAATATATAATTATGCATTAAATCATTAAATCAACACTTGATTTAACGATCCGGTCATATCGCATATGACCGACTAATATTCAATGTATCGGCTTATCAAATCAATCCTTGATTCGATAACTAGGTTATATCGCATACAACCATATCGATACATTCATCGAGAGAATAGAATACGGTATCACATACACGCATTATTCTCGGTCCCGCACATATCTCATATGCGCTCCTATTTCGTTTCGCTTGAGCCAAGAAACCTCTGTGTAGGACTCTAAAGACTCGTCAATACGCCGGCAGCAGGTGATGATCATATCAAACACCCACAAGCCGCAAGCGGTCTGCTAAACGTAACGGCCACCCGAGTATTGAGCGATCAGAAGATCAACAAGCAAGCCCGCTCACACTCTTGTGAATCCAACCAGTAACATTTACCGTACAGTCCGGTCTCGTCGTCTGATATGTCGCATATCTCGCCTAGGGGTGGTAAACGTCAGACCCCAACAGCTCGATAAGTCGTGTCGATATGAGGTCTATAACAGTTCGAGAAACTACTGGTAACACTTACCAGTAAATCTCAGCAACCCTGGCCAGGGATTTTCGGTTATAGCCAATCGAACACAACGCAACATCAACCCCCTATACCGGGAGAGACGAATCCCCTCCTATCGCTCATTGCCTCCATGTGACTCGGGACTGTACCCAAAAACCACCATTTTGCATGCCCTCTTGGACGTGGTAAGGTGGAAATCAAAGCACAGTGGGAACCACACAAGACTCTATGACGATCTCGGGTCAGCAGACTACTCTGTACCAGTGTCACCAGAGAACTGCCATCTGACGTAAGGTATAAAACCATCTGGGAGTTCTCGTCGAGTCCGTCCAGTGTACCCAGTCTCCACTAAGCACCCGTATATCATCTCTGATGTCAAACACCAATGGATATGGGATCATCCATCGCCCATCTGTATGGGTCGAGAAGGTATACGCTAGTCTACTCTGGTATATCGATGCCCCGTCTCGATATACCCACGACTAGGGACTTTGAAGGATGTACTTATGGACTACCATGTCCCCACTAGTATGATCTGCATCATAGTCCAGGTAGTCAAGTACACATCCTAAGGGCTTTACCAACATGTAACAGAGAGACAATCAGTGTACACGTTAAGGTAAAGAGCAACCAGATAGCATACTATCATGTCGAGCAAGAAAGTCCTCCCTATATATGTCCCAGCATCCACTACAATATACATCCTATGTATAGTAATGGCTTCTAGGGCATACATATAACTAACAATCTCCCACTTGCACTAGGGCCATCTGATAGCAGTGGTTGTAGTATCTCATACTCAACCATCCCATAAAAGTCTCTCTTTGGGAAAAGGCCTTTGTGAGTGGATCCGCCGTGTTGTCCTCTGAGTCTACTCTCCTAACCTCGATCATCCTGGAGATCAACCATCTCCATGATCAGGTGATACTGCCTTAGAATATGTCTGGATCACTGATGGGACGGACGTTCCTTGGCATAAGCCACAACTCCATTGTCACACAATGGGAGGAACTAAGTTCATCTCAAGAACAAATATACATCCAGACTGCCTCTTTGGTAGCATCTTAAGTAGCGATGTATCGAGCCTTTATCGTCTAGTATGCCACGGTATATAGCTTGGAACTCTTCCAACATACCGTCCCTTTACTGAGAGTAAAGACAATGCCTGTGACTGACTTTCAGTCGTCCTTATCACTCTGGAACCCTTCCAGTGATTCTCCCCAGGATCGATTGATACCATCTCACTACAACTAGTGAGAATCCTAACATCCAATTAGATCTATCTCATAGATCCAAAACCCAGGATTTAGGAGGTATCACTTTGATCCTATATGGAGAATCATTGTGATAAGTGGAGATTCACCGGGCGTAGCATAGGAAACTCCTTCCCTATCAAGAGCATGTCATCCACGTACTCTACGAGGATCGTCACTATACTCCCTACTACCTTTTTGTTTATACAAGGTTCATCTACCATTTTGATGATATCAAACTCTTTGACTAACACATCAAAACAGATGTTCCAACTCCGCGATACCTGCTTTATCCTATAAAGCATCTTGTATACGTTTCCGCTGCTCCCACTGTCTACGAAGCCCTCTGGCTGTGTACTTATAGATGTCCTCTTCTAAAACATCATTTAGAAAAGCAGTCATGGCACCCAACCGCCAGATATCGTAGTCATGGTATGTAGCCGTGGCAAGTAGGATCTGGATGGACTTAAGCATAGCCACTTGAAAAGGTTTCATCATTATCCACGCCTGGTCGATGACGAAAAGCTTTAACAAGTCTAGCTTTGAAAGTCTCAACTTTTCCATCTACACCAAGTAATCTTCTCAAGATATACTTGCTCCTAACGGGGATTTAACCCTTCAGATATAGCAACCAAAGTCCATACTTTGTTGGTGTATAAGGATTCCATCTCAGATCGCTAAGCATCCAGCCATTCTTACAGAGTCCCTACTCTCGATGGCCTGCTCGAAACTAGTTGGGTCATCATCTCATGATGCAATCCTCGCTCCCACTGTCATAGAGAAATAGAAGTATCTCTCAGGTGGGTGAGAAAACCCTACTAGATCGGCGGAGAGGCTGAGGTTCATTGGTAACTATTGAATCCTTTGGTTTTATCAAATCATCTGCTGTAGTTTGTATAGCTGGAACCTTTCCAGTTCTACATTACAGACCTTGCCTCGAGCTTGTCCGGATTTTGCTTTTAGACATAGCCCGGACAACCCCAAATCTTAACCAACTTAAGATATGGGCTCTTCCCTTATCATATCACATATGAAATGGTAGGCAACTGATTTGATTTGAACCCTATTCAATAGGTATGCAGCTTCTCAAGTGCATAACTCCCAAAAAGGAAATAGGTAACTCAGTAGTACTCATCATAGAGAACACCTTATCATATAGGGTGAGATTGCTCCGCCCCGATATACCATCGTGCTATGGTGTATACGGAGGAGTAATGCTGAGAGAGAATCTCATTCTCCTTTAGAAAAGTCCAGGAATTCCGTGCTCAAGTATTCTCCTCCTTGATCACATCAAAGGACAAAATACTTATACCCTTTTTGGTTCTCTACTTCTAACTTATATTCTGTGAATATCTCAAAAGGTTCGGACTTGTGTTTCAACAGGAACATATGTCTGAATCTAAAGAGATCATTAGAGAATGTAATGAAGTACAAAGAACCGGTCTTGGCATCTGTAGACAGGGGACCTTTATACATCAACATGTATCATCCGAAGAGTTCACCAACTCTTTCTCTGTTTCCAATAAACAGAGCTATGGTCATCTTATCTCTGTGACATGACTGGCAAGTTTCATAAGATGTAAATTCAAACTGATTTAAATATGCATCTACATTTAACTTCAGCTAGTCGGGTCGCATTGATATGACCTAGTCTACAATACCTCAAGAAGGATTCGTTCATTTCTGAACTCTTCCTCTTGTGTGTGTTCCGTATACTAAAGAACTGTAGTTTGATTTAGAAAATCAATGCTTTTAGATAACGTGCCTGAACTGATCAACTTTTGATATAGGAAATGTTCAAAACATTATCCAACAATACAAAATTTTATCATTTCTTTATTAATAAAGAAATAGATATGATTTTGTATATCAGGTTCGGTATCTAATAGTATTTGTTCAGAATCAATGTATAGGTAATACAGGGTGACAGTGACCAACAGACTTGGCTGCAACACTTGCCCCGTTTTCTGCCTCATGAAACTTATCACCCGTTCTCAGTTTTTCTACCTTTTTGCAGCCCTATGTAACAGATTACATATCTGGGATCCAGATCTTGTATCATATACCCAGGATGCGGAGGATACTGAGAAACAGTTCTTTTTAACGAACACACCCGAAGATGATGCATCAGCATGCACTCTCTTCGTTTGGGCGGCACGAGAATTCTGGTAATCCCCAATTTCCTGCTCTGTCTTATAACAATTATAAGTTGGAGCGGGACCAACGTTCCCCAGCTCAGTATAACAAGCGGGTTCGGTCAATATTCCGTATTATTATCTTGATTAATACGTGATATGGTCGCTACCTGGAGAGAGAGAGAAGAAAACACTCAGAGTGCGCTCTTGCAAGAATAGATTGGTTATTATTTTATCTAATCAGGATGGCTCCCACTGTTTTTGTCAAATCTTCCTTCAAATCCTAAAAGGAAAGACTAGCCGGGATTAATTACACACTACAAGTTCGCCAATCTTTCAGTCAGGCCAGTGTCGGTACTTTGAGGGAGGTCCCCCGTGCTTTCGCACGAACCTAATTAATGTAAACCTCGTTTTCCCAGAGGCGTAACCTCGTTAACACCTTTCTAGACACCTACTTGATCGGCTAATTGTAATGTGTAAAACTCTCCCAGGAGTAACAATTACTCGCAGTGGGTATCGGGATCCAACTATCTCATAGAAGGTATGCAATCTCATTGCAAATTTCAACACTTGAAATTCCCGATAATATTTTGCCCCTAGCAGCTATATGACCTTAACATAGTCAACAAATCATAAGTGCTAGTCAAGTTCAACCCGTCATTTCCCGATTGAATTAAACCCACCCGCACGACCCTTAACATAGTCAACAAAGTCGCACGACTACCCTAATCCAATCACATCATATGCTTATGCAGATAAGTACTACTTAGCTACCGCACACTACGCCTTAACATAGTCAACAAACGTAGCACGAATACTAACTAGTACTTATCTGAAATGACGGAGGGCTACGTCAGGTTTTTCTGAAAACCTATTGCGTAATGAACTTGATATCGTTGTAGAATCAAATGATTTTTAAAATGGAGTGTTTTTGAGGTTTTTCTAGTTTTGCTAAAGGGGTCACTCCCGGTGAAGGGATCGTCGGCCCTTTCCTCGTCGAATGAGGTGCGGGATATATCATATATATCACTGTACAAAGCAAAAACTCTTAAAAGCAATCAGAAGACAAACCGAGTGTGTAGCATCTGCCAGTTATTGCTAAAGGAGTCACTCCCGGTAAAGGGATCTCGGTCCTTTCCTCATCGAATAAAGTACAGGATATATCACAAATACCGCTGTGCAAAGCAAGAACTGTAGCTACCTGTTTTATTTTTGAAATTCAATTCTACAACATCTTTAGGTTTCTTTTATTTCATTAATCTCATTAATGAAGTCCCATCATTTAAGTACCTAAACATCACAGATAAATACGACGTACACTTATGCCATCCGCATTCGCCTCGATGTCCCCTCGTGCACCGTTAGGTTAGGTAACTAACGGCAGAGCGGGGCAGGGCTAGTGCGGGTGTAAAACATAAGTAACATCTATATAATATATCATATATACTATATACAGTATCTATCACAGAACATATCACATGATCTCATCACAGATATCGCAGCAGAAGAAACATATGAAATATTGGATATACTAGGACGTCCGTGTTTTAAATACGAGCCAGTATAAAACACGGATTCCACGGTCGTGATGAATAGCCAAACCCACACCCCTAGACCCCTGCGAGAGCGGCAAGCAACCCTACCAATTCTAGAGTTAGGAGACCCGGACTCGACTCCTCGAGTTGGTCTCCCTCTGGACCCCAGAACCCGGTTACTTATGCTCCCCTCCTTGGGTCTATCCTAGTGCGGAAAAGTAAATAATATACAAAAGGTGACATCATCCGCAACCTGGAAGTGCCCCAATAAAAGAATATTACATACAAGTTTTTAAATGAATGAAAATGAAAAACACTCATCTCACATAAAAAACCCCGGCTATTCAAACACGACGATCCAATATAACATATCCAGCAACACATAACATCACATGTCATCAACGTAAGTAAATATGCGCATCCCAATTGTCGTTGACATATAGCAACGAAACCGGAGATATCACATATTACACTTACGGTCACAGAAAAGAAAGTGTAAAACTACAACAGTTGGAATCCGCAATCTCTTTAGACATCGCATGCCTAATCAAATGAATTCCTTAGACATCGCATGCCTAACAATTATAAACCTCGCATTTTAGTCTCAAAATCGAAAACACTTTTCAATATTAAGTCGGGCAATTCAACAGGATTCCCGACATTCTGATCGAATGCTCGTCGCAAACTTTAGTAGGCGGCCGCACCCCCGATACCGTCGACGAAGTGCACCAAGGCGGAACACCGCTGCCGCGAGCACCCGAACGGATGCTTTCGGCGACGGGGTTCTCCTACAGTCACTTGGTCGGGGCTATGGAGCGAGGCTGTCTATTAAGTTTACCCAGCGAGTATCCGCGTACGCTACGTGATTGCGACGGACTTTTGATCACATCAAAATTCCGTGGCAACCGATCAAGTGAGACTAAAGTTCTATGTTTATAACATTCATACAGTTATCTCATAACTTCTTGTGAATTCCAATTGTTGTATCACATTCCGGATAAATAGAAAATGTTAAACTTTCCGATCGAACAATCAAATACCCAAGTTTTCCCGAAACAGATCATCACATGAAATAAGTTCAAAAACATTCACTTCGTGCCTCAGTACCAACGGTCCAGCCGTAGAAGGGTCAAGCCAACGCCTCACATGTGGCACGCCGTACTGCCCCAAACCCTAAGGTTCAAAGGGCAGTTCAAGACGGTCACGTAATCGAGTTAAGGTTTGTTGTCTTCTAGAGGGTCCATCGCGTTACTTGCACTACTTAGAACGTTATTAAACCACGGAAAGATCCAACACTTGGAAATTTCCCGACAGGGGAAAAGGTGGGTATTTATATCCGGTCGAACTTTTTAACATATTCTAAAATTATCCGGAAAACACATAGACAAAGTTTGACAATCCGATCGAATTATCGAATCCCCAAAACAACCCCAGAAAATTCAACTCTTGAATAAATATTAAAAATTCCCATAAAACTTAGCACTGTGAAAGAGGAATTACTGTGCAAATATGGAGGGCTGACGTCACCAGAGAGCCGCGGAACCGCCGCAGAATCTAGGCTTCTGCCGCGGTTCCGCCGCATGTTTGAGGTATCATTGGTCAAATTTTGCACCGTAATTCTTATAATCCCCTGCTGAATTTTTTAAGCATTTTTAATCTGGAAAAAACCCAGTTTTTGAAAAAAGTCCAGAGAGCGTGAAATTTTAGGGTTTCGGGTTCGTTCGGGTTTCAAACTTCGTCTACGCATCGCCTAAGGCTCTAGCTAGGCTCTGATACCACTGTAGGGTTCCTAGGCACACTAATGAGGTCTCACAAGGGATCAACCATGCCAATTTCAAATTTTACAAGTGCCGAGAAATCCTAATACGGATCGTTAACTAGAATTTTAGGCGAAACAAGCAACTAGTTAACAACTTAACTAAGTGAACGGAAATACAACCTTTGTAGATCCGGTCCTCCACCTCCATAGCTCCTTGTAGACGTCCCTCCGCTGTACAAATTGGATCTTGGACTCTAGTGTCGGCTTCATCGGAGAAATAGGCGGGCTAGGTCATCGACTACGATGCCGAAGATGATCTACGTCGAGGCATCACAAGATCAAGCTCCCACTTCACCAAGTCATGAAACTTGTGAAGAAAACACCCTATACTACTTGGCAAGAGGTAGAGCATGAAGAAATAGGAAGTGGGTTCACTTTAGAATTGGATTTCTCACTCTTTTCATCAAATCACCATTGATGGAATCAAGCTTCTTCATCTTGAAGAAGAAGAAGAAGAAGATGATTATTATGATAAGTTAATTAAAATACAAAAGAAAATGAATACTTATCATAATAAGAACCATGGTTAGGTGTAGAGAATTGACTAAGGTTAGATGAATGGTTAGGGTTAAGTATGAAGACAAAATGGTCACTTTGGTCAAAGCTTCATGAAGCTTCAACAAGCTTCAAGAATGAAAGCAACCATTTTCTTTTCTTTTGCCATTTCTTTTTAATCCAAATTAAAAAGATAATAGAATGAATAAATAAAAACCCTAACCATTTACTTAACCAAGGTTTAATTCTTTATACAAACCCTAGCAAACATGTATCATCAAACATGATACAAAAGAGTGCACAAAAGTATATCACATATACAACTTGTGAACATCAAGTGAGAAAATCCATTTAAAGTCAACCAATACTAGTTAATGCAAAGTAATATATCAAATATATAATTATGCATTAAATCATTAAATCAACACATGATTTAACGATCCGGTCATATCGCATATGACCGACTAATATTAAATGTATCGGCTTATCAAATCAATTCTTGATTCGATAACTAGGTTATATCGCATACAACCATATCGATACATTCATCGCGAGAATAGAATACGGTATCACATACACGCATTATTCTCGGTCCAGCACATATCTCATATGCGCTCCTATTTCGTTTCGCTTGAGCCAGGAAACCTCTGTGTAGGACTCTAAAGACTCGTCAATACGCTGGCAGCAGGTGATGATCATATCAAACACCCACAAACCGCAAGCGGTCTGCTAAACGTAACGGCCACCCAGGTATTGAGCGATCAGAAGATCGACGAGCAAGCCCGCTCACACTCCTGTAAATCCAACCAGTAACACTTACCGTACAGTCCGGTCTCGTCGTCTGATATGTCGCATATCTCGCCTAGGGGTGGTAAACGTCAGACCCCAACAGCTCGATAAGTCGTGTCGATATGAGGTCTATAACAGTTCGAGAAACTACTGGTAACACTTACCAGTAAATCTCAGCAACCCTGGCCAGGGATTTCCGGTTATAGCCAATCGAACACAGCGCAACATCAACCCCCTATACCGGGAGAGACGAATCCCCTCCTATCGCTCATTGCCTCCATATGACTCGGGACTGTACCCAAAAACCACCGTTTTGCATGCCCTCTTGGACGTGGTAAGGTGGAAATCAAAGCACAGTGGGAACCACACAAGTCTCTATGACGATCTCGGGTCAACAGACTACTCTGTACCAGTGTCACCAGAGAACTGCCATCTGACGTAAGGTATAAAACCATCTGGGAGTTCTCGGCGAGTCCGTCCAGTGTACCCAGTCTCCACTGAGCACCCGTATATCATCTCTGATGTCAAACACCAATGGATATGGGATCATCCATCGCCCATCTGTATGGGTCAAGAAGGTATACGCTAGTCTACTCTGGTATATCGATGCCCCGTCTCGATATACCCACGACTAGGGACTTTGAAGGATGTACTTATGGACTACCATGTCCCCACTAGTATGATCCGCATCATAGTCCAGGTAGTCAAGTACACATCCTAAGGGCTTTACCAACATGTAACAGAGAGACAATCAGTGTACACGTTAAGGTAAAGAGCAACCAGATAGCATACTATCATGTCGAGCAAGAAAGTCCTCCCTATATATGTCCCAGCATCCACTACAATATACATCCTATGTATAGTAATGGCCTCTAGGGCATACATATAACTAACAATTTGTGCCCATGGATTGTACACAGGGGTCGACGTGATCTCACCTGCAGGGCAAAAGTTTCATTTAATTTTTTATTTCTTTCCGCAATGCTCTATCATTTCAGCTTTTTATATTGTGAAAGTTGCGATTGCCCAATCATTTCGGCTATTTTTTCGCGGTGCCCAATCATTTCGGCTGTTTTTTCTTTTTCTTTACCCGATGCTTTTTATTGCGAGTTGCCCAATCATTTCGGCTATTTTTATATGCATATATTTTACTCGTTGATTTTTGTTGCGAGTTGCCCTATCATTTCGGCTATTTCATATGCATTTTTGGCTTGCTGATTTTTTTACTGTGAGTGTGGAACTTGAGATCTGACACCGATTTTGGCATCAGCATCGCTGCAACTGGAATATTGCCAGGAGCGAATCATCATTTGTGGTGAAAGGGCTCGGGATTTGATACCAATCTTGTGCATCAGCATCGCTACCACTGGAATATTGCCAGGAGCGAATCATCATTTGCCTTTGTCGATTCAAACAAAGGTAGCTTAGGAAACAGGGTTAGGATCCTGTTGACTAAGGCTTTTGACTTCATGAGCCGTAAGGGTCTCATAAAGGCGTTTCTCCCTACGAGTCATGAGGATCTCATAGGTGAGTTTTCTCCTTAGGAATTGTGAGGATTCTTAAGTTTGTGTTCTCTTATAAGTCGTAGGGATTTTACAAGAGTGTTTTCTCCTTATAAGTCGAGAGGATTTACAAGTGTCATTCACCAAATGGGGAAATTTCGCACCATTGGTGGAACTTGGTAGGGGAAACGTTTATTTGTGCCCGTGGATTGTATACACGGGCCGATATCAGACCGCCTGTAGGGCAACTTAGGGTGTGTGATGGCTTAAGAATAAGTTCAGATCCCTGTAGCTTAAGGCTTTTGAATCCTATGAGTCTCATAGGGGGAATTCTCCTTAAAAGTCATAAGGATCTCGTAAGTGTAATTTCTCCTTAGGAATCGTGGGGATCCCTAAGTGTGTTGCTCCCTTGTGAGTCGTAAGGATCTCACGCAGGTGTTTTCTCCCTACAAGGTCGAGAGGACCTTGCAAGTATGCATGAATTTTTTTTACGAGTCTGTGCCCTTTCGGGTTTTCACGAACTCGCCGGCAGTCCTGCTGTTTTTACTCACGGAGCCCTTTCAGGTTTTCATCCGCGCTCATTTCACTTGTGTACATACCTTTTTTTTGCACGATGAAACTCTCGAGAATAGTTTCACGGCATGTGACCCACCTGTTTTCCAGTGGGATTTGAGTTACAGTCCTCACCGCTGGGACTTGTGGACTTGCATTCCACTATCACCGTGTTTGAGGCGACGTTGTTAGTTTAGGGACAACTCGGTCTATTGTTAGTTTAAACACATCTTGGTCCAATGTTAGTTTAAGTACATCTCGGTCCGTTGTTGGTTTAGGGACATCTCGGTCCATTGTTGGTTTAAGGACATCTCGGTCCATTGTTAGTTTAAGGACATCTCGGTCCATAGCTAGTTTAAAGACGTTGCAGTCCATAGCTAGTTTAAGGACGTTACCGTCCGTTGTTAGTTTAGGGACATTTCGGTCTGTTGTTAGTTTAGGGCATTTCGGTCCGCAGGGATTTTGAGTCGAGGTTTCGCTGGATACTACTTATAGAGTTTGGACTCAGAAAGATGGCGAGCGGACACGAGCATCGTCATCCACCATTAACCTGAGCCATGACTTGTCAAGCGTAGTATTTCTTAAGGAACCGTCCGTTTATTGGCTGGAAAGGTCTTTCACTATGCATATCCATGAGCAAGTATGCCCCACCTTGGTAGACCTTGTCTATGATGTACGGGCCCTCATAGTTCGGCTCGAATCTCCCTCGTTTGGCACGGTTGAGGATCATAGGTCTTTTTACGACTCGCACGAGTTCGCCTTGGTGGAATGTTCTCTGCCTAGTCAATTTTTCGTATGAGCGCGTTATCCTTGCTTTGTAAGCTTCTAGGTTTTGCTGCGCCACGAGACAAGTTTCATCAAGGGCATCGAGCTCCTCAAGCCGAAGATGGACATTTTCTTCATCCGTCAGTTCGTACCGAACCGTCACTCGTAGAGAAGGTAGCTCTATCTCCAAGGAAAGTACCGCTTCCGTGCCGAATACTAACGCAAATAACGTTGTGTTCGTGGCCATCTTGAACGTAGTCCGATAGGCCCAGAGAGCTTCATGCAATCTCTCATGCCAGTCATTTTTATTTCTGGACACCGTTTTCTTTATGATCTTTGTCAAGGTCTTGTTGAAAGCCTCGGCTAGACCGTTAGCTCAGGGATTATAGACCGAAGAGTACCTCCAATCTATTTTATGCTGCAGTGCGAAGCGGCTGATTTTATGGCTTCTGTAGGCCGGCCCATTATCTGAGATGATCCGTCGCGGAGTACCGAACCGGTAGATGACATGTGTTTTGAAGAAATGGAGGATGTTCTCCGTCTTCACATCTCTTAACAGTATTGCTTCTGCCCACTTAGAGAAGTAATCGGTTGTTGCTAGTATGAACCGATGTCCCTTAGATGATGCTAGTTCGATGGGCCCGATTATATCGGTCCCCACATTTCGAACGGCCAGCTAGCCAGCGTTGGGTGTAGCGGATTTGGATGTTGGTGGATGAAATCCCTATGAATTTGACACGAGTGATACTGCTTCGCATATTCGAGACAGTCCTGAATCATCGTGGGCCAATAGTAGCCCATTATTTTGATCTTCAGCTTCATCTTTGGCTTGGCTTGATAGGAACCGCAGAGTCCGTCATGAGTTTCTTGAATGACTCTTTTTGCTTCTTCTGGTCCTAGGAATCTCAGCCATAGACATTCGAACGATCTTTTACATAGAGTATCATTGACGAAGGCGAAGGACAGGGCTCGCTTCATGAGCTGATATCTTGATGATGCATTTTCGGGCGTTCGATGGTATTTGAAGTATTCTATAAAGACTTCTCTCCAATCCTCAGCCTTTTCTTCCTCTATTTGGAAAACTGCTTGTTCAGTCGCTCCCTTTCTTTCAAATGACTTCGGATATATTTCTGCTGGCGTGAGAATCCGGCGGCTTTGCACAATGATCCTTACGTCATCGAGGTTTTCGTCGGCTAGTTCTTTAGAGAGCTTGGCTAACGCATCCGCTTTACTATTTTCCACACGCTGTATGCTTTCCAGGGTGTAGGAGGGGATTTGCAGCAGCAGTTGCTGCACTCTTTCACCATACCTGATTAGTTCTGGTTTGCACGTCTGGTAGTCGTTATTTACTTGGCTAACGACCAGCTGGGAGTCTTCATATATGATGAGGTTTTCGATGCCCATGTCGACAGAAATCTCAAGACCTGCTATCAAAGCTTCATACTCAGCATCATTGTTTGTTCTCGGCTCTGTTAAAGAAAGGGCAAAACGCATTATCCCTCCTTGTGGAGTCACAAAGATATGGCTCACACCGGCTTTAATCATGGGGGTGTTTTGCTTTTGCTTCTTCAAGAAAAACGCTCCATCGAAGTAGAGTTCCCATCGGGTATCATTCCCTTCTTTCTCCCCGTCAATTGCGTCAAACGTGTGTTCGTCCGACAACTCGCAGTTCAAGAGAGAGTCGGTAGGTATCGGATGCTCAGCGAGAAAGTCGGCGATAGCCTAGCCTTTTATTGCCTTGAGGGGTCGATATACTATCGATAACTCCATCAAGAGGAGGGCCCATTTGGCAAGCCTTCCTATTAACATGGCTTTTGACATAAAATACTTGAGAGGATCCACCTTTGATATGAGATGGACCTCATGTGCCAATTCATAATGTCGAAGCTTTGTTACCACGAAGATCAGTGTCAGGCAATCCTTTTCGTTGGGGGAGTAGTTATTTTCTGCCCCCAGGAGAACTCGACTTAAATAATAAAGAGCTCTCTCCTTCCCTTGGTTGTTCTCTTGTGCCCATAGCACGCTTAAAGAACTTTCAAGGGCTGTTGTGTACAGGATGAGGGGCTTTCCCTTGACCGGAGCGGTCAGTACCGGCGGGTTCTGCGGATATTGCTTGATTTCGTCCAGTGCGTTTTGGCATTTACGATCCCAAACGAATAGGGTCCCCTTCTTCATTAGATAACTGTAGGGGTGGTATTTGCCGGAGAGGTTAGCTATGAACCGTCGGATATACGCGAGCTTTCGTTGGAGAGACAGTAGTTGTTTGAAAGTTCTTGGCACGGACATTTCCATAATCGCCTTAATCTTTGACGGGTCTATTTCGATGCCTCGGTGTCATATGATGAATCCTAGGAATTTGCCTGAGGAAACTCCAAACGCGCATTTCAGAGGGTTCATCTTCATATTATATTTCCGAAGATGCTGGAACACTATTTTCAAACGCTCCCAGTGTTCCTGATACCATTTGCTTTTAACCATGAAGTCTTCGATATAACATTCGACAATCTCATGTACAAGGTCATTGAAGATCTTTGTCATGGCCCTCTGGTAGGTGGCGCCAGCGTTCTTCAGACCAAAGGGCATTACATTGTAGCAGAATATGTCCAGCGGAGTCCGGAAGGTAGTGTGCTTTTAGTCTTCAGGATGCATCTTGATTTGGTTGTACCCTGAGGATCCGTCCATGAAGGAGAAGACTTCATGGGTGGATGTGTTATCGATCATCAGCTCAGTAACAGGCACTGGGAAGTCATCTTCCGGACAAGCTTTGTTGAGATCCCGAAAACCTACGCTGATGCGTACTGTCCAATTTTTCTTCATTACCGGAACGATATTGGCGATCCAGTCAGGGTATTGAACTTCTTGGATGAAGCCGGAGTCGATTAGCTTCTTCACTTCGGCTTTGATACTCATCTCAAGCTCGAGCCGCATTCTTCTTGGTGCCTGTTTGACTGGCTTGACGTCTGGCCATATCGCCAGTTTATGCACAGCTATCTCTGGATCTAATCCCGGCATCTCGGAATAGTTCCATACGAAACAGTCTTTATACTGCATAAGCACGTTCTTTAACGTAGCCACCTGTTTTTCAGACAGCAGCTCACTAACGAACGTTGGCTTTAGATCATTTGTCGTCCCCAACTCGATTTTTCTCAAGTTGTCTGCTGTGGTGTGTATCCCATCTTCCAGCTCTTTTGGCGTCGGTGGAAATTCTGAGATCACCTCGTTCTCATCTTCATCTGCGAAGCACTGGGAGAGGTCATTCATATTCACGTGCTCCCCTTCCTTTGAGAATGTTATCATATGGCAGGTACGAGCTCGTTTCCAAGCTCGATGCTTATCTAGACTTTCCCTTGCATGTAGGTTGCTCTCGGCTCATGCTTTCGTGGAGGAGCTACCCTCCAACCGTCGGATAGAGCAAACCTGCCTTGCTGATACTAATCTTCAACCCAGTCTTTGAAGGTGAAGCGTTCTTCAAGAGGATGTCCCACTATTCGGTGGTAGGAGCAGTAATCCAGGTGATGGACCTCGTTCATTAGTTTGGAGTATCAAGACTCCGGGAGCGTCATCATTTAATACTTCATGACAAGGTTGAATATTTTTCTTGTCTTGTCTTGAGGGAAAGAGTACTCCCGACCCATCTTCTTCATACAAGATGGGTTCCAGCTGACTTTTTCTTGCTCGCGCGGCTTCTTAGATCCGCTTCGCTGTTTTTGAACGCCGTCCCTATTCTTCACTTTGCTTTTACTTCTACGTCGGGCTTTTTTCTTGCCACGAGAGCGCACAGCGGGCTGGGAGTGAAGGGCATCATCGTCTTCTTCTTCCGTAGCTTGTTGAATGATACGATGCATCCTGGCTTTCTCGTAAATGGCTATTTCGCGGCTATGGTCATCCCGAACCTTTTGACCCGCTTCACTAATCAGCTTGTCAATCTGTTCTTCGAATGACGGGCTTGGTATTCTCACGGCGGGATCTTGATCTGGTTCGACATCAACGTTATCTGGAAATGGATTCGCTTCTCCGCCGAAGCTATTTATTACATGGCAGCCATTGAATCGCTCTCTTTTATTGGATCAAATGTATCCAAGGCCAGTCGTCTCCATTCTCCCGTTAGGCATCTTTCGCTGATTCCTGAGAGCGTCCCAAATGTTGTTATAAAACTGGGATTGTCGAGCGGTCTGCTTGAAGGGTACACCTTGGCATCTCAATAACCTTTTCAGTCCTTCTGCGTAGTACCTGGGAAAACGGATTGGTTGAAGCCTGTCAAGCATAGGTTCGACACCATGCCATACCTCTCTCTCCACTTTATTCTCGGTGGATTGATAGAAAAGGATCGCCTTTTCACTTCTTTGGCGAGGAGGGACGTAGAAGGTCTGCAGCTCTTGCACGCCGTACGTATCAAGTGCATCAAGTTCTTTGTAATGCCGTTGCGGAACCAGGTTAATCTTTAAACTCTGGTCAGCCCTAGCAAAGGTCTGCAATGACGGGCGGACAGAGAACACTGTGTTGGCCTCGTCTTCAAAGTCACTACCAAAGACCAAAATAGGAGTAGATTTGATTTGATCTCAAAAACTATCTAGTAACCGCAATCAAGAACGGCGTCGCATGAAGCTAGCCGGTGAGTACGGGTCGGTCCACAGGGATGTTGTGAATCTCCTAATCGCACTTACGAGTTAATTCCGAAGGGTGTTCGGATTGATTACTAAATCTAAAAACCTAATTATTCTATACTACGATTATCTAGATCTAGTCTTGTTAAGGTTAGGTTTAGGGATGGTTTGGAAATGCAAGTAAATCTCTACGCTTTCTATACCCGAATGAAGATCTATGAGGAGTTATGGTAATTATCAATAAAGGGGATTAAATCCATTCGGGAAGATGTTCCTTCCTCTAGGTTCTTGTCCTTCCTTTAGAGATCCTTACCCTAACCTCCATGGAAAACGCGCGCAACCGAGCCTTTACACTACGGTTTCATCGCTACCTCGAGGGGTAGGATGCCGTAGGGCGCGGTGTGTGCGTGTATGCATGGAGTCCTATTGTAAATATTTGATGGGTAAGAAAGGGATGAGAGATCTCATCTCTCAAAAGCCTTCCCCAAATCTAACTCTAAACAATTTATCTACGGCAAGAATTTAAATCTACCTAGGGCAAAAAATTGAAATCTAAACTAGAGCAAACAGATGCATCTCTCTAATCATCAACGCAGGTTTGTCAGATCTGAATCCATGAATTGAAAAGAAACACCGATGCTCTCCATAAAGAATTCTGAATTTATTATTAAAAGGAGGCATAGAAAATACAATGATTTGGGTTCAATTTATAGGAGATAGAAACCATAGGTTTACAATTGATTCGCATGTCTGAAATTACAAAAATAGCCCTTTGGTTGACTAGTCAGCGCCGCACCAAAAATATGGTAAAAAATATTTTTTCTGTCTGCACAATACGGCCGCGGAACCGCGGTCTCAGCCAAGGTTTGGCCGCGGTTCCGCGGCCAACTTGAGGTCTTGGGCTCTGCAAAATTCTGTGTTGGCTCCTTCTGACTTGTACTTCCCACTTTTACAGGTCTTTTCTCAGATTGGCTTGTACATATTCTCCAGATCTCCAGTGAACAATTTTAGTGGACTTTACCCGTTCGCCTTGTAATCTTGGACCTTGTGCTGCCCTTTGTTCTTTGTAAACTGATCTTTGTGTAGGCTTTATCAAGATCCTTCTCTTCTGTTGGTCAAAGTCTCTCTTTTGCATCATCTTCTGTCTTTTTCACTGTTTTCTGTGCAAGAACCTGTAGCCTGTAACATGTAGCAGACATGCGTCAAAAGCACCTGTTTATTTATAAAAAGAATAAGAATGGGGAATATAATAATGCAATATTATGGTGTGAACAAATACCCCCAAACTTATCTTTTGCTCGTCCTCGAGCAAACTTATTTTTATTCACTAAAATCCTAACCGCACTTTCGCAGGGAAACGCGATTGCACTGAGCACGTGCAACAAGCCGTTAAACCTCTTGGTGTCCTTAGTAGGAGGAGTGTTGTCTTCTGAGGGTTTTCAGCGGATACTACCCACAAAATCCTATCAACTCGGCTTTTCGACTTTAATTCTCCAATTAGGTTTTCTAACAAGGAATTCTATTATCGTCGACTCGTAAATTATCCACCCATATTCTTCACACTTCCTCATCATTTAACTTAAGATTATATATATCCTGCAGACTTACCTAGCTTTCGGCATCTCTTAAGTTTTCCTTCTAGGGTTCCATCTCCACTTAGGAATTTCTATCAACTCTACTAAAGATACAAGTTCTATTCTTCATCCCTTTCTCTCATCTAAACTCCAATCATATATCCCCACGTATGTGTATAAATTACCCCTACACTTGGAAATTCAAATCAAGCAATCATGCTCTTGTCCGTTGTCCAAAACACTTCTTAATTGGTGAACTTTTAAATGAATTTTGCTTACACATCCTTCATGCGACCGTTAATACTTCTTGAGGTACCAACGACCGATTACAAAATGCGTTTGCACTTTTAAAGCGTAATTCCTAGTCTTGCAACACCCAAGGCTTTTTAGCAGTGACTCCCAAACCAGTTGGTCTAAGGCACTAGGTGATGAAGCACCCTCGCTAAATATTTTTCTATTTTTACAGCCTTAAGTAATCACAAAAACCAGTGTTCATTTTTTTTATTCTTTATTCACACTTTTATATATATTTTTTCATTTTCATTGTACTAAGGACTTTAGACAAGAGCATTTCAAGGTCTCTTCTACTATTCTAAGTTTCAAGGTGCGTGATTGTGCAAATTGTAGGGTATACATTTTCAGAATCTAGACTTAAGCTAGGAATTATTTTTCAAACTTATACTCTAATAAGAACATCAATACTTTTCCTTCGTTTCGACTTAGCCCAAGAAGTGAACCCAAAATTTGCCTATTTCTAAATAAACTACAAGGCATATACTTTCTACCGTTAAACTTTAAGGAATGTTATTTTTCGGGTTTTTAATTTACTAAGTCTAAGATCTAGTTGTTCCTAGGCAGTTAACCTATTTGTCAAACTCAAGTCAATTAGCCAAAATTGAATACAATAATTTTTATAATTTTTGAAAATTTTCAATTTTTATGGGTTTTCAAATAAGTATGCAAATGCAAAAAATATGTACAAATGAATGCGAAGGAAGAAGACGTACCGAGCATACCCCCAAACTTGAACTTGACAGTGTTCTCACTGTCATGCTAAACCAAGAGGGTCAAAATGCCGGCACTCCCCTGTTTATTTATTTATAATTTTTTTTTCAGTTTTAATTTTTTTTATTTTGTTATTTTTATTGTTAAAAAAAAACAAAAATATATATACAACAAGGTTCCCCCCAAACTTAAGCTTGGCCTTACACAAGCCAAAGGTTAGCACCAACCATTCAAAAATCTTATCGTGGTAATGGCCAAGTTGGTGAAATAATGGGGTGTAGAAGAAAGAAATGAGAAACACACTAGACCGTGTGGGAAGAAATGTAAAATATGGTCTCGGTGGGGGAGAAGAATGGCGGAAAGGAGAAAGAAGGGTCGCGCGAGCTTGAGGGTGTAAATCGAGTGAATAAATTAGTGCAATATGTGATGACCGATGTGTTAAAAGCGATTGCGCTAACCTATCAACCCGTCGAGAAATGGGGTCAAATCCCTCAAGATTCGCAAGAAAACATGGGTACGCCGAACTTGGTATTGGAAGTGAAAGCGTCACGGTCTCTTGTACGGTCGGAATGATAGGAAGGACGAAAGGGGGTGAATTAGGGATAGTCTCATTCTCACCGTAGTAAACTGTCTCAAACTTGAAAGATTCCATCAATGGTTCGAAACTACTGTAAGCAACCGAGTCTGATGGTTCAACTAACTCATCTGGAAATGTAAAGGACTCAAACTCGGGCGGTGAGTCATCAATATCGTCCGAAAAAGTGAAACACTCGTAGGTGTTATCGTCTGTGAGAACTGTTTCAGATTCAAAGGAAAAATTTTCAAGCTCACAGTCTTCAAGCGTGGTCGGAACGATGGAAAGGAAGGAGGGTGATATAACAGTTAAAGGTTCAGGAGGATGAATTGGAAAATCAGACACATCAAACAAAAATGGTTCAACCTCAATATGATCCTCAAAACTCTCCTCAATACTATCCTTATAATTCTCCTCAATATTTAACTCATCCATGCCATTATCATCAAAGTCGAGACGCATATGAAGTTCGGGAGAAACATTTAATGACTCGGGATGATGAGTTGAACATAAAATTTCAATCAAATCGACAGGTTCATCATCCGAAATATTCCCGGCGTCTATATCCTCAATCAAGTGAAAATCAATTTCTGACACCTCATCAAAAGTATGGATATCTATCGATTTAGGTTCTAGATGGGAGGTGTAAAGATCGAAAGGATTAGGAGTGGTTTCACTCGAAAGGGGTTCCTCACAATTTGGCAAATCAAACACTACAAAATCACACAACTCGTTTTTATTTTGAACTTGTGAATCATTTAGGACATTCGATGGAAAAAAGGAGTTGTGGGCTTCAATTGGGTAAGGGTAGGTTTGATTTGGAAATCCTCTCTCATTCTCACTCTGTCCAACCGCCTCCTTATACATTGAAAAATTTGAAGCTAGCGGGAAACTAGCTACCGTTTCACTAGGTTGCATAAGGGCGGCCACGGACGCTTCCACATTCCTAGTCATTTTGTTTGTTGCTGCGATATATCCCTTCAACGACTCTTCCAAACTAGACTTGGGTGGTAAGGGGGTTTCGGTAAAAGATTCGAAATCGAGTGGATATGCAACACTCCCTAATGGTTGTGTGGAAACAGTGTCTAGTGAGGGTGGTAAGGTCGGGTAGGACTGGTAGGAAGTGGGTGATTGGACAGGGGTAGGGTCAACATATGGATAACAAGGTGAATAATCGTGTGGATTCCTAGAACTAGATGAGTGGAGAGGGGTGAAAGATCGGCTGCGAGATTGAGCAATATGCTCAGCAATGGACATCGGTTTAGGAGTGACAGAAGGACTCGAAAAAGTGGTGTCAACATATGGAGGTGGTAAAGGTTGACTTGGTTGACACAAAGTGGGTTGAAAAGTCAAACTGTTTCTCCTAGACGCCTCTATTTGATCTTTCAAAGATTTTTTAGGCAAGGAAGGATCGTCTTTAAATTGATCGAACAAATTGACGTACGACGCAAAATTAGGTTCGGGATACCAAGGTTCGGGATACCAAAGTTCGACAAGTGATTTATTATATGGGGTACCCATGTTAGAAGAAAAGGGTGAAAAGAAAGGAGGTTTGTGGTGGTGCAAGGATTTATTTGCGGCAAAAGTTTGCAAGTTTTCTAATACTAATTTTTCCTTTTTCTTTTCCTTTATTTGAAAATTGTTGCAAAAAGATTTTTAATTAAAGATATGCAACAGAAAAATATTACTTGCAATCAATTTTCATTTCAAGCGGGGCCCAAAAATCCTGCACAAGATTGTTATATGGAAGGGAATATATTTTATAGCTCATGGAATTCTGCAGGAATTTCCAGAAAAGATATTTCAAAAATTACAGAGGAGGAAAAGAGGAACTTACAGAGGAAATTCCACGAGATGATGTCACTGTGGAGCCGCCCTTCTACGGCAAAACCTGGTTCCCACCGCGGTTCCGCGGTGGGGTAGTCGGCGCGAGTCCCAAAAAATTTGCTGACGCTCTGATTTGACTATAAGGCCGCGTTTCCGTGGTCTAAGATGGGTATGCGCGGTGGAATCGCGGCGTGGTGGAGGCTTCAGGGTGCGGGAAAAATTCCACTGTTCTGTTTTGAAAATCTTTCTCTGTTCTGATCTCCTGATTTCTGTTTCGCTTTCTGGAAATTTCCAGATCCGATTTTGTATATCCTGCAAAATTCAAACAACAAAGTATCCCTTCCAAAAATAACAGATGAAATATTTTTATGATTTTTTATGATTTTTCAGATTTTTATGATTTTTTATTTTATGATTAACCCGAAATTGCAAAAAGGAAAGTTCTACGCCATCCCCGGCAATGACGCCATTTGATTTGATCTCAAAAACTATCTAGTAACCGCAATCAAGAACGGCGTCGCATGAAGCTAGCCGGTGAGTACGGGTCGGTCCACAGGGATGTTGTGAATCTCCTAATCGCACTTACGAGTTAATTCCGAAGGGTGTTCGGATTGATTACTAAATCTAAAAACGTAATTATTCTATACTACGATTATCTAGATCTAGTCTTGTTAGGGTTAGGTTTAGGGATGGTTTGGAAATGCAAGTAAATCTCTACGCTTTCTATACCCGAATGAAGATCTATAAGGAGTTATGGTAATTATCAATAAAGGGGATTAGATACATTCGGGAAGGTGTTCCTTCCTCTAGATTCTTGTCCTTCCTTTAGAGATCCTTACCCTAACCTCCATGGAAAACGCGCGCAACCGGGCCTTTACACTACGGTTTCACCATTACCTCAAGGGGTAGGATGCCGTAGGGCGCGGTGTGTGCGTGTATGCATGGAGTCCTATTGTAAATATTTGATGGGTAAGAAAAGGATGAGAGATCTCATCTCTCAAAAGCCTTCCCCAAAGCTAACTCTAAACAATTTATCTACGGCAAGAATTTAAATCTACCTAGGGCAAAGAATTGAAATCTAAACTAGAGCAAGGAATTAAATCTACTTACAGATGCATCTCTCCAATCATCAACGCAGGTTTGTCAGATCTGAATCCATGAATTGAAAAGAAACACCGATGCTCTCCATAAAGAATTCTAAATTTATTATTAAAAGGAGGCATAGAAAATACAATGATTTGGGTTTAATTTATAGGAGATAGAAACCATAGGTTTACAATTGATTCGCATGTCTGAAATTACAAAAATAGCCCTTTGGTTGACTAGTCAGCGCCGCACCAAAAATATGGTAAAAAATATTTTTTTCTGTCTGCACAATACGGCCGCGGAACCGCGGTCTCAGCCAAGGTTTGGCCGCGGTTCCGCGGCCAACTTGAGGTCTTGGTCTCTGCAAAATTCTGTGTTGGCTCCTTCTGACTTGTACTTCCCACTTTTACAGGTCTTTTCTCAGATTGGCTTGTACATATTCTCCAGATCTCCAGTGAACAATTTTAGTGGACTTTACCCGTTCGCCTTGTAATCTTGGACCTTGCGCTGCCTTTGTTCTTTGTAAACTGATCTTTGTGTAGGCTTTATCAAGATCCTTCTCTTTGTTGGTCAAAGTCTCTCTTTTGCATCATCTTCTGTCTTTTTCACTGTTTTCTGTTCAAGAACCTGTAACCTGTAACATGTAGCAGACATGCGTCAAAAGCACCTGTTTATTTATAAAAAGAATAAGAATGGGGAATATAATAATGCAATATTATGGTGTGAACAATGGTCCTGGCCTGTTGCCTTGGGGTTGTCCCAAGTAGACCATCTCTTCATCCTCTTCGGTATCGCTCCCAAATATCGGGATAGTGGCGATAGCTTTTTGTTTATTCTCCGGTTTGCGACATCTTTCCATGTTTTCGAAGTCTGGTAAGGAGTACTTGGCGTCTTCATATTTGCATATTTCATTTACGGAGAATGGGTTCAGCTCCCCTGTAACTGTGTATTCGAGACCATCCTTAAAGTACTTCATACAGTGGTGTTGTGTAGAAGAAATGATATTATACTCATGTAACCAAAGCCTGCCGAGCAAAGCATTGTAGCAAGTCTTGGCGTCAATACATGGAACTTGATATCAGTAACGAGCAGCCCGAAGCGTAATATCAGTATTACAGACCCGAGCGTTTGTGATGATTGGGAGTCAAAACCAGATATGGTAATTTTATCCCGAGCCAAGTGTTGCACATTCATGCAAATCTCCTTCAACACACTTACATTGAGAAAGTTGACGGAGGACTCGTTGTTGAATAGGATCTTCCCTATCTTGATATCATGACAATACCTGGTTATATACAGCGGACGGTTGTGCTCACACGTTCCGGAAAGGAGGTCTTCATCGTTAAAGGTGATATGAGCCATGTGGACTTCTTCCAGCTCGTCCTTCATCTTTTCTTCCGTCAGGAAGGCTTGAAACTGGTCAGGCTCTTGTAACGCCTTGATTAGGAAATCTCATGCCTCTTTAGACAGGAGAAGGGCATCCAAAATGCTTAATTGTGCGGTTGTCTTTCTCAGATGTGCCAGGACGTTGTAATCCACCTTGTTCTTCTTGGGAGGGTCCCTGGCTGTGAGCTCTTCGACGACTCTATCATCGAGGGCAATCTCCTCATGAACTTTTTCCTTCCCTTTGTCCCTTCTGCCCAAACCTGTGTTTGAAGGTCAGAGATTCTTTTTAGGCAACGTACGGTTACGCAGCTGAATGTTCTCACAGTTCTTCATCTCCTCTTCTTTTTCAGAGGTGGATTCCTTGAAAAGAGGGCCGAGGGCTATTTCTTTGTCAAAATCGCTCCTGAAGGTAAGAACTTGAGGTTTTGCTCTTGTCGAGATGGTATAAACCATATGAAAGTTGCCAGCCGTTCCATCATGCTCGTCTGTCGTGCTTCTCAGTTCCCGACGGGCTATGCGCTTCATCCGCTTAAAGTGTTGTCGATGGGCAACGTATCCCCGCTACCACTTCTTGAAGGCATTGCACTCTTCAGTAGGGCGTGCGACCCTCCGATGGTACAAGTAGTAGTTCGGATGCACATCCGCTTCCTCGAGGCACGTACTCCCGGGAGTATTTCCTTCGAAAGGTGCCAGCTTCATTCCCATTGACAGAGCTTTGGCGAACTGCTTCTCTATATTGATTCTGCTCTTGCTGGTGGCAGGTGCGCTTCAATCCGGTTGGGGTACTTTATAACTTCTCGTCACCGGGGCTTCTTCAGCTTGAAGCTAACGCTTGTCCTTTTCGTATATGGCCGCTTCATGTCTTCGGTCAGCTTTGCTCTTTTGGAGGGCTTCGTTCAGCAGCTTGTGGATCAGGTCATCTGACGGTTCCATGGATTTTGGTTTTGGATCTGCCTCCAGTTTCTATACATCAGTAGCTTCTTTTCCATTTATCGACGAGTGAGAGATCATGTGGCAACTTGCCACATAATCCTCGAGCTCTTCTGAAGCATCGTCTCCTTCATCAATGTCGCTGTTTCCATTCTCAAGAACATGCTTGATGAATTCTTCCAATGTGACTGGGTTTCGCGCTTTTTGTTTGTATTCCTCCAGTGTGTCGATTTACTTTTGCAGACCCGTATGATTGCCGTCGAGCTGCACGGGCTTCTTGGCCTTCTTCTTTTTCTTTGAAGATTTCGGAGGCTTGGCCTGGAGGTTTTGTCCATTGTTACCAACTTTCAGCGTTAGGCGCGGTTTCAGAATTCCGTCAATAATTTCAGTCTCCAACGGGCTTTTCCACCTAATCGCTAGACATGCTTGAAGATCCTTCAGTATCCTTTTAGTTTTAGCTGAAAGGACCATTTCCCATGGAGCTTCTCCTATAAATGAACATGATGCCCCCGGCGTATCTACCTTTTTAGGAGTGTGCTGCTGCGGCGGGTTTACCTTCCAGTTTCGAACAGCGTAAACATTCCCTGTTGGTACTGGTCTTTGACCCAATTTTTAAAGACGTAACAATCTTCGATTGAATGGCAACTATTCGGTGGTAGGGGAAGTAATTGGGATTGTTGACGTCGCCCGATTGTAGCGGACGACTTGGATCCGGCAGAGTGATAAGTCTGTTGCGCACTGCCAGCTCGAACAATTTCCTCGTTTTATCCCAGGGAAACGAGTAAGGACGTCTCAACTTCTTTTCAAGGGCTCGCGGTCTGTTGTTTTAGCGAGCAACCGGTTTCGGCTCACTCGGTTGTTATTGAGTGTTGGCGACGAAGGTCGCTTTCCCTTTTCCCTTTTGATTCTGAAGATCTGTCTTTGAAGAGAATGGCCTATGGACCATCTGGTCCATTTGGGCCAGTTTTCCAATCAGGGCATGGAAGGTGGTCGGCTTGAAGAACATCATAAACTGGGATATAGTTGCCTGAGGATCAAGGGTCCCTACGAACATGCCCACAGCAGGAGCTTCTTCTATGCACTGTTCACACTTTGGCCATAGGTTATGCCACCGAATTGCGTATTGAACCCAGGTCTCTCCCGGCTTCACTCTAGTATTGATTAATGTCGTGATTGGGGTATGCTCGCTTACTCTTGCGAACCGCTATGTGAACAGTAGTTCCATCTCCGTAAATGTCTTGACAGAGTCATTTGGGAGCTCGGAGTACCATTTAAATGCCGTCTCCGATAGGATGCCAACAAACTGGCGAAGCAACAGTTTGTCATCGCCCCCGGTATTACCGCACAAAGCTCTAAATTGAGCAACGTGTTGATGCGGATTGCCCGTCCCTTTATACACATGGAATTTGGGGATTGTATATCCTGGAGGGTACTTAATTTGGTCGTAGCAGCCTGGATAAGGTCGCCCGGTTCTAACCACCTGGCCTGCCGCTTTGTTCGCTTGATGAGCTCGTATTTGTTGAGCTATGTAGTCATCAAGGGCAGCTTTGGAGACCGTCTCCTCCCTGGCTGCTGATAAAGCCGGATGAGGGTTTGATGTCTCCCCTCTGTCGTCTTCAATGATTATTGGAGGGTCTTCAGCTGGAGGATCCGGCTGGATCATCATTCCCACCATGTCTTGGAACAGAAGGGCCATTTGTTTTATATTAACCGCTTGTTCCACAGCCTCTTTATCTTTCTTTTCAAGCACCCTTCTTAGGAATTCGGTGTCGGTCTCCTACTCCTGGCGTTGCTCCGACGATACTTCCGGGCTTTCTTTCTGCCCAATGTGTGTGGCCATCCTTGTCAACATCTCCTGGAGCTTTTGTTGTTGCTCCTGAGCTTTCGTCACAGACCGTGTGAGTGGTCTACGACCTGTGGAAGCATGACTATCCTCTTTTCCAGATGCCATGTAGACGGTATGCACAACCATGCCCCCTTACTTGGGGCGTTTAGGTCCACTGCTTTTGAAATTTATAGCAGGTATGGGGATCTTTTCCGGTCTTCTCCTCTTATGGGAGGTCGAAGTTGAGGGGGCCGTCGCGGCAGGCACCCATGCAGATGACACCTTCCGTGGTACGTCGGAAGGATGGTCCTATTCTTGCTGAACCTTCGTCTTCTTCAGCCGGCAAGAATAATCTCTTGGACTTTCCTCTAGACTCTGTGGATCTTGGAGGACAACCGCTGAGGAGGCTGTTCCGGCTTCACCTATGTCATGCTTTCAGCAGGCGAAGAAGACTTCTTTAATATGGTGGTTGGAGAGTTTTTGCGCACCCTCCTGAGTAGCTCAAAGATGTTCCCAGTTAGAACAGCAGCATTAATTTCCACCATTGGAGCTGGTGGGGTAAGTCCAGAGGGGGAACTGCCCCCAGCTTTCCTCACTCGGTGCCAGTGACGACATCGAGCATGTCGTGCAGATGGGACCATCTCTGTTGTCGGAGCGACTTCTTCATTCCCTCTGCTCTGATGGGGTGTTGTTGGGGTCAGCCTGTCAAAGACCGATGTCCGCTGAGAGGGAACGATCAATCTTGCAAAGGCTGATCTTTTGATAGGGGAAGCAGCCTTAGTGACTTCGCCCGAAGCGGGAGTTGGAACGGCCAGTCTTGTAAAGACCGATCCTTTAGCAGGAGAAGCCCATTTGACGATTTCATCTACCGAAGCTGGAATGGCTATCCGCTTCGGGATAACCCCTTCAGGTATTGCGGGCCTCTTTACGGGCCTACTGGAGCTTTGGCTCAGCCTATCAAAGACTGAGGCGGCAGACTTGGATGACCCATTGAGAGGGGCCGTGGTGGTCGCGAGCCGATCAAAGACCGACTTCTTTGGAGCCTCTTGTCATGGCATTAAGGCATTGAAGCTTATTGGCAAGAGCATGGTCCTAAAAAACAGTCCACTGATGGCCCGAGTCACTTGTTCCACCAGCATCACAAAGATGGAGGCCGCTTGGGGCCCATAACTTACTCCTCCAGCAGGGATGGAGTAGGAGTTGCTGTTGCAATTGGTGCAGTTGGAAGCCATCGATGTCATCTTCTCTTCTGCATGGAGCAAGACACCAAATCTTAGTACCTCGAATTCAGGGACAACAATATTAAACCGCGATTCGATCGCGAACATGACACACGAAGTGTGGAGTGGAAAAAAGAAAAGGTCCCACCGGGCGTCCCAGAACATGTTTACCGCCAAAAGCTGGGAAAGACAAACGTCTTGCCTGCATTTAGGGGCAGATGCTATTTGATTTTATCTGTCCGCCTCTCTGAAAATGCCAAGTTGATTTATGGCACCATGTATCGAAGGTTTAGACAGATGCGGCCGTTGTAGCAGACTTCGTCAGATTCCCCCTCGTTGTGAGGGGTTTTTTGATTTTGGGGACGCACTTCCCTACAGGCGCAAGCCCCTACAGTTAATTATGGTACTGCATCGCGGTAACCACTTTCTCCTGCTCTAGAAGGTCACTTCATGTCGTGTGTGTTTGTTTTATTTTTGGTTGCCCGTAGATTGTATACGGAGACTAATTTGTGTTGTCGCTCGTAGGGCGTGGATTAGTCCAAATCCGTATTTTCTTAGATTTGGGTTTGGTTTGATTTAAGGATCGTGTTCCCTACCGAAACACGGAGACACGACCGCGCAGGTCCGTCTTGCCTGAATTTCGGGGAAGATACTAATAGGTGCTATCTGTCCACCTCTCCGAAGATGCCAAATTGATTTATGGCACCGTATATCGAAGATTTAAACGGATGCGGCCGATGTAGCAGACTTCGTCAGATTCCCCCTCATGGTGAGGGGTTTTTGATTGTAGGGACGCTCTTCCCTGCAAGCGCAAGCCTTTGCAGTTAATTACGCTACCGCATCGCGGTAACCACTTTCTCCTTCTCCAGAGGGTCACTTCGTGTCGTGGGTGTTTGTTTTGGTTTTGGTTGCCCGTGGATTGTATACGTAGACTAATTTATGTTGTCGCCCGTAGGGCGTGGATTGGTCCAAATCCGTATTTTCTTAGATTTGGATTTGGTTGTTGGGTTTAAGGATACGTTAGTCTCATTTGAGACTAAGATCAACTTAAACGTGTGTTAAGGATACGTTAGTCTAATTTAGACTAAGATCAACTTAACGGGATTGTTTAAATCCAACAAAAGAGCATTTGGACTCTATTGTTTAGTTTAGGGACATCACGGTCGATTAGTTTAAGGACATTACGGTCCATCGTTAGTGTAAGGACATCTCGGTCCAGGTTAAGGATATCATAGTCCGTGAGTTTAAAGACATCACAGTCAAGGTTAAGGACATCATAGTCCGTGAGTTTAAAGACATCACGGTCAAGGTTAAGGACATCATAGTCTGTGATTTTAAAGACATCACAGTCAAGGTTAAGGACATCATAGTCTATGGGCTTAAGGACCCCACAATCCAGGTTAAGGACATCATAGTCCATGAAATGTATGGTTGTCGAGACCCGTCACCTCTCTGAAGACGTTGAAGGATTACAACGACAATTATCAGAGGAGTTCAGAGATGTACCCTTGAACCGATGTGAGTTGGTTGAAAGATCTGTAGTCCAATTTGGGGCTAAGATCTATTAAAATATTTATGAGCAGATGTGCTCAATTAATATGAATTGAGGACTTATGGCCAATCTTGGGCTAAGTCCATTCAGGTTAAAATGTTTAACATTTTATTTTGAGCTGTTGAGCCTTTATTTGGGCTTGGCCCTTTTAACTGAACATTGATTTGCATTCTGACCATGTTTTGTCTTTTATTGAATTCTAAGCATTCCTCATAGCCTTGGGCTTATTAGAGAACAATTCATGTTCTGTCAGCGCGACACGTAGCGTGCTTGGCACTTTGTGCCAGTTAATGAGCGCAGTGCACTACTGCCAAGTAGCGCACACGAGAGGGACACGTGTCACGCTTGGCGCTAAGAGCCAGATGATGGGCGCATTGCGCCAGTTTATGAGCGCAGAGCGCCATTAGTTTAATGACGCACATATGATTGACACGTGGTGTGCCTGGCGCTGAGCGCCAGCCCATGAGCGCAGTGCGCTATTTTAAGAGCGCAAAGCGACACGTGTCGCGCTCGGCGCTGAGCGCTAGTCTAAGAGCGCAGAAGCGCGGTTCAAGAACGCAAAGGCGCAGTTCCAGAGCGCAAAGGCGCATATGATCAATTTTGTGATCTAAAAAGAGACTTTGTCTCAAGATTCTAAGAACAAAGGTTCTTAAATCTCTTATGTTGATGAAAGGCTTTGCCTTTATGGATCTATGATCTGTGAGAAAGAAGTAAATTCTTCTTTTATTCTATGATGAGATCTTTTGATCTCTCTGTGAAAGACTTTTTGTCTTTTTAGATCTATGATCTTTTAAAGAAGTGAATCATTCTTTTTAAATTATGAGATGATTTCATCTCTATGTTCATCATCATCATCATCTTTTTACCTTGAAGAAAAAGATTCTTCTTCCGAGAGCTTGCTCTTTATCTTTGAGTTTCTCAAAGTTTATGGGGGGGGGTTCTCTGTATGAGACTTGAAGTCTAGGGGCCTTTATATAGGGCAAGCTGATCAGTTCACTTAGTTGAAGAGATCTTTTCTCTAATTGATTTGGGAATTTTCCCATCGTTGGATCTCTAATCCAAGGGCTTCTGATTTACAGAAGGTGATCTTCTTGTTTTTAACAAAGATTGGGAAATCTTCTAAACGGAATTTATTCTGTATTTTTAGTGAATTTTTAATCACCATTGGATCATTGATCCAACGGTGCTCTGATTTACAGAGTACAATCTTCTTATTTGGAAAGATTTTGAGAAATCTTTTCTTAACAGAATTTAATTCTGATCAATTAATGATTTATCATTATTATTAGATCTTTGATCTAACGGTGAGGAGCTTTTCGTTCCAGCGCTAGCGCACCCGTGTCTTACACGTGGTGCGCTGCTCAAAGCGCAGCACACTTAGTGCTAGCGCATCCGTGTCTTACAAGTAGTGCGCTGCTCAGAGCGCAGCGCACCTAGCGCTAGCGCAAACGTGCTTTACACGTGGTGCGCTACTTAGGGCGCAGTGCACTTGGCGCTGCATCTGAAGCGTTGCATTAATTCAAAATTTAAATTTCAATCAGAGCTTTGCTCTGATTGGGGGAAACAAATGCCCCCCACCATTGCGCTCACCTGGCCCACATGTTAGTGCAACGGTGGCAGCATCTGCGTCTTTGGATCAACTCAGAAGTTGAAAAGGCATTTCAATGCCTATAAATAGGACCCTTGGCCCTTTAGATGATTCTGTTCATCTTCTTCCTTCTGAGAATTATTATTCTCCCACAGAGCATAGCTCTTTTCTTAAGAACATTTCAAGAGTCAAAACTCTGCTAAAATTTAGGTATAGATTAAATCTTTTAATAATCTAGGCTTTCACCCATTAACAAAGCTTTGCTCTTCATAGATCATAAATCTAAAGAAAATGTTATTAGGGTTTTACCCATAACAGAGCTTTGCTGTTCATATATCTTAGATTTAAAGAAAACCTTTTGAGGGTTTCTTGACCCATTAACGGAGATTTGTTAATCTCTTATGAAGAACTCACAGAGTTTGTTCATAGATCTTGGAGATCTCAGAATTTTAATATATAAAAAAATTAATCTCAATTCTTCTAATGGATTATTCCATCGTTTTTTTCAGAGCAAGGCTCTTGAGGAATTTTTATTTCTTCATCATTAGAGCTTGACAGGTGTCATTCTGTCACAGAGCACTGCTCTCAAGGGGAGATTTACTCCTTATGCCGAGGGATTTCTCATTAAATGAGAATCAATTAAGGATTTCCTCATTTAATTAACAGTCTCATCAAATGATGAGGCTGTTTTATTAATTAATGAACTGTCATTTAGATTTTGTGGGCCTCCTTTGGTCCCTCTCTACTGCATTGCAGTGCGGTACGAATTTTAAAGTACCAAGTGTCAGAATTTAAATTATAGCACTGACAATTGACTTTTGTCCTCTTTTTCGCGCAGGTGACATGTATTTCGACCGTTTTTTTCTATTCGATCGTTCAGAGGGAGGTTTCCCTGGAGCGTCTGTGGATCGGGAAGTCTTACCATTGATCAGAGATCATGACCCGGAACGTAAGAATCTTCATCTCTGGGGGACATGGTACAATCAAATTATTAAGGGTCGGCAGTGTTTTTCGCGCGCGGTACCCTCAGAGCCCATCATGGCGATCCATTATGCCGACCCACCCCCGGTGAAGTATACCGTGGAAGAAGTCAACTGGACTTCGGGAGGTCTTCTTCAGCCTGCTATGGCTTCGATACCCGTTCAGCCTCTAATGGCTTTGGATACCCAAGGGTGACGTATTTGTCAAGGCGAGGCGCGCCCGTGGGGACAACCATATATGATTGGCCTAATTCCTTGTCATCCAGCTGGCTAGCTGCAATGGGCCCGCTATATTCTGTCAGCGAAGAAGTCGCAGTTGCTGAGGCTTGGGTTGTATCCCGCAATTTATGCTTCTCTCTTCCAGTATCCTATGCTTCCCGTCTGGTGGATTAAGGCCTTTCTGGAGCAGTGGAATATTCCTACTCACACCTTCCTTTCACTGGACCGAGAAGTATCAATCTCCTTAGAGGAAGTTGTAGAAGTTTCTGGCTTACCGGTTATGGGGGAGCATTATGAGGAATTGCTTCCTACGGATGAATATGTTTTTGGTGCTAAGTCAGTGATGACAGGCCTTACCACGGAGAACTCCATTCAACACCGATTCCCTAATTTGATCAAAGTGTTGAATATTTATGAGGGCCTTTTCTCGAATCTGGGAGCCGTGGGGTTAATTTCAAGGATTTCATCGCTCGTTTTCTCCACCCAGAAGTCTTCTCGAAGGAGGCTGCTAAATTCGCCAAACTTGACGATCCTTTCGGTTTAGGTTTAAACAACCTGCCAACGGCGGAGGCAGATCAAAAGAGTTTCTTTCTTCCCAACACCCCAGTCGTTTCTTTTGCGGAGGTTGCAGTCCCTGGGATTGATGAAGAAACGTTCTTTTTGGGGTTTCTTGGGTTATGGCTGAGCTGGTTTGCGCTTCCGATACACCCTCGCCGTATGAGGCCGTCTGTCTTCTACCCAGCTCACCGAATGGTTATTAGGGTGAAAGTGGCTGTCGGGGTTGCCGGGTTAGCTCATTTGTATTACGGCCTCAGCCAAGCAGTAGATACTACTGAACCTGCCCTGATCGAAGTCCCGCATGACAGGCCCGAGCAACCGATACCTCATGCTCCCGTGGAAATGGTGACTGTAGCTTCCCCCGAGTCTGGCGTGGGTTCAGATATCGGGACTCGTCGTCCCAAGGTGCCCACCAAGCGTAAACTTGTGCTTGCGGCGACAGGCACTCACTCGCAAAAGAGAAAGAAGAAGTCGATCCTCTCTGTAGACGTTGTACTCGGCCAGGAGCCTCATGCTCCTTATGGCGAGGGCATGAGCGAGTATGGGACAAACGAGGGTCTATTCATGCCGCCAGATGATACTGATCTGGCGGCTGCCATTGCAGCTTCTGAGCGATTGGAAATCCACAAAGCGGGACTGGCCATCCTTGCGCAATCAAGTAACCATCAGCTATATCTTTCGTCATTGCATCATTTTTTATCATCATGTTTTGACTGACACTTTCCCCCCTTTTTTTAACAGGCATTTCCACCGAAGAAGCTCTCGCAGCTTCTCTCAAGACTTTTGAGGAGGAGGAAAGACTTCGAGCATCCTTAGGCATCGGTACATTTCGGTTCACCGCGTCTCCACTCCCATTTCTTATGGGTAATCTGACCCCTTCTTCATCTGATCGCAGGGACTACAATGTCAATCCCGCAGGGTGATACGGAGATGCTTCCAGGGCCAGCCATCGAAGTTCCGGCCTTCTCAGCACTGCCAAAAAAGGCTTTACTCAAACGACCGATGACGGATTCCATAACAGCTCCAGAGGTAACTATTAGCATGGACGATAACGTCCCGTTGGCGGAGGTTTTGAGAAGATCCGCTTTCACGGCCTGGGCGGAAAGGAAGCGTAGAATGCACGCAGCAAGGGAGCGTAGCGCTGCATTGGCCGTGGGTGCAGGTTCAAGCGCTGCTACCCCCGCCCCTACTCCTTCAGAGGATGCTTCGGCCGCCTTGTCTACCGCCCACAGCCAGGCGGCACGTGCGGCTCGGGAAGCAGTCGAAAGTCTGACCCAAGGTAACGTGACATTGAGTTCCTTTTGTCAAAGTTCAGATTCTTATATATCCTATCCTGCAGGGCCGAGTCTTGATGAGGTAGCGGCAGGTGAGGTGGCTGCAATCGTCGAGCATGAGGTAGCGGTAGGCGAGATGGCTTCAATCGTCGAGCCTGAGGTAGCCACTCTTTCTCAGGAGTCTGGCACTTCCCCAATCATCATTCTTTCCGCCTACAGTTCTCTGCCATCTCCTGGCGTCGTGAGCGTTACGGCGGCTCTCATAGAGTCAGGCGATGAGGCGACGGGAGGCGAGACCATTCCGTTGGAGGAGGGTGAGGCAGTCACTGCATCCAGTGATGCCTTTGTTGCGGTCTCGACCGGCGACTTACCAGATAGATTTTGGGTCATTGCTTTCCTTTTCTTTTTGCAATCCCTTTCGATCTCTCCTGACAGTATTTCTTTCGCTTCTAATGCAGGTGTGGCAAGCATTGAGATTGTGCCACCTGAGGAAGTATCGCTAGTTGCTACTTTGACGGTGGCCGCCCTTTTACCTTCTCTCGTATCCTCTCAAATGCTGGAAGGACGGACTTGTGACCCATCGGTTTCATTGTGGGCAATATACTTTATGCACTGACATAGCATTACTACATCCTTGCAGGAGTCCTTTTTGATCATAGGTATCAGGTGCTGCATCCCCATTTCTCCTTCCAGTCTGAGATTGCCTCATCCAGTGGCGCTGGTGAGTACAGCCTTTAGCTAACGTCTTTTCTTTTCCTTTACGGGCAGTCAAATCGTTTCTAATTCTTTTTTATTTTAATTGCAGCTCTACAGATTGAAGGAGGAGACGAAAGAGCAGCTGCACCACCGGTACTCCCGGTCTTGCCACCTGCTGCAGCCGGTATAGTAAACTCCGTTGTTCATGAACCTCCTTTATTTCTTGAACTGTTATTTGACTGTGATTTGCTTTGAAGCTGTGATACCGACTCCAGCTCCATTCGAATCTCGAGTCATAATGCCAGCAGGCCCCTTTTCTCGACGTCCCTCTTCAAAAGGCGCTGTGAATGGTCTGCGCATGTTGATCGATCACCTTGAGGAGCTTGACGCGGAGACTCCTGCCCTTGCTGCAGATTTTGCTGGTGAGGTTAATCCCATGCTGGAGACGCTCGTGCACTTTCATAGTGAAGGCATCGTAGAGTCCTGGGTTAATCATTGCATAGAAATCGAGGCTTGTCTTCATGAGTTCGAGTTTGGATGTCCTGCCCCCGAGGTCTTGGCTGTGAACTCCTAGCGAGCTGCATGGGTCGAAGAGAGCACTCCCTACTTCCGCCATCTTGAACAGGAAGTGGCCTTAAAGCGTAAGGAGTGCGAAAAGACTTCAAGCGAATCTGCTCGATTGCATGCTCAAGTTGATGCAAACGCTGCACAGCTGAAAGTTATCTTCGAAAGCCTTCTACGATGTATTTCTGACGGACTCAAGCTGAGGCAAAAACTCGACCTTATCGAGCGAGATGCACAGAATCGTGGAGTAGCTCAGCGGGTCGTCGAAGGGCAACTTCATCCTATTTACAGCAACGAGCTCAGGTTGAAGCAGAGTTGGCCGCGGCAGCTGACCATGAAAAGGGGCTAAAGGAAGTGCGCGAGCGGCTGATTGATCTATTGAAAACGCTTCCCTCCCAATAATTGTTTTTGCACCACTTGTAATTTTTGAATAAAATGTATCCCCCTTTTTTTATCCCTTTCCTATGATGTAAATTGTACTCAATTGAATTTATGAATAAAAGATACATTCCTTTCATACTATCTTGTGTCATTTCTTGCTTTCTTCTTTTCTTTGTTATCGGCACGTTACTTTAGTAAGCGTAGCCTGCAGATGATAGATAGAGCATTCCGTTTTGAATTCTTCAAGAGATAGCGATGGCTTAGGAAGCAGGTTCAGATCTACTGCCTAAGGCTTTTCAACTTCATGAGCCGTGAGGGTCACATAAAGACTTTTCTCCCTACGAGTCGAGAGGATCTTATTGGTTTATTTTCTTCTAAGGAATCACGAGGATTCCTAAGTGCGTTTTCTCTTATAAGTCGTAAGGGTCTTACAAGAGAGTTTTCTTCCTTATGGGTCAAGAGGACCCGTAAGTGTTTGATAAGATCGACATCATCCGCGTTTCATGGGATCAGGAGTTGCTCTTGGCATTTCCCACGGGGTTAGGATTGACATAGGCCGTGTTCCACGTGACCAGGAATTTGCTCTGGATGCTTCCCACGGGGTCAGTTTGACATAGCCATGTTCTGCGAGGACCAGGCTCCGCTCTGAACATTTCCCACGGGATCAGGATTAACATAGGCCGTGTTCTACGTGACCAGGAATTTTCTCTGGATGCTTCCCATGGGGTCGGTTTGACATAGCCGTATTCTGCGAGGACCAGGCTCCGCTCTGGACGTTTCCCACGAGGTCAGGATTGACATAGGCCATGTTCCACGTGACCTGGAATTTTCTCTGGATGCTTCCCACGGGGTCGGTTTAACATAGCCATGTTCTGCTAGGACCAGGCTCCGCTACGGACGTTTCCCATGGGGTCAGGATTGACATAGGCCGTGTTCCATGTGACCAGGAATTTGCTCTGGATGCTTCCCACGGGGTCAGGATCGACACAGGCCGTGTTCTGCGAGGACCAGGCTCCGCTCTGGACATTTCCCACGGGGTCAGGATTGACATAGGTCATGTTCCACGTGACCAGGAATTTGCTATGGATGCTTCCCACGGGGTCATGATTGACATAGGCCGTGTTCTGCGAGGACCAGGCTCTGCTCTGGACGTTTCCCACGGGGTCAGAATTGACATAGACCGTGTTCCACGTGACCAGGAATTTTCTATGGATGCTTCCCACGGGGTCGGTTTGACATAGCCATGTTCTGCGAGGACCAGGCTCCACTCTGGACGTTTCTCACGGGGTCAGGATTGACATAGGCCGTGTTCTACATGACCAGGAATTTGCTCTGGATGCTTCTCATGGGGTCGGTTTGACATAGCCGTGTTCTGCGAGGACCAGGCTCCGCTCTGGACGCTTCCCACGAGGTCAGGATTGACATAGGCCATGTTCCACGTGACCAGGAATTTTCTCTGGATGCTTCCCATGGGGTCGGTTTGACATAGCCGTGTTCTGTGAGGACCAGGCTCCGCTATGGACGTTTCTCATGGGGTCAGGATTGACATAGGCCGTGTTCCACGTGACCAGGAATTTGCTCTGGATGCTTCCCACGGGGTCAGGATCGACATAGGCCGTGTTCTGCGAGGACCAGGCTCCGCTCTTGACGTTTCCCACGGGGTCAGGATTGATATAGGCCGTGTTCCACGTGACAAGGAATTTGCTATGGATGCTTCCCACGGGGTCAGGAATTACATAGGCCGTGTTCTGCGAGGACCAGGCTCTGCTCTGGACGTTTCCCACGGGGTCAGGATTGACATAAACCGTGTTCCACATGACCAGGAATTTGCTATGGATGCTTCCCACGGGGTCGGTTTGACATAGCCATGTTCTACGAGGACCAGGCTCCACTCTGGGCGTTTCTCACGGGTCAGGATTGACATAGGCCATGTTCTACATGACTGTTCCCCTCCAAATGACGGTGACGACGTGAGGACGTCTTGCCTGAGATTCGGGGCAGATGCTATATGGTTTTATCCGTCTACCTCTCCGAAGATGCCAAGTTGATTTATGGCACCGTGTATCGGAGGTTGAGACGGATGCGGCCGATGTAGCAGACTTCGTCAGATTCCCCCTCGCTAGAGAGGTTTTTGATTGTGGGGACGCTCTTCCCTGCAGGCGCAAGCCCCTGCAGTTAATTACGCTACCGCATCGCGGTAGCCCCTTTCTCCTTCTCCAAAATTTCACTTCGTGTCGTGTGTGTTTGTTTTGTTTGTGGTTGCCTGTGGATTGTATACGAAGACTGAGTAATGCCGTCGCCCGTAGGACGTGGATTAGTCCAAATCCGTATTTACTTAGATTTGGGTTTGGTGTTTTTAGTTTAAGGATACGTTAGCCGTATTGAGGCTAAGATCAACTTAAACGTCCGTTAAGGATACGTTAGTCCTATTTGAGACTAAGATCAACTTAACGTGGTGATCCATTTATTATATGGCCGTCAGGAATCGTCACCTCTCTGACGTCGTTGAAGAATTACAACGATATATGTCAGAGGAGTTCAGAGATGTACCCTTGAACCAAAGTCGATTTGGAGTTTTATAGTCCATTTGAATGTTTAAGGATACGTTAGCCGTGTTTGGGGCTAAGATCAACTTAAACGGAACCGTTTAGATCCGGCAAAAGAGCTTTTGGAGGCTTTATTGTTCCAGTTTAGGGACGTGGTGGTCCATGTTCCAGTTTAGGGACGTGGTGGTCCATCGCCAGTTTACGGACGTGGTGATCCATCATTAATTTAAGGAAGTTTCGGTCCAATATTAGTTTAAGGACGTTTCGGTCCGCTATTAGTTTAATGACGTTTCGGTCCGCTATTAGTTTAAGGACGTTTCGGTCCATGAGTTTAAGGACCCCGCAGTTCGTGTTGATGTGTGGTTGTCGGGACCCGTCACCTCTCTGACATTGTTGAAGGATTACAACGATAGGAGTCAAAGGAGTTCGAAGATGTACCCTCGAACCGGTCGTGAATTGATTTAAGAGAGAGCAGCTGTGCTCAGTCAATTTAATTTGAGGACTTACGGCCATGATTGGGCTAAGTCCAGTTGAAAAATATTCAACGCTTTTATTCATTTTTGGTCTATTAGACCTGTGCTAGGGCTTTGCCCACATTTAAATAATGTATTGCATTGCTTTTTATTTTTGTTTGGGCTCTGCCCATAAAGGATGCAGAGCACTGATTTGTTTTGGGCTCTGCCCATTTATAAATGATGCAGAGCATCAATTTACTTGGGCTCTGCCCTTTTATTGCTTTGCAATTTATTTAAGCCTACTAGGCCTTTTTACCTGGCCCTTTAGCAAAAGAAATGCATTGCATTTGTCAGGCGCTTTGCGCCAATCACTGAGCGCAAGTGCTTGTAGTGTTGACACGTGTCACGCAAGCGCAGTGCGCTGCGCCAATGTGCTGCGCTTGCGCTGCTGACACGTGGCGCGCTCTGGTGAGTTGCGCCAATTCCAGAGAGCAAGGCTCTATTTCAAAAGCGCATTGCGCAAACGGTTCAGATGCTGACACGTGGCGCTCTCTGGTGGTTTGCGCCAATCCAGAAGCGCAACAGCGCAGTTTGCAAGTGCAAGGCACTATAATTTGAGAATCTTTTTTAGAACCAATGGTTCATGAAAAAAGTTCAAAGCACTGTTTGATTTCTTGATCTAATTTAGATCAAAGAAAACAAGTTTTTCTTGTTTCTCTTATTTCAAAGAACCAGTGGTTCATAAAAAGTGCAAAGCATTGTTTATTATGTGAAGTTCATTGATCTTGTTCTTAGATCAATGATCTATTAGAAGAAATTTCTTCTATCTTATGAAGGTTTTTACCTTTTTCTTAAAATTTCTTCAGAGTTTTCTCTGTTTGAAGTTCTTGATTTCTCACAAATGTTGATGATTTTGAATTGAGGTCTAGGGTCCTTTTTATAGTGCCCATAAATTAGTTAAATTTGTTAAACAGATCTTTCTCTGAGTGATTTGGGGAATTTTCCCCACCGTTGGATCTTTGATCCAAGGGCCTCTGTTTTACAGAAGAAAATCTTCTTGTTTTAACAAGAACAGAAAGATTTCTTTAAAATCTTAATTCTGTTTGGCGCAAATGCCCCAGCGCGTGACACGTGTCAAGCAGCGCACAGCGCAGCGCAACTGCGCTAGCGCATCGGCGCCGATACGTGTCGCGCAGCGCAAAGCGCAGCACAACTGCGCTAGCGCATCTATGCCGACACGTGTCGCGCAGCGCAGTGCTTGCGCAACTGAAGCGTTGCTTCCTTTTGTTTTTTAATAGAGCTTTGCTCTGATTGGACGCGCCTTCTTGGGCGCTGCGCTGACGTATCAGCGCCTGACACGTGGCGCGTTGCGCCCGGGATTTGAAGCGTTGCTTCAAAATTTGAATTTTGAATTTCCAACAGAGGTTTGCTCTGATTGGGGGAAACAAATGCCCCCCCACCGTTGCGCTAACGTGGCGCGCACGTGAGTGCAGCGGTGGCAAGCTCCTGACCGTTAGATCAAGGGGTGAGCTGAAGGGGCGCAAGCGCCTTATAAATAGGACCTATGGCCCTTAAAAAATCTTCACCATCTTTTTTAAGATTTTGATTTCAACAGAGTTTTGCTCTTGCTTAAGAACTTCAGAGCTTTGCTCATTTCCAAAGTTAGAAACTTTAGGTAAAATTAATCTAAATTAAACTAAATTAATTCAAACCAATGTTAAACCAAAGAGCTTTGCTCTCACAGATCTTTTGATCTAAAGAAATCCCCATTGGGATTTCATAAACAGAGATTTGCTCTCAAAAACTGATAGATCTACAGAGATCTTGTTCATAGGTTCTCACCCATGAACAGAGCTTTGCTCTTGGATCAAATGTAGACCTTTTAGATCTGAAAAATGAAGCACTTATTATAAGTTTTCATTGATTTTTCAATATTCCAAAAATTTTAATTCTTTTAAGTGTTAAAAATTTCTGATGGATCTTTCCATTATTACCACAGCGCTATGCTCTTTTAAGGAATCCTATTCCCCTGAGACCAGAGTTTGACAAGTGTCATTCTGTGACAGAGCTTTGCTCTGAAAGAGGAGATTTTCTCCTTGTCTCTAGGGATCTCCCATTGATGAGAATATTCTCTTGGGGGTCTTTTCATTAATTGACAGTCTCAACCAATGATGGGGCTGTCTTATTTCATGAGGCACTGTCATCTAGATTTTGTGGGTCCCCATTTGGTTCCCTACCCATTGCACTGTTGTATGGTGTAATTAATTAATTTTAATTTAATTAATCTTTAATTTAATTAGTTGAAAATTTTTAAACGCCAAACGTTGGAATTGCAGCACTAACGGCTATTTCTCGTTCCTTTGCAGTGACCATGTCTCTCGATACCTCGTTCCCGTTCGCCCGCTCGGAGGAAGGGTTTCCTGAAGCGCCCCTGGACCGCGAAGTTCTAGCCATGATTAAGGACCATGACCCGGAATGAAAGAGTCTCCACCTTTGGGGGTTGTGGTATAATCAGATTATCATGGGTCGACGGAGCTTCACCTGCGCAGTGCCATCGGAACCCATTACGGCGATTCACTATGCTACCCCACCCTCGGTGCAGTATGTCGTGGAGATGGTTGATTGGACTTTGAAGGGCTTTCTTCATCCCGCTATGGATGCGATTCCGGTCCAGCGTCCTATGGTTTTGGATATCCTAGGACGCCGTATCTGTCAGGGCGAGGCGCGACCTTGGGGGCAATCATATAACATTGGTCTGATCCCCCGCCACCCGATCGGTTATCTGCCGTGGGCCCGGTATATCCTGTCGACGAAGAAGTCGCAGTTGATAAGGTTAGGATTGTACACCGCGGTCTACGTCTCTCTCTTCCAGTATCCCACGCTCCCCACCTGGTGGTTCAAGGCTTTCTTGGAGCAGTGGAACATTCCTACCCATACTTTCCTTGCCATGGATCGAGAAGTGTCAATCTCTTTGGAGGAGTTCACGGAGGTATCCGGTTTACCAGTCATAGGGGAACACTACGAGGAGTTGCTCCCGACAGACGAGTATGTCTTCGGTGCTAAGCCGGTGGTAAGGGGGCTCACGCCGGAGAATGCTGTCCAAGACCAATTCCCCAGCTTGATTAAAGTGTTGAACCTCTATGAGTCCCTTTTCATCGAACATGGGAGTCGAGGAGTTAACTTTGAGGATTTCATCGCTCGGTTCCTTCGCCCAAGAGTCCTCTCATCAGAAGCTGCCAAGTTCGCTACCCTGGATGACCCTTTCGGTCTAGGTGTGGATAACCTGCCGGAGAAGGAGATAGACCAAAAGGGTTTTTTCCTTCCGGACTTCCCGACCATGTCTTTTGCAGAAATTCCAACCCCTGGGATGGACGAGGAGGCCTTTTTCCTAGGATTTCTTGGGTTATGGCTATGTTGGTTTGCGATCCCAATGCACTCTCACCGTATGCGGCCCTCTGTCTTTTACCCAGCCCACCGGATGACCATCGGGGTAAAAGTGGCTGTTGGGATCGCCGGCTTGGCACACTTATATCATGGCCTCAGTCGAGCAGCGGATGCTAATGAGCCTGGGCTACTGCACGTGGTCTTCCCGATGCACTACTTCGTATCGTGGCTCGAGCTACACACGGCGGGCGTCTTCGGCATGCATAAAAGGCCCCCGTTCTTCGACAAGTGTGGTTTCCCTCGCCTTATACAGCTGATCGGCGCATCAATTGTGACCCCATCACCACGGAACGCCAGGGGTTTACTCCTTCGCCCTCACACCGTTGGAGCCGGGATGTCCTTTGTTGATAAGGTATTGACCATTGGAAAGGCGTCCACTACTGCGGTGCGACCATTACAAGACTCCTTCAAGGATGGAGCCTCAGTTTTGACGGCCCGGGAGACCCTCCACTTGTATTCTATTAAACCGGGCTTCCTAGTCTTCAGGCAGAACGGTGCGGCAATTTTCATGAGATATAACCCGCATCGTTTTGCCCAACAACTGGGCTACGATCAAGGGGTACCCTTGGAAGCTTTCCTACTGGAACCTGCTACCACTGAAGAAGGGATGGAGAACGCGCTGCATCACTTCATGCGCCTGAACACGGGTTCTCATTTTTTTATCAGTGTGCCGGCCTGCGCCCCACGACTCCTCAACGTATATAAAGAATGGTATAATCATGCGACGGGAGCCGTTATAAAGGAGGAAAGGCGATTGCTGATCGACCGTAAGGGTGCGCCTCCAGGTACCGACCGTAACGCTCCCTTAGTGCCAAGGACCCCGGTGGTCCCTCCTCTAAAAGATGCCAGGGCCGGACCATCGCGTGCGCAAAGTTCTCCACACGGATCGCCGCTCCCTGATATTGCGGATGCACCTCCAGCGCCCTGTGCTCCAGTGGAGACAGTGGCTGTAGCCTCGCCAGAGTCTGGCGTGGGTGCGGACATCGGGACTCGCCGTCCCAAGGTGGTTGCTAAGCGTAAGTCGATCCCGCGTGCACCTAAGGTTGGCGGGCAGAAGAAAAAGAAGTCGCTCTTCGCCGCAGACGTCGCATTTTGTCAGGAACCCCACGCTCCTTATGGTGAGGGCCTGAGTGAATATGGGACTAACGAGGGATTAGTCATGCCGCCGGATGACACGAACTTGGAGGCCGCCCTCGAAGCTTCACAGCGGTTAGCGAGGTGCGACGCGTGGCTGGCTAAGCTTGCGGCATCAGGTAATCACTAGTCACATTTTTTTTACTGCATCATATTTTCATTATTGCCTTTGACTAACATTCTTCCTTCTTTTCTTCCAACAGGCATCACCACTGAAGAAGCCATCGTCGCTTCCCTGAAGACTTTCCAAGAGGAGGAGCGTCTTAGAGCGTCTATAGGTCTTAGTAAGTTTCAATTCATCAAGTTTTCATTTCCCTTGTGTTACGGTCGATCTAACCTCTCCCTTTTTATCGCAGGAACCTCAATGCCGTTCCCGCCAAGCGACGCAGATGTTCTACCAGCTGCCGATATTCCTGCTTCCTCGGGGCTACCGCGGGAGGTCCGTCTTGAAGAGCCGATGATAGATGCCTTAAAGGCTCTGGAGGCATCTCTGAACGAGAATGACGACGCCTTAATGAAGGAAGCGTCGAAGAGATCCAACGCGACAGCTCGGGAGGAGAGGAAGCGATCGAGGCGCGAAGCAAAGGCACGTAGAGCTGCCTTGGCCATTGGAGCGGGCCCAAGCACTGTTCCTCGTGCCGATACCCTGTCAGAAGAGTCCCCGGTCACCCTGTCTACAACTCATAGACAGGCGATTCGGGCCAATAGGGAGGCTAACGAGAAGTCCACCTCAGGTAATACTTCTTTCAGAATTTTGTTTGTAAAAATTGTAAACTTTCCGGTTCTTATGCATCTCATCTTGCAGGGTCGAGTCCGACCGAGGGGGAGGCAGAGACTGTCGAACCCAAGGAAACAGAGGAGGAGGCACCAGCCGAACTCGAGCTGACGGTGGGCAACGTTGTTGGGGCTGCGGAGCTTGAGTTAGGGGCCGAGGAAGCTGCATTTGAGAAAGTCGTTGATGCCGAGCCTGAGGTGGCGGCAAATGAGACGACCACTATAACTGAGCCTGGGGTAGCGGCGGATGAGGCGCTTGAAACCGGCGACCTCATGGTGACAGTGGATGAAATGATGGAGACCGCTGAACCCGAAAAAGTAGCGGGTGAGATGGGCACGATTCTTGGGGAAGAGTCAGCCGCTCTTTCTTAAGAGTCCGGCAATGCTCCGATCATTGCCCTCCCCGTTTACGATTTTTCGCCGTCTCCTGGCCGCACGAGCACGACGACGGCCCCCATAGAGTCGGGTGATGAGGCTACGGGCGGTGGCCTCATGTCAATGGAGGAGGGAGACGCCTCCGTTTCAGCCGGCAGCTCATCAGGTAAATCCCGAGTTACTGTTCTTTCTTTACCTTATAATTTTTTCTGACAAGTTCACCTTTGTTCGCAATGCAGGTGCAGCCAGCGCCGATGCCCCATTACTCGAGGGAGAGCCTTCAACTACTGCCTTAGCGGTAGTCACCTCTCAACCGTCTCTCATACCATCGAAGATGTTGGAAGGTATGGGTTTGCAACTTATTAATCTTATCTTTTAAACGTATAATTTGTGTACTAAAGTCATACGGTTATGTCTTTCAGGAGTGGTTTTTGACCATCTCTATCAGATGTTGCTCCCACACTTCTCTTTCCCATCTGAACTCGCTTCTTCCTCCGGTAGCGCTGGTGAGTATGGTTTCCATTGATATCTTTCTTTTTCATTGATGGAATTACTTCTAACCTTTTTCTCGTCTCAACTGCAATGCTACAAATCGAAGGAGGGGATGAAAGATCGGCTGCGCCGCCGACCCTTCCGGCCTTGCCACCTGCCTCAGCTGGTACAGTGACTATCACATTGATAACCCCCCTTTTTTAAACTGTTATCTGATCACATCTTGTTTCTTTTCAGCTGTCGTTCCGGTCTCGGCGCCCTTCGAGCCTCACATCATAATGCCGGCAGGTCCTTACCTGAGACGTCCATCTTCGAAAGGCGCCGCGAACAGCTTGAGTATGTTGAGCGACTACATTGAGGAGCTCGACGTCGAGACCCCTACTTCTGCTGCGGATTTCGCTACAGCGGTTAACCCGATGCTGGTGATACTCGTGAACTTCCATGACGAGGGCATCATCGCATCTTGGGTTAATCATTGTATGAAGATCGAGGCTCACCTGCATCAGCTGGAGTCGATGCGTCCCGCCGCCGAGACTTTAGCCGCCAGCAATAAAAGAGCAGCATGGATCGAGGGAAGCGCTTCTTACGTCCACCATTTGAAACGAGAAGCGGCTTTAAGGCTAAGGGAATAACAAGAGACCTCGAGCGAGACGGCCCGTCTGCATGCTGAGGCTGAAGCGAATGCTGCCCAAGTGAAGGCTATCTTTGAGGGTCTCCTGGAGCGCATCTCCCATGGGCTAAACTTGAAGCGAAAGATTGATGTAGCCGAGCGCGATACCCCAGGCCGGGAAGCTGCTTATCAGGCCGTCAGGGAGCAGCTTGCATCTGTCTTGCAGCAACGGGCCCAAGTGGAGGCGGAGCTGGCGGTGGTAGTTGATCAGGAGAAAGTGAGGAAGGAATTGCGCGAACAATTGCTAGAGCTATACAAGACGCTTCCTTCTCAGTAATTCTCCTTGTATCTAGGCACTTGTAAAATTTTTCTTTTTAAGTAATATGTATCCATTCTTTATTCTTTTGTACGCTTCATCTTGTACTTGATTACATTCAATAAAGATACATATTTTTCTTTGCAATGTTTTGTACTGTTTCTTTGCTTTTTCCTTTTTTATTATCAGCATGCTGTCACAATTAGCAGATAATAGAGTAAGCATCTTGATTTCTTCACGAGATAGCGATGGCTTAGGCCGCAGGTTCAGATCTGCCGCCTAAGACTTTTCAACTCTATGAGCCGTGAGGGTCTCATAGGGACTTTTCTCCCTACGGATCGAGAGGATCTCGTAGGTGGGTTTTCTCCTTAGGAATCGTGAGGATTCCTAAGTGTGTTTTCTCTTATAAGTCGTAAGGATCCTATAAGAGAATTTTTCCCTCTTACGAGTCGAGAGGACCCGTAAGCGGTTGTTTCCCTCCTTGTCGAAACTCGACTTTGGAGAGTGAGACCCGTGAATAGTATGCAAGAGACTGTTTTAGACCGACTTACAGGGTCCCATTGTTCAGGAAGCAAGTTTTTTAATCCCTGCTGCCTGAGGCTTCATCTTGCAAGTTGAGACGAATCGGGAATTTCCCGCGGAGACACTGGTTTCTCTGCGAGCCGATGCGAATCAGGAGGCTCTCGTCAAGGACGCTAGTTTCCCTGAGTTGAGGTATTTGCCAGAGATTATTTGTTTTCCTGGTGTTGAAACGAATCGAGAATTTCCCACGGAGACACTGGTTGCTCTGCGAGTCGATGCGAATCAGGAGGCTCTCGTCAAGGATGTTTGTTTCCCTGAGTTGAGGTATTTGCCAAGGATTATTTGTTTCCTTGGTGTTGAAAGGAATCGAGAATTTCCCACGGAGACACTGGTTGCTCTGCGAGTCGATGCGAATCAGGAGGCTCTCGTCAAGGATGTTTGTTTCCCTGAGTTGAGGTATTTGCCAATGATTATTTGTTTCCTTGGTGTTGAAACGAATCGAGAATTTCCCACGGAGACACTGGTTGCTCTGCGAGTCGATGCGAATCAGGAGGCTCTCGTCAAGGATGTTTGTTTCCCTGAGTTGAGGTATTTGCCAAGGATTATTTGTTTCCCTAGTGTTGAAACGAACCGAGAATTTCCCACGGAGACATTGGTTGCTCTGCGAGTCGACGTGAATGAGGAGGCTCTCGTCAAGGATGATTGTTTCCCTGAGTTGAGGTATTTGCCAAGGATTATTTGTTTCCTTGGTGTTGAAACGGATCGAGAATTTCCCACGGAGACACTGGTTGCTTTTCGAGTCGACGAGAATCAGGAGGCTCTCGTTAAGGATGATTGTTTCCCTGAGTTGAGGTATTTGCCAAGGATTATTTGTTTCCTTGGTGTTCAAACGGATCGAGAATTTCCCACGGAGACACTGGTTGCTCTGCGAGTCGACGCGAATCAGGAGGCTCTCGTCAAGGATGATTGTTTCCCTGAGTTGAGGTATTTGCCAAGGATTATTTGTTTCCCTGGTGTTGAAACGAATCGAGAATTTCCCACGGAGACACTGGTTGCTCTGCGAGTCGATGCGAATCAGGAGGCTCTCGTCAAGGATGTTTGTTTCCCTGAGTTGAGGTATTTGCCAAGGATTATTTGTTTCCTTGGTGTTGAAACGAATCGAGAATTTCCCACGGAGACACTAGTTGCTCTGCGAGTCGATGCGAATCAGGAGGCTCTCGTCAAGGATGTTTGTTTCCCTGAGTTGAGGTATTTGCCAAGGATTATTTGTTTCCTTGGTGTTGAAATGAATCGTCGAGGTTTGGCTTCATTTTCTGGCGGAGCCTGTTGGGAAAGTATGGTTCCCTCTTTGTTTGCGCCCTTGGATTGTATACAGGGATCGATGTGATCTCAACTGTAAGGCCAAAGTTTTATCATTTCTTTTTTTTGTTTTATTTCCGCGATGCTCTATCATTTCAGCTTTTATATCGCGAAGATCGCGATTGCCCAATCATTTCGGCTATTTTTCACGGTGCCCAATCATTTCGGCTGTTTATTTTATTTTTACTCACTGCTTTTTATTGTGAGTTGCCCAATCATTTCGGCTATTTCGTGTGCATACGTTTTTACTTGCTGCTTTTTATTGCAAGTTGCCCCATCATTTCGGCTATTTTGCATGCGTACATTTTTACTTGCTGCTTTTTATTACAAGTTGCCCCATCATTTCGGCTATTTCATATGCATGTGCGGCCTACTGGCTTTTCGCCGTAAACCTGAAATTAAACACTGATTTCGGCATCAGCACCGCTACAACTGGGATATTGCCAGGAGCGAATCATCATCTTCCTCTGTCGATGTCGAACAAGGATGGCTTAGCGAACAGGGTTAAGGTCCTGTCGACTAAGGCTTTTGACTTCATGAGCCGTAAGGGTCTCACAAAGGTATTTCTCCCTACAAGTCATGAGGATCTTGTAGGTGTATTTTCTCCTTAGGAATCGTGAGGATTCCTAAGTGTTTGTTCCTCTGTAAGTCGTAAAGATCCTACAGGAGGATTTTCTCCTTGTAAATCGAGAGGATTTACAAGGCTTGTTCACCATGCGAATATATCCCCAGTCACGGATGGGACTTGGTTAGGGAAATGTTTGTTCGCACCTGTGGATTGTATACAAGGGCCAGTATTGAGCCACTTGTAGGGCAATATCGGAAGTTGTGGGGGTTGCTTAAGCACAGGTTTAGGTCTCTGTAACTTAAGACTTTCAAATCTTATGAGCCGTGAAGGTCTCATAAGAGAGTTCTCCTTACGAGTCGTGAGGATCTCGCAAGTGTATTTTCTCCTTCGGAATCATGGAGATCCCTAAGTGTGTTGCTCCCTTGTGAGTCGTAAGGATCTCACGCAGGTGGTTTCTCCTTACAAGGTCGAGAGGATCTTGTAAGTGTCCTTTAACAAGGTTGCGCCCTTTCGGGTTTTCATAAACACTCGCCGGTAGTCCTGCTGTTTTTACTCACGGAGCCCTTTCGGGTTTTCATCCGTGCCCGTTTTGCTTATGGACATACCGTTTTTTTTATTCTTTTTATTCTTTTTTTTACGAGGTCGCGCCCTTTCGGGTTTTCACGAACACTCGCCGGTAGCCCTGCTGTTTTTACTCACGAAGCCCTTTCGGGTTTTCATCCGTGCTCTTTTTGCTTATGGACATACCGTTTTTATTTATTATATTTTTCTTCTCTTTTTTTTATCTCGTCAGCCTACGGATGCTGCGGTATTAGTTTAAGGACGTTTCGGTCCGCTATTAGTTTAAGGACGTTTCGGTCCGTCATTAGTTTAAGGACGTTCCGGTCCGTCATTGAGAAGGCTGGATACTGCTTATAAAGCTTGAGCTTAGGAAGATAGCGAGCGGACATAGTCGTCGTCATCTATCATTGACCTAAGCTGTGGCTCATTAAGCGTAGTATTTCTTTAGGAAGCGACCGTTTATTGGCCTGAAAGGCCTTTCACCGTACATGTCCATGAGTAGATAGGCCCCACCCTGGTAAACTTTATCTATGATGTACGGGCCTTCATAGTTTGGCTCGAATTTTTCCCGCTTGGCACGATTGGGGATCATAGGCCTTTTGACCACTAGCACGAGTTCGCCTTGGTGGAATGTCCTCGGTCGGGTCAATCTTTCATACGAGCGCGTCATCTTTGCTTTATAAACTTCCAGATTTTGTTGCGCTATGAGCCGTGTTTCTTCAAGGGCATCAAGCTCCTCAAGCCAAAGGTTAGCATTTTCTTCGTTCGTCAACTCGTAATGGACTGCCACTCGTAAATAGGGTAGCTCTATCTCGAGGGGGAGTACTGCTTCCGTACCGAATACCAATGCGTACGGCGTTGTGTTCGTGGCCGTCTTGAACGTAGTTCGATACGCCCAAAGAGCCTCTTGCAGTGTCTCGTGCCAGTCTTTCTTATTTCGGGACACCGTCTTTTTCATGATTTTCGTCAGGGTCTTGTTGAAGGCCTCGGCTAAACCATTAGCTCGCGGATTATAAACCGAAGAATATCTCCAGTCTATATTATGCTGCAGTGCGAAGCGACTGATCTTGTGGCTTCTGTAGGCTGGCCCGTTATCGGAGATGATCCGTCGCGAAGTTCCAAACCGATATATAACGTGCGTTTTGAAGAAATGGAGGATATTCTCCATCTTCACTTCCCTCAGCGGTACTGCCTCTGCCCATTTGGAGAAGTAATCGGTCGTCGCCAGGATGAAACGATGTCCTCTGGACGATGCTGGCTCGATGGGGTCGACTATGTTAGTCCCCCACATTTCGAATGGCCAGCTAGCCACTGTTGGATGTAATGGATTTGGATGTTGGTAGATAAAGTCCCCATGGATTTGGCATGAGTGGCATTGCTTCACATATTCGAGGCAGTCCTGAATCATCGTGGGCCAGTAGTAGCCCATTCGTTTGATCTTCAACTTCATCTTTGGGCCTGCTTGGTGAGAACCACAGATCCCGTCATGGACTTCTTTAACGACTCTTTCCGCTTCGTCAGGTCCTAGGCATCTCAGCCACAGAGAATCAGACAACCTCTTGTACAAAGCATCATTGACGAAGGCGAAAGACATAGCTCGTTTCATGAGCTGATGTCTTGTAGACGCATCTTCGGGCATTCGACGGGACTTAAAGTAGTCTATGAAGATTTCCCTCCAGTCCTCAGCCTTTCCTCGTTCTTTTATTTGTAAGGTCGTCTGCTCAGTCGCTCCCTTTTCTTCGGATGATTCCGGAGATATTTCTGCTGGGGCGAGCACTCGACGGCTTTGTACCATGATTCTGACTTCATCGAGGTTCTCGTCAGCCAGTTCTTTAGCGAGCTTAGCTAATGCGTCCGCTTTGCTATTTTCCGCGCGTGGTATGCTTTCCAAAGTATCGGAGGGAATTTAGGTCAACAGTTGTTGCACCTTTTCACCGTACTTCACCAACTCCGGTTTGCACGTTTGGTAGTCGTCGTTTACTTGACTAACGACCAGTTGAGAATCTCCGTATATTAGGAGGTTTTCAATTCCCATGTCAATGGCGATCTCGAGGCCTGCTATCAAAGCTTCGTATTCGTCTTCGTTATTCGTCCTCGGCTCTGTTAGGGAGAAAGCAAAGCGCATTATCCCTCCTTGTGGAGTTACAAAGATGAGTCATACCCCTGATTTGATTACAGGGGTATTTTGTTTGCGCTTCTTCATGGAGGATGCTCCGTCGAAATAAAGCTCCCATCGGGTATCACCACCGTCGATCGCATTAAACGCATGTTCGTCTGGAATATCGCAATTCAAAGGAGAATCGGCGGGTATCGGATGCTCAGCGAGGAAGTCGGCGATGGCCTGGCCTTTCACTGCCTTGAGAGGTTGATAGGTTATCAAGAACTCCATCAAGAGCAGAGCCCATTTAGAGAGTCGCCCCGTCAATATGGCCTTTGACATTAAATATTTAAGAGGGTCCACCTTTGAAATGAGATGGACCTCATGTGCCAACGCAGAGTGCCTGAGTTTTGTTATCGCGAAGATCAACGCCAGGCAGTGTTTTTCAATGGGGGAGTAGTTGCTTTCTGCCCCCAGTAGAACTCGACTTAAGTAGTAGAGTGCTCTTTCCTTCCCCTGGTCATTCTCTTGCGCCCACAATGCGCCTAAAGAACCTTCGAGGGCGGTCGTGTAAAGAATGAGAGGCTTTCCCTTAACCGGAGCAGCCAACACTGGTGGATTTTGCAAGTACTGCTTAATTTCGTCTAGCGCACCTTGGCATTTTTGATCCCAAACGAACGGGGTTCCCTTCTTCATCAGGTGACTGTAAGGGCGGCACTTGCCAGAGAGATTGGCTATAAATCGCCGTATATATGCAAGCTTCCCTTGGAGAGACCGCAGCTGTTTGAGAGTTCTCGGCGGAGGCATTTCCATGATTGCCTTGATCTTCGACGGATCTATCTCGATGCCTTTATGCCGGACGACGAATCCCAGGAATTTGCCCGAGGAAACTTCGAATGCGCACTTGAGAGGGTTCATCTTCAAGTTGTATTGTCGAAGGCGTTGAAATACGGTTTTCAGATGCTCGAGGTGTTCCTCGTACGATTTGCTTTTAACCATGAGGTCGTCGATATAACATTCGACGATTTCATGTATGGGGTCATCGAAGATCTTCGTCATGGCCCTCTGATAGGTGGCGCTGGCGTTCTTTAGACCGAAGGGCATTACCTTGTAACAAAATATTCCCAAAGGGGTCCGGAAAGCGGTATGCTTCTGGTCTTCAGGATGCATCTTTATCTGATTATACCCTGATGAGCCGTCCATGAAGGAGAAAACCTCATGAGTGGACGTATTGTCTATCATCAGTTCGGTGACTGGAACTGGGAAATCATCCTTCGGGCAGGCCTTATTGAGATCCCGAAAATCCACACATATGTGCACCGTCCCATTTTTCTTCATCACCGGGACGATGTTAGCGATCCATTCAGGGTATTGAACTTCCTGGATGAAGCCAGAGTCGATCAGCTTCTTGACCTCAGCGTTGATGCTCATCTCAAGCTCGAGCCACATTCTCCTCGGCGCTTGTTTAACTGGCTTGACGTTCGGGGATATAGCCAATTTGTGCACAGCAATCTTTGGATCTAGTCCCGGCATTTCGGAATAGTTCCATGCGAAGCAATCTTTATGTTGTACAAGGACGTCTTTTAACGCAGCCACCCTTTCTTCAGATAGTAGCTCGCTGACAAATGTCGGTCGCGGATCGTTCGCCGTCCCCAACTCAATTTTCTTGAGGTTATCTGCAGTGGTATGTATTCCATCCTCCAGTTCCTTCGGCGCTGGTGGAAATTCTGAGATCACCTCATCATTGCTGTTCTCGAGGCACCAGGGAAGGCTGTCCATGTTCTCGGGCTCTTCTTTTAATATTGTTATCATGTGACAAGTGCGAATCCGCTTCCAATCCCAATGTGGAGTTGGCTCTGTCCTTGTGGCTTTGGGTTCGTGCTTCTGTGGCGGTGTCACCTTCCAGTTGTCAGACAGAGCGAACTTGCCGAGCTGGTACTGATCATCAACCCAATTCTTGAAGGTGAAGCAGTCTTCGAGCGGGTGCCCTATTACTCGATGGTAAGAGCAATAATTTGGGTCAGAGACTTCACCTGCTCGTTCGGGGTTTCTGGACTCCGGCAGTGTAAGCATTTGATATTTTAGAGCAAGATCAAGTATCTTCTTCGTCTTGTCCCGAGGAAACGAGTACGCTCGACCCATTTTCTTCATGAGGGATAGATCAATAACGCTCGACTCCCGTTTGCGTGGCTTCTTAGCCCCGCTTTGCTGCTGTTGAACGCCTTTTTGGCCTTTCGACTTGTTTCTGCCTCTGCGTCGAGCCTTTTTTATAACAGGTTGACAGGGGCGGCATTTTCGTCTTTCACGGCCTGTTGAAGGAGGCGTTGCGTTTTGGTTTTCTCGTAGATTGCCATTTCACGATTGTGATCATCTCGGACTTTTTGACCAGCTTCCCTTATAAGCCTGTCCATTTGTTCTTCAAACGACGGACTGGGCACTTTTACATCAGGAACTTTTACTGGTTCAGGATTAGTGTCCTCCCGTTGAGCATCTGCTTCTTCATTGAAGTCATGCACGACGTAACAGCCGTGGAGTAGCTCTCGTTTCTTGGACCGAATGTATCCAAGCCCGATCGTTTCCATTCTTCCATTAGGCAACTTGTGTTGGGTTCCGGGGACGTTCCAAACCCTGTCATAGAATTTGGCTTTTCGAGCGGTCTGTTTAAAGGGTATCCCTTGGCGCTTCAATAGCCTTTTCAAGCCTTCCATATAATATCTGGGGAGACGGAGGGGCTGAAGCCTGTCAAGCGTAGGATCCACGCCGTGCCAGATTTCTTTCTCCACTTTGGTTTCCACCGAGCGGTAGAATAGAATTGTCTTCTCGCCTTCTCGCCTGGGAGGGATATAGAACGTCTGCAGCTCCTCTACACTGTCGGTACTGAGCGCATCCAGTTCTTTATAATGTTTAAGCGGCACCATGGCGACTTGCAGACTTTGCTCTTCATCAGCGGAAGTTCGTATTGAAGGTCGAGTAGAGAATACAGCATGGACTTCATCCTCCGAATCACTACCAAAGATCAACGTAGGAGCGGGTGGTCCCGGCTTGGTGTATTTGGGTGGACCCGGATAAACTATCTCCTCGGTATCACTGCCGAAGACAGGGATAGTAGCGTTAGTTTTATTCTCCGGCTTATGACACCTTTCCGTGTCTTCAAAATTCGGCAAGAAATATTTGGCATCTTCATATTTGCGAACTTCATTCACGGAAAACGGATTCAGTTCTCCCATCATGGTATACTCGAGACCATCCTTAAAATATTTCATACACTGATGCTGTGTAGAAGGGAAGATGTTATACTCGTGTAACCATGGTCGGCCGAGCAGAGCGTTGTACCATGTCCTGGCATCTATGACGTGGAATTTAATGTCCGTGACGAGCAGTCCGAAGCGTAGCGTCAGTATCACAGATCCAAGAGTCTTTGATGATTGGGAGTCGAACCCAGAGATGGTGATCTTGTCCCGAGCAAGGTGTTGGACGCTCATGCAAATTTACTTTAACACCCGCACATTGAGTAGGTTAACAGACGATCCGTTATCGATCAGGATTTTGCCTATCTTTATATCATGGCAGTATCCTGAGACATAGAGGGGGCGATTGTGTTCGCACGTCCCAAGGAGAAGGTCTTCATCACCAAAAGTGATATCGGTCGTGTGCACTTCCTCCAATTCATCCTTCATCTTTTCTTCGGCTAGGAAAGCTTGGAAATGCTCCGGGTCCTGTAGAGCCTTAATTAACGAATTTCTCGCCTCCTTTGATAGTAAAAGGGCGTCAAGAATGCTAAGTTGCGAGGGTAGCTTCCTCGAATGCGCTAAGACATTGTAATCCACCTTATTTTTCTTCGGCGGGTCTTTGGCAGTTAGCTCTTCCATGACTTGGTCATCTAAGGCGATATCCTCAAAGACCTTTTCTTTCCCTTTATCTTTTTTGTTCGGGGGTCCGAGATTGTTTTCGGGCAACGTGCGATTATGCAGCCGGGTATTTTCACAAATCTTCGGCTCTTCTTCTTTTCCCTAAGTGGACTCTTTAAAAAGGGGGCTAAGCTCCAACTCCTCATCAGAATCGCTCCCGAATGTGAGTACTTGTGATCCTCCAGCGTTGACCATGCGACAACTGCCGGTGGTTCTGTTAAGCCCTTCGGTCGTACTGTTTTGCTCTCGGCAGGTCTTGCACTTTTCCCGCTTAAACTGCTGCCGGTGAGCAACATATCCTTGCCACCATCTATCGAAAGCTTTGCACTTTTCAGTGAGTTGCGAAATCTTCCGATGATACAAGCAATAGGAGGGGTGCATTTCCGCTTCACCAGTAACGTTTCCCTCAGAGGATGGTAGTTTCATACCCATTGACACGGCTTTAGCAAACCTCTTCCTCATCTTGAATTTGATTTTATCCGCAATGGGTGTGCTTTGCTCCAGCGGGAGTATCTCAATTTTTTCATCAAGGCGTTGGCATTTGGCCTTTTCGAATATGACCGCCTCGCGCTCCCGATCAGCTTTACTTTTTAAGAGAGCTTCATTAAGGAATGCGTCAATTACTTCATCCGACGGCCCCGAAATTTTTGGTTCAGGATCTGCCCCCAGCTTTTCAGTACAAGGAGTCTCCTCATTGTTCGTGAGCGAATGAGAAATCATATGACAGCTCGCCACATATTCCTCGGATTCATCAGATGAACTTTCTCCCTCATCTTCCTCTTGAAAGACGTGGTTGAGGAACTCTTGGAATGTAATGGGAGTCCGTGCCTTCTGGTTGTATTCCTCCAGCGCGTCAATTTGTTTTTGCAAGTCCGTGCGCTTGTCGCTAGGCTTCACGGGCTTCTTTGACTTCTTTATCTTCTTCTTTGAAGATTTCGACGGCTGGTTGTGAATGCTTGGGCCACCTCCATCAATCTTTTGAGTTGGACGAGGCTTCAACATCCCTTCAATGATCTGCGGCTCCAACGGGTTCTTCCACTTGATCGAGGGGCATGTTTGAAGATCATTTAGTATCCTCTTTGTCTTGGCTGATAATACAAACTCCCAAGGAGCTTCTTCAATGACAGAGCATGTTGCCCCCGGCGTATTCATTCCCTTAGAGGTGTGGGGCTGCGGTGGATTCACCTTCCATTTGTCGGACAATACAAACTTGCCCTGTCGGTACTGGTCTTCAAGCCAATTTTTGAAGACGTAGCAATCCTCGATCGGATGACCCAGTACTCGATGATAAGGACAGTAGTTGGGCTCATTGACATCACTTGGTTGCGAAGGACGTTTTGGATCCGGCAGATTTATGAGTCGGTTGCGCAACGCCAGCTCGAATAACCTTCTCGTTTTATCCCGAGGAAACGAGTAAGAACATCCCATCCTCTCTTCAAGGGCTACGTACGGGCGCATATTATTTTGACGAACGACCGGCTTCGAGTTGTTCGGTTGCTGTTGAGCATTAGCGACAACGATCGCTTTCCCCTTTCCCTTCTCATTTCGGGAGTCCGGCTTTGGAAGAGGAAGTTTATGGCCCATTTGATCCATTTGCGCCAGCTTGTCGATTAGTGCCTGGAAGGTGGTCGGCTTGAAGAACATCATAAATTGCGAGATGGTTGCTTGCGGATCAAGGGTTCCCACAAACATTCCCACTGCGGGAGCTTCTTCTATGCGCTGCTCGCATTTTGACCATAAATTACGCCACCATATAGCATATTGGACCCATGTCTCGCCCAGCCTCACCCTGGCATTAATCAATGCCGTTATCGGGGTACGCTCGCTGGCACTCGCGAAACGTTGGGTAAACAGCAACTCCATCTCTGCAAAGGTCTTGATAGAGTCATTCGGGAGCTCGGAATACCACTCGAACGCTGTATCCGATAAGCTACCAACAAACTGGCGAAGCAACAATTTATCATCACCGCCAGTGTTGCCGCAAAGCGCCCTGAACTGGGCGACATGCTGGTGGGGTTTGCCAGTCCCCTTATACACATAGAATTTTGGTATCGTATAACCTGGCGGGTACTTGATCTGGTCGTACCAGCCCGGATACGGTCGCCCCGTTTTTACGACTTGACCTGCTGCTTCAGTCGCTTGATGAACCCGGATTTGCTGAGCTATATATTCATCCAGGTCGACTTTGGAGATCGCCTCCTTCTTGGCTGTTGACAGAGCCGGTGGAGGATTCGACGTTTCTCCCCTATCGTCTTCAAGGATGATCGGGGGATCTTCAGCAGGTGGATCTTGTTGAATCATCATGCCCACCATGTCCTGGAACAGTAAGGCCATTTTCTTTATGCTGGATGCCTGTTCCGCAGCTTCTTTATCCTTCTTCTCCAGTATGCGACGAAGGAATTCGGCGTCAGTTTCTTGTTCCTGACGTTCATCCGAGGACGTTTCCGGGGTTTCTTTTGGCCCAGTGAGTGCGGCCATCACGGTCATCATCTCCTGGAGCTTTTGCTGTTTCTCCTAAGCCTTGGTCACTGACCGTGTAAGTAGTCTATGACCTGTTGATGCACGGCTGTCCTCCTTTCCCGACGCCATGTACACTGTATGAACTATTATGCCCCCGGACTTAGGGCGTTTAGGTTCACCATCTTTGGCATTTACCGCGGGCGCTGGGGGTTTTCTCCGGCCTTCTTCTTTTGTGGGCCATTGAAGTTGAAAGGGCCGTTGCAGTGGGCACCCTAGCGATTGTTGTCCTCTGCTGTTTAATAGGACGGTCCTTTTCTTTTTGCACCTTCGCCTTCTTCTGTTGACGAGAGTAACCTGGGTCAATCACGGAGTCTTGAACCCTCCGCCAAACCTTGTATATTTTTTAGGACAGCCGTTGAGGGGGCTGTTCTTGCTGTGTTTCCAGAACTCTCTCCGCGGGCGGAGGAGATCTTTTCAATGTAGCGGTTAGAGAGTTCTTTCGTACCCTCCTCAGCAGTTCAATGCTATTCCCAGTTGGAACAGCAGCGTTGACTTCCACCTCTGGAGCCGGTGGAGTTAGCCCTGAAGGGGAGTTGCCCCCTGCCTACCTCACTCGTCGCCAATGGCGACGTCGAGCATGACGAGCCGTTGGGACTGGCTCGGAGATAGAGACAGCCTCTTTTTGCCCTCCGTCTGAATGAGGCGCCGCTGGTGTTAACCTCTTAAAGACTGAGGTTGTTTTTTGAGGGATGATATTCAACCTGTCGAAGACAGATCCTCGAGCAGGGGCAGGAGCAGGAATAGTCAGTCTTGAAAAGACTGACTCTTTGACAGGGGAAGCCGCCTTGACGACTTCTGGAGCAGCAGTTATTGCCTTCCTCGGAACAGCCACCTTAGAGTTCATGGGCTTCCTAGCGGGCCCCTCATAGTTCTGATCCAGCCTAGCGAAGACGGAGGCTGTTGGTTTGGTAGTGGATGACCCGTTGACAGGGGCCGTCGTAGCAGTGAGCCAGACGAAGACCGACTTCTTGTTCGCTTCTGGTGCAGGCATTGGCATAGAGAGGCTTGCAGGTAGGATCATAGTCCCAAAAAACAGGCCGGTGGTGGCCTGGGTCACCTGTTCTACCGGCAGAGCGAGGAAGGAAGCCGCTTGGGGCCCATATGCTACACCTCTAGGTGAAGTGGAGCGTCCGTTGCAGTGGCACTTCGAGCAGTTCGTGCAGTTAGAGGCCTTTGATGCTTGAGTTCTGCGCCAGGCAAAAGACCAAATCTTAGTAACTTGAAATCCAAAGGCAACCGTTAACAAACCGCGATTCGTTCGCGAAGACGACACATGAAGTGTGGAGTGGAAAGAGGAAAAGGTCCCACCGGGCGTGCCAGAATCTGTTCCCCTTCGAATGACGGCGATGACGTGAGGACGTCTTGCCTGAGATTCGGGGCAGATGCTATATGGTTTTATCCGTCTACCTCTCCGAAGATGCCAAGTTGATTTATGGCACCGTGTATCGGAGGTTTAAACGGATGCGGCCGATGTAGCAGACTTCGTCAGATTCCCCCTTGTTGGAAATAGTGCCCTCAAAGTCAATTATTGGATCGCAGGTACGTGATTGCAATGATTGAGGCAGGACCTATACCGATATGACAGTCTTACTCGAGATGATAGTATGCTATCTGGTTTGTCTTTATCATCGTATATATGCTTTAGTTAACTATTGCATGATTGATAGAGCCCATAGGATTCTTGCTTGACTACCAGCAGTATGATGGCGATCATATACGTGGGAGCTGGGGTCTGTAAGCATATCCTTAAAAGTGTCCATAGTCGTGGGAGTTTCGAGACAGGGCATCGATACTCCAGAGTAGACTAGTGTATACAGTCGAGACCCCGACGAGGGGCGGTGGCCGGTCTCACAAGCCACTGGTGTCAGTTTGATCACCTAAGATGTATACAGATGCTCATTAGGTTATGAGTACACCGGACAGGACTCGCCGGGAATCTGCTAGTTGGTATTATACATATCGTCAGATAGCAATTCCCTGGTGACATGTGTACAGGTTAGTTCATCGACCTGAGATCGTCATTTGTCTCGTGTGAGTTCCCACTATGCTTAGATTACTACCCTACCACGCTCAAAGGAGTTATGCAAACAGGTTTTAGTTGGGTACAGTCCCCAGCCACATTGGAGGCAAGTGAGCGGATCGTCGTGGATTCGTCTCTCCCGGTATTGGGGGTTAATGTCGCGCAGTGCACGGGTGGCCATCACTAGGAATCCTCGGCCGAGATAGTGGAGAATTACTGATTGGGATCAGTAGTTTCTCAGGCGGTGATGGGCTTCATGCCGACACTATTTATCGCGTTATTAGGGGTCTGACTTTATCCACCCCCCTAGACTCGATATGCGATACTCTTTAGACGAATTGACCAGACTGTATATACATTGTCACTGTCAGGCTCAGTACGGTTTATAGATGAGTTCGCTCGTCAGCTTCCCTTCCAATCAATACATAGGCAAACCGTTACGTACAGCTAGTACCTCTGACGTGCTAGGGGTTATACCCAGTGTCAGTGTGTTGATGAGTCATTAGAGTCCCCCACAGACATTTTCCCAAGTTCGGGCGAAACGTTGTAGAGGCCGTATGGGTTTATGGCAGGGTTCGGAAAATGCACGTGCGTTTTCGCACGTGTCCATTTTCGGGCAGATAATACTGGTAGGCTTTGGTTTAAGCTGGAACCCAGTATTATACTGTGTAGATATAATATCTTTGTCTCAGTTGCATTTATATTCGGTCGTAATATAAATGCGGGTATGTTTATACTGATACGGGGTTATCCTGAAATTCGTTTCCGGATCACTTTTGGAATTTGCCAGTTTCCAGTTTTCTATCAACAGTATTTTGACATTCGGTTAAATGCGGATTTATCTTTTCCTGGGATTTGTGTGGAAACTTCTAGGAAGGTGACTAGGATAGTGAGGTGGCTTTGTTCATTAATGTTGCATTAATGAGTTGATGACTATGGTTATGAATCATTGTTTCATTTAATGAGTTCATACTAGGTGTATTATGACTTATTCTTTTGTATTAGTGCTTATTCTCACCATCCCTCCTCCTACACTCACTCCCCTCTCCTTTATATGGCCGGCCACCTCCTTGAGAGAGGATATGGTTGTTGTTTGAAAAGATTAAGGATTTTGGTTCATGGAAATTGATATACTCCATTTCTCATTTCGTATCGATCCAAAAGGCAACTTCATTAACCGTTCGTCCATAGCCTTGGACGTAACGAGACAAAGTGTTCTACTCATTCTCTACTTCATCTTGGTCGTCTCTTTTAGCAAACTTGATGATCGAGTTATCTCGGTTCAGAGGCGGGAGCCCATTTAAAGATACGTCGACGTGGTGCCACCTGGACGAGAAGACTGGAGATTCAGGAGATCGGAGCAACCGCAACAAAGCGTGGGATGATGGTTGAAGACCGAAGGACGCGGATCATTCGGTATAACGTTTCTACCCATTTGCAATTTGTTAGTTTAGCTTTAATGGAAGATCCGGGTTACGGTACACGATAGCGCCAGTTGTAAAAAGTTTTTGTTCCGCATTTGGCGTCTGTTAGACGGCCGGGGCGCTACCGTGGACTTACAGTGGTATCAGAGCCTCACCATTAAGCTTTACTAAGTTGTGCTAACACGTTTAAAATATCGATCGAACGGATTTCGCAAAACTACAATTTTCTGTTCAAGGTTTCTGTCGATTTTAAATCAGGTCTAAAAAATTATTTGACATATCACAGAAAACTAAGCAGGCTATTCTAAGAAAACTGGTGAAATTTGGTCACGTGATCCCACAGAACGGCCGCGGATCCGCGGCCCAAACCAGGGTTTGGCCGCTGATCCGCAGCGCTTTTGTGGGAACAGTGCCCCAAATTTTTCCAGTGAGTTTAACATGGGAAATTGTGGATTTTGGTATATTTTTTTTGGCCCAAATTTTGTTACTGTACACCAGATGTACGTGGGGCCCACTTCGGGAAATTTAGTCGATCGAAATTTTAAACTTGTTAGTATGCAGTATTTACATTATATCTCCGACCGGAAATGTCATTTGATCGGTAAACCGCGTCCGATTGCTATAGTTCTTTTAGACGGGTTTGCGAACGTGATATTCGCGTTGATGTTCTATGTTGTGCTGTGATGTTGCGGATATGTCGTGGTGGATAATAGGGTGCAATGATAGTGCAGTTTGGATTTATTTGTACATTTGATATTGCAGGGCGAGCGTCCAACATGTGGACGGCCGTTACTGCCTGTTTGTATAATATTCTTTTGGGGCACGACCGGGTCGAGGTCGATGTACCCGTTGTACATATTTTTATTTCTGTACTAGGTTTATCCCGCGAAGGAGTGCACGGATAGCCGGATTCTGGAGGGCAACGGGGCCGTATCTCATGGATTTGAGAGGCAAAGGGACCTCACTCCAGAATTGACAGACTATTCGCCGCACTCGTAGGGGGTACAGGTTGACCCAAGGTGGGGTGCTCAATTTACCGGATTCCGTAAAGTGTCGGGTGTTCCATTCACTATGCTGTAGGGACTACCTCGCTTCAGGTTTTGGCGGGTAACTTGCCGCACCCGTAGGGGTCTAAGTTTTATTGCACAGGCTATCCATACGACCAGGAAAACGTTGGGTTTCAGCAGCGGCTCTGTGAAACCCGGGGATCCCAGATTATCTGTATTGTTCTGTGATGCTTATTACTTTTCTGTAATATTGCATATTATCACGTCTGGAGCGATTATTGTATATTTGTATATATACTATTAGATGTTGTATATGTTTTACACCCGTGCTAGTCCAGCCCCCGCTCTGTCGTTAGTTAAGTAACCTAACGGGTGATGACGGGACCTAGTGGCGAATGCGGATGGCATATACGTACATTTTATATTCGTTCTTTTCTGGTGTGATTGATTGATGGGACTGTATTGATTCTAATCAATGCAAAGGATAAAACAAACCTATATTTGATGTTGTTGGAACAAATTTTAAAAAGTGTTATTACAAAGACGTTTCTTTTTGTTTTGCATAGTGATATTCAGTTGGAATATCCTGCACCTCATTCGACGAGGCAAGGGATGATATCCCTTCACCGGGAAAAACCCCTTGGGTAGAAGTTTACGTCAGGGTAATAACTTCAATATAGTCGATTACAAGTTGCTTTGCATCGTGGTATTCAGTTGGAATATCCTGCACCTCATTCCACGAGGAAAGAGCCGAGATCCCTTCACCGGGAGTGACCTCTTTAGCAAAACGTTTTCGCCACTATATTTTTATAAAAAGCTATCTGTTTCCTTCAATGAGATCAAGTTCATTACGTTAAAGGTTTTTCGCCAAAAACCAGTCGTAGCCCTCCGTCATTTCTTATGGATGGTCAGTAGTATTCAAGCTATGTTTGTTGGCCAAAGTCAAGGCATAGTGTTTGGTAGCTGCTGGGTATTCATCTGTTGCATAGATAGATGTGTTGGTTTGGGACAGTCGTTCTGCCTTGTCGGCCAAAGTCAAGGGCATGTGCGGGTGGGTTCAAATTAACCTGGATAATGATGGGTAGAACTTGACATGTGACTTATGATTTGTTGGCCAAAGTCAAGGTCATAAGAGCATGAGGCAAAAATAACATCGGGAGTTTCTAAAGAAACTGAAACTTGCCAAGTTTGCGCATACCTTCTGGAGTGTGATAACTTGAGTAGCTTCCATCAAGTTATCATGCGATGAGAGTTGGATCCCGATTCTCACTGATGAGTTAGTTTACTCTTCGGGTGATCCCGACTAATTCTTCTTTCAGGTTTGGAGGAGAATTTGAGATTACAGTGGGAGGTTTCCTGATTAGATAAATTGATAACCATTCTGATCTAGGTAAGAATGCACGCAGAGTGTTTCTTTTCTCTCTCTCTCTTTTTGGCAGCGACCTTTGACCGACCCTAGACTATGACTCAGTGACCAAGTTGACCGAACCTTCTTATAATATTGGCTTTTGGATTGTCTGAGTTGCATAAGACATTGCCGCTCCTTCTTTTACCCTTTGTATTTCTCAGAACACCCCGTATTACTACGGATATCCACTTCCATTGGATAGATCCATCGTATGGTTATATACGAACTCGAAGGGATTTCTTCGAGGATGGATCCAGGTTCAGGAGAAATAGAATTGGTTTATTCAGTTGTCTTTTATTATCACCTTCTCTCAGGTTGCAAGGGCTCCTTGGTTTAGGAGGGTACACCTATTACGCTTATTGGATAGTCTTATTCCAAACCATAGGCTGGTGCCGTAAGGTAGGGAATGAAGAAAACCAATTAGCCTAAGTAGGGTGTGCAGAAGGTAATAAATAAAGACAAAATAAAGGGATTAGAAAGAGGGCAAAGTAAATTGCGACTGTTATCATTCACGACCAAACCGCGTACTTCATCGCCACTCCTATTTCACCTTTGCTTTTTCCCCAGTTCGGGAGAAATAGAATAAGGTTTTATTCAGTTGTCTTTTATCATCACCTTCTCTCAAGTTACGAGTACTCCTAGGATTAGGAGAGTACACCTATTATGCTTACTGGATAGTCTTCTTCCAAACCATAGGCTGGTGCCGAACGGTAGGGAAGGAAGAAAACCATTTAGCCTAACGATGTTGTACAGAAGGTAACGACTAAAGACAAATAAAGGGATTTGGAGAGAAGGCAGAGAAATATACGGTTATAGTCATGAATTGGATTATGGAAGAGGCATTACTATGAATACCAGGATACCCCTACGAGACATTTTCTTGTTTCAGTTTCACTGCGCATTGTTAAAAGGAAAACTGATTTCCCGATTAGATACTTACTCCAGGGTATGTATTTACCAGGTTTTAATATTCTCATATCTGTATAGTTTTACAGATAATGAGTAGGAGTAAGTTATTGGAAATTAGGTGATCATCCTCATTATATCGGAATTCATTGTAATTGGTGATATTTGAGGAAATCACCTGGGTACAGTTTTCAACCTGCGATGCACAGGTTTAGAGTTATTCAACTCAACGGACTTATACAGAGTATTGTATGTTGTCCAGTGTCCGTCAGGACAAAGGGGTAGGTCCTCGTACTATGTTCTGTTTACTTGTGACTTCTCTGGTTTTCTGACAAGTGTTTCGTAGAAATACAATGTCTAAGTTTTGAGAAGTTGTGGGTATAAGAATAAAGTAGAGAACCAGATATCGCAAGTATCAGGATTCTTCAAAGAGATTGAAGATGTAGATTCTTGTGGTTAGTATTCAGTTGATAGTAATGGTTTTGAGAAACTTGTTTCTCTTTCAGGTTACTCATAATTGGATGGATTCCTAAGTTGAGTAATGCTGAGTAGCCTCTCTCCATTAAGTTGATATGCACTGGAGACAGCTGCATGATTTGAATCTGGTTCCAATTAAATTAGTGTCTCTGTTTCTATATTGGATATAGAATGGTTCATATCTTAACGATGTTACGGTAAGGGGAGTTGTCCAGCTTATGCTTAAAACCAGACACTGGATAACTCAAGGCACGTTTCTGTAATGGCAGTTTGTGGGTTGACCCTGGCTTTGACGAGGGTTGACATTTCTACCATCTGGAAGATCAATAGTGATATTATTCTTCACTCGCCACAGTTTTAGTAAAATGGATTTTTTAAGAAAACAGTAGTGGGAGTATGGTAGAACTGGAAGTGATTCCAGAACCGCAAACGATTACGGAAAATTTAATAGGACCTATATATTCAATCAGGTTTGACATTCCATTAGCCACTCCGCAGACATGGTGGGTAACCTCAGACACCCGAGAGGTACTCCGGTAGCCTCAAGGACGGTGACAGGGAGGTTCTTGTTTACCCAGACTTGACACTACAGTTGTTCTAGGCTATGAGACCCGGCAGGAGGATAAGTATAACGTCGTTCTAAACTAGCTTTAGAAGTGTACGTATATATTATTCTGCCAGAGGGTTGTCGTAGTCAGTGGGAGCAACGGAAGCATAGTGGGCAAGTAGCTTATGTCTATTTATAGGCTTGAGCAGATATAGCGGAGAGAAGATCATCCAATTTTGATGTGACGGTCATAGGTTTGACTTCATCAGAATAGTGGATGGATCTGTTAAGAAGGTAGTAGAGTGTGATGTCCTGGTATTTGGATGACATACACAGAGTAGGAAGTAAAATTCCTATACTACGATCGGTTGTACTGTGGTTGTTACACAGTTGTTTCTCCACAAAGGATATGGATATAATATCAGACATTCTGGTTACTAGATCTATGGTTTTAGATCTAGATTTGGGTAGTTTCCCAATTTAGGTACTTGGACAGTATTCTAATGGTATTTAGAATAGATGACTCCTGGCATGGTAGTGTACCTGCAGGTGATGGAGTCACCCTCTCTAAAGGTGTCTTAAAGACTAAAAGGGAGAGGGATGTGCATGATTGGCAGATCACTTGCTTAGGCAATTGAGTCAATCATGAGATGTCAAGTACCACACCAGATATAGTTTTTGCACTTGATGCGATAAGTTTATATTAATCCAATCCTGAAGAAACGTAAGGAAGCAGTTTTAGAACATAAGGTGCATGTTCTATGGATTTGATGACGGCAGCCTCCTTCGGGAGAAGGTTATCATTCCAGGCTTCCAAGGTGACATGGATGACAGAGTGATTGTCAGAGTTATAGTTTTCCCTCTGACGAGAGACAGTATTATGGACAGGTGGCCCAAGAGGATACTGTGGGAGGCATGGTGCTGGATATTGATTAGGTTCAGTTATCGATACAGTCTAAGAAGTTTGGATTTGGAGTTCATTGATGAACTAGGTCCCATCAGATATCCAGACATATTCTAAGACAGGTATTACTCGATTCGGGAGATGGCTTTCTCCGCGAACTTAAGATTAAAAGAGACATAGAAAGAAACATTAGGGCGGATCCACTCACTGAGGCTATTTCTCGAACACAAGAGTTTTACAAACTAGCTTTGTGAAACTGATTAGTAGAGGAGTTGGATGTTCGGTATCACACGGGCTGTGAGTATGCGACATCGCAATAATTAGCCTTAAGTGCAAGTGGGAGATTGTTGGAGATAGTGCCCTCAAAGTCAATTATTGGATCGCAGGTACGTGATTGCAATGATTGAGGCAGGACCTATACCGATATGACAGTCTTACTCGAGATGATAGTATGCTATCTGGTTTGTCTTTATCATCGTATATATGCTGTAGTTCACTATTGCATGATTGATAGAGCCCACAGGATTCTTTCTTGACTACCAGCAGTATGATGGCAATCATATACGTGGGAGCTGGGGTCTGTAAGCATATCCTTAAAAGTGTCCCTAGTCGAGGGAGTTTCGAGACAGGGCATCGATACTCCAGAGTAGACTAGTGTATACAGTCGAGACCCCGACGAGGGGCGGTGGCCGGTCTCACAAGCCACTGGTGTCAGTTTGATCACCTAAGATGTATACAGGTGCTCATTAGGTTATGAGTACACCGGACAGGACTCGCCGGGAATCTGCTAGTTGGTATTATACATATCGTCAGATAGCAATTCCCTGGTGACATGTGTACAGGTTAGTTCATCGACCTGAGATCGTCATTTTTCTCGTGTGAGTTCCCACTGTGCTTAGATTACTACCCTACCACGCTCAAAGGAGTTGTGCAAACAGGTTTTAGTTGGGTACAGTCCCGAGCCACATTGGAGGCAAGTGAGCGGATCGTCGGGGATTCGTCTCTCCCGGTATTGGGGGTTGATGTCGCGCAGTGCACGGGTGGCCATCACTAGGAATCCTCGGCCGAGGTAGTGGAGAATTACTGATTGGGATTAGTAGTTTCTCAGGCGGTGATGGGCTTCATGCCGACACGATTTATCGCGTTATTAGGGGTCTGACTTTATCCACCCCCTAGACTCGATATGCGATACTCTTTAGACGAATGGACCAGACTGTATATACATTGTCACTGTCAGGCTCAGTAGGGTTTATAGATGAGTTCGCTCGTCAGCTTCCTTTCCAATCAATACATAAACAAACTGTTACGTACAGCTAGTACCTCTGACGTGCTAGGGGTTATACCCAGTGTCAGTGTGTTGATGAGTCATTAGAGTCCCCCACAGACACTTTCCCAAGTTCGGGCGAAACGTTGTAGAGTCCGTATGGGTTTATGGCAGGGTTCGAAAAATACATGTGCATTTTCGCACGTATCCATTTTCGGGCAGATAATACTGGTAGGCTTTGGTTTAAGCTGGAACCCAGTATTATACTGTGTAGATATAATATCTTTGTCTCAGTTGCATTTATATTCGGTCGTAATATAAATGCGGGTATGTTTATACTGATACAGGGTTATCCTGAAATTCGTTTCAGGATCACTTTTGGAAGTTGCCAGTTTCCAGTTTTCTATCAGCCGTATTTTGACATTCGGTTAAATGCGGATTTATCTTTTCTTGGGATTTGTGTGGAAACTTCTAGGATAGTGAGGTAGCTTTGTTCATTAATGTTGCATTAATGAGTTGATGACTATGGTTATGAATCATTGTTTCATTTAATGAGTTCATACTAGGTATATTATGACTCATTCTTTTGTATTAGTGTTTATTCTCACCATCCCTCCTCCTACACTCACCCCCCTCTCCTTTATATGGCCGGCCACCTCCTTGAGAGAGGATATGGTTGTTGTTTGAAAAGATTAAGGATTTTGGTTCATGGAAATTGATATACTCCATTTCTCATTTCGTATCGATCCAAAAGGCAACTTCATTAACCGTTCGTCAATAGCCTTGGACGTAACGAGACAAAGTGTTCTACTCATTCTCTACTTCATCCAGGTCATCTCTTTTAGCAAACTTGACGATCGAGTTACCTCGGTTCAGAGGCGGGAGCCCGTTTAAAGATCCATCGACGTGGTGCCACCTGGACGAGAAGACTGGAGATTCAGGAGATCGGAGCAGCCGCAACAAAGCGTGGGATGATGGTTGAAGACCGAAGGACTCGGATCATTCGGTATAACGTTTCTACGCATTTGCAATTTGTTAGTTTAGCTTTAATGGCAGATCCGGGTTACGGTACACGATAGCGCCAGTTGTAAAAAGTTTTTGTTCCGCATTTGGCGTTTGTTAGACGGCCGGGGCGCTACCGTGGACTTACACCCCTCGCTAGAGAGGTTTTTGATTGTGGGGACGCTCTTCCCTGCAGGCGCAAGCCCCTGCAGTTAATTACGCTACAGCATTGCGGTAGCCACTTTCTACTTCTCCAGAATTTTACTTCGGGTCGTGTGTGTTTGTTTTATTTGTGGTTGCCAGTGGATTGTATACGAAGACTGAGTAATGCCGTCGCCCGTAGGACGTGGATTAGTCCAAATCCGTATTTACTTAGATTTGGGTTTGGTGTTTTTAGTTTAAGGATACGTTAGCCGTATTGACGCTAAGATCAACTTAAACGTCCGTTAAGGATACGTTAGTCCTGTTTGAGACTAAGATCAACTTAACGTGGTGATCCATTTATTATATGGCCGTCAGGACTCGTCACCTCTCTGACGTCGTTGAAGAATTATAACGATAGGTGTCAGAGGAGTTCAGAGATGTACCCTTGAACCAAAGTCGATTTGGAGTTTTATAGTCCATTTGAATGTTTAAGGATACGTTAGCCGTGTTTGGGGATAAGATCAACTTAAACGGGACCATTTAGATCCGGCAAAAGAGCATTTGGAGGCTCTATTGTTCCAGTTTAGGGACGTGGTGGTCCATGTTCCAGATTAGGGAAGTGGTGGTCCATCGCCAGTTTAGGGACGTGGTGATCCATCATTAGTTTAAGGACGTTTCGGTCTAATATTAGTTTAAGGACGTTTCGGTCCGCTATTAGTTTAAGGACGTTTCGGTCCGCTATTAGTTTAAGGACGTTTCGGTCCACGAGTTTAAGGACCCCGCAGTCCGTGTTGATGTGTGGTTGTCGGGACTCGTCACCTCTCTGACATTGTTGAAGGATTACAACGATAGGAGTCAAAGGAGTTCGGAGATGTACCCTCGAACCGGTCGTGAATTGATTTAAGAGAGAGCAGCTGTGCTCAGTCGATTTAATTTGAGGACTTACGGCCATGATTGGGCTAAGTCCAGTTGAAAAATATTCAACGTTTTTATTTATTTTTGGTCTATTAGACCTGTGCTAGGGCTTTGCCCACATTTAAATAATGTATTGCATTGCTTTTTATTTTTGTTTGGGCTCTGCTCATAAAGGATGCAGAGCACTGATTTGTTTTGGGCTCTGCCCATTTATAAATGATGCAGAGCATCAATTTACTTGGGCTCTGTCCTTTTACTGCTTTGCAATTTATTTAAGCCTACTAGGCCTTTTTGATTTGGGCATGGCCCTTTAGCAAAAGAAATGCATTGTATTTGTCAGGCGCTTTGCGCCAATCACTGAGCGCAAGCGCTTGTATTGTTGACGCGTGTCATGCAAGCGCAGTGCGCTACGCCAATGCGCTGCGCTTGCGCTGCTGACACGTGGCGCGCTCTGGTGAGTTGAGCCAATTCCAGAGAGCAAGGCTCTATTTCAAAAGCGTATAGCGCAAACGGTTCAGATGCTGACACGTGGCGCTCTCTGGTGGTTTGCGCCAATCCAGGAGTGCAACAGCGCAGTTTGCAAGTGCAAGGCACTATAATTTGAGAATCTTTTTTAGAACCAATGGTTCATGAAAAAAGTGCAAAGCACTGTTTGATTTCTTGATCTAATTTAGATCAAAGAAAACAAGTTTTTCTTGTTTCTCTTATTTCAAAGAACCAGTGGTTCATAAAAAGTGCAAAGCACTGTTTATTATGTGAAGATCATTGATCTTGTTCTTAGATCAATGATCTATTAGAAGAAATTTCTTCTATCTTATGAAGGTTTTTACCTTTTTCTTGAAATTTCTTCAGAGTTTTCTCTGTTTGAAGTTCTTGATTTCTCACAAATGTTGATGATTTTGAATTGAGGTCTAGGGTCCTTTTTATAGTGCCCATAAATTAGTTAAATTTGTTAAAGAGATCTTTCTCTGAGTGATTTGGGGAATTTTCCCCACCGTTGGATCTTTGATCCAAGGGCCTCTGTTTTACAGAAGAAAATCTTCTTGTTTTAACAAGAACAGAAAGATTTCTTTAAAATCTTAATTCTGTTTGGCGCAAATGCCCCAGCGCGTGACACGTGTCAAGCAGCGCACAGCGCAGCGCAACTATGCGAGCGCATCTGCGCTGACACGTGTCGCGCAGCGCAACTGCGCTAGCGCAACTGCGCTGACACGTGTCGCGCAGCGCAGTGCTTGCGCAACTGAAGCGTTGCTTCCTTTTGTTTTTTAATAGAGCTTTTCTCTGATTAGGCGCGCCTTCTTGGGCGCTGCGCTGACGTATCAGCGCCTGACACGTGGCGTGTTGCGCCCGGGATTTGAAGCGTTTCTTCAAAATTTGAATTTTGAATTTCCAACAGAGCTTTGCTCTGATTGGGGGAAACATTGACCAGGAATTTTCTCTGGATGCTTCCCACGGGGTCGGTTTGACATAGCCGTGTTCTGCGAGGACCAGGCTCCGCTCTGGACATTTCCCACAGGGTCAGGATTGGCATAGGCCGTGTTCCACGTGACCTGGAATTTGCTCTGGATGATTCCCACGGGATCTGTTTGATATAGCCGTGTTCTGCGAGGACCAGGCTCCGCTCTGGACGTTTCCCATAGGGTCAGGATTGACATAGGCCATGTTCCAAGTGACCAGGAATTTGCTCTGGATACTTCCCACAGGGTCAGGATTAACATAGGCCGTGTTCTGCGATGACCAGGCTCCGCTTTGGACGTTTCCCATAGGGTCAGGATTGACATAGGCCATGTTCCACGTGACCAGGAATTTGCTCTTGATGCTTCCTACGGGGTCGGTTTGACATAGCCATGTTCTGCGAGAACCAGGCTCCGCTCTGGACGTTTCCCACGGGTTCAGGATTGACATAGGCCATGTTCTACGTGACCAGGAATTTGCTCTGGATGCTTCCCACGGGGTCGGTTTGACATAGCCGTGCTCTGCGAGGACCAGGCTCCGCTCTGGACATTTCCCACGGGGTCAGGATTGACATAGGCCGTGTTCTACGTGACCAGGAATTTGCTCGGGATGCTTCCCACGGGGTCGGCTATTTATTCTATTTTTACTCGCTGCTTTTTATTGCGAGTTGCCCAATCATTTCGGCTATTTTGCACGCATATATATTTTTTACTTGCTGATTTGCAAGTTGCCCAATCATTTCGACTATTTCATATGCATGTGTGGCTCGCTGGCTTTTCGTTGCAAGCTTAGAATTAGACACTGATTTCGGCATCAGCACCGCTACAACTGGGATATTGCCAGGAGCGAATCATCATTTGCTTCTGTCGATGTCGAACAAAAGTGGCTTAGCGAACAGGTTTAGGATTCTGTCGACTAAGGCTTTTAACTTTACGAGCCGTAAGGGTCTCATAAAGGTATTTCTCCCTACGAGTCGTGAGGATCTTGTAGGTGCACTTTCTCCTTAGGAATCGTGAGGATTCCTAATTGTATGTTCTCTTATAAGTCGTAAGGATCTTACAAGAGTATTTTCTCCTTATAAGTCGAGAGGACTTACAAGTATTGTTTGCTGTACGAGCATATCCCTAGTCACGGATGGGACTTTGTTAGGGAAATGTTTATTCGCGCCCGTGGATTGTATACAAGGGTCAATACTGAACCACTTGTAGGGCAGCATTAGAGGTTGTGATGGCTGCTTAAGAACAGGTTCAGATCTCTGTAGCTTAAGGCTTTTGAATCCTATGAGCCGTGAGCGTCTCATAGGAGGGTTCTCCTTACGAGTCGTGAGGATCTCCCAAGTGTAATTTCTCCTTAGGAATCATGGGGATCCCTAAGTGTGTTGTTCCCTTGTGAGTCGTAAGGATCTCACGCAGGTGGTTTCTCCTCACAAGGTCGAGAGGACCTTGCAAGTGTCTTTTAACGAGGGTGCGCCCTTTCGGGTTTTCACAAAACTCGCCGGTAGCCCTGCTGTTTTTACTCACGGAGCCCTTTCAGGTTTTCATGCGTGCCCATTTTGCTTATGGACATACCGTTTTCCTTTTTTATTTTTTATTTTTCTTTGTGTCAGCCTCGGGATGCTGTGGTCTGTAGTAGTTTATCGATGTCTCGGTTAACAGCCAGTTTAAGAACATGGTGGTCCGTCGTTAGTTAAGGACGTTTCGGTCCGACGCCAGTTTTTGGACATAGTGGTCCATTGTTAGTTTAAAGACGTTTCGGTCCTAAAGCCGGCTACTACTTTATAGAGTTTGGGCTTAGGAAGATAGCGAGCGGATATAGGCATCATCATCTATCGTTGACGTAGGCCGTAACTCGTCAGGCATAGTAGTTTTTCAAGAAGCGACCGTTTATTGGCCGGAAAGGTCTTTCACCATGCATGTCTATGAGTACATAAGCTCTACCCTGGTAAACATTGTCTATGATATGCGGGCCTTCATAGTTCGGCTCAAATTTCCCCCGTTTGGCACGATTAGGGATCATAGATATTTTGACCACTAACACGAGTTCGCCTTGGCGGAATGTTCTCGGCTTAGTCAATCTCTCATATGAGCGTGTCATCTTTGCCTTATAAGACTCCAGATTTTGTTGCGCCATGATCCTGGTTTCATCGAGGGCATCGAGCTCCTCAAGTAGCATTTTCTTCGTCTGTTAGCTCATAGTGAACTGCCACTCGTAGAGAGGGTAACTCTATCTCTAGGGGGGTACCACTTCTGTGCCGAATACCAATACATACGGCGTTGTATTTATGGCCATTTTGAACGTAGTTCGATATGCCCAGAGAGCTTCATGCAGTCTTTCGTGCCAATCTCTCTTATTTCGAGACACCGTATTTTTCACGATTTTCGTCAAGGTTTTGTTGAAAGCCTCAGCTAGACCATTAGCTCGGGGATTATAGACCGAAGAGTGTCTCCGGTCTATGTTATGCTGTTGTGCAAAGCGGCTAATCTTATGACTTCTGTAGGCCGGCCCGTTATCGGAGATAATCCATCGCGGAGTGCCAAACCGATAAATGACGTGTGTCTTGAAGAAATGGAAGATATTCTCCGTCTTCACTTTCCTCAGCAGTACTGCTTCTACCCATTTGGAGAAGTAATCAGTCGTCGCAAAATTAATCGATGTCCTCTGGACGATGCCGGTTCAATGGGGCCGATTATGTCAGTCCCCCACATTTCGAACGGCCAGCTAGCCATCGGTGGATGTAGGGGATTTGGATGCTGATGGATAAAATCTCTATGAATTTGGCACGAGTGGCATTGCTTCGCGTATTCGAGGCAGTCCTGGATCATCATGGGCTAATAGTAGCCCATCCTCTTGATCTTCGGCCTCATCTTCGGCCCGGCTTGGTGAGAACCGCAGAGTCCGTCATAAGTTTCTTGGACGACTCTCCTTACTTCTTCAGGTCCCAAGCATCTTAACCACAGAGAATCAAATGATCTTTTATACAGGGTATCATTGACGAAGGCGAAAGACAGAGCTCGTTTCATGAGCTGATGTCTTGACGACACATCTTCAGGTGTTCGACGGGATTTGAAGTAGTCTATAAAGACTTCTCTCCAATCCTTAGCCTTTTCCTGGTCTTTTATTTGTACGGTCGCTTGCTCGGTCGCTCCTTTTTCTTCGGACGACTCTGGAGATATTTCTGCCGGTGCGAGAACCCGACGGCTTTGCACAACGATCTTCACGTCATCGAGGTTTTCGTCGGCCAGTTCTTTAGCGAGCTTGGTTAATGCATCCGCCTTGTTATTTTCCACACGCGGTATGCTCTCGAGGGCATAGGCAGGGATTTGATTCAGTAGTTGTTGCACTCTCTCACCGTATTTCACCAGCTCTGGCTTGCACGTTTGATAGTCGCAATTTACTTGACTAACGATCAGCTGGGAGTCTTCATATATGAGGAGGTTTTCGATTCCCGTGTCTACAGCGTTCTCAAGACCCGCTATCAAAGCTTCATATTCGGCTTCATTGCTCGTTCTCTGCTTTGTTAAGGAGAAGGCGAAGCGCATTATCCCCCTTTGTGGAGTTATAAAGATTAGGCCCACCCCGGATTTGATTACGGGGGTGCTTTGCTTCCGCTTCTTCATGGAAGATGCCCCATCGAAGTAGGGTTCCCATAGGGTGTCACTCTCTCCTTTCTCGCCGTTGATCGTGTCAAACGCGTGCTCGTCTGGCAATTCACAGTTCAAGGGAGAATCGGCAAGTATGGGATGCTCGACAAGGAAGTCGGCGATGGCATGGCCTTTCACTGCCTTGAGAGGACGATAAGTTATCAAGAACTCCATTAAGAGCAGGGCCCATTTAGCGAGCCGTCCCGTTAATATAGCCTTTGACATCAAATATTTGAGAGGATCTACTTTCGATATGAGATGGACCTCATGTGCCAACGCGTAGTGTCTGAGCTTCGTTATCGCAAAGATCAACGCCAGGCAGTGTTTTTCAATGGGGGAGTAGTTGCTTTCTGCCCCCAGTAGAACTCGACTCAAGTAGTAGAGGGCTTTTTCCTTCCTTGGTCGTTCTCTTGTGCCCATAACGCGCCTAGAGAACCCTCAAGGGCAGTTATGTACAGAATGAGGGGCTTTCCCTTGACTGGAGCGGTCAGCACCGGAGGATTCTGCAGGTATTACTTGATTTCGTCTAGTGTGCTTTGGCATTTGCAATCCCAGACGAACGGGGTTCCCTTCTTCATTAGGTGACTGTAAGGACGACACTTGCCGGAGAGATTGGCTATAAATCTCCGGATATATGCGGGCTTTCCTTGGAGAGACCACAGTTGCTTGAGAGTCCTTGGCGGAGGCATTTCCATGATCGCCTTAATCTTTGACGGGTCTATTTCGATGCTCCGGTGCCGTACGATAAATCCTAGTAATTTGCCCGAGGAAACTCCGAACGCGCACTTGAGAGGGTTCATCTTCAAATTGTATTTCCGAAGACGCTGAAACACGATGCTCAGATGCTCTAAATGTTCCTCTTATGATTTGCTTTTAACTACGAGGTCGTCGATGTAGCATTCGACGATTTCATGTATGAGGTCATCGAAGATCTTCGTCATGACCCTCTGATAGGTGGCACCGGCATTCTTTAGACCGAAAGGCATCACCTTGTAACAGAATATACCCAAAGGGGTCCGAAAAGCGGTATGCTCCTGATCCTCAGGATGCATCTTTATTTGATTGTATCCTGATGAGCCGTCCATGAAGGAAAAGATTTCGTGAGTGGATGTATTATCTATCATCAGCTCAGTGACTGGTACTGGAAAGTCGTCCTTCGGGCAGTCTTTATTGAGATCCCTAAAGTCCACACATATGCGCACTGTCCCGTTTTTCTTCATCACCGGGATGATGTTAGCGATCCAGTCAGGATACTGAACTTCTTGGATAAAGCCAGAATCGATTAGCTTCTTGACCTCGGCATTGATGCTTATCTCAAGCTCGAGCCACTTTCTTCTTGGTGCTTGTTTGATCGGCTTGATGTCCGGAGATATCGCCAATTTGAGGACGGCTATTTCTGGATCCAATCCGGACATCTCGGAATAGTTCCATGCGAAATAGTCTTTATACTGCATGAGCACGTCTTTTAACGTAGCTACCCTTTCTTCAGACAATAGCTCACCGACGAATTTTGGCCGCGGGTCACTTGCCGTCCCCAAGTCAATTTTCTTGAGGTTATCTGCAGTAGTATGTATCCATCTTCCAGCTCTTTTGGCGCCGGTGGAAATTCTGAGATCACCTCGTCATCATCGTTTTCGAAGCACCAGGGGAGATCATCCGTATCTTCGCATATTCTTTCTCCTGACACCGTTATCATGTGACAGGTGCGAGATCGCTTCCAAGACCGATGTTGATCCGGTTCTACTCTCGTGGCTTTCGGTTCATGTTTCTGCGGCGGGGTTACCCTCCAGCTGCTGGATAAAGAGAACTTGCTGAGTTGGTACTGGTCTTCGACCCAGTTCTTGAAGGTGAAACAGTCTTCAAGAGGGTGTCCTATTGCTCGGTGATAGGAACAATAGCCTGGGTGATTAACTTCACCTACCTGCTCGGGTTGCTTGGACTCCGGGAGTGTTATCATCTGATGTTTTATGACAAGATCGAATATCTTTCTTTTTTTGTCTTAGGGATAAGAGTACGCTCGACCCATCTTCTTTATAAGAGACGAATCCTGGTTGCTCGATTCCCAATCACGTAGTTTCTTGGACCCGTCTTGTCACTGTTGAACGATCTTTCCTTTCTTAGGTTTATTTTTGCCTCTGCGACGAGTCTTTTTTGTGACGGGCTGGCGACGAAGGGCATCGTCATTCTCCGCAGCCTGCTGAAGGAGACGCTGCTTCCTGGCTTTTACGTAGATGGCCATTTCGTGATTACGATCGTCTCGAACCTTTTGACCCGCTTCCCATATAAGCTTTTCCATTTGTTCTTCAAACGACGGGCTTGGTATTTTCACGACGGGAACTCGTTTTGGTTCAGGGTTAGCATCTTCCCATAAAGCATCTCCTTCTTCGTCGAAGTCATGTATGACGTAGCTGCCGTGGAATCGCTCCCGTTTCTTGGATTGAACATACACAAGCTCGGTCGTTTCCATTCTCCCGTTGGGCAACTTTCATTGAGTTCCAGGGATGTTCCAGATCCTGTTATATAACCGGGCTTGTCGAGCAGTCTGTTTCAAAGGTACACCTTGGCACCTCAACAGCCTTTTCAATCCTTCTGTGTAGTATCTAGGCAGACGGATGGGCTGAATCCTGTCAAGTGTAGAATCAGCACCATACCAAATTTCTTTCTCCACCTTAGTTTCCCCAGATCGGTAAAATAGGATCGCCTTTTCACCCTTTCGCCTGGGAGGGACATAAAACGTCTGCAGTTCCTGCACACTATACGCATTATGTGCGTCGAGTTCTTTGTAATGCTCCCACGGAACCATGACGATTTGCAAACTCCGATCATCATCAGCGAAGGCTTGAATTGATGGCCGAACAGAAAATACGGCATTGACTTCATCTTCCGAGTCGCTGCTGAAGATCAACATAGGGGTGGACAGTCCCGGTTTTTTGTATTGGGGCGGCCCTGAATAAACTATTTCTTATTCCTCCTCGGTATCACTCCCGAAGACCGGAATAGTGGTGATAGCTTTGTTCTTGTCCTCCGGTTTGTGACATCTTTCTGTGTCTTTGAAATCTGGCAGGAAGTACTTGGTATCTTCGTACTTGCGGACTTCGTTCACGGAGAATGGGTTTAGTTCTCCTGTCACGGTATACTCGAGACCATCCTTGAAATACTTCATACACTGATGTTGTGTAGAAGGGATAATTTTGTACTCGTGTAACCAAGGCCTGCCGAGCAAAGCGTTGTAGCAGCGTCAGTATCTCAGACCCGAGCGTCCATGATGACTGGGTGTCAAACCCGGAGATGGTGATTTTATCGCGAGCGAGGTGCTGAACGCTCATGCAGATTTCCTTCAACACTCTTACATTGAGGAGGTTAACGGAGGACCCATTGTCAACCAGAATCTTGCCTATCTTGATATCATGACAGTATCCAGAGACATAAAGGGGACGGTTATGCTTACACGTCCTGAGGAGAAGATCTTCATCGCCGAGAGTGATATCGGCCGTATGCACTTCTTCCAGCTCGTCCTTCATCTTTTCTTCGGCGAGGAAAGCTTGGAACTGTTCGGGCTCTTGTAACGCCTTGATCAAAGAATCCCTTGCTTCTTTAGATAGC